>CM042075.1:83079372-84279372 GCA_023509865.1 Trypoxylus dichotomus
GTGTAATACGCCTGAGAAATTTCAGCCCCCTAGCCCTAACCGTTTGCAGGAGATATGGACGTTTTGAAAGTTGAGGGGCTGCAAAACTCAACTTCTTAAAGGAGCTCCGAAGTGGGTCGAGTGACAGATCAAAAGACGCGTATTTTCGCGTAGATTACGATAAAAAAAAGTTTGCCTCTCTATCTCTAACCGTTAAGGAGAAAATCGCGTTTAAAGTTGCGAAATTTCCAAAAATGCTTAACTCCGAAACTTTGAAGCGCCGTAGCTCCTAAACGGTTATAGATAGGGATCCCAGTTTGCGCCGTTCGAAAGTACGCGTCGAGATCTTTCGAATGAGCGCCGAACGGTCGCGCTGCGACCACGCATAACCGAGATACGGAGATTCGGTCGAGAAATTTCGGTAAAATATAAAAGTCCGAAAATTACCGCTTTTATCATCCTATCCGGTAGATTTTTGCGCGCCGACCAAGAATTTTTTTAGCACGCTTCGATATCTCCAACCGTTTAAGAGATACGGGCGTTTGAAGTTTCGGGGCTTCGAAAAACGCGAAAAAATCGACCCATAAAACGAAATCTTTCGACGTTTTCTCGTGTCGCGCGTTAACGACGCCGTTCGGACGGACGAATTAGACGGTTTCCGATAGAAAAATGTCCGCGGAATCGATTGCGACCGCTACGGACGTCCTATCTCTAACCGTTTAGCGGCTACGGCCCGTCAAAGTTGAAAGAGAGAGAAAAAAAATCCCAACTTTGAAGCGCTGTAGCGTCGGAACGCGTTGAGCTAGGGCGTCCTTCTTTCGCCTGTTTAGAACCTCGTAGGGGTCCTTACGACGCGCCGATAAGCGAACGTCTAACTCTTCCCGTTAACGCGCAGCAGAAACGTCGCAATTTTTTCTGACCAAAACGATGAAATTTTTTCGACCCGAAAAATCGAGGGTCGGAATTTCGGGGTTTTGACCCTATCGGAACGTGGCCATATATGGGTGTATTACGCCTGAGAAATTTCAGACCCCTAGCCCTAACCGTTTGGGAGATATGGACGTTTGAAAGTTGAGAGGGTGCAAAACTCAACTTCTTAAAGGAGCTCCGAATGGGGTCGAGTGACATATCAAAAGACGCGTATTTTCGCGTAGATTACGATAAAAAAAAGTTTGCCTCTCTATCTCTAACCGTTAAGGAGAAAATCGCGTTTAAAGTTGCGAAATTTCCAAAAATGCTTAACTCCGAAACTTTGAAGCGCCGTAGCTCCTAAACGGTTATAGATAGGGATCCCAGTTTGCGCTGTTCGAAAGTACGCGTCGAGATCTTTCGAATGAGCACCGAACAGTCGCGCTGCGACCACGCATAACCGAGATACGGAGATTCGGTCGAGAAATTTCGGTAAAATATAAAGTCCGAAAATTACCGTTTTTATCATCCTATCCGGTAGATTTTTGCGCGCCGAACAAGAATTTTTTTAGCACGCTTCGATATCTCTAACCGTTTAAGAGATACGGGCGTTTGAAGTTTCGGGGCTTCGAAAAACCGCGAAAATCGACCCCGAAAACGACATCTTTCGACGTTTTCTCGTGTCGCGCGTTAACGACGCCGTTCGGACGGACGAATTAGACGGTTTCCGATAGAAAAATGTCCGCGGAATCGATTGCGACCGCTACGGACGTCCTATCTCTAACCGTTTAGCGGCTACGGCCCGTCAAAGTTGAAAGAGAGAGAAAAAAAATCCCAACTTTGAAGCGCTGTAGCGTCGGAACGCGTTGAGCTAGGGCGTCCTTCTTTCGCCTGTTTAGAACCCTCGTAGGGTCCTTACGACGCGCCGATAAGCGAACGTCTAACTCTTCCCGTTAACGCGCAGCAGAAACGTCGCATTTTTTCTGACCAAAACGATGAAATTTTTTCGACCCGAAAAATCGAGGTCGGAATTTCGGGGTTTTGACCCTACCGGAACGTGGCCATATATGGATGTATTACGCCTGAGAAATTTCAGCCCCCTAGCCCTAACCGTTTGGGAGATATGGACGTTTGAAAGTTGAGGGGGTGCAAAACCCAACTTCTTAAAGGAGCTCCGAATGGGGTCGAGTGACATATCAAAAGACGCGTATTTTCGCGTAGATTACGATAAAAAAAAGTTTGCCTCTCTATCTCTAACCGTTAAGGAGAAAATCGCGTTTAAAGTTGCGAAATTTCCAAAAATGCTTAACTCCGAAACTTTGAAGCGCCGTAGCTCCTAAACGGTTATAGATAGGGGATCCCGGTTTGCGCCGTTCGAAAGTACGCGTCGAGATCTTTCGAATGAGCACCGAATCGGTCGCGCTGCGACCACGCATAACCGAGATACGGAGATTCGGTTGAGAAATTTCGGTAAAATATAAAGTCCGAAAATTACCGTTTTATCATCCTATCCGGTAGATTTTTGCGCGCCGAACAAGAATTTTTTAGCACGCTTCGATATCTCTAACCGTTTAAGAGATACGGGCGTTTGAAGTTTCGGGGCTTCGAAAAAACGCGAAAAAATCGACCCCGAAAACGACATCTTTCGACGTTTTCTCGTGTCGCGCGTTAACGACGCCGTTCGGACGGACGAATTAGAGCGGTTTCCGATAGAAAAATGTCCGCGGAATCGATTGCGACCGCTACGGACGTCCTATCTCTAACCGTTTAGCGGCTACGGCCCGTCAAAGTTGGAAAGAGAGAGAAAAAATCCCAACTTTGAAGCGCTGTAGCGTCGGAACGCGTTGAGCTAGGGCGTCCTTCTTTCGCCTGTTTATAACCCTCGTAGGGTCCTTACGACGCGCCGATAAGCGAACGTCTAACTCTTCCCGTTAACGCGCAGCAGAAACGTCGCATTTTTTCTGACCAAAACGATGAAATTTTTTCGACCCGAAAAATCGAGGGTCGGAATTTCGGGGTTTTGACCCTACCGGAACGTGGCCATATATGGGTGTATTACGCCTGAGAAATTTCAGCCCCTAGCCCTAACCGTTTGGGAGATATGGACGTTTGAAAGTTGAGGGCTGCAAAACTCAACTTCTTAAAGGAGCTCGAATGGGTCGAGTGACATATCAAAAGACGCGTATTTTCGCGTAGATTACGATAAAAAAGTTTGCCTCTCTATCTCTAACCGTTAAGGAGAAAATCGCGTTTAAAGTTGCGAAATTTCCAAAATGCTTAACTCCGAAACTTTGAAGCGCCGTAGCTCCTAAACGGTTATAGATAGGATCCCAGTTTGCGCCGTTCGAAAGTACGCGTCGAGATCTTTCGAATGAGCACCGAACAGTCGCGCTGCGACCACGCATAACCGAGATACGGAGATTCGGTCGAGAAATTTCGGTAAAATATAAAAGTCCGAAAATTACCGTTTTTATCATCCTATCCGGTAGATTTTTGCGCGCCGAACAAGAATTTTTTAGCACGCTTCGATATCTCTAACCGTTTAAGAGATACGGGCGTTTGAAGTTTCAGGGCTTCGAAAAACGCGAAAATCGACCCCGAAAACGACATCTTTCGACGTTTTCTCGTGTCGCGCGTTAACGACGCCGTTCGGACGGACGAATTAGACGGTTTCCGATAGAAAAATGTCCGCGGAATCGATTGCGACCGCTACGGACGTCCTATCTCTAACCGTTTAGCGGCTACGGCCCGTCAAAGTTGAAAGAGAGAAAAAAATCCCAACTTTGAAGCGCTGTAGCGTCGGAACGCGTTGAGCTAGGGCGTCCTTCTTTCGCCTGTTTAGAACCCTCGTAGGGGTCCTTACGACGCGCCGATAAGCGAACGTCTAACTCTTCCCGTTAACGCGCAGCAGAAACGTCGCATTTTCTGACCAAAACGATGAAATTTTTTCGACCCGAAAAATCGAGGGTCGGAATTTCGGGTTTTGACCCTACCGGAACGTGGCCATATACGGGTGTATTACGCCTGAGAAATTTCAGCCCCTAGCCCTAACCGTTTTGGGAGATATGGACGTTTGAAAGTTGAGAGGGTGCAAAACTCAACTTCTTAAAGGAGCTCCGAATGGGGTCGAGTGACATATCAAAAGACGCGTATTTTCGCGTAGATTACGATAAAAAAGTTTGCCTCTCTATCTCTAACCGTTAAGGAGAAAATCGCGTTTAAAGTTGCGAAATTTCCAAAAATGCTTAACTCCGAAACTTTGAAGCGCCGTAGCTCCTAAACGGTTATAGATAGGATCCCAGTTTGCGCCGTTCGAAAGTACGCGTCGAGATCTTTCGAATGAGCACCGAACGGTCGCGCTGCGACCACGCATAACCGAGATACGGAGATTCGGTCGAGAAATTTCGGTAAAATATAAAAGTCCGAAAATTACCGTTTTTATCATCCTATCCGGTAGATTTTTGCGCGCCGACCAAGAATTTTTTTAGCACGCTTCGATATCTCTAACCGTTTAAGAGATACGGGCGTTTGAAGTTTCGGGGCTTCGAAAAAACGCGAAAAAATCGACCCCGAAAACGACATCTTTCGACGTTTTCTCGTGTCGCGCGTTAACGACGCCGTTCGGACGGACGAATTAGACGGTTTCCGATAGAAAAATGTCCGCGGAATCGATTGCGACCGCTACGGACGTCCTATCTCTAACCGTTTAGCGGCTACGGCCCGTCAAAGTTGAAAGAGAGAGAAAAAAAATCCCAACTTTGAAGCGCTGTAGCGTCGGAACGCGCTGAGCTAGGGCGTCCTTCTTTCGCCTGTTTAGAACCCTCGTAGGGGTCCTTACGACGCGCCGATAAGCGAACGTCTAACTCTTCCCGTTAACGCGCAGCAGAAACGTCGCATTTTTTCTGACCAAAACGATGAAATTTTTTCGACCCGAAAAATCGAGGGTCGGAATTTCGGGGTTTTGACCCTACCGGAACGTGGCCATATATGGGTGTATTACGCCTGAGAAATTTCAGCCCCTAGCCCTAACCGTTTGGGAGATATGGACGTTTGAAAGTTGAGGGTGCAAAACTCAACTTCTTAAAGGAGCTCCGAATGGGGTCGAGTGACATATCAAAAGACGCGTATTTTCGCGTAGATTACGATAAAAAAGTTTGCCTCTCTATCTCTAACCGTTAAGGAGAAAATCGCGTTTAAAGTTGCGAAATTTCCAAAAATGCTTAACTCCGAAACTTTGAAGCGCCGTAGCTCCTAAACGGTTATAGATAGGGGATCCCAGTTTGCGCCGTTCGAAAGTACGCGTCGAGATCTTTCGAATGAGCACCGAACGGTCGCGCTGCGACCACGCATAACCAAGATACGGAGATTCGGTCGAGAAATTTCGGTAAAATATAAAAGTCCGAAAATTACCGTTTTATCATCCTATCCGGTAGATTTTTGCGCGCCGAACAAGAATTTTTTAGCACGCTTCGATATCTCTAACCGTTTAAGAGATACGGGCGTTTGAAGTTTCGGGGCTTCGAAAAACGCGAAAAATCGACCCCGAAAACGACATCTTTCGACGTTTTCTCGTGTCGCGCGTTAACGACGCCGTTCGGACGGACGAATTAGACGGTTTCCGATAGAAAAATGTCCGCGGAATCGATTGCGACCGCTACGGACGTCCTATCTCTAACCGTTTAGCGGCTACGGCCCGTCAAAGTTGAAAGAGATAGAAAAAAATCCCAACTTTGAAGCGCTGTAGCGTCGGAACGCGTTGAGCTAGGGCGTCCTTCTTTCGCCTGTTTATAACCCTCGTAGGGGTCCTTACGACGCGCCGATAAGCGAACGTCTAACTCTTCCCGTTAACGCGCAGCAGAAACGTCGCATTTTTTTCTGACCAAAACGATGAAATTTTTTCGACCCGAAAAATCGAGGGTCGGAATTTCGGGGTTTTGACCCTACCGGAACGTGGCCATATATGGGTGTATTACGCCTGAGAAATTTCAGCCCCCTAGCCCTAACCGTTTGGGAGATATGGACGTTTGAAAGTTGAGGGGCTGCAAAACTCAACTTCTTAAAGGAGCTCCGAATGGGGTCGAGTGACATATCAAAAGACGCGTATTTTCGCGTAGATTACGATAAAAAAGTTTGCCTCTCTATCTCTAACCGTTAAGGAGAAAATCGCGTTTAAAGTTGCAAAATTTCCAAAAATGCTTAACTCCGAGACTTTGAGGCGCCGTAGCTCCTAAACGGTTATAGATAGGGCATCCCGGTTTGCGCCGCTCGAAAGTACGCGTCGAGATCTTTCGAATGAGCACCGAACGGTCGCGCTGCGACCACGCATAACCGAGATACGGAGATTCGGTCGAGAAATTTCGGTAAAATATAAAAGTCCGAAAATTACCGTTTTTATCATCCTATCCGGTAGATTTTTGCGCGCCGAACAAGAATTTTTTTAGCACGCTTCGATATCTCTAACCGTTTAAGAGATACGGGCGTTTGAAGTTTCCGGGGCTTCGAAAAACGCGAAAAATCGACCCCGAAAACGACATCTTTCGACGTTTTCTCGTGTCGCGCGTTAACGACGCCGTTCGGACGGACGAATTAGACGGTTTCCGATAGAAAAATGTCCGCGGAATCGATTGCGACCGCTACGGACGTCCTATCTCTAACCGTTTAGCGGCTACGGCCGGTCAAAGTTGAAAGAGAGAGAAAAAATCCCAACTTTGAAGCGCTGTAGCGTCGGAACGCGTTGAGCTAGGGCGTCCTTCTTTCGCCTGTTTAGAACCCTCGTAGGGTCCTTACGACGCGCCGATAAGCGAACGTCTAACTCTTCCCGTTAACGCGCAGCAGAAACGTCGCATTTTTTCTGACCAAAACGATGAAATTTTTTCGACCCGAAAAATCGAGGGTCGGAATTTCGGGGTTTTGACCCTACCGGAACGTGGCCATATATGGGTGTATTACGCCTGAGAAATTTCAGCCCCTAGCCCTAACCGTTTGGGAGATATGGACGTTTGAAAGTTGAGGTGCAAAACTCAACTTCTTAAAGGAGCTCGAATGGGGTCGAGTGACATATCAAAAGACGCGTATTTTCGCGTAGATTACGATAAAAAAGTTTGCCTCTCTATCTCTAACCGTTAAGGAGAAAATCGCGTTTAAAGTTGCGAAATTTCCAAAAATGCTTAACTCCGAAACTTTGAAGCGCCGTAGCTCCTAAACGGTTATAGATAGGGGATCCAGGTTTGCGCCGTTCGAAAGTACGCGTCGAGATCTTTCGAATGAGCACCGAACGGTCGCGCTGCGACCACGCATAACCGAGATACGGAGATTCGGTCGAGAAATTTCGGTAAAATATAAAAGTCCGAAAATTACCGTTTTTATCATCCTATCCGGTAGATTTTTGCGCGCCGAACAAGAATTTTTTAGCACGCTTCGATATCTCTAACCGTTTAAGAGATACGGGCGTTTGAAGTTTCGAGGCTTCGAAAAAACGCGAAAAAATCGACCCCGAAAACGACATCTTTCGACGTTTTCTCGTGTCGCGCGTTAACGACGCCGTTCGGACGGACGAATTAGACGGTTTCCGATAGAAAAATGTCCGCGGAATCGATTGCGACCGCTACGGACGTCCTATCTCTAACCGTTTAGCGGCTACGGCCCGTCAAAGTTGAAAGAGAGAGAAAAAATCCCAACTTTGAAGCGCTGTAGCGTCGGAACGCGTTGAGCTAGGGCGTCCTTCTTTCGCCTGTTTATAACCCTCGTAGGGGTCCTTACGACGCGCCGATAAGCGAACGTCTAACTCTTCCCGTTAACGCGCAGCAGAAACGTCGCATTTTTTTCTGACCAAAACGATGAAATTTTTTCGACCCGAAAAATCGAGGGTCGGAATTTCGGGGTTTTGACCCCACCGGAACCTGGCCATATATGGGTGTATTACGCCTGAGAAATTTCAGCCCCTAGCCCCTAACCGTTTGGGAGATATGGACGTTTGAAAGTTGAGGGGCTGCAAAACTCAACTTCTTAAAGGAGCTCCGAATGGGGTCGAGTGACATATCAAAAGACGCGTATTTTCGCGTAGATTACGATAAAAAAAAGTTTGCCTCTCTATCTCTAACCGTTAAGGAGAAAATCGCGTTTAAAGTTGCGAAATTTCCAAAAATGCTTAACTCCGAAACTTTGAGGCGCCGTAGCTCCTAAACGGTTATAGATAGGGCATCCCGGTTTGCGCCGCTCGAAAGTACGCGTCGAGATCTTTCGAATGAGCACCGAACGGTCGCGCTGCGACCACGCATAACCGAGATACGGAGATTCGGTCGAGAAATTTCGGTAAAATATAAAAGTCCGAAAATTACCGTTTTTATCATCCTATCCGGTAGATTTTTGCGCGCCGAACAAGAATTTTTAGCACGCTTCGATATCTCTAACCGTTTAAGAGATACGGGCGTTTGAAGTTTCGGGGCTTCGAAAAACGCGAAAAATCGACCCCGAAAACGACATCTTTCGACGTTTTCTCGTGTCGCGCGTTAACGACGCCGTTCGGACGGACGAATTAGACGGTTTCCGATAGAAAAATGTCCGCGGAATCGATTGCGACCGCTACGGACGTCCTATCTCTAACCGTTTAGCGGCTACGGCCCGTCAAAGTTGAAAGAGAGAGAAAAAATCCCAACTTTGAAGCGCTGTAGCGTCGGAACGCGTTGAGCTAGGGCGTCCTTCTTTCGCCTGTTTAGAACCCTCGTAGGGTCCTTACGACGCGCCGATAAGCGAACGTCTAACTCTTCCCGTTAACGCGCAGCAGAAACGTCGCATTTTTCTGACCAAAACGATGAAATTTTTCGACCCGAAAAATCGAGGGTCGGAATTTCGGGGTTTTGACCCTATCGGAACGTGGCCATATATGGGTGTATTACGCCTGAGAAATTTCAGCCCCTAGCCCTAACCGTTTGGGAGATATGGACGTTTGAAAGTTGAGAGGGTGCAAAACTCAACTTCTTAAAGGAGCTCCGAATGGGGTCGAGTGACATATCAAAAGACGCGTATTTTCGCGTAGATTACGATAAAAAAGTTTGCCTCTCTATCTCTAACCGTTAAGGAGAAAATCGCGTTTAAAGTTGCGAAATTTCCAAAATGCTTAACTCCGAAACTTTGAAGCGCCGTAGCTCCTAAACGGTTATAGATAGGGGATCCCGGTTTGCGCCGTTCGAAAGTACGCGTCGAGATCTTTCGAATGAGCACCGAACGGTCGCGCTGCGACCACGCATAACCGAGATACGGAGATTCGGTCGAGAAATTTCGGTAAAATATAAAAGTCCGAAAATTACCGTTTTTATCATCCTATCCGGTAGATTTTTGCGCGCCGAACAAGAATTTTTTAGCACGCTTCGATATCTCTAACCGTTTAAGAGATACGGGCGTTTGAAGTTTCGGGGCTTCGAAAAACGCGAAAAATCGACCCCGAAAACGACATCTTTCGACGTTTTCTCGTGTCGCGCGTTAACGACGCCGTTCGGACGGACGAATTAGACGGTTTCCGATAGAAAAATGTCCGCGGAATCGATTGCGACCGCTACGGACGTCCTATCTCTAACCGTTTAGCGGCTACGGCCCGTCAAAGTTGAAAGAGAGAGAAAAAAAATCCCAACTTTGAAGCGCTGTAGCGTCGGAACGCGTTGAGCTAGGGCGTCCTTCTTTCGCCTGTTTAGAACCCTCGTAGGGGTCCTTACGACGCGCCGATAAGCGAACGTCTAACTCTTCCCGTTAACGCGCAGCAGAAACGTCGCATTTTTTCTGACCAAAACGATGAAATTTTTTCGACCCGAAAAATCGAGGGTCGGAATTTCGGGGTTTTGACCCTACCGGAACGTGGCCATATATGGGTGTATTACGCCTGAGAAATTTCAGCCCCTAGCCCTAACCGTTTGGGAGATATGGACGTTTGAAAGTTGAGGGGTGCAAACTCAACTTCTTAAAGGAGCTCCGAATGGGGTCGAGTGACATATCAAAAGACGCGTATTTTCGCGTAGATTACGATAAAAAAGTTTGCCTCTCTATCTCTAACCGTTAAGGAGAAAATCGCGTTTAAAGTTGCGAAATTTCCAAAAATGCTTAACTCCGAAACTTTGAAGCGCCGTAGCTCCTAAACGGTTATAGATAGGGGATCCCGGTTTGCGCCGTTCGAAAGTACGCGTCGAGATCTTTCGAATGAGCACCGAACGGTCGCGCTGCGACCACGCATAACCGAGATACGGAGATTCGGTCGAGAAATTTCGGTAAAATATAAAAGTCCGAAAATTACCGTTTTTATCATCCTATCCGGTAGATTTTTGCGCGCCGAACAAGAATTTTTTTAGCACGCTTCGATATCTCTAACCGTTTAAGAGATACGGGCGTTTGAAGTTTCGGGGCTTCGAAAAACCGCGAAAAATCGACCCCGAAAACGACATCTTTCGACGTTTTCTCGTGTCGCGCGTTAACGACGCCGTTCGGACGGACGAATTAGACGGTTTCCGATAGAAAAATGTCCGCGGAATCGATTGCGACCGCTACGGACGTCCTATCTCTAACCGTTTAGCGGCTACGGCCCGTCAAAGTTGAAAGAGAGAGAAAAAAAATCCCAACTTTGAAGCGCTGTAGCGTCGGAACGCGTTGAGCTAGGGCGTCCTTCTTTCGCCTGTTTAGAACCCTCGTAGGGTCCTTACGACGCGCCGATAAGCGAACGTCTAACTCTTCCCGTTAACGCGCAGCAGAAACGTCGCATTTTTTCTGACCAAAACGATGAAATTTTTTCGACCCGAAAAATCGAGGGTCGGAATTTCGGGCTTTGACCCTATCGGAACGTGGCCATGTATGGGTGTATTGCGCCTGAGAAATTTCAGCCCCTAGCCCTAACCGTTTGGGAGATATGGACGTTTGAAAGTTGAGAGGGTGCAAAACTCAACTTCTTAAAGGAGCTCCGAATGGGGTCGAGTGACATATCAAAAGACGCGTATTTTCGCGTAGATTACGATAAAAAAAGTTTGCCTCTCTATCTCTAACCGTTAAGGAGAAAATCGCGTTTAAAGTTGCGAAATTTCCAAAATGCTTAACTCCGAAACTTTGAAGCGCCGTAGCTCCTAAACGGTTATAGATAGGAGATCCCGGTTTGCGCCGTTCGAAAGTACGCGTCGAGATCTTTCGAATGAGCACCGAACGGTCGCGCTGCGACCACGCATAACCGAGATACGGAGATTCGGTCGAGAAATTTCGGTAAAATATAAAAGTCCGAAAATTACCGTTTTTATCATCCTATCCGGTAGATTTTTGCGCGCCGAACAAGAATTTTTTTAGCACGCTTCGATATCTCTAACCGTTTAAGAGATACGGGCGTTTGAAGTTTCGGGCCTTCGAAAAAACGCGAAAAATCGACCCCGAAAACGACATCTTTCGACGTTTTCTCGTGTCGCGCGTTAACGACGCCGTTCGGACGGACGAATTAGACGGTTTCCGATAGAAAAATGTCCGCGGAATCGATTGCGACCGCTACGGACGTCCTATCTCTAACCGTTTAGCGGCTACGGCCCGTCAAAGTTGAAAGAGAGAGAAAAATCCCAACTTTGAAGCGCTGTAGCGTCGGAACGCGTTGAGCTAGGGCGTCCTTCTTTCGCCTGTTTAGAACCCTCGTAGGGTCCTTACGACGCGCCGATAAGCGAACGTCTAACTCTTCCCGTTAACGCGCAGCAGAAACGTCGCATTTTTTCTGACCAAAACGATGAAATTTTTTCGACCCGAAAAATCGAGAGTCGGAATTTCGGGGTTTTGACCCTACCGGAACGTGGCCATATATGGGTGTATTACGCCTGAGAAATTTCAGCCCCTAGCCCTAACCGTTTGGGAGATATGGACGTTTGAAAGTTGAGGGGTGCAAAACTCAACTTCTTAAAGGAGCTCCGAATGGGGTCGAGTGACATATCAAAAGACGCGTATTTTCGCGTAGATTACGATAAAAAAGTTTGCCTCTCTATCTCTAACCGTTAAGGAGAAAATCGCGTTTAAAGTTGCGAAATTTCCAAAAATGCTTAACTCCGAAACTTTGAAGCGCCGTAGCTCCTAAACGGTTATAGATAGGGGATCCCGGTTTGCGCCGTTCGAAAGTACGCGTCGAGATCTTTCGAATGAGCACCGAACGGTCGCGCTGCGACCACGCATAACCGAGATACGGAGATTCGGTCGAGAAATTTCGGTAAAATATAAAAGTCCGAAAATTACCGTTTTTATCATCCTATCCGGTAGATTTTTGCGCGCCGAACAAGAATTTTTTTAGCACGCTTCGATATCTCTAACCGTTTAAGAGATACGGGCGTTTGAAGTTTCGGGGCTTCGAAAAAACGCGAAAAAATCGACCCCGAAAACGACATCTTTCGACGTTTTCTCGTGTCGCGCGTAAACGACGCCGTTCGGACGGACGAATTAGACGGTTTCCAATAGAAAAATGTCCGCGGAATCGATTGCGACCGCTACGGACGTCCCATCTCTAACTGTTTAGCGGCTACGGCCCGTCAAAGTTGAAAGAGAGAGAAAAAAAATCCCAACTTTGAAGCGCTGTAGCGTCGGAACGCGTTGAGCTAGGGCGTCCTTCTTTCGCCTGTTTAGAACCCTCGTAGGGGTCCTTACGACGCGCCGATAAGCGAACGTCTAACTCTTCCCGTTAACGCGCAGCAGAAACGTCGCATTTTTTTCTGACCAAAACGATGAAATTTTTTCGACCCGAAAAATCGAGGGTCGGAATTTCGGGGTTTTGACCCTACCGGAACGTGGCCATATATGGGTGTATTACGCCTGAGAAATTTCAGCCCCTAGCCCTAACCGTTTGGGAGATATGGACGTTTGAAAGTTGAGAAGGTGCAAAACTCAACTCCTTAACGGAGCTCCGAATGGGGTCGACTGATATATGAAAAGACGCGTATTTTCGCGTAGATTACGATAAAAAAAAAAGTTTACCTCTCTATCTCTAACCGTTAAGGAGAAAATCACGTTTAAAGTTACGAAATTTCCAAAAATGCTTAACTCCGAAACTTTGAAGCGCCGTAGCTCCTAAACGGTTATAGATAGAGGATCCCGGTTTGCGCCGTTCGAAAGTACGCGTCGAGATCTTTCGAATGAGCACCGAACGGTCGCGCTGCGACCGCGCATAACCGAGATACGGAGATTCGGTCGAGAAATTTCGGTAAAATATCGAAGTCCGAAAATTACCGTTTTTATCATCCTATCCGGTAGATTTTTACGCGCCTAACAAGAATTTTTTTAGCACGCTTCGATATCTCTAACCGTTTAAGAGATACGGGCGTTTGAATTTTCGGGACTTTCCAAAAAAACGCGAGAAAAGTGTGGTGAACTGTGAGTGCTTAATTCGTTGTCCAAATTTCAACTAGGTATCAAGTCTGGATTCGAGGTATCAGTTAGGGCAGCTGGTTTACCCAGAAAATTATCTATTGAGTGAGGATATATATAATTGAACTTTATCGTTTCAAGCTGTTGTAGAATGTTTGGAACATGCAAAGCATGTTTCGCTTGCTTTTCGTCTAAATCTTCCCGCTTTAAGCGTGAAAGTTCATTAAGATCTGTTTTGTGTTTAAAATTTAATCCTGACTGAATTCCGAAGAAAATATTTCATCCTGGTCTCCCTTACTTCCACAACTAACTACACAACGAAATAAAACCGTTTTCGTATTTGCTAAACCGAAGTGAACCCAAATTAAACTTTCAAATAGTACTACGTTATATTATGTGCATTTGTTTTGTGTGTCCTACAGACGCCGTTTTACAACGATTTGGCAACGAAGTGACAGCGCATTGGATTGCCCTATACATCCGAGAGACTAAATTGAGCAAAAGCTCCCACAAACTGCAGTGTAAATGATTGGGAAAACCCGAAAAAAAAATAATAATAAAATTGATTACTACTAGAGGCACGATAAGTTCCAATGCACATCATTAACGCAACGTCCTACGTATAATGCAATTACGTCATAAATATCCAATGCAACCACACAAATAAATTAAAAGTATTTTATATTAGTACATAATTATAACATAATACCTAATAATTAAAGTAAATTTCAATGGATAACGCAATACACTGTTTTTTAATGCACACGCCCATTTTATCAAAGTTTAAAAATGTAAACGAAATAGTTATTTACTTAATTGTTGTTGATAGCGAGTTTATATGCGTGTAACAACGGCAACGGCGTAAAGCTTGACGTTCCTGTTTATTGATGACGTGCATTGAAACTTAGCGTGGATCTGGTATATAAAAATACACAAAGCACTGACTACTGAAATGTATTAAAATTGAGATAGAAGTTTAACTAATTATCGTTTTTACCTTAAAAAACAAATTTTTTAAATCGAACCTACAAAGCTAGCTCGCTTATCTCTCAGATCTTTGTTTGTAGCTTATCTGCAGATTAACAACTAGAGTTGTTGTTTGGACTATCTCCATCGTTTAACGATGGTTATTATGAGAATCCATCGTCAACAATATCACGTAAAGAGTTATCGGCAGGTTTGTGCATATATGAATACTATGAATTAAGTGGAAATTACGACGCGCATGAAAACCTAATAAGATATTTCTTTATTTGTACGTTTAGTACTTGCAGCAGTACGATTATTTCAGCTCAGTTATATCTTGTTGCGTACATGTGTTCAGGTATTTTCTTGATTATAGATAGGAACAGGTGGAAGGCACGGCGATGGGTAATCCTCTATCGCCTTTTATTGCGAACCTTTTCGTGAGCAAATTTGAAACAAACCTGAAAAAAGAAACCAAATATTTCCCGAGAATTTGGCTTAGGTACGTAGATGATATTTTCGCTGTGTTTGATACCAACAAAGGAAACATACAAGATTTTCTAGCAGAACTGAACTCAAAATTTACCCCGATCAAGTTTACTATTGAAGAAGAAGTGAATAATCGCCTTCCGTTTCTAGATACTCTAGTCATACGCAATAATAATAAATTAGAAATAGACATCTACAGAAAAGAAACTAATTCCAACAGATTCATCACGTTTGATTCGCACCACTGCGAACAACAAAAAATGTCCGCGATTAGTTTTCTGGTCAATAGACTCGTCAGATTTCCGCTAAACAAGAACAGGTATGATAAAGAATTAAAGTATATCAAAGATGTAGCGAGGTACAATGGTTTCTCTTCTATGGATGTCGACCGTATTTTAAGGAAGGTCCAATACAAACAACACATCAGAAATTCCACGACTTTGACATCAACAAACACCGGTAACAAGAAATTTATAACTCTTCCTTTTCACCCAACAGTAAAAGGGTTATGTAAAATTTTCCGACAACTAAACATGAACGTGTCTTTTGTGTCAAAAAACAACTTAAAGAATCTCTTAGGGAATCCCAAAGATAAACCGGAGATGATAAAAAAGTCTGGAATATACCAAATCGCATGCAATGATTGTGAGAGAGTTTATATTGGACAAACAAAAAGGAGTATCGAAACGAGGTTCAAAGAACATATTAGACACTATCGTTTCGACAAACCTGAACTATCAAGCGTAGCAGAGCATATGGTAAAATCCGGACATAAGATTGATTTAAAAAATCTGACACTTAAAAACGTGAACTCGTATAGAGAATTAGACGCGTACGAAACGGTATATATGAAAAAGAACGGGAACTTATTGAACAGAGAACCACCCCCAATTGCACACTCGAGTTTGATGGATTTATTACCATAGACCCTGTTAAATGATACGGTTCGCTTTCGGTCCATCCTTCCCCGTAAATGGCATGAGGCCACCTAGTAGATTGTAAATAGTCATATGTTTTAGAAATTTTAGAGCCTGCGTAGAAAATAATTTGCATGTGTGATACAGTTTTTACTTTCAGTCGGTAACACGGTTGACAATGGGAGCCCACGTGCTCTCGAAACGCTGCGTTCCGCATAATTAATTAATTTGTGTGAGTGGAGTTTACTGCTATACCTGTGAAGGAATACTATATTTAAAAAATGTAACAATATAAATGTATTAATGTACCTAATAAACTAAAAATATTCCGCGTTAACGTATAATTACAACAGAAAAATCAGCAAGTGATATAGGACAAAATGGATTCGAAAGCATTTATGTACCTATAATGGTCGTTTTTTAATAGAATCGGCAATTTCATTTATTTCTAATTATAATTCTTAGAAAATTCGCTTAATTGCTGTATTTTCTTTTTATTACTTTAAACAAATACATGATCAAAGTATCCGGTCATTGACTTTAGGGGTAAGCACGTAAACAGCAACATGCGTAAACTAGCATCGAATTTCAAGGTATTTTTCAAGTATAGTGGAGCGTATCGTGAATGGCAAGTTCTTCTATTCTAGATAGATTATATGTATTCAGAATAACTTGAACAAGTGAACATTGTTATTCAAACAAAGTTCCACTTCGATATCCAACATTAATGTAATATAAGCTTAATTAAAGGCCAATGCCAAATGATATACGATTGGCGGTATTTATCACGAATGACATATTGGAAAAATATGCCAGTTTCTGCTTTTTCGTGTAACTTATCGCAGTCCTAATCATTCTAAGAAGGGAATTACAAAATATGGTTTATCTGATAACATTATGGACATCGTGCAATAATATTTCACGTCAGAATTTCGTTAATAGTAAAATGAAATAAAGTATGAGTTTTGCTTGATAAAATTGAATCCAATTCATTCTACAAAGGTAATATACAATGCGTATGTGGATTTGCAATGCAGCTGTATATCTATGGTGAAATTGTTGTCTCTACGTTAAATATTAGAATACTTAATATATAATTTTTTTCTTTCGTTTGGGTAAATTAGAAAAGAACTGAATGAAAATAATATATTTTGTATGCATCATCATCGGTCTGTTAATATATGATAATATTGATCTATTACATTATTGTAACACATGGGCTGAAAAGTCGCGGGCCTAACAAAGAAAACACGGTTTTTTTTCGGTTCAAAATTAGCTTTATTCATCAACGTAATCTCCATCAAGAGCAACGCAATCATTCCAGCGCCGCTCTAACATTTCAATACCACTTTTGTAGAACGATTTATCTCTTGCCTCAAAATAGGCCTCAGTTTCAGCGATAACCTCTTCATTCGTGCGAAATTTCTTACCGGCGAGCATTTTTTTGAGGTCTGCGAACAGCCGGTAGTCGCTGGGAGCCAAATCTGGCGAATACGGTGGATGTGGGAGCAATTCGAAGTTCAATTCATGTAGTTTTGCCATTGTTTTTATTGACTTGTGGCACGTCTTGCGTTGTCTTGATGAAACAAATTTTTTTCTTTGCCATGTGCGGTCGTTTCTTTGCAATTTCGGCCTTCAAACGCTCCAATAACGCTATATAATATTCACTGTTGATGGTATTTCCTCTCTGAAGATAGTCGATGAATATACACCACGCACATCCCAAAATACCAAGGTCATAACCTTTCCAGCCGATTGTTGTGCTTTCGGGCGCTTTGGACGAGGTTTACCGGTTGCTGTCCACTCAGATGACGGTCGTTTTGATTCTGGAGTGAAGTGTTTCATCCACTGTCACATATCGACGCAAAAATTCCGGTTTGTTACGTTTAAACACGGTCAAACACTGCTCAGAATCATCAACACGTTCTTGTTTTTGGACAACAGTGAGCATGCGCGGCACCCACTTTGAACAGAGCTTTCTCATAGTCAAATGCTCATGCAATATAAAGCCAATACGTTCTTTTGATATCTTTACGATGTCAGCTAACTCACGCAACTTCACTTTTCGATCATTCAAAACGATTTTGTGGATTTTTTTGATGTTTTCTGGTGTTACCGCCTCATTTGGACGTCCACTGCGTTCTGCATCATCGGTGTCTCTACGACCACGTTTGAAGTCAGCAAACCAACGTTTTATTGTTGTTTCTGATGGAGCGGAGTCCCCATAACACTTTTCGAGCCATTGCTCCGCTTGAACGGTATTTTTTCCCATCAAGAAGCAGTGTACAATTAAAACACGAAATTGCTTTTGATCCATTGTTTTGAAAATAACAAAAGTAGCGTGACTCTTAGCACATTAACTCACAAACTAATGAATAGAATACCATGAAATTTTAACAGCTGTCTTTTGAAGGTTAGTACTAACTGAGAGAAAGGTGACTGCAATAAAACTAGCGTCATCTATGTGTTAGGCCCGGGATTTTTCAGCCCATGTGTTACGTAATATACGGAAAGAATAGAAACTTCCAACCATATCGGAACTGAAAATACTATGAGTAGCTGTATTTAGTACCATTATTATGTTACATATTATTTTCTATACATTTTCTTCGACGTTCTTTTAATACCGGAACTTCAATAATGTATTTAATTCGTTTATAAATGTATTGAAAACAAATAATAATAATTCAAAACTTCAGTACCTCTAATGCTAATACTGTAGACGCTCGATAGTGTGAACAAAATGAAACGCAGAATTTTCAGTAACTAATTTTATGCTTAAAATAATAAGTATTGTTGCATCAATGATTGTTTACTCATTTATAATTGGACATTTGAAAAAGAATACATTCTAAAAATATTGCGTAATTTTTACTTGAGTGTAGGCTTTCACGACCGTCGTCCATAGTAGAAATGTTTTTTGTTTTTCAACTTTTTATGTTACACCTGTGTCTATTTCTTTTAATATTTGAATACATGTGAAATTAAGTCCATATTCTTATACTCATTGAATTGATGTTCTCAGTGCATTTATTGCACTGTCTGGAATAAAATTGTCTAATTGTATGTCCATTTCATTCCATCGAATTATGTCTCTACTATCTAGTTCAACCTGGAAATAGATGTACATACCTATAGTAGTGAAAGTTTTGTAAATACATACAAGTAATATTAAATACGTATGTAGGTGTTTAAAATATCACGTGTCCTGTCTGACAATCCTTTCATTTTTGCTGCAACACACTAAGAGGCAAATCATCCTCGCGTTCTTGATTACTGAAATCTATAATTCTTCCCAACATCAATCATTGTTGCATCTAATCAGTTCCAGGCATACATCACATTTGCAAGACCATCTTATATTGTTAAATTTTTTAATGTTTCTAAATTGGATCCACCTTGTAAGTCTAATCACATTGTGATCTATTGGGTGTATAAGGTGTATTGGGCGGGAGGTACAATGCTATAATTTGTCCATCCTTATTCTGTAATTCTTCTATTGGGAGATGTGATGGAGCATTATCCAGCTTTGATTGGGTGTCCACTTGATTTCTGCAAACGTTTAACCTTCTAATAGTACAAACAATATCTTGTCAATAATTTTGGAAAATTCATGTTTGATAAATTAAATTTGCTCTATAAACTTATCTGAGGAATAAAACTTTTATGGAACCAATTCTTAAAAATTGACTTCGACATCCAAGCTAATTTGGAGTAGTCATAGTCCAGAGGCGGAGAAAATTTTTTGAAAGCTCTAGGATATTTCGCCTCACCAATAACCAATGGCTTGACTTTATAAGCTCTACTGGCATTAGTACATGCCAAAGGTGTTAGTCGTTGTTTCTCGTGTTTTCTATTTGGAGCAGACTTCTCTTGAGATGAAGCAAAGATTTTGTCTGGTATAAGCTTCCAATACAGAGCTGATTTATCGGCATTATATAATTGATTAGATGTAATTCTCAGTCGTTCTACTTCATTTTTTAAATGTCCTATCCACCACAAAGCCGTGATTACAATCCCACTGAACTCTTGTAAGATCGTGAGGTCCAAAGAAAATCTCCAACCTGCAAAACCGCATCCTGGAATGCTCTGCGGGAAGTGTGGAATGCTTAATTTAGAGAGCGATTAGTTCCTAGAATGCTGCGTATCTGTCAGCAATTATTAAAGCAAACAGGGGTTATTTTGAAGGAACATGATAACAATACATATTTTATTTTAAATAAAACATTTTAGGTTAATGACTAAAGTTTGTGTCTTTAATAAATTTCTCGCAAACATTATCTGTGTAGTTTATTTTGTTAGTACGATCAAACTTATGACAGGTAGTGTATAAAGTTCTTGTTTTGTTTTTTTTCTTTTTGTAAGGCGATGTTTGATCGTATGATTCTGCTAAATCGATTTGATATGTCGCTATACCAGAGGGCAAAATCATAACTATTAAGTTTGTATATAATATCTATAGAATATATATATAGAACTGGTTGCACAATTAAATTTTAGTATTCTACGCCTTGAATCAAGAATGTGTACTGATATATTTTATATTTAAAAAAATAGGTCTGATACAATGATAAAATCATCTATCAACATTAACATATGTGTCTAAATTATAATTCTATTTCTACGAACACGGATATTAACTTTAATCCTGAAAAAAACATTATTTTACAATTCAAAAAATAGTAATATTTTCTACTTTCTTTACATAAGTGTGTATTATACATGTTTTTCTATGTATTTGCCTTTCTTTAAAACTTCGCACATATCTAACTTTTATATAAAAATTTTCTATGGTTATGTTTTACCCGTTGAATATATATTATTCTATTCTATTCTTCTACTTGTAACTACTTAATTAGAATGAAGTAAAAAATTGTATGTCATTTATTGTATCCTTAAATATACAAATACAAAAGAATATAAATTTTAATAATGCCTAGGGATTAAATTCTTATTATTTGATGGGTGTTATAGAAATGTATTTAGGCATATATCTGTTCTTAGTATACCAACAATACTGCCTAAAAGATTAATTTTAATTCACTAATCTTACTTCGAAATGATGACAAGATGTGAAATATAGATACCGTTACATGTGTGAAAAATCTAATCAGATATTGTATGAAAATATAGTTACGAAAAACGTTGCACGTTGCTCGTGCACTGTAATATGCAAATATATATCAAATGTGAAGCCGATGCTAGAGGTAAAATTTGCAGCTGAATCTACGGTAAAAATATGACGCACGGTCGATTTGTGAAATGTAATCCGGATGGAAAAATGTCCTCGACAAAAAGTTTTGGTAATTGATTTCTTATTTTCCCATTTGGGAATTCTTGTCTTTTTTAAAGCGCTCAGTTGCAGTGAAAACGGAGTTGTGTGTTTTGTTTTAATGACAGTTCACTATTTTTCTTTAAATCGTGAAGTATGGTGTACGTACTTCTCCCTTTCTTTCGCAAATAAACTACCAGAGGCAACAAAGTCACAGTACACTTTACATCAATTTGTCATTAAATCTTTGTGTGCATGGATGACGTATTTATTATTTATTTATCTGAAACGAATGAAAGAACTTTTATTATTCAACAGTATCCCCAAATTTAATACATTTACATACATAGTGATGTTCAAGTGCTTAAATCTGTTTTGAGAATGTCTTTATTCCTAATAAATGGCTGGTAGTTTATTTAATGCTGTCATTCCCCTTTCGTCATCAAAAGCATTTTTTGAACATATGGTTTCACTTTTAGAAATAAAAAGTAGTCACTTGGGTTCAGATTTGGAAAGTAGGGGCGCTGTCTGTGATGCAATTCATGATGCAGTATGGGTAATACAGGATGGACAATTTAAAATTATGCATACAAGTAGCAATCAAACTAGATCAAGTAGAAAATCCGGTTGGTGTGCCTAAATTATGACAAATACAGGTTCATATAGCGGAAAGTTAACATGCAATCTCTTTGTCACTCATCTATATACTTAATTTGAGCTGCCCGTTTTCATTTCTCTCCATTTCTACATTTCGTTTCCTTTACGAATCTACACCTACAACTCTTGCAGGTTTTCCAATTCCGATTGTAATAGAATTGCCTGCCATTATCATTGCCTCCCTTTTGATGTAAATATCAAGAGGAGACAGATTTAACGCGATTTCTGCAGCAGCTATTGCTTGACATTGTTTAATCCTAGTAACACATCGATAGACTAATCTTCAATTTTTCCAAATTCTATCTTTTGCCTTTGTACAATACAATTCAAAGCAGTATTCAAAAACACTCCATAAACTATTTAAATCCGGGTGTATTATTTTGTGAAGTTATCGTAATACCAAGATACAAACATAATGAACGGGAAATTAATTACCAAGAGTATAAATATAATAAACATTTGTTAAGCTATAAAATAAATTTGGGAACAAAGACAAAATTCGTTATTGGATAAAATATTTGACATGATGATAATGGGCTTATAAATATAAGATCAATATGATGTATGCATGTAGATATGTTTACATTTTCAACCGTGCTACTGTATATACATATAATTTAATTGCTTAGGATGAAAGATTATAGAGGGATTTGTTCAGAGATATAAGAAACTGCGGCATTATATTTTGGAGCAGTACTGGATACGCAAATAGAATTTTTAAGATCTAAAGGGAGCGCGTAGGAGCTATGAGGAACGTCTCCATTGTACGTCGTGCTTCATACCCTTAACGATGCCTTCATTACCTATATATGCGAGGGGAGGTCGAGAAATTCGTGGAATGGAAGGGATGGAGTGGGGATAGGGGCGCTCGCTAGGTGTCATTCTGATTGGCGACTCATCATTAGTATATAAGTTAAGTCAATCCGGAAGAAAACTGAAACTATGGAGGAAATTGAACACCGTGATGGGATAAAGTTCCTTACAAAGCAAGGAAAGAACGCTCAAACCATATTGAATACAATGGAAACCGTTTATGGGGAACAGTGCCCTAGTAAATCAATGATTTATAAGTGGCATGGTCTTTTTAAACATGGTCGGGAGTCGATTGAAGACGACCCCCGCTCAGGACGCCCAGATGAGGCCACCACATTAGACATCGTCGAAAAAGTGCAAAAATTTCTACTGCAAGATGCCCGTTTATTATCTGCATTAGTTGGAGTATCAGATACCGCAATTTTGCGTATCCTACATAACCACCTGGGTATGACAAAAGGCAGTGCAAGATGGGTACCGAGAATGCTCGCGCGTCTGTGCGACAAAACAATTTTTGGAGCTGTGTGGAGACAAGCCTGCACAGATTTTGGAGCGGATTGTTACCGGAGATGAAACATAAATCGGCTGGAAAGTTGATGGCTACTGTTTTTTTGGGATTATGAGGGGATATTATTGATTGATTATAAGGAAAAAGGTAGGAGCATAACCGGAGAATATTACGCAGCGATATTAGAAAAATTAAAGGAGGCCATCAAGAAGAAACGTCGAGGAAAATTGCTCTTGCAAGACAATGCGCCGGTTCACAAGAGCAAAGTTGCAATGGCTGCTCTGCACAAGCATGACCTTCAACCTATAGTCCATCCACCGTACAGTCCAGACCTGGCACCTAGTGATTTTTATTTGTTCCCCAATTTAAAAAAGGACTTACGTGGAAGAAAGTTTTCCGACGACAATGAGGTAAAGGAGGCAATTTTGGCCCATTTTGAAAGATAAAAAATATTTTTATGATGGTTTAGAAAAATTAATTCATAGATCTAATAAATGTATTGTGCTTAAGGGTGATTATATTGAAAAGGAAAAACAGATTTATTGTTTTATTTTATTTAAAACCCTTTCATTCCACGAACTTCTGGACCTCCCCTCGTAATTGAGGGCTACTTGGGTATATTTTAAGTCCCAATAATTATTTTACAAAGTTCTTTCTTTTGAATGTTCTTCTTCAGTTCATGGATTGTTGCAGGTCGTGTACGGTACAGCTTGCCTTTAAGATACGCACACACTAAGATCAGGGGATCTCGCAGGCCTTTCAATATCACCGTTACATGAGATAATGCTTCTTCCAAACAATTGACGAACTGCTGCCATCGAATGTCGGGCAGTGTGTGACGTGGCTCCGTCCTGCTGAAACCACGTGTTTTCCATGTTAAGATTAAGCTCGTACAGTCTCGGTGTAAAGAATGTTTGAAGCATTTCAACATATCGAGCGGATGTTACTCTCGCTGCACTACCATCCTCACGTGTAACAAAATAAGGGCCGATAACACCATGACATAATACAGCACACCATATTGTGACCTTGTCGCTATGTAGTGGTCGCTGGTGTAACTCACAAGGATTGTCCTGACCCAATAACGAAAATTCTGTTTGTTTACGAAACCGTTCAGGTGGAAATGGGCTTCGTCTGATATCCATATGTTATCAACGAAATTTGCGTCCTCGTTAATTTTAGCCAATATCTGCCTACTAAGCTCCATACGTGACGCTGGGTCTCGTTCATGTAATTGTTGCACAATCCGCAACTTATAGGGATGGAAATGTAATTCGTGCAGTATTCTTTGTAAGCTTCGTCGCTTAATCCCTAGCGTAGATGCATGCTGTCGAACGGAGCGGCGAGGACTTCTCTCGATTGCAGCTCTAACAGCCTCAATGTTCTCTGGGGTACGTACCGTTCGAATGCCACCTGGAACTTTCTTTTTCAAGACAGATCCTGTTTCTTCAAAATTACGCACCCGCGTTGTAATCGCATGCGCAGATAGGACGCGTCCATGACGTCCAAGCTGGTAATGCCCGTCGAAATATTCTCTGCGTGGCAGTCGCGCTATCACCATTTTTATAAAACGCTCCCACAGCTACTGCACGTTCCGTACCAGTCCAACGATCCATGATTATTAAATGGCAATGCGTTCACAACAATCGTGCGAAGTTACGAACAACTCTCTACAGTGCTGACAACCGTAACGTTCAAAATTTCTCGTTCGCCTGCGCCACCCTGTACTAAGGCTGCAGAAACTGCAGAACTAATAAATATTAAAAATAATGAATGTAATTACTCACTATTTTAGTGCATTTTAATGACGGAAATCGGTTGAGAAATCTATTAACACTCATTCATACACATACACGTATGAATCCCGACTTCGGATATGTCTGACCGCTTTCATCACCGCGCCAATGAGTGCGCTCTCGTTTCTGCAGGATTACTAGTATTACTAAGTGTCCAATAAAATTTTATAAGAACGGAAATAGATACCTTTGTAGGCTTTTGAAAGTTATCTCAAAATCTCTAATCCGTAAGCCTCTAAATCTGCTAACATAATATACTGGATAACTGATTAATAAATTTTGATATCCTAATGAATTTGCGAAAATATGTTAAAACATAGTGGCTACTCATGTTGCACTGTTAATTAGCGTTCGTTCGCGATTGAAACAACTAGAACAACACGATGAAAGGTAGATTTTTAGTTAAAAGGTTTAGTGAAGTATAAAATCAAAATGTTTTCGGTTTTTCCACAGGTATAATTCACTTTTGGATTACACTGGGTTTATGTGCATTTTCGACTAGAGCAGGTGAGTTAATCTGGGTGATGGACTGATACTTGTGCAAATGTAAACTTATTTGCTTATGTACATTTATTATATAATCTCAAACGTCTGCAAAGTGTTAAGGATTTAGGTGTAACCCTTGGTAACATACTTACTTTCATTGGGTGTATAAACTTGATAATGCGAATGCAAACCTAACATGTAACTCTATTTCGAGGAACTGTCGTGATTCCAGTAGCATAAGAACACTAACTTTATCCTGCTTCGTTAAAATTAGGGCTAGGTTAGAATATGCGTCAATAGTTTGGTTATCGATTTATGAATATTCGCAAAAACAATATTGTATCGGACAAAGACGTCCTCTAAAATACTTACTACTTAGTATTAATGAGGTTGATCTGAAAAGAGGGTTGGGTTACAATGTAATGCTTTCGATAAATTCTGTTTCCTTATGCACTCACAATCAGCGAAATTTCTATAGCTCCATATAATTTTGTAGTTCTCCTATAAACATTTAGCAACGGTACGAATTGGGAATTACATAATTATATTTCTGAAATGATGAAATAGCAGATACATTATTTTGTCAATATCACAACTATTAGATAAGTAGGAAAAGTACCTGCCATATAAACGTGTAATGCGAATGAAGTTTCTATAATTCTACAGAGTTAGATAGACATTCTACGAAATCACGCATTATCTTTCAGCGTAAAAGAGGCTCTAAATATCTTCAAAACTTTATTTATTGTTAAATATATATATTATCAAAGTATACATATCAGTTAATGAAAATACATAGAGGTAAATTGCTATCCGAGGAGAATGAGACAAAAATAAATTGTTAAAAAGAGGTAGGGTTTTAAAACCGTGCCATAGCTAGGAAAATAGGACGATCCCGTCATCTCATCAACAACTTTATAAAATTGGGCAATTTCTATGGCAGAAGTTGCGTTGTGTGGAGTAATCAAAAACTAAGCTGAAGTAATGTAATTGCGTAGCAAATAAAATATAATTTAAATTTACCAGCAACGAATAGACGTACACAAAAATTTTTTTCGGGCAGTAAACGTGTTCGGTAGCTAAGAAAGGTTTCAAAACCAAACTTAAAAGAGACAAATTGCGCAGGATTATACGAGACTGGATCATGGGAGGAATGTCATATTTTCTGACGAGAAGAAATTTAACTTGGACGGGTCTGATGGTTTCAAATATTATTAGCACGATTTGCGCAAAAATACTGAAGTTGTGATGAGCCGATAACAATGAAACTCCTCTATGTTTCATTGTTATGCGAAGAGTTCTAATTCTTATATAAAACTTCTGGATATGGTTCTGATAGAATTTGATGAACAATTGCCGACGCATGACTGGAAATTTCAACAAGACAATGCAGCTATCCATAATTACAGACAAACAAAGGAGTGGTTTCATCAAAAGGAAATCAATTTATTACAATGGTTTGCTAGCTCAACCAATTTGAACCCGATCTGTGGGGAATATTGGGAAGAAAGGCGTATGCCAATAATAAGCAATACGATAACGTCAAAGAACTAAAATCTTCGATCATAAGGTGCATGAGATTCCTATATCAATCAAATCTATAGACAATATGAAGACCCGAATGTTTGAAGTTATTTTAAATAGAAGATCTCACTACTAAGATTAGGCCATAGAAATTTTGCTATTATGAGTTACCATTATCGTAAATATTCTGTATATAAAATATTTTTTTAACGTTATTCTCTCTTGCATTTGTGGTGCGCGTAGTTCAATATTAACTTCGATGCATAATTTGCCGAAGATATCAAAAAAAACGAATATTCTATTCAAAAATTTGGAACTATAAAAAAATTGTTGAGTGTATAAAAGTCATAGTATGTTAAACGTAAACTTTTGGTTTTTGTTATATGATTAGACGGCTATTAAATTGCTACTTTGACCATTTATTTCACTATCTAAGAAATAAAATAAATGTTTCAGGTACCTGTATTTCACGCTAATTAATGAGAACTACCTCTGTATTAATAATACAGGAGATAGTTATAGTTGCAAATTGGTACCACTCATACCCTCTAACAATACCTTTTTATTGAGCTGAATTATTTCTCTTGTTTCCAAGAAAGAGTCGGCTTCTATCTTCCTCTTACAGTAGTGTTCATATGCCTGAGGCAACACTTCTCGGTAACATAATAATTACAAGAAAAAAGAAACACCTCAAACAATTTCATTATAATTCATGGTTCCGTTGGTGTTTCAATAATAATTTAGTTTCCTTGTTATTACCAAGGTTAAATTTAATTAAATTAGTTTTTCATTTTGAAATTCTTAATTGATAAAAGATTTTTTATGATTCCCCGTAGGATATAAACCTGTGTAAGTGAGAACACACTGATCTGGCAAACTGGAGCTGTAAATTCGAATCCTACCGGGATTGTGGAGACCAGTGTGACAATATAATACTTTTGCTTTGAAAATTGGTGTGACAACACGTTATCTTGCTAAAAATCATAAGTAGAGACCGCTTTATATGCGCATATATATGCATCGATTTTTGAGAAAATATGCATAAACCTGGGGCATATATGCTTCTTTCAACATCTACAGAGAGATAAACCAGAGATGATAAAAAGATCTGGAATATACCAAATCGCATGCAATGATTGTGAGAAAGTTTATATTGGACATACAAAAAGGAGTATCGAAACGACGTTCAAAGAACATATTAGACACTATCGTTTCGACAAACCAGAACTATCAAGCATAGCAGAACATATGGTAAAATCCGGACATAAGATTGATTTAAAAAATCTGACACTACTTAAAAACGTAAACTCGTATAGAGAATTAGACGCGTACGAAACGATATGTATGAAAAAGAACGGAAACTTATTGAACAGAGAACCACCCCCAATTACACACTCGAGTTTGATTGATTTATTACCATAGGCCCTGTTAAAGATACGGTTCGCTTTCGGTCCATCCTTTCCCGAAAAAGGCATTAGACCACCGAGTAGATTGTAAATAGTCATATGTCTTAGAAATTTTAGAGCCTGCGTAGAAAACAATTTGCATGTGTGATACAGTTTTTACTTTCAGTCGGTAACACGGTTGACAATGAGAGCCCACGTGCTCTCGAAACGCTGCGTTCCGCATAATTAATAAATTTGTGTGAGTGGAGTTTACTGCTATACCTGCGAACATTATATTTTAATTTGATTATGATCACCTGCAGCAAATGTTTTTTCGCATTCACTTTAGAGATCAATGGTTTTCTCCGTAGCTTACATTCCCTCAAACCGAATTCATTTCGACTTCCTCAGACTGGCATAATTCACCATTTGATACCTGTTTTCTATCTCGAAAACACGTCTGTTGCAATAAATTATCTTGCCTCGGTATAGTGAACCGTTTTCCACGACATGTGCGTTAATGACGTGCATTGAAACTCATCGTGTCCCTAGTATATTTTACATTTTCGTACTAACGATACACGCACCCTGTCTAGCTTCTGATGAAAGATTTTAGTGAGCTCGTTAAATTTAACCTATACTGTCATCTATTATCCTGGAAGAAGTTAAAAGATATAGGACGAACATCGTATAATGGGAATATCACTTGCGTGCCTATGACCAAGCAGCGCCGTTCAAAACGAGTAGTAAAATTGCGACGTTACTTGAAATAGTAAGATACAATTTAGACCTTCGAAATTTTAGTATCGGTCTTCCAAACTTATAGAGTCAAAATTTGTAGAAAGTAGGTTTTCCTTGACTGAAACAATGTTGCCGTTCCTTAATTCTTTGCTGCGTAGAGATTAGAAATTACTTACTTCATAATTTTAGAATTTTACGTTATTTTCAATTGCAGATCTAATCACGTGTCCAGGAAGTGGTACATCTTTTCATAGACACCCAACCAGCTGCTCAAAATTCATTCATTGCTCTAATGGCCAAGCATCAATCATAGATTGCCACGAAGGATTTTATTTTGATCCTGGACTTGGACACTGTTTTTTCGCTGATCAAGTAGATTGCGTATTGGACAGTTCTGATGCTAGTACTACAATTGACATTACAATCACCACAGAGCCGCCTACAAGTGAAACTACCAATGAAAGCGAAGAAAACGATATTAGCGAGAGTACGTACGAATTGATAGATTTCCATTGTCTAAACTATAATATAAATTTATACTAATTAATTACGAATAAACGAATTACGCCGAATAAAAGTAAAAATACTTCCGAATATAATAGAAAAGGACGTAACACATCTTCAAATTCAGATCCCTCGGAATCCATTTTACACGGAATAATTAACATCTCGGACTTCGAAAAAGTTTTTAAGAAAGCGCACTACGTTACACAAGTGAAAAATAGAAAATTAAAATGTTATAGACTGAGTGTAGCCTTCATTTTCAATCTATATAACTGGAGTGCCTGTAGTGTTAAAATACTTTAAATAATATTTTCCCAGTGTCAAAATTTCTTTGAGTTTTTCATTTGTAAACATTGGTGAAGGTTAAAGTAATTATTTTAGAATTTTACGTTATTTTCAATTACAGATCCAATTACGTGTCCTGGAAGTGGCACATCTTTCCAACCACATCCAACGAGCTGTTCAAAATTCATTCACTGCTCTAATGGGGAACCATCAATCATGGATTGCCATGACGGCTTCTACTTTGATCCTGGACTTGGACACTGCTATTTCGCTGATCAAGTAGATTGCGTATTGGACAGTTCTGATGCTAGTACTACAATTGACATTACAACCACCACAGAGCCGCCTACAAGTGAAACTACCAATGAAAGCGAAGAAAACTATATTAGCGAGAGTACGTACGAATTGATAGATTTCCATTGTCTAAACTATAATGTAAATTTATACTAATTAATTACGAATATACGAATTACGCCGAACAAAAGTAAAAATACTTCCCAATATAATAGAAAAGGACGTAACACATCTTCAAATTCAGATCCCTCGGAATCCATTTTACACGGAATAATTAACATCTCGGACTTCGAAGAAGTTTTTAAGAAAGCGCACTACGTTACACAAGTGAAAAATAGAAAATTAAAATGTTATAGACTGAGTGTAGCCTTCATTTTCAATCTATATAACTGGAGTGCCTGTAGTGTTAAAATACTTTAAATAATATTTTCCCAGTGTCAAAATTTCTTTGAGTTTTTCATTTGTAAACATTGGTGAAGGTTAAAGTAATTATTTTAGAATTTTACGTTATTTTCAATTACAGATCCAATTACGTGTCCTGGAAGTGGCACATCTTTCCAACCACATCCAACGAGCTGTTCAAAATTCATTCACTGCTCTAATGGGGAACCATCAATCATGGATTGCCATGACGGCTTCTACTTTGATCCTGGACTTGGACACTGCTATTTCGCTGATCAAGTAGATTGCGTATTGGACAGTTCTGATGCTAGTACTACAATTGACATTACAACCACCACAGAGCCGCCTACAAGTGAAACTACCAATGAAAGCGAAGAAAACTATATTAGCGAGAGTACGTACGAATTGATAGATTTCCATTGTCTAAACTATAATGTAAATTTATACTAATTAATTACGAATATACGAATTACGCCGAACAAAAGTAAAAATACTTCCCAATATAATAGAAAAGGACGTAACACATCTTCAAATTCAGATCCCTCGGAATCCATTTTACACGGAATAATTAACATCTCGGACTTCGAAGAAGTTTTTAAGAAAGCGCACTACGTTACACAAGTGAAAAATAGAAAATTAAAATGTTATAGACTGAGTGTAGCCTTCATTTTCAATCTATATAACTGGAGTGCCTGTAGTGTTAAAATACTTTAAATAATATTTTCCCAGTGTCAAAATTTCTTTGAGTTTTTCATTTGTAAACATTGGTGAAGGTTAAAGTAATTATTTTAGAATTTTACGTTATTTTCAATTACAGATCCAATTACGTGTCCTGGAAGTGGCACATCTTTCCAACCACATCCAACGAGCTGTTCAAAATTCATTCACTGCTCTAATGGGGAACCATCAATCATGGATTGCCATGACGGCTTCTACTTTGATCCTGGGCTTGGACACTGCTATTTCGCTGATCAAGTAGATTGCGTATTGGACAGTTCTGATGCTAGTACTACAGATTTTACGACCACCGTCGAAGATACTACCGAAAGCGAAGGTGATTATGGTGGAGAAAGTACGTACAAATTTTGTAAATTTTGATTGCGTAAGTTATAAAATAATTTAAATCTATTTTAACGTTTATCCAGTTAAAATTATCGGTATGCACTTTCTGACATAAATAACATTGGTTTCATTCCCATCCGGATAATTTGTTTTTAGAAAGCTGGGCTCTGCATCAATGAGATGTTTGGTATTCAGAAAGTTTGTGTAATGTTAAAATTCCTCCGATATCAGCAAAAATTCGGTTAATTAATGGTGCTTTAAACATGCGAAGTATCTTTCGTAATCTAACAAAACAAAAAAAAAACAGAATTTTTGTCTGATGAAGTAAGCTGAAGTGAAATATTCATTACCGTTCAACATTAGCTATTAAACATGTTTATAATAATAATTATAACCGATTTATTAAGGTATAAATTACAAAATGCACATAAACTGCAACAACTATGACACAGTACATTACAATTATACAGATAAATTAAGCCAACTAAGTACGCGGCTTATGTTAATAAGTAAATAAATAACAATAGAAGGCTGTACCTATGGCCTACGACACCGGGTACATAATGATAGTAATATAGTAGTAGTCCTACAGAAGATCTGCTTAAAACGTCGGATATATGCAACTTACTATCGCCTTCAGTTCTGCTGGAAATATCATCAAATTCAATAATTTTCATGTTTTCGAATTCTACGTAATTTTTCTAAGTTGGAAAATATGATTTCGCTTAATGTTAATTACTTTTCTAATCAAAAATTTGAATTTTCATTTCGCATATGAATTACCGATGACTTTCATCTACAGTCCCGAATATTCGCAGTTATTAGCGTAAAAGCGAAAATTTACGGATTTCATCAATATCTATAACCTAAAAGAGATTTACTAAAATTTTAAAACTTGAGTATAGCAGGGGTTCACTTAAAAGCATTTCGTCATAAGAATGGGATCCAAATCAAGAAATAATTTTAAGTTAGTCGCTCGCCTGTTTTCTTGTTGTGCTATATACTTTATTACGAAGGTACCACTACTGGGGTTACTACGACGGAGATGCTTACCACGACCGTCACTACTCCGACTGAAGGTTTCTGGACTGACGGTGCCACGACTGAGACTGCTGTACCTGGAGATATTACGACTGATGTCTGGACTGACATTACTACGGCTGACACTGCTGTACCTGGAGATATTACGACTGGTTTCTGGACTGATGGTACCACGACTGAGACTCCTGTGCCTGGACATAGTTCGACTGGTGTCTGGACTAGCGTTCCTACGACTGACACAGCTGTGCCTGGAGATACTACGACTGGTTTCTGGACCGACGGTACTGCGACTGGGGCTGCTGTGACTGGAGGTAGTACTACTGGTGTCTGGACTGACATTACTACGGCTGACACTGCTGTATCTGGAGATATTACGACTGGTTTCTGGACTGACGGTACCACGACTGACACTGCTGTGCCTGGAGATATTACGACTGATTTCTGGACTGACGGTATCACGAGTGAGGCTGCTGTAACTGGAGGTAGTACTACTGGTGTCTGGACTGACATTACTACGGCTGACACTGCTGTATCTGGAGATATTACGACTGGTTTCTGGACTGACGGTACCACGACTGAGACTGCTGTACCTGGAGATATTACGACTGGTGTCTGGACTGACATTACTACGGCTGACACTGCTGTACCTGGAGATATTACGACTGGTTTCTGGACTGACGGTACAACGACTGAGACTGCTGTGCCTGGACATAGTTCGACTGGTGTCTGGACTGGCGTTCCTACGACTGACACAGTTGTGCCTGGAGATACTACGACTGGTTTCTGGACCGACGGTACTACGACTGGGGCTGCTGTGACTGGAGGTAGTACGACTGGTGTTTGGACTGACATTACTACGGCTGACACTGCTGTACCTGGAGATATTACGACTGATTTCTGGACTGACGGTACCACGACTGAGACTGCTGTGCCTGGAGATATTACGACTGATTTCTGGACTGACGGTATCACAAGTGAGTCTGCTGTGACTGGAGGTAGTACTACTGGTGTCTGGACTGACATTACTACGGCTGACACTGCTGTATCTGGAGATATTACGACTGGTTTCTGGACTGACGGTACCACGACTGACACTGCTGTGCCTGGAGATATTACGACTGATTTCTGGACTGACGGTATCACGAGTGAGGCTGCTGTGACTGGAGGTAGTACTACTGGTGTCTGGACTGACATTACTACGGCTGACACTGCTGTATCGGGAAACATTACGACTGATTTCTGGACTGACGGTACCACGACTGAGACTGCTGTACCTGGAGATATTACGACTGGTGTCTGGACTGACATTACTACGGCTGACACTGCTGTACCTGGAGATATTACGACTGGTTTCTGGACTGATGGTACTACGACTGAGACTCCTGTGCCTGGACATAGTTCGACTGGTGTCTGGACTGGCGTTCCTACGACTGACACAGCTGTGCCTGGAGATACTACGGCTGGTTTCTGGACCGACGGTACTACGACTGGGGCTGCTGTGACCGGAGGTAGTACGACTGGTGTTTGGACTGACATTACTACGGCTGACACTGCTGTACCTGGAGATATTACGACTGATTTCTGGACTGACGGTACCACGACTGAGACTGCTGTGCCTGGAGATATTACGACTGATTTCTGGACTGACGGTATCACAAGTGAGGCTGCTGTGACTGGAGGTAGTACTACTGGTGTCTGGACTGACATTACTACGGCTGACACTGCTGTATCTGGAGATATTACGACTGGTTTCTGGACTGACGGTACCACGACTGAGACTGCTATGCCTGGAGATATTACGACTGATTTCTGGACTGACGGTATCACGAGTGAGGCTGCTGTGACTGGAGGTAGTACTACTGGTGTCTGGACTGACATTACTACGGCTGACACTGCTGTATCTGGAGACATTACGACTGATTTCTGGACTGATGGTACCACGACTGAGACTGCTGTGCCTGGAGATATTACGACTGATTTCTGGACTGACGGTACCACGAGTGAGGCTGCTGTGACTGGAGGTAGTACTACTGGCGTCTGGACTGACATTACTACGGCTGACACTGCTGTATCGGGAGATATTACGACTGATTTCTGGACTGACGGTACCACGACTGAGACTGCTATGCCTGGAGATATTACGACTGATTTCTGGACTGACGGTATCACGAGTGAGGCTGCTGTGACTGGAGGTAGTACTACTGGTGTCTGGACTGACATTACTACGGTTGACACTACTGCACCTGGAGATATTACGACTGGTGTCTGGAGTGACGTTACTACAACTGATACTGCTGTGCCTGGAGATATTACGACTGGTTTCTGGACTGACGGTACTACGACTGAGGCTACTACGACTGAGGCTACTATTACTGGAGATATCACGACCGATTTTTGGACTGATGGTACAACGACTAAAACTGCTGTGCCTGGAGATAGTACGACTGAAAGTTTCTGGACTACGGCTGAAGAAACCACAAGCGCTGCTCTTACAACTCCTATGACTGAAACCACAAGTGCGCCCACCGCTGAAGATACCACAAATGATGCTACTACAGCTGAGACTACTACTATCGGAACAACTGACGGCGAAGGAAACTATGAAGGTACTCGTAAATTAATATATTTTAGTTGAATAGATTACATCACGGTATCCTTTGTAATAGTTAATCGCCCTGTTAATGTTATGGCGTAAGCTAATTAACGATTTATATATCACCGTGTGTATTGTTTATATTCTAAAACATTTTATAAATTTAAGTGATCTCCACCAGCATATACATTTTCGTGGTTTAAATTCAAGTTCTGACAAAAACTCGCCTTTGCGGTATTTAAGACAAGCATCGCTGCTTGTGAGTAGATTGTAATCAGGAAATGTTTTCTAGCAGATAATGGGACCTCACAGATATAGTTTCTTAACACTTTCTCATCTAGTTTAGTGCCAAAATATTATAATGTTGATGAAATATGAATCCGAGAAAATGTTGTTATGGTTGCGATAGTTATTCTGGAAAGAATACATCTGTCAGAGGCAATTGAACACCGTAATACACATATGACCTTATTAATTTACCATTTTTCATTGAAGAGCCATCGTGTTTACGAACCAATTTGTAAAAGCCTTAGCTGAAAATAATACGGCTACACTAAGTGCTGATTAATTCTTTGGGAAATTACAGAAGGCATTTATTTGTTAGTTTACAAGTAAAACACATAACCAAAGTTTTCCAGTGCATTTATCGCAAAACAGTAGCTGCAGTCTTCAATTCCAGTAGTTCCGTTCTTAATGGAAGATATTTATCACACTATTCTCTTCGTTAGAACGGATCTTTAAAACACTCTCTCTATCTCTTCAGAGTATTCAACTTGCACTTGTGCCAATTCAGTATTACATGTTATTGTATTTGCTTCATTTATTACCTAGAATCAATAACACAACGACAAAGTCGCTAGTTAGCGCCACGAATATTCACTTGTATCGTAGGGTTAAGTATTGCGATTGAAACAGCGAGAGAATTACATTTGTTTAGCATAAAGCTGCTCGAAACTACGCTGATGACGCCGGGTAGGCAGAAACATGTCCGTGTGTTAGCGTTTTATGTCTCTTCACATGTCTTTCTCGTGAATGATTTCACCAATACCATGAGAAAAGCTGTATTTACAGTAATTTTGTCGTTAGTGTTGTTTTCTAGGCAATCCTTTAGATGGGTTTTTGTACCTGTTTGAATCTTTGCAATTTTGTGGCTGGTAAACCGTCACTTCTAAATTTGTAACCCAAATTTAAACTTGGTATCCAGTCAGGTTTCAAAATATCAATTAGAGCAGCTGGTTTACTTAGAAAATTACTTATTGACTAAGCATATAACACATGGGCCGAAAAGCGCCGGGCCTAACGCATAGATAACGCTAGTTTTATTGCAGTCACCTTTCTCTCAGTTAGTACTAACCTTCAAAAGACAGCTGTTAAAATTTCATGATATTCTATTCATTAGTTTGTGAGTTATTGTGCTAAGAGTCACGCTACTTTTGTTATTTTCAAAACAATGGATCAAAAACAATTTCGTGTTTTAATTTTACACTGCTTCTTGATGGGAAAAAATACCGTTCAAGCGAAGCAATGGCTTGAAAAGTGTTATGGGGACTCCATCAGAAACAACAATAAAACGTTGGTTTGCTGACTTCAAACGTGGTCGTAGCGACACCGATGATGCAGAACGCAGTGGACATCCAAATGAGGCGGTAACACCAGAAAACATCAAAAAAATCCACAAAATCGTTTTGAATGATCGAAAAGTGAAGTTGCGCGAGTTAGCCGACATCGTAAAGATATCAAAAGAACGTACTGGCTTTATATTGCATGAGCATTTGACTATGAGAAAGCTCTGTTCAAAGTGGGTGCCGCGTTTGCTCACTGTTGACCAAAAACAAGAACGCGGCTGGAAAGGTTATGGCCTCGGTATTTTGGGATGAGCGTGGTGTAATATTCATCGACTATCTTGAGAAAGGAAATACCATCAACAGTGAATATTATATAGCGTTATTGGAGCGTTTGACGGCCGAAATTGCAAAGAAACGACGGCATATGGCAAAGAAAAAAAATTTTGTTTCATCAAGACAACGCACCGTGTCACAAGTCAATCAAAACAATGGCAGAACTATATGAATTGAACTTCGAATTGCTCCCACATCCACCGTATTCGCCATATTTGGCTCCCAGCGACTACTGGCTGTTCGCAGACCTCAAAAAAATGCTCGCCGGTAAGAAATTTCGCAGGAATAAAGAGGTTATCGCTGAAACTAAGGCCTATTTTGAGGCAAAAGATAAATCGTTGTACAAAAGTGGTATTGAAATGTTAGAGCGGCGCTGGAATGATTGCGTTGCTCTTGATGGAAATTACGTTGATGAATAAAGCTAATTTTGAACCAAAAAAACCGTGTTTTCTTTGTTTTGCCCCGGGACTTTTCAGCCCATGTGTTATTTAACTTAACGGTATCATTTCAACCTGTTATAAAATGCCTTGAACAGACAGCAGCATATTTCTATTTCTTTTCCTTTAAACCCTCTCTCTTTATTGCACTTATCCACTTCTGCCGTTTTAAGCGTGAAACCCTACTTGCACAATTGACTACACAACGAAATAAAACCATTTTCAGTAAATAGTTTATTTTTTCGTACTTACTAAATGGAATTTTTTAAATTAAACTTCCAAGTAGCAATAAGTTTCTTATGGATATTTGTTTTGTGTGTCTTACAGATGCCATTTTATAAAATGATTTCACAACGAAACGACAGCGTATTGAATTGCTCTATTGTAGAATCAATTCCAAAAGAGAAAACACACATTATTATTATTTATTATTATTACTTTAGAACAGCAATATTGCGTTTGATGTATACGGCATTATGTAATACATATTGGGTTCGTTAGAATGACGCTACTTTTGACTCTGTAGTTGATTTTTTTATACTCTTACGCCGAACTTGAGAGAAATGTTATTCCGTCTAGTGTCATGCTAATATTAAGCATCTTACAGGCATTAATCTTATTTTAAAAGATGGAAATCCACAGGAGTCTTCCATAATATGGCATATTTATCGAGCTTGGTAGGACACAAATATAATAGAAAAGTCGTTTGTAACATAAAGTAGTACTACATATTACCATTTTTTCCTGTTTGTTCCCTTTGAATTTAATTTTAAATTTATCCAAAAACGTACATATCCATTTTTTATTATTTCGAATATACCGTGTGTCTGATTAATTTCTAACCACAGATTTAGTTACGTGTCCTGATAGTGGTATGTCTTTCCATCCGCATCCAAGTAGCTGTTCGAAATTCATACAGTGCAATAATGGGGAAGTGTTGGTCATAAACTGCGCAGCAGGATTCTATTTCGATCCTATACGTGGACATTGCTATTTCGCGGATCAAGTTGATTGTGTACTAGATGCTCCTGAAACCACCACCGCGATCGATACCACTACTGAACAAAATGGAGGCGGTGACGAAGAGGATTACGAAAGTGGAAGTAAATATACATTACGAAATTACGTTGGTGTGGATGAAATAAATTCCCGAAAATTCTTGCTTCTGTTTAGCTCTTACCATAGTTTTATCATAGCTTGGTATTGCAATGCAAATATTTAATGCTATACAACAAAAAAGTATTTTTTTTTAAATAACCATAGTAAACACTTTCTCCATTTATTTTTGTTATTATTGATGTTCAGTATAGGAATCTTGTGAGTGCTGTTTTGAAAAGCAGTGCTGTGCTGTAGCTTGCTCGTAAATCTTGAATTTCTTGACCAATACTTGTAGCAAATGCTCGCCTATTTGGTAGGTTGACGGTGTTCACGGTTTACAGGGGAGCCAATTCTATTTAATTGTCAGTGCCGTGCTTATTTATATGTCCCTTTGCAGGAGCCAAATACCTTTTCCTCACCTTGAATTTACCTAAAGGACTGTTTCATTGGCTTATGTTCGTACTTGAACCAAACACTTTCGTTATTTGTACTTTTATAGGGGAAGGGTGGGTTCCCCTCTTAGAGCCTGAACGCCTAGTTGAGGGCGACAGTAGCGATAATAGCCGATCTCAAAGCAAAAGTATGTGATGTCGCAGCTACCCAGACGTTCTCGTAACAAATAATACGCTATGTGCAATTTTTAGCTCTCTGCTACTGCGCCCCAAAGAAGGGAAAAAGCCAGTAGCCAACAAATATGCGAAGTGTACACCGACAAGGAAAACGGCACAGATAAAGTTGACATGACATATAGGAATTTGGTCCGTGAAACTCGTCCAAATCGACGGACAATTAAGTCTCCTTACAACGGAGGACCGAAAAAACGTATCGAAGACAACGGACGCTACAGCCTCGACGAATGTTAGTTAGAAGCGGAGAGATTGTACTTGATAAGGATGTCTATACATGCGCTCCAACGAGATTGCAGAAAAGATTTCCACTATACGAGAACCAAAGAGGTCTCCCAGTACTTGAAAATAATGAACATTAAAAACTGCGAATATTTGTTCGACGACGTTACAGTGAAGGTTGCCACTATACAGAAACCGACGAGGTACGAAAGCCGCTGAGAGTGTATCATCGCTATTACCTCGACCGTTGCACGGGAGTCGACATCCCGTACTTGGAAATATTGAATATTACAAACGGCGGATATTCGTCCGTCGACATGACAGTAAAAGTTGCCACTATACGAAAACCGACGAGGTACGAACTCGAATCTCACACGGGAGCCGACTGCCTGTACTTGTAAACATTGTATATTGAAAACTACCGATAATCGTCCGACGACGTTACACTTGATGGATCTAATACTAGGCGCTTATAGTACGAGTATTGCGTTCTGGGTTCTGCAATTCTCAACCTGTGAATTTCTAAAGATACACCAGCGTTCAACCGACGACTTCATGTTTTTACTAAACGGAACTGTAACCTTCCCATCGATGTAACGCTTAATGTGGCTTATTTTAAAAATTAAAAGAATTAGAAACATTTTTTGTTTTAGTACAAGAGATTGTGTAACGTACAGATATCAGAGTAAACTCCCACACTGACAGTCGGTAACTTGATTGACGATGAGAACCCGTGCATTCTCGAAACACTACCTTCCAAATAGATAATGAATTTATGTGTTGTGGAGTTTAGTGCGACACCTGTACGTAAGAATTAACGTAGCTAACCTTTGATATTTATTTGTTTGAGTTATTTATCGTTATTTGTGTAAATCAGCGAATGAATTTCTTGAAAGAAAATCGAGTGTTACCTTCGATGTAATAACGCTATATAAGCTCAGGAACAATATTTCGAGTGCTATTTTGATTCACAGGTATAGCAGTAAACTCCACTCACACAAATTAATTAATTATGCGGAACGCAGCGTTTCGAGAGCACGTGGGCTCCCATTGTCAACCGTGTTACCGACTGGACAGTGCTCTCGAAACGCTGCGTTCCGCATAATTAATTAATTTGTGTGAGTGGAGTTTACTGCTATACCTGTGAATTGTACATCCACACACAGTCCTTGCAATCGTCATTTGCTATTTTGATCGTCGCCAGCCTTCCTTACCTACATTTAAAAGGCGTTAAACCACTATGATTAAAGAGCTGTTGTTTACAGTGTGTTTCGTTGCATCAAAATGCAAACTATATTTTTTTTTGTTGTGTAGGATTGTCAATAAAGTCACTGTAAAGAACTTTAACTTTACGATGAATTGCAAATGCTACACATTAATTTTTCGGTTTGAAGTAGGTAGGTTAGGTATTTATTATTGTTGTCTTTTTGTAAATATCGAAAATGAATGTTGATAGCATTATTGCATTCACGCCATTTATTTCATTTGGCAATCAAATGCTTACATTTAACGTTCCTATCTTTTCAAAGAAATAGTATATATTTAATCACATAAATAGTTTTACTCTAAATACAATCGCTAAGTTTTTTAGAAAACAAAATATGGTAGAACCTGTATATAGTGACTTTTGACTAAGAAAATAGCTAATATAAGAAGATAGGCGTTACATACGAATATTCAAAATGCAACATTGGGGTTGTTTTATCAGCTCTGAATAGACACTATAAACAGTTAATCACGGTATAGAAGGTCAATATATACAAGTTCCGTTGTATTCAGACTCGAAAAATAGCAAAAGTTAGATTCCCCCATAATAGCAGCTTTAAAGTTTAGAGTAGGACAACATCTGTAGATACAATAGAAATACATACATATGTAAATGTAATGATGTCCAACATTTGCCTATCTATAAACACTAACATGTATTTACAGATTTGGTTGACTGCCCAGAAAAAGGCACACATTTTCTTCCCCATCCTAGAAGTTGTTCAAAGTTCGTAAAATGCCTAAATGGCTTGTACAGAGTAATCAACTGCGTTGACGGTTTACACTTTGATGCACAATTCGGATGGTGCGATTATCCAAGCAAAGTTGAGTGTGCAATTGGTAATGCATTTTACTTACATCTAAAGCGGAACATACAGTTCAAAACTAACGTGATTAAAACGTTTCAGAGACGATAGAGTGCCCAGATACCGGACGTCATTTTCTACCACATCCATCCAGTTGTTCTAAATTTGTAAAATGTAACGAGGGCGACTATATGGTTGTTGAATGTGTTGAAGGATTGCACTTTAATGCTAATATGGGTTGGTGCGAAAATCCGAATAAAGCCGGCTGTACAATAGAAGATAGCGAAGAAGACGAAGACATCGAAAGTATGCTATTGATGCTAAAAAGCAAATCCACGTCTTAAGAATACTTTAATTTTAGGTAGCTTTCAATGTCCCGGAGACACACAAAAATTCTTCCCTCATCCAACGAACTGTAATCTATTTATTGAATGTAATTTCGGTATATCTAGAGTCCTGCAATGTTTCAACAACTTACATTGGAATGCTAACGATGGTCATTGCGATTTTCCGGAAAATGCCAAGTGCCAAAATTAGAAATCGTATTCAGAAAGAAAATATACACCTCTACAAATATCATACATACTAAAATCATCGCAAAACCATAGCGTAGACATCTATAGCAGTTTATGGTACATTTGGAACTTACCTTAAGCTGTAACTTCGTTTAAGAAAAATAAAATTAAATTTGGGAGGGATATTCAATGTGTTTTAAAATCAAATATCTGCCATTACGGAATTATCAATGCCATACTACATGTGTTGATATATCTATTCTTATTGCGATTTTTTTCCTTGTTAAAAAAATCACAATTAGGTAATGATATTATTATTTACTTTATTTGGAATTGTTATATTCTTAGCAGAAAGCGTGAGCTAGAATTAACAATTAATATTTCATAACAAAGTCATATCTTAAGGAAATAAATAACCATATCCTGCATATTAATCAATAATATTTATAAGCAAACATATTATTATATACAAATATATTTTTAACTATAATATAACTATTTTTTAACTTCTTAGTATTTATTGTAACTATACATTTATATGTGCATGACGTTGTTAACTTTAAATAGTATATTCCAAGTGAAGAACATTAATTGTAAATAATAACAATTGTATCATTTGTGTCTAAGACAAAATGAAGTTGTACTAGTACGATATACTTTTCTCTTTAGGCCTTATGTATACTTAATAGATAAATAAAATAATACTTGTAATTTTTATGGCTATTTCAAACAATGGTATGGTAGGTTGTTGTTACGAAAATTTAATTGCATTTAAGTTAAAACGTAACTTAGTTCTGACTGCACTACGAAAAACATATATTTACTATTTATTAGAACGCAGAAACTGACATATGCCGTAGAGAAATACATGCTTATTCCCGAGACAAAAGAATTAATTGGATTGAACATCTGTCATATTGCGTAAGCCTCCACATTCATTCATCACAGTGTAAAAAAGATTTTGCATAAATAGAAGAATGTCTACTAATATTTCCGTAGTTAAAATGGTCTCTGAACTGAGTTAATGGATCTGTAGAAGAATTATTACCGCAAAATGGAGCGAATAAGATAATTTTTAATGAAGCTTGTTTTACACCTTACTTAACCTTTGATGGTTTGTAACGATTAGTATAGTACGAGAGCTATTTTTTTTAAGAAAATGAATTTATTACCAAAAGTTATGTATAAACACTTGCTTAACATCAATATTCAGCTTCCAATTAATATAAATTATTTAGTAGCCTTGGAGTGGGAATATGCCAATTGCAAGATATACATGTGTAATCCACGTTTTACTATTTAGTCAGTTTCCTTATGTGATTTATCCTTTGTGGATTTTCCTTCTTTTCTATTGGCCTATCTGTGTGTTTGTACAGGGTGGCGCGGGGGAACGGGAAATTTTGAAATAACATCATTTCCACGAATAAATTCATAAAACTAGTAATTTATTAACGAAAGTGCATGTATGCAGCATGCCATTTATGTTTTTACAATCAAAATGTCCAAAAGTGACATCGGAAAGATGTCCTCCCATTCGGCGTTCACACTCTAACAGCCTCTTATGAAAACTCTGGAATACGCGGTGTGGCAAATCTTGGTGAATGGCAGTGATTTCTTGTTGAATGTTGTCCTTCAGTTCATGGATTGTTGCAGGTCGTGTACGGTACACTTTGCCTTTAAGATACCACCACAGGAAAAAGTCGCACACACTAAGATCAGGGGATCTCGCAGGCCGTTCAATGTCACCGTTACGTGAAATAATGCGTCTTCCAAACAATTGACGAACTGCTGCCATCGAATGTCGGGCAGTGTGTGACGTGGCTCCGTTCTGCTGAAACCACACGTTTTCCATGTTAAGATTAAGCTCGTACAGTATCGGTGTAAAGAATGTTTGAAGCATTTCAACATATCGAGCGGATGTTATTGTCGCTGCACTACCAACCTCACGTGCAAAAAAATAAGGGCTGATAACACCATGACATGATCCAACACACCATATTGTGACCTTGTCGCTATGTAGTGGTCGCTGGTGTAACTCACAAGGATTGTCCTGGACCCAATAACGAAAATTCTGTTTGTTTGCGAAACCGTTCAGGTGGAAATGGGCTTCGTCTGATATCCATATGTTACCAACGAAATTCGCGTCCTCGTTAATTTTAGCCAATATCTGCCTACTAAACTCCATACGTGACGCTGGGTCTCGTTCATGTAATAGTTGCACAATCTGCAACTTATAGGGATGGAAATGTAATTCGTGCAGTATTCTTTGTAAGCTTCGTCGCTTAATCCTTAGCGTAGATGCATGCCGTCGAACGGAGCGGCGAGGACTTCTCTCGATTGCAGCTCTAACAGTCTCAATGTTCCCTGGGGTACGTACCGTTCGAATGCCACCTGGATCTTTCTTTTTCAAGACGGATCCTGTTTCTTCAAAATTACGCATCCACGTTGTAATCGCATGCGCAGACGGGACACGTCCATGACGTCCAAGCTAGTAATGCTGTCGAAATATTCTCTGCGCGGCAGTCGCGCTATCACCATTTTTATAAAACGCTCTCACAGTTACTGCACGTTCCGTACCAGTCCAGCGATCCATGATTACTAAATGGCAATACGTTCACAACAATTGTGCGACGTTACGTACAACTGCCGGCTCTACAGTGCTGACAACTGTAACGTTCAAAATTTCCCGTTCCCCTGCGCCACCCTGTATTAGCCACCCGATCGGCCCTGGGTGTGAAGCGTGTCCTATGTTAGCGCTGATGTCGATTCCGGTTGTTCCTTTCTTTTTTTTTGGTTTTCCTTGTTTAATTTGTGTAAGTGACTAATGGCGCAACTTCAAGACCAATGATTAAAAAGAAAAAATTACTTAATTTCGAGATTTATATCTAACAAGATACAGTAGCTTTTACATTTGTTGTCGTAGATTATTTCGAAAGTACTATTAATTTATTGTTACTATTTTTATATTGTTCTAAATACTACCTATTTACAAGTAACGATCGTAGATTAAAAAAAGATGAACGAACGATATACTATCGACATTAATAAATTGTATACAAATCGTGATTACAAAGCCAGATATGACTTTAAACACTTTAAAATGGCAAAAATAAGAAACATTGATAAGGCGTGTATAGAAAATCAATGTAACGATTGTAGAGTTTTCAAGGCAAATATTTTTTCATTGTTAATTTTATTTGAATGTGGTCGTATATTATGAAATTGACACGTGGAAACTTTGAACTTCGGGGAGGTGGTTCATAATTCGTTTATTAGATCAGTTGCTGAGATAAGAACGTAGTGTAGAAGTATTTGAAATATCCAAGTAGAAGAAGGACAGAATTTTTTTATAAATTTATTTTTTATTAAGGATACTTTCATTTCACGTCTTGCGCCGTTGTCTTACTAGTTGATGGATTGATGGAAATATAATAGGCTAGTTCTTTTTGAGAAATGTAAACTGTATTACAATTATAAGCATCTCACTGTTCATACATTATAAATAACAATTGCCTCACACACTGCACTGCCATGAAAACAATATGCTTCAACATTTTGTTATAAGAAAGCATATTCGGAGATCCGGGGTTTCTTAGGAAGCGTTATTGATATACTGGCAATAAAGTTTAGATGACGTTACTCTTATTATTTTATTTGGATGTACTGATTTCTTCAGATACCGACATGAATTCCTCCAGGAAGCAATACGAACGTCTATAAGATTTTTATACGATTTTTAGTTTGCAGTGAACTACATTTGTAATGACATTGTTTTTGATTCTCTCACGGTAGCAACAATACACTCTTCTCTGGCACGTTCACCCACAGATCTTCTTACGAATATGCGTCTTCGGTTTCCGAACAGCTCAAATTTGGGCTCATCCGTCCATAGGACGTTGTTCCACTCTTCTATGGTCCAGTGTTGGTGTTCACGAGCCCGTTTAAGTCGCTTTTGCTTGTTTTGTTTGCGTAGTAATGGCTTTTTCATCGCAATACGTCCATGGAGCCCGGCTTTCTGTAGGCGACTTTTGACTGTAGAAACATTGACTAGATTAAAGACAATATTTAATTCTGCGGTGATTTCCGGGGTTGTTTTGCGTCTATTTAACTTGCTGGTAACCACTATTCTGCGATCATCTGCATATGTTGTCGCTTTTGGCCTTCCACTCCGTCTCTTATTAAGAAAACTGCCAGTTTCCCGATATTTTTTTACGTTATAGTCAACCGTAGCGTGCTGTATTTTCATTTTTTTTGGCAATTTATCGATTACTTAAGCCACTTTTATGGTAAGCTATTATAAGCGCACGATATTTCGCTCATGACGTGAATAGAGTAAATACCACACTGTAACTGAGCATAGGTTACAGATTTCACTATAATCTTCTAAGAAGGTAATTTAAACATTATTACCTACAATCTAACAGATGACTAAATTTACCCAGTAAATTCGGAGGCATTATTATTGTAATTGCACCGCAATAAACAGTTTATGGTAATCCGACCAAGTGCAGGTAAACGATAGTAAACCTTATGCGATATAATGGGTGTTTATCTTACTGAACTACATTTTAAATAGGTATTTCATTTTATTATAATGCTTTTTTGGTAAACATAATACTATATGAATAATCCATGAAAACAAGGGTGCCTAAACACTTTTGAGCGGTAATGTATATATTACGTTGTGTTAAATATATTGGAAATATTTGTAAAATTGTATTTTACTTTTTCGCCTATGTCCTGGTTGCGTAGCTTGACTTCGTTTTGTTGATATCTTTTCCATTACGCAATCCTGTTTATATGGCTTCGATTTAGATCAACACGAGTGAATATTTCTAAAGGTCAAAGCACATTAATATTATGCATGAAAACCAAAAATATGAAATCCTTAAAAATAACGAAATTGGGAAATTCTTGCAAAAGGCCATTGTTAACTATCTTTTCAATTGTTACTAAAATTATCTTAAGGGTGGCAAAACTTAAATTAAACGTTTTAATTTTCACATTTATTTAATATATATTTTTATTCATGTACGTGTATCTGTACATAGAAAATAAATATTATTAACATTTTTGCTGCCAGTGAGAGTGCCTAAACACTTTTGAGCGTACATGGTTCTTCTAAGAACCAACGCCGATGACAAGACATCTTTCACCCGCGAAAACATACGCTACCAAACATGGATATATATAGGGACTAATTTATTTATTGAATAAATTAATATTATTCACATATAAGGGCAACAATATTAAGTTTGCGCTTTTCGATAAATAATAGAAAAGAGGCAATGAATAAATGCACCTTTAATTAAGTAAAGTTCGCAGCAAGATTAGATTAAATTAAAATTAATTTAATTAGGGATTAAATTTTCTAGATTACTGGAGATGTTGAGAAGGATTACGGCTCAAATGTCACAATGTCACCTTAATTAATCAACTAATTATAACGAACTTGAATCTGAGAATTTCCTTTACACTATAGACATACGTACTAATATACCATTTTGGCAGATTTAAAAAAATACCGCAATCATATCTACTTAATACATACTATAACCATTAGTTTACTTGTTTCCATTTTCCGGCAGCAACATGTGACCACAGTATATAAGATTCAGGATTCAAAATGTTATTATATTCCGATGTGTTTCTTTATTATAAAAGATGTAATTCAGTCTGATTAAAAATCTGATACAACTCCATTATACAAGTGTGTAGATTATGTGGAAACGTATTTAATCATTCCCTGAATAACTTTATTTTTAATTCAAAAAATGTGTAGAATCACTGGACTGACTGGTTGAAAGGCTTTTTAGGCTGAAAGGATTAAATATACAACATGCATTTACAGTAAAGCAATGTTAAAATCTATATACTGTATTCAAATTATAGCTGCTTCATAACGTATTAAAAAACTGAAGTCTTTCACAAAATCTTATCAATTATTTATCACGCGGGTTAATGCTATGATTAGCAAACTTCTTTTTCACAATTCCAATGATAAGTGTGGAGGAATACGTATATAAATAGTGAATATGAATAGTAAAAACTAGTTGTACTATAAACAATATTTGTGAGGTTTCGTATAGCATAGTAAGCATATTAATTATGAAAGGTATGCTTATAGCATTTATAAACGCTTAGATTCGGTTTCAGTTCATTTTTTGTTGCAGATATGATTTACGTTGGATTTCTATTAATAACACTTTTCTCTTACGCAACCGCATCAGGTAGAGTGAGTCTATTGTTAACATTTGCCTTTGTACCCAGTTTTATATAATTACGAGGCTTTGGTATGTTTTCGCATTTTTTATGTTGTTAACGCATAATAATTAAAATTTACCGGAGTGTACTCATTCGCCGATAAGCCAACTATATATTATTACACAACACCGTATTGGATAAATGGTATGAATTAATTGCAAAATTCTTTCAGTAACTACAAAATTTTCAATGAATATCATCCTGCACTTACTTGTTAGAATTTTATATTAGTACGGTGTATGTGTACGTGTACTACGATTACCTATTCTTTCCTTAACGATAATGTGGCAACTTTCTCCTCTATTCAATTTCATCCAATATAATAACATTCATGTTAATTATACGCTTACGGTCACAGATTTGTTAACGTGCTCTGAAAGTGACCAATCATTTCATCCTCATCCCAAGAACTATTCATTATTTATTGAATGTAACGGTGGAATCTCGGAAGTTCTGACTTGTATAGAAGGCCTCCATTTCGATCCGGATCGCGGATATTGCAACTTTCCCGAAGAAGCCAATTGTACAGCCGATGAAGACAATAATGAAAGTACGTTTTGGGAAGTATTGTTCTGGTAGAACGTTAATTAGCTTAGCTAGGTGTGTTTCAAATAATAAAATCAACTCCGAATTATTTCTACATCATTTCCACTTTTTTATTCAGTTTGTTTTGTATAATTGCGCAGGACATTAATACATATACTCGATTAAAAGAATACCCGAAAGAAATTATCTATGCCATAGAGACTGTCAAATCTCACTCATCGAAAGTTTAGACATTTTATATAATGATAATTAGCAAATACTATTTGGAAGTGACTTTTTTTGTTATAAATTCAAGATTTAGTTTACTATAGCAGATATATAGCATACTAACTCTATGTTTATGACGGTAGGTGTGTTTACATGTCCTGAAGACGGTCAGTCATTCCATCCCTTTTCTAAAAATTGTACATTATTCATTGAGTGTAATAATGGGATGTCAGAGGTTTTGACTTGTATCGAAGGTCTTCACTTCGACCCTAACCGTGGATATTGTAATTTTCCCGAAGAAGCCAATTGTACCGAAGAATACCCTAGTGAGGAAGATGATGGAAATAGGTTACTCTTGTGGTTTAATAATATAACTTAGTTATCATAAGTAAGTAAATAATTGCTAATGCTAAGTTATAAAGAAGATAATTCTTAAAGAGTAAAAGTTCGTCATATAACAGATTTTCCTACACTAATCACATATTTATAACGATAGATTTGATAGCATGTCCAGAAAGCGGTCAATCATTTCATCCTCACCCTAGGAATTGTTCATTATTTATCGAGTGCAATCACGGGAACTCGGAAGTTCTGGCTTGTATAGATGGCCTTCATTTCGATCCGACTCGTGGATATTGCAATTTTCCAGACGAAGCTAATTGTAAAATGCAACAAACTGATGACGGGAATAAAGTCAGAGACAATAGTATGTTGCCCACTTTGTTGTTCTACTTTAATATATGATCGTTGTACTTAGGTTCTATTTACCGTCTTGGTAGCATCAACTTACGAAGTGATTACCGGAAAAGACACGAAAGAGATATAAAGGGTGAACAAGGTAATATTCCTATAGGCAATAAAAATAGAACTAATGAGTAATTAAAACTGATGCATATCGTGTAATTGTTTTTTTTTTGCTTACTTGTAGTCTTTGTAGATTTTTGAAAACCAATTAGTGTTTGCTTTCATTATCGATAAGGACCTTCCCCTTGTAATTGAAAATTTACAAAGGAATGTATCTAGATCTGAAATTCAAATTTTAATGAAGCTTGGACGGTTCGTAAGTCTGATGGAGCTATGCAAAAAATCGGTTCTCATTTCTGCTAAGAAATTAAATTCATTTCTAGACTAACTGCAACGCGTACTTAGCAATTGTCTCCTCATGTACCATCACCATCCTTTTATAATAATTCTTTATAATTATTGTAGAAATTTCTACTGCCGTTATTTTTTTTCAATTTTACCAATATCCTACTGATTATTGATTATGTTCAACATGAATAAAATCCCTTTGCGCATTGCTGTTACAAGATTCTTCCAATTCTTGTATTAAGGTTTGTTTTAAGGTTACATAAATGGTTCAAATATTTTAGGTCGTAGGCTACTCCAAATTCAAAAGAAGCGTCCTTTACGCATTGATCTATAATGTTCCTTCATTCGTTCTCTTGCCTAGTTGGACATTGCGCTCCTTTATAACCGTATATAGTAACCTTTTGACTGGTCTGGAAAATAAACAATTATTGCTTATTTATGTGAAATAATTTAAACATGTGACAGTAATCAATATCGATACAGATCATGTTAACATTATAGGATTGTATTTGTTTACTGGGCGCACTACTGCGCAGTAAAGAACCCATAGCATGATCAGCCACTTGATGGCATGATTAGTCGTATGATATAGATTGTATAATATAAAAAATGTAATTGACCAGCAATGAATGTCAAAAATATTCTTGCTAACTGCCTTATTTGTATTAGAAATATAGGTAGGTCTATACTACATGTTCAAATTTATGGCTCTTTTATGGTATCATTAAATAAACTATAAATTAAAATGCATAAGTTCGTTTCAAAAGGCCTAAATGAATATAAACAGCGCAAAACCCGATGCATATTCCTTTAGAGCAAAGGGCAGTGAGTGAGATCAAACTTGTTAAACGTTAACTGTATATGGTTTAGTGTATTTCGATAGACCTTTAGGGATGCTAAACGCATATACTCATTGGTAACTTTGGCTAACATCTAATTGGAAATAATTAACGAAAAACTGAGATTTGGTATGTAAAATTATAACGCGTGTAAAGTAAACATAAGTAGGTAATAATGTGAGTTCTTTTATTTGTGAATGAATACAATCAATTAAAAATATGAGGGATGTCTTTCAAGTTTTGCATAATGGGACATAGAGGGCGTCACTAGTCAAATGTCAGTGATAAAAATTAACCTCCATCTATATAGTTAACCTAAATCCAAAGTTCCAGTGCTTTACGTGTAGTGTTATTATATGCAAAGTGGAAAAATTTAATTTAATTTATTTATTATATTTTACGTCTATTTGTAGATGTCTTACACTGATTAAAGTTAATTAACGCTAATTAACTTTAATCAGTGTAATACATCTAGAGCTAGTCGTCAGTTTGGCTGTTCCAACGTGCTGCAAAGCCGACAGAAGTCACCTGCTCTGAAAGTGTCTTCAAAAAGATGCTCGAGATATTTGTCTTGAGGGCAGGTCATGTAGCAACAATTCCTTACTGCCGATTGGTATACAACCATTAATTTGCCGCAAGTCATCGCTTCGAAGAATCAACCCCCGAACGACGAGTCATCCTCCACCAACACAATGTAAGTTCGCACATAGTACGCGCGACAATTGGGTTTTTAACGTAACAAGACGTCGAATTGTTAGACCATCTTCTATACAATACGAACCTAAATCCCAACGATTTCTTTATCTTTCCGAAAATCAAGAACGACTGCGTGGTCAAAGGTTCCAGTCGGAAGGAGAAGTCGATACTAAATTTTGACTGTACGAATAAACGAATGGAATAACTACACCCAGAGTTGATTGGAGCGCATGCAAGTCTTTAAAATCTATCTACTGTTTTATTCCAGCTCTATATACAGAACTTAAAAGACAACCGTCGTACAGTCCACTGCTACAATTAATTAACAACATCTACAAATTACCTATAAAAGACTGAAAGGATCTGATGCTTTGATAATCAGCCTTGCTATCCCCAGAATAGCTCTAATCTTTGTGAATTATAGAAACTGATTTGTCCATCTGTTCCGCTCTTTGTTGCTAATAACTAATAACCAATGAGGGTAAAACAGAGAGCGTCAAATTAGTGACGTAGGTTCTTAAATCGTATTGTTATTTAAAGTAAAAAAGTAAATTTGGGCATTTACTTGCATATAAATTCAATTTTCTGTTTTTACGCCAGTAATTTAATGTAAGGATCTTATGATTCAAATGAGATTACTCTTAATGAAATTCTTTCTATAATCTACTATTTATCTAATTAATTAGACTCTTTTACTTAATCACAAGGATTTTTTGAGAAAATAAACGAGAACCGCACTTTTTTAATTAAAGAGAAATGTATCAACTTCGCATTACCTCATGTTTTAGATAAAAGAGAAAAGGTCAAAAACAATTTAATATCCTACTTTTATTTGTTGCGTCGTACTGAGTTATCTTAAGTATCTTTTTAAGGTTTTAACAAACCAATTCAAGGTCTCAATTCGATATAAGTTTGATGAATGATGTAGATACACTACCGCTCAAAAGTGTTTAGGCACTCCCACTGACAGCAAAGATGTATAGGAACTCAGCAAAAATGTTAATAATATTTATTTTTTATGTACAGATACACCTACATGAATAAAAATATATTAACTAAATGTGAAAATTAAAACGTTTAATTTAAATTTTGCTTTCTTCTATGTGACCTCCTCTTGATTTAATATTCGCAGCACACAATCGAGGCATTCTCGCAATAAGTTTTGCCAGAGTTTCTTGTGTTATTGAGGTCCAACTCGATTGCAATTTGTTCCACACGTCAGTAGCTGATGTCGGAGCCGATTTCCGTACTTCCCGATCTTGTTCTTCCCATAGTAACTCGATTGGATTCAAGTCGGGGCTCTGGGGAGGCCATTCCATAATTTTGAGAGTTCCTTCCTCTTCTAAATGGCGTCAATAGTCTTTACATAATTTAGAGGAATGTTTCGGGTCATTATCTTGCAGGAAGATAAAATTTTGACCCAAAAGTCGAATTTCGGAAGGTATTGCGTCGTTCTCCAAAATTTCGCGGTAGCCTTCTTTTCTTAATACACCGTCAATTTTCACAATGTCCTCTACGTTAGTGCCAGCAAAACAGCCCCAAATGATGATAGAACCTCCACCATGCTTCACGGTAGCAGCAATACACTCTTCTCTCGCACGTTCACCCACAGATTTTCTTACGAATATGCGTCTTCGGGTTCCCAACAGCTCAAATTTGGACTCATCCGTCCATAGGACGTTGTTCCACTCTTCTATGGTCCAGTATTGGTGTTCACGAGCCCATTTAAGTCGCTTTTGCTTGTTTTGTTTGCGTAGTAATGGCTTTTTCATCGCAATACGTCCATGGAGCCCGGCTTTCTGTAGGCGACGTTTGACTGACTAGTTTTTGGCGACCAGCATTTAATTCTGCGGTGATTTCCGGGGCTGTTTTGCGTCTATTTAACTTGCTGGTAACCACTATTCTGCGATCATCTGCAGATGTTGTCGCTTTTGGCCTTCCACACCGTCTTTTATTAAGAAAACTGCCAGTTTCCCGATATTTTTTTACGTTATAGTCAACCGTAGCGTAGTGTATCTTCATTTTTTTGGCAATTTGTTGATTACTTATGCCACTTTTATGGTAAGCTATTATAAGCGCACGTGCTTCCGTACTAATTTCACTTCGCGGAGGCATTTTAAAAAAATCACACGATATTTCGCTCACGACGTGAATAGAGTAAATACCACACTGCAACTGACCATAGGTTACATATTTCACTATAATCTTCTAGAAAGGTAATTTAAACATTATTACCTACAATCTAACAGATGACTAAATTTACCCAGTAAATTCAGAGGGATTGTTATTGTAATTGCGCCGCAATAAACAGTTTATGGTAATCCGACCAAGTGCAGGTAAATGATAGTAAACCCTATGCGATATAATGGGTGTTTGTCTTACTGAACTACATTTTAAATACGTATTTCATTTTATTATAATGTTTTTTTTGGTAAACATAATACTATATGAAAACAGGGGTGCCTAAACACTTTTGAGCTTTAGTGTATGTCTGTCAGTAACTTTATCAAGTAAATTCAAGTAAAATAACACTTAAAATTCCACTTATCAAATTTATTTATCAAACCTAACGCCAACCTAAATCTAGTACTTTTCAATATATGAAGAAATTATTCCTTTTGTTTGTATCTTATGGTGTGTTATATAACGAAATATTACATCGGTGTTTGAGCATTACGGCGAAACTATCTCTTTATACAGTTATGATTGATACTATCGCTACTGTTAACTCATCATTGACATGCGAAAAATATTACTTAAACCGCATACAGCTTGTATTAGTAGATTTATTCCCTATGCGTATTACACTGTTACAAGGCGCGGTTCAAAATTGTGGATCGATCACCGATAAAAGAATGTAAAAGGAACAATTTTATTAATTATTTCCAAAATGTACGTATTTCCTTTATTTTTCTTTACAATCGCTGGTTGTTGTTTCATTTTAGCATTAACGTACGAAATCCATTTTTTATTATCTAGATATATGTTTCACCCAATTGTCGGAGAATATCAGCGGCATTATATCCGCTTGTCTTCTAATCACCGATTGAACTTCTTATTTTAATACACCACCAACAATGAACTCACGGCAATATGAAGTTTACACTCCTAACATATCGGTTAACGTTTTTTATTCGTGATCGGGCCTTAATTTTGAACTACACCTCGTATATTTGCTGTTTGTCTCGCTTGCATTACATCGTGTGCTATTTTAAATGTTAAACAATTCAATTGTTCCAACGTTATTGTATAGCTTTGCTTGTAAAGGCGGTGTATTTTAATGTCGTATATTAACATCATTTTAATTAGAATTGCATATTAATTTTATAATTGCAAAGTAATCTAGTGGGTTACTAATTCATAAAGCACTAGTTGTGTATTCCAATAACAATTTTTTAAAAATTATAAAAACAAAACTTATTAAAGGGGCGCCCATATTTTACCGTATTATGCCTACTAGTTAGCTTCGATGTTGGTGCTGAAATGATCTATTCAAATTTTGGCGAAGGGTATGAGAACGATCATCGATAGCTTCGGTAAATTTCGTTCCGATGCTGTGTCCTACCCCTATAGAATCCAAGTCTACGTTCATACTTGTTTGCATTACATGTTACAGAATTGGTGAAGTAGCCAAAACATTACAAACTCTATCGCAGAAGCCATAAAGTGTAAGTGATGATCTCATTACTTCCACCCCTTTTACCTCGATATTTTCTGCACTTCCTTCCAGCAGGAAATAGTAATTTGAAATCACACCGAACCTGCCTGTAAATACACTGCTATTGTGTCGACTCTCAATTTTAGTTTTAATTGTTTTAGTCCAGTTTGACCCCAAGAAAGTAGGAATTGACTATGTCAACTAGTTAATTAGTAGAAAGTCAGACTCCTTATGCATCGTCTTGCTTATTCAATTCGGTTACTAAGTATGTGCTGCTATTTCCTCGTCCTCTTCGCATCCTTAGCATAGGTTATAATTACAGTCAACTTGGCCATATATGCTTCTACACGTAATTGGAGTCTTTTAGCAGTCAGCCTGAACGGATATGCGGGTGTTGTCTTCGCTACTAAACAGCCGGATGCCTTGTCTAATGGACCAGAAATTAGATGTGGTAATCTGCTTTGTCATGTCAATGTAGTGTAGAGATGTGCGACTGTAGGTATCATAGTAGATTGTCCGATTTTCCGACTATTCTATAACCTAACGTGTCAACGTTACCTGCACCTCAAAATACCTTTCGGTCCACTGAAGAGTTACGCTATTATGACACACAGCATTCACGAACACACAAAGTAGTGGCAACCTATAATTAAACTGCAAGTGTACTTATGTCTTCCTAGAGTCTGTATTTCCACACCATCCGCACAGATCTTTCAAATTTTGTTTTCAGTATTTACCTGACATTATAGTAGTAACATATTGCACGCAACCTTCTTGTAGAGAGCAGATATGCTTTCACACTTGTTCTAAATTCAATTACATCCTGTTGTATGTAGCCTAATCATCTTCATTGAGTGTTACATGGTAACAATTGTTGGTGTGATTTGACTGCACCTGTTACATTTAAATAAATATAGAAATAAATAAGCATACACTGGCATGAATCTAATGATAGGCATGATCTTGAGAGGTAAACTCCATGATATTCCGATAGTCCCTTGGTATTGATCGAAGACAATCTGAGGCGTAACTTTATACGTTATAAACAATATTAACAAGAGAAAATAAAGTAGATCCTTCAGTAAGTATTTAATTGTGAAAATATAAACTTGTAATTTATTAACATTTTTTAACTTTCTTGTGTCTATTTTACCTTGTCATGCCTAGAAGAAGGAGACAATCGCCCTGTACTGCCCCACAAATAACCTCCGCGAATGTGGTGCATGCTTTTTTAAATCTATATGGATGGGATTTCCATGCACTTACTATCGTAGATTATTCCTAAATACTTCATCTCATTTAATAGTATTTGATGCACCGAAGTTTGTACATTTCCGCTTTCTCATAAAAAGAATCTGTTTTGGTTTTATTGCTGTTAACCGAAAAGGAATGTTTTCTTGCATCAGATATCTGCAGTCTTAAGTACTTGGTGCATCATATTTTAATGTTTTCCATTGACCAGGAAAACGAAATGGTATGGAGTAACAAATAATTTAAAAGTTATCCAGAATCAGTCATGTGGGTCAAAACAATGCTGGTGACAGCCTTCGGTGAAAATTTTTTTCTGCTTTCAACTAGATTTCATTGAGAGAATAATCAAAGTGAATTTTTTCGCGACCTAAGATCTTCCTGTACAACTAACCATGGTATGTAGCGTTGTAACGTTAAGTTGTAGTGCGTGTATTTGTAATGTGCTGCTTCATCACGTTCCATGTCCGCATGTCTATATGCTTCTGCATTCCTGAAAGTTTGTGCTGTAAAAACAACGGCAACGAAAACGCTTCCTAAAATGTCTTCTCTTAGATATTTTATAGCCTCTTATAATCTATTAAATGATTTCATTGTAGCAGATAGAAGTTGTCCGCCAGAAGGCCAACATTTCTTTCCATATCCATACGCGTGTTCGCAATTCATCGAGTGCAACGATGGTGTCTACAAGATCGTGAACTGTATTCCTGGCTTACATTTTAATGCGGGTCTGGGTTGGTGTGATTTTCCCGAAACTTCTGGCTGCGTTGAGTCTACTTTGCCTCCGCCAACAACAACGGAGAAACCAAAAGACGAAGGGGGACCCGTTGGAGAATGCCCTCCGATCAACGGAGAATATGTCGATTTCCTAACGGATTCAAAGGATTGCACCATCTTTTACATGTGCAACTGGGGTACACCGATACAGATGCAGTGCCCGAGCATTCTTCACTTTAATCCTACTCTAAATGTTTGCGATTGGCGATTGGATGCTGGTTGCAAAGTAGCACAGTAAAATGTATACAGCAGATTGTCATTAATTTATTTATCAATAGCAACAAGTGTAAAAAAAAATCAATAAAGAAAATTACAAAAGTACGCACGGAACGAGTTGTTTATTTCAATGTCTGGCGCATTTTAAAAATTATTTCTTCATGAAGCATCAATAAAGTAAAAAGTTAAAGCGATATCGAAATACAGCTAATGGAAAAATAATCTGCATACAGAATGAATATTCTTCATTGGAAGTTGTATAACAGTTAGGGCCTGCCAAATATTGAGAATGACGAAAAGAATGAACGTTGTAAGAAATTGATTTCTAAAGCCTGAGGAATACATATTGTATATTTACACATTACTATGCTCTGCGACAACGTTTCACCATTACAACTATTATCTTGTATCGCTACGAAATTATCCATTTGGGTTCTTTACCTATCAGCACTTTATATGCCGGATTTAAACTTTTCGGGTCCACTTCCCACATGGATTAACCCACAAATTGTAAAATATTGATGCCCTCCTTACAAGAAGAAATAATTTTACTGACTTGATGATAGCTTACTATGAAAGATAAGACCAGGTCCAGACTGGGAAGTCTCTGCTGGTAAAAAGACTAACCTTGGACTTGTCAAGAGAAATCGATAAATTGCGATCGGCACACCAATGAGACAACTTGACCAACACCATATTAAGAGACGTGATAACGGCCTTCAAAAAAGCATGATGAAGTCAAAGATATAGAATCTATCAAATTACATATAATGGTGTCATAAAGTTTATATTGGACAAACAAAGAGGAATATTAAAACAAGGTTTAAAGAACATACTTCGCTTAGCGATGGGAGCCTAGGAGCTCTTAAAACACTGCGTTCCGTATATTTAATTAATTTATGTGGTGTGAAGTTTACTGAGATACTTTTATATTAGGCAACACCAATCCTTGTAATCATTGAGAATATACTAAAATTGTCAAAAGTAGGGTGGGTGGTTGCTATGTCAATTTCTGTAGTTGTAGTCGGAACATGCTCTATAACGTTTTTAGTATTTATTTATTGTTATATATAGCAAATTATGCATAGTTGATACTAAATAAAAAGTATTGATGTTTAGATCGAATCCTGCATGCATCAAAATTGTTAAAAAGAAATTGCCCAAAGTTCGTATTTCCTATTGACAGTGGCTCTAATACTAATTAAAATTTTATCTCAAATTAAGTCAAAATAACAGCTAAACAGACAAAATAGATGACACCCCATTTACTATGACTGTTGACAATTGACACATTCTGTCTATCATTTAACTTAATTCTAAATCAAGTATAAATCCATATCCATGTAACTGGTTAGAAGACTCCCGTAGTGAATACACTGCAACGATTTAAAATTTAATCCCGGATTAAATTAAAATGACAGCTGGAATGTGACTGTTATTATCCTGTAGAAAATCTGTTGCATTCTACTTGTCATTTTAATTTTATTAGAGATTAAAACTAATGTTAGTCACCAAATATTCAAAACAAATTTTTATTGATTTTAAATATACACATCACGCACACACTGTTACCTTGAAAAACTTGTAAATCGTTTGCTTTGGAGAATACATGGATTCATCATGTACTGATAATTAAAGAAAATATGCAGTGAATTTAAATATTACGAAAATATAAGTTATTAATATATTTGTTACTGCTACTAAATAAGTTTTAGGGTATTACTACTCTATTAACTAGATTCATAGTTTGTATTGTATTTTCTAAATTAATTTCTTAGGCAAGATACTAGGATCACTTACATGCATTAAACTGATAAACTATTTCTAGGTGTTAATAGCTTTGGTTTGGAGCTTATAATATCCTACTGAGTGCGCAGAGTGTGTTCGAAATATTGGTGTCTCTGCAAAAGTGCACTGTTTGCATTGCAAAAGTAGCACGCCATTGCGTTCGATAATTGCAGATATTTGTTCCAGGGTGTACACTTTTGCAACCAAATTTGAACATGGCCGACCTTTTTTCGGGCTTACGCAAAATCTGCATATTTCAAAAAGAACTGATTACAATTCATTTCTGTAGTTTAATGTATATATCCGCCTAACGCCCTTTTCATGTGAAAGTAATGGATAAAAGTATCTTGCAAACCATAAGTATGTGTAGTGCAATTAGAAGATGGCAGTATTGTTAATGAAAACAATGTAGTGTTTTTACAAAACAATAATAGCATTGCATCGTAAAAGTAATCTGTAGCAAATCAATTTTGTCATTATCTTTTTAAGTCAGTAATTTATTCGTTTTGAAATTATGCCAATGTGATTTTATTTATAGATGGAAAATTAACGCAAACAAAATATACACCGGAATTGAGGGAGATATATGGTTTGGAAGTACACGAAATTGTTGAGCAACGAATGAATTCCATTAGAACTTCCAATGACAAAAATTAAAAGGCATGTACAAGATATGCCATTCCCGATTTCATAAGCTCCTCATCTAATATATAGCCTTCATAATCAGTTATCAGCAAGCTCTCAGGTAAACGTCTCATATTACTAAAGCTGGGATAATTCTATAAATTCAGATAAATTTCTTTTTATGGTTAACAGTCTCGGGTAATATCTAAACCACAACCACACTGACTTAAAAAATATTTAATGTCGGTAAATAGCTACAAGCTCCTAACTACTGTTAGCAAATTAGCCGTTACAAAAATTGCTTCGTAGCAACACAACACTAAGAATTTTGCCATTTAAATATATTTTAAATGTAAGGTAAGCATTACTTGTATATTTAATGTGGATAAAATTATTATCATACAGTCTTTCCTTTTTGGTAATTTAATACTACCTTCATAACACATGGGCTGAAAAGTCCCGGGCCTAACAAAGAAAACACGGTTTTTTTGGTTCAACATTAGCTTTATTCATCAACGTAATCTCCATCAAAAGCAACGCCATCATTCCAGCGCCGCTCTAACATTTCAATACCACTTTTGTAGAACGATTTATCTTTTGCCTCAAAATAGGTCTCAGTTTCAATGATAACCTCTTCATTCGTGCGAAATTTCTTACCGGCGAGCGTTTTTTTGAGGTCTGCGGACAGCCAGTAGTCGCTGACAGCCAAATCTGGCGGATGTGGGAGCAATTCGAAGTTCAATTCATGTAGTTTTGCCATTGTTTTGATTGACTTGTGACACGGTGCGTTGTCTTGATGAAACAATTTTTTTTTCTTTTGCCATATGCGGTCGTTTCTTTGCAATTTCGGCCTTCAAACGCTCCAATAACGCTATATAATATTCACTGTTGATGGTATTTTCTTTCTCAAGATAGTCGATGAATATTACACCACGCACATCCCACAATACCGAGGCCATAACCTTTTCAGCCGATTGTTGTGCTTTCGGGCGCTTTGGACGAGGTTCACCAGTTGCTGTCCACTCAGATGACGATCGTTTTGACTCCGGAGTGAAGTGATGGGTCCATGTTTCATCCATTGTCACATATCGACGCAAAATTTTCGGTTTGTTACGTTTAAACATGGCCAAACACTGCTCAGAATCATCAACACGTTCTTGTTCTTGGTCAACAGTGAGCAAACGCGGCACCCACTTTGAACAGAGCTTTCTCACAGTCGAATGCTCAGTCAATATAAAGCCAATACGTTCTTTTGATACCTTTACGATGTCAGCTAACTCACGCAACTTCACTTTTCGATCATTCAAAACGATTTTGTGGATTTTTTTGATGTTTTCTGGTGTTACCGCCTCATTTGAACGTCCACTGCGTTCTGCATCATCGGTGTCTCTACGACCACGTTTGAAGTCAGCAAATCAACGTTTTATTGTTGCTTCTGATGGAGCGGAGTCCCCATAACACTTTTCAAGCCATTGCTTCGCTTGAACGGTATTTTTTTCCATCAAGAAGCAGTGTAAAATTAAAACACGAAATTGTTTTTGATCTATTGTTTTGAAAATAACAAAATTAGCGTGACTCTTAGCACAATAACTCACAAACTAATGAATAGAATATCATGAAATTTTAACAGCTGTCTTTTGAAGGTTAGTACTAACTGAGAGAAGGGTGACTGCAATAAAACTAGCGTCATCTGTGTTAGGCCCGGGACTTTTCAGCCCATGTTCATATTTTCAACTCTTCTCTTTCTGCAAGAGATGTTTTACTTAGAATTTGCTTATGATTATGTGTTTATACTATATAAATAAATACTCGAACTGTCTGAGTGAAATGAAAAAAATGTTTGCTGAAAATCGAATATTATTTACATTTCTATGAATGTTTGTTGTTATATTTGCAGATATAATAACCGTAATTAAATATTAACATTTTCTTGATTGATTGATTGACGCGTTCATCTTATATTAATCATTCCAAGCAATATGCTCTCTACGTCATAAACAATTCATGATTGAAGTTAGAATTAAGATAAGTGCTGCATACGTAACTCACTACACGATTCATGTAATTCATTTCAAGGAAGTAGTCTAAATTGTGAGGCTATCTTTGTTATTTAGCAATGTTAATTGTAGAAAGCAATTAAAGATATATTTTATGGAAATATATCGGTATGTTACCACACTTCCATCAAATACTAAATTTTATGTAATATTCAAAATCACATATTCTAGCCAACAAGAAGCCACTAAGAACCACTAAACTTGCCTTCTGATATTTTATCTGTTGTCTTACTTCGTCCAGTCCACAGTTTTAACATGTTCTTTGATTGAATTTTGCGGCCATGACACTAGTTATGCATCTGTTTAATTTTAAGTCTTTTTATGGCATGTCTTGGTCTAAGAGTGTGCAGGGTATCTGTGCGAAACCGGTAGTCATTTGAAGAAATTTTGAGTTTCTGTGAGATAAGTCCTTTTGTTGTTCCTTCATAAATAAATATGGAGACATCTTATAAATTTTGTCATTTTAAAATAAACACATTTTAAAAGTAGAAAACAATATAAATAAAATATATTAAAAAAAAGAAAAATGTACCAATGAATTCAGAATCAGTGAGTTAAATGAGAGGATAGGGAAATCCGCAAAAATATATAACATATTGAGAAATTCGTTTTTGGATAAAAAAGAAATACCAAAAAAAAAATAAAGACAGAGGTGTATAAAAGAGTGGTCAGACCAACATTAACATATGGTAGTGAGTCATGGATAACCACGAATAGAACCAAAAGCAGAGTTAAGGCCATGGAAATGAGATTCCTAAGAAGAATAGGAGTAACTAGAAGAGACAGAATCAGAAACACGACAATCACTAATAGTCTGGGTATCAAACCAGTAGAAGTGGTCATAGAAGAGAGACAACTGGGATGGCTTGGACATCTACACAGAATGGAAGAAGATCGAATCACAAAGAGGATATTTGAAACCAAAACAGAGGACAAAAACAGAATAGGTAGACGCCGAAACACCTAGAAGGAGCCGGTGTATAGAACATTGGAAAAGAAAAGTATGGGATGGATTGAAACCAAACAGCAAAGATCTTTTAGTTGCTTATGTTGCTCCAACTTTTTAATGAAATTAAAATTATTTAAGGGGACTAAAATGGCTTTGTCTACGAAAAATAAAAGTGGAACATAACACTTTACAACGAAACAGCAAATATGTTTTAGCGATTGGTTCTTTGTCGAACGAAATTGTCAAAAATAAAAATGGAAATAAGACAAATAGGCATGTCATAGCTTTAGCTAGCATTCTCACACGACGGAAACATTACTGGTGGAAGCGAACGAATATTCCAAGCAAACACACTAGAATAGAGACGTAGAAAAATTCCAAAAAATGGACATCATCTAAAAATAGAAAACCCAAAGGAGCCTTTAGAAATTATCTTTTAAAATATTGTTTGTCTAATTAGAGTGCTTTTTTTCGTTTACATTCACATATATTTATATTTTGTGCTTATTTATATCTTCTATCGTATTATAATGAATTAATTATAAGATTTCCTACTATTAAACGTTAACGGTGTATATATAAATGTGCAACAATAAAACAAACTAGCCTGAACTAATAAAATTAAAATCGAAAAAACACCGTAAAAGAAATATTGCATTTTTAGTGAGCAAACTGCTTACGCTTATGTTTACCTTTAGTGTTTTAAAACGTACATATTTAGTATTTCTCAAAAATACAATTTGTAGATACAAAATAGAAAAAAATAAGATAAAAATATGTTCTCAATGCGTATCGATTAAAGTGTGGTAACAGTGATTTTGTGAATATCATTGAGTCAATCAACGTGAGGGTCACCCTTCAACGTTTGTCGTATATTCAAATTTTGTATACATTAGGATAGGAATCTTTACTACTTTTCCGTAAAACCTTATCACAGATTTATCTTCATTATTTAATCCTTCGATTCAATTTCGTTAGAATACTCTGACGCTTTTCCACTACCTATATAAACGACGCACAAGAAATAGCTAATTTTATTTTCAGTCTTCAGTAGTGTTGCGGTACATACCCATACATACCTTAGCAATTGAAAAATACAACAATTCGTTGAAGATGAAGGGTTTGTCATTTTTGTGATTACAACACTATTATTATTACATCTACATATATATTTTAGGGATATTTTACTGGAGTGCCATCGTACTAGGAATAGTTGGTGTAGTGAAATCAGGTAACTTTAGTTTTTAAATTATTACAATAGCTGTTTACTTTATAATGTCTTTCGATTCATTTACACCTATTAATATACTGACTCTTGCAATAATTATGTATAATTTCAGAACTTTGCCCGGTCGAGGGACAGGTTTTCTTACCACACCCTAGCAGCTGTTCGCAATTTATCTTTTGTAACAACGGCGCAGAGATTCTACTGCACTGCATAAATGGATTTTATTTTGATCCCAATCTTGGAATTTGTGACCCCGCAGCTAACGTCCCATGCACTCTAGAGAATGATTTCGATCATGATCTGGCAATACCAAATAATGAGACAGAAGAAGACAATCACGCAGTTACTGAAATGGAATCCGATGCTGATGATACCATATCGGTAGAAAATAAAGACGATTCTAATGAATCAGAAGATAGTAAATCTAGCTCTAGCTCTAGCTCTAGCTCTAGCTCTAGCTCTAGCTCTAGTTCTAGCTCTAGTTCTAGCTCTAGCTCTAGCGAATCAGAAGAAGGTGGCAGTGATGCTGGGGAATCAGATGAAGATGATGTAGCAAGTGAACCAGACGATGAAATAAGTTCTGAAACTGAATATGATCAATCTATCGAAGGGGGTGACGAAAACGAGACAACTGGTCCGTCCAAAGAAGATCAAGAAAATGATACTAAGACAGAAGAAGAGGACGAAGAAGATGCTGCTGAATCAGAGGAAAATAATGAAATAGATACTGAAACGGAACATGATCAATCTATCGATGCGGATGAAGATGAAAATGAGATAACTGGTCCGTCCAAAGAAGATCAAGAAAATGATACCAAGACAGAAGAAGAGGACGAAGAAAATGCTGCTGGATCAGAGGAGAATAACGAAATAGATACTGAAACGGAACATGATCAATCTATCGATGCGGATGAAGATGAAAATGAGATAACTGGTCCGTCCAAAGAAGATCAAGAAAATGATACCAAGACAGAAGAAGAGGACGAAGAAAATGCTGCTGGATCAGAGGAAAATAACGAAATAGATACTGAAACGGAACATGATCAATCTATCGATGCGGATGAAGATGAAAATGAGATAACTGGTCCGTCCAAAGAAGATCAAGAAAATGATACCAAGACAGAAGAAGAGGACGAAGAAAATGCTGCTGGATCAGAGGAGAATAACGAAATAGATACTGAAACGGAACATGATCAATCTATCGATGCGGATGAAGATGAAAATGAGATAACTGGTCCGTCCAAAGAAGATCAAGAAAATGATACTAAGACAGAAGAAGAGGACGAAGAAAATGCTACTGAATCAGAGGAGAATAACGAAATAGATACTGAAACGGAACATGATCAATCTATCGATGCGGATGAAAATGAGAAAGAGGTAACAACTGACTCAAAAGAAGATGATATTAAAGCAGAAACAGAGGACGAAGAAAGTATTATTGAATTGGAAAAAAATGAGGAAGAACAAAAAGAAAACGTAGAGGAAAGTGGAGAAGAAATTGTGCAACAAGAAAAAGATGAAGAAGAAGATGAAAACAAAGAACAAATTATTGAGCTGGTGGTAGAAACTATTGAACCGGTAGAAGAGACTGAAGGAATCACCGATGTAAAAGATGGAGAGGTCGAAGAAGAAGACGAAATAGTCACAGAGGCAGAAGAAGGGAAAGAAGAAGAAATTGAATCAGAAGCAGAGAATGAAGAAAATCAACCGGAAGAAAATGAAGAAAATACTGTTCAATCAGAAGAAACCACCGAAGCTATTGGACCAGAAGAGGACGATGAAACGATCACAGAGGCAGAGGAGGGGGAGGAAGACGTTACTATTCAACCAGAAGAAGATGATGAACGTCAGCCGGAGGTAGATGACCAAACTGTTGTACCAGAAGAAGAAGAAGAAGAAGAAATCTCTCAACCAGAAGAAGAAGAAGATGAAGGGCAAGTTATAGAATCAGAAGAAGATGAAATCGTAGAACCTGAAGAAGATATAGGTGAGGGTGAAGTGCCTGAAGAAATTAGTACTACGTCTGCTCCAGAAGAAGAAATTAGTACAGAAGATGAAAACTCCACATCAGATCCAGTAACAACAGTTCCAAACGTAGAAAATGGACCACTTGGAGAATGTTTAATCCTCAATGGAGAATATGTCGAGTATCTGACAGACCTAAAAGATTGCTCTATATTTTACAAATGTAACTGGGGAGTACCTGTTCAGATGCAGTGTCCAAATAATCTCCATTTTAATCCTGTATTGAATGTGTGCGATTGGCCTGCAAGCGCCGGATGCAAAATTAGTAAATAAATTTATTATAAGATGTTCTGTTTCAGATTTTTTCTATTGCTACGTTAATATATACATATTTTAATTGTTTTTTAATTATTTTTAGAGCTTTTATATTATGTTTAAATATGTGTACACTCTTTATATAACAAGATTGCACAACAAATAAAGGATTGATTACGATATTTCACACTTTGTTATTTTTAAATTCAATAATACATTCAAATGAACACCGCTACTCATATATGCCAATATTGCTCCTACTTTAAATTGTCCAAAATCGCCTAGTGTGCACGGTTCTATATGACGAACTGTACATAATAAATTATAAGTATAATGTAGTTCATACCCGAAAACGCTACTTCGGTGAAGTAAGTGTTGGAAAGTGATGTTGTGCGATGTTTTCAGACCAGGATACGAAATAAGCTGATAATTAGTGCTGCATAATTTGCAACTGATTGAAGAAGCAATTCATAGTACAGTTCCATCTTAAGTGCTAAGGAAATGTGAGTATATTACGTATCATAGTGGATTGCCATACCTCTGTTGATCGAAAGAACATTCTTAAATTATTTCGATCGGCTACACTTAGTTTTGTACAATATTTTTTCTCTCTTAAAAGTTTCAATGATGTGGATTTAAAATTCTGACCGCTTCTGATATATGTAGATGCGTAATCATGCGGAAAGAAATACCTTGGTAATAATTACTATAAAATTATGTCTAAGATGTGAGATTGGATTTTACAATTACGCTCAATGGTGCAATTTAATTCTCGAACGCTTTTACATTTTATTATAGCGCACATTTTATTCCAAATTTTACTGTGTGTTATAGACATTATTGCCTTAATTATTGTGTTCATTCAAATAGGCGACTTTTTACTGTAATTCAGTAAATAAAGTTGTAACACATGGGCTGAAAAGTCCCGGGCCTAACACATAGATGACGCTAGTTTTATTGTAGTCACCCTTCTCTCAGTTAGTACTAACCTTCAAAAGACAGCTATTAAAATTTCATGATATTCTATTCATTAGTTTGTGAGTTATTGTGCTAAGAGTCACGCTACTTTTGTTATTTTCAAAACAATGGATCAAAAACAGTTTCGTGTTTTAATTTTACACTGCTTCTTGATGGGAAAAAATACCATTCAAGCGAAGCAATGGCTTGAAAAGCGTTATGGGGACTCCGCTCCATCAGAAACAACAATAAAACGTTGGTTTGCTGACTTCAAACGTGGTCGTAGAGACACCGATGATGCAGAACGCAGTCGACGTCCAAATGAGGCGGTAACACCAGAGAACATCAAAAAAATCCACAAAATCGTTTTGAATGATCGAAAAGTGAAGTTGCGTGAGTTAGCTGACATCGTAAAGATATCAAAAGAACGTATTGGTTTCATATTGTATGAGCATTTGACTATGAGAAAGCTCTGTTCAAAGTGTGTGCCGCGTTTGCTCACTGTTGACCAAAAACAAGAACGTGTTAATGATTCTGAGCAGTGTTTGGCCATGTTTAAACGTAACAAACCGGAATTTTTGCGTCGATATGTGACAATGGATGAAACATGGATCCATTACTTCACTCAGGAATCAAAACGATCGTCATCTGAGTGGACAGCAACTGGTGAACCTCGTCCAAAGCGCCCGAAAGCACAACAATCGGCTGGAAAGGTTATGGCCCCGGTATTTTGGGATGTGCGTGGTATAATATTCATCGACTATCTTGAGAAAGGAAATACCATCAACAGTGAATATTATATAGCGTTATTGGAGCGTTTGAAGGCCGAAATTGCAAAGAAACGACCGCATATGGCAAAGAAAAAGCTTTTGTTTCATCAAGACAATGCACCGTGTCACAAGTCAATCAAAACAATGGCAAAACTACATGAATTGAACTTCGAATTGCTGCCACATCCACCGTGCGACTACTGGCTGTTCGCAGACCTCAAAAAAATGCTCGCCGGTAAGAAATTTCGCACGAATGAACCTCTTCATCGCTGAAACTGAGGCCTATTTTCAGGCAAAAGATAAATTGTTCTACAAAAGTGGTATTGAAATGTTAGAGCGGCGCTGGAATGATTGCGTTGCTCTTGATGGAGATTACGTTGATGAATAAAGCTAATTTTGAACCAAAAAAACCGTGTTTTCTTTGTTAGACCGGGGACTTTGCAGCCCATGTGTTATGTATTAACTAATGCTCCTGAGTAGCATTATACGAGTGTGTACTAAGCCTACAGAAACGAGTGCGCACCCACTGGCGTCGATGATATATTTACAGTATTTTTGTATGTAAAAGACATATAAGCAAACAACCGGTTAAATGCGCAAAGTGATGTACCATACTATACATTTGTAGATGACTTTATTTATATGTTAAGCGTGCACAACATTTCACAAAATATTGTGGACAATGAAAAATTTCAAATGTTTTGGGAATATCGATTGAGTCGGCCGATACCTGTTGGAAATCCATATTGAATAATGGTCAAAGAAGTAAAACTCATATATTTTACAAAAATTTGCAATATATTTATCACAATCATCTGATGAAGCTACAGTGATAGCGAAACATGTTATAGTAACATTGTGATAAATACATTGGAAAGTTTTTAAAAACAGCGACGTTGTTTTTATTTTTTACATAAACGGGTTTTCTCCGAGCAAAGCCAGGCTTTTATGCTAGTTCAATTTATAACGACAAATAGATACTAATTAACTCATTTTGTAAAACTATTCCGGACCCCATTTGAAACGCCATAATGTAAAACTATTTTTTGCAAGTGTTATTCAATATTTCGCAATTAATGTCGGGATTGTTTCTTCGAAGGCAAAGATATGTTCTGGGTAGATTATTTCGACAATAAAAAAGATAGAAGATTTGTTGTAACGCGACAATGTCGTTCGTTGGTGAAATTTTGTTTGTTGAAGTGCTTCCCGATATGAAAATCAAATTAGTTTCTCAATAATCACGAAATTTCTGTTATCATTAAATAGTTTAATAGAAACTGCGCAATCTATTTAGTAACAATACTTTTTAGTCTTCTCTGATATTTATTACGTAAGTGAATCACAATATTGTTATCGATCTCACCTTATGAGAATAATTTAGTTTCGATAAGGTACATAATACAAAACTCCTCCCTTTCTTATTGTTATCAAAAGTATATCTCCGTAGTTAATACTTATGAATACTTTGCGATAATACCTCTAAACACTCACTTCATGTACCAAAATAGTAGCTGGCTAATATGATTTCCTGTCATTCTCATTCTAACTGTAGGTTGAACTTGTGTTGAGTGTGGTAGTACGTACGTATATGTAGGACATCAGGAATACAGAATTGTTGTTATCCTATGACTGAACTACTTTTCTGGAAAAGTAATTTTACTTCTGCTGCACTTAGTTTTAGAGTTACATAGTACAGTAGTTATTTCCAGTGGGGCTAGCTTAGGTAAACAAAATTTAATTTTGTTATTGCATATCTACTCGATTTCCTGTGGCCGCACTACAAGACTTTTTAAATTGACGTATGTAATTTATAAATTTTCATTTATTCTAAATTGTAAAAGTTTACAAGTATACATTTTTTTGAAATATTTACACATTAGATTAGATGCTACAATAATTAAATAATGCTTTTACATTCTACAGCATTTTTCGCTTTTGCTTACCTTAATAGGAAAAAGCGACATGTATACTACCGTCCATATATATGGGGACGACTATAAAAAAATATATAAATTAAGATCCTGTATTATATATTTCTATTATATTTTGAAAGATTTATAGCGCAGTTTACATAAACAATGCCGTAATAATGCCTTATTTTACATTTTACGATGGGTTAAACTGTATCAATCCCTACGGTAATCAGATTCAAATAAATCCCAGGGAGGAATTGTTTGTAATGTAAGACGAAACGGTTTCAAGAAATAAATTATAGAAACACCTGAATGAATTGAATAAAGCGTAGGTTTAGAATTTGTTATCGCGCGTATAAGATAGTAGTTAAAAACATTCGACAAGTGAATTATTTATGATTCTTAGGGGGATTTCGCAATGGAAAACGATCAGGGCAAAGGACAGCAACGACAGCCGCCGAAAATCAGTTTACTATGGTATCGATACGAAGCTTCTCACTGCCTCAATATACACAGCAGTCGAGCCCATTTCCAGACAGCCGAAAATAACATCGCCGGCAGAATATCACGCAGTTGTATATCGAGCAAACGAAATAGCCAAGCTGAACTGTATGGTCAAAGCTAAACGTTTAGCAAGCGTGAGAGAGATATTTGACGTTGAAAGATTGAAGGAAAGTGCTCTGGACCGACGAATCTAAATATCTTACCTTTGATTCAAACAGAAAAACATTTGTCCATAGATCAAAAGCGAGACGAGCACCTGAATCCTGTATTACGCCTACAATAAAACATGGAGGAGGATCATGATTTGGGCTTGTTTTGGCGGTACTTCTGTGGACGATTTGGACAAAATGGATGGTATCCTAAGAAAAGAATGTTATAGAAAGATATTGCCCGAGTAGAACCGCTTTGCTTTTTTAAAGAAATAAAAGTGTTGCTATTTCAATACTAATGAGAACAATATATAATTAAAATCAAGTTGCGATGTATTGAATATAAGGATATTCCCATTGTGCAGCGATATATATATATTTATTTATGTTTATTATACTTCTAAAGAACAGAATCACAGATGTCCCTAGCAATTTTCCTCCCTTAATGTGCCTTTCATTTCTTTAATGTGGCCCAAGATGGTTTCTAAATTGGCTACCTCTAATTTAGATAATTACGCTGATAACATTAACAAAATTAAATAGACTTAAGAAATTTTTAAAATTTCCTAAAGTATTGCGTTATATATGGTTAATGAAACTCCCTTGTGTCCAAACCCACTCTCACGTGAATTGACGCATTAGAAATTGTCCTTAAATTATCTGACAATGTAAGTTGCACAGCAGTAATCCGGCGTAAAGCAGATTATGAACAACGAACGAGATACTATGATATGATATTTCAAAAACATCTGCAAACTATAAGTGATGGAATACAATAGATATATCGACCACAGTAGTTCCTTTCACTTACTGATAAACCTTTTTATAATAAAATATAGTTTACTTTGAAAAATAATAATAATAATATAATATATAATGCCATTTGTATTTATTCGGAAATAGCATTTCAAATTTTACATTTTCCAATTTATATACATAACAGTATAAATTTAGCGAAGATTTCGACAATTTTAATTTGTTCACTTTGGTATTTTCTTTCTGTTAATGTAAAGATTAGAGCTATTAATTTCCTTCAATATGAAGATTTTACAATTTCCTTGGTCAAGATACAAAAACGGAATGAAGTACAATGGAACTATAAGACTAAAAGTTAAGATTTTCCCTGAATCTTGAATCGTTAGGATTAAAATATTAACATTCATGTATCTATGTGTAATCGTTACAAAATTACGCGTAAAACGCTGATGTTTTTACACAAACTGTATATTTTTGGGTAGGTACAGAGATTACAACTTATTGGTTAAATTTGTTTGTGTATGAAATTAAATATTTTTTATTCCGCATTGACTTAAAACAATTATAGAAATAATTTTGGCCCTTTCTATGATTAGAACTTTATTGAAATAACAAGAAATGTACTGTAAAGCCTCTTCTTTAAAACTTTATCAGTGATTTATAATATCTGATCCCTTGATTAAATGTCTGTATGGAATTTTAATACGTTGCATTATCGATATACTCCTGCATACATATAAGTGATGCACCGAAAAGTAGTCCCTAGTTGAATGTAAATTGTATTAGTGACAGCTATTAAAAATGAAAGGTTATTTGTACCTTTAAATGTTGTACGTATGTCCTTTTTTTTTAAATATATTACGTTACAGGGATACTTTATTTTACCGCTATCGCAGTGACACTTTTCGTTAAGGTCATAGCAGGTAAGTCTCTATTTATTTAGATCCTCTTACTACTGTCTAGGATCAGACGACGTTTCAGCTCGCGCATACTGTCCACCGTCCGGTCAACACTTTTTCCCGCATCCGTATAGGTGCTCGCAATTTATTACATGTGACAACGGAGAATATAGAATTGTCGACTGTATTGAGGGCTTACATTTCAACCCCACTTTCGGATGGTGTGATTCTCCCGAAGCCGTCGGCTGCGTTGAAGCGAACGATAAAACTGGACCAGCTGCAGATCCGGAGTACGAAGAGCCAGGAAACAGTGACGATCAAACACCCAATGAAGAAAATAGCGAAGGTATGACATCAAAAAGTTGGTGTAAAAGGCGGAATTCTATTAGCAATTATTAACAAAATTCGCTAGTTTTTCGTTAACTCACCTGAGTTGCTTGAAAGAGTAGAGCCTATTTAATATTGTGCTAGCTAGTAAATATTTTTTTGAACAAGATTGCCATTTGTAAAAGAGGCCTTTATTTGGTATTACTTTTTTTTGAAAAAATAATGAGTCGAAATAGACGTTTCCTTTTTTACAACACTTTACTATTCTTGTACTCTGTATGCCCTTTCTTCCATAATCTAGAATTAGAGAATAACTTTTCGCCAAATAAACGAAATCATTCCTCATCCGAACACCTGACGATCGTCATCCGTGAATTTAAATTCCTTTTTCCCGAAATAAGGTCCTTTAATTTACTTTTTAAAGTTACTTTTCTTCTTAACACTCCATACTACTACTTCTTTTTCTTATTACGCGTGTCCGTAATTTGCGTAGAGTGAAAACTAAGGAAAGGAATTATTAGTAACTTTTTTCTCGTTTTGCGGTTTTTCGAGTTAATAAAAATTCAATTACTGCTGCTGTTACTACTGTTGGCCTCAGCATTTGACATTGGCCATCTACTCTAGTCCGGCGACTCGAATAAACGCAGGATCAAATGATCTGATAACTAACAAGCGGCACAAGGCTGGTAGGCTCCAAGGATGAAGCAAAAAGACCACGCTATAGCAACAAAATCAATGCTGATTTTGCATTTAATCATGTGCTGGTATACTGTGTGGTATGTAACTACGTTTTGATCTTAAGACATGTATAACTTATATTAAAAGATAGTGATTACCTCAATCTGAGAAGATCGTGAATTAAACTATTAACATTGCTATTAATCTTACTGCATCCCAAGATAATATAATTATCTTTGCCTACTTCGACACAACTATCCGCCAATTTAACTGTAGGTAGAAGTAAATTTCCCGTGATTGAATTTTATCTCAACTATTTGATTGTACATTGATGAAGATGTTAAAAACACCTTCTCCGAAGAGTTGCAACTTTACTTGGCTAATTAAGGTACTACTTCATTACCTTTAATTTAAATGTGTCCTCTAGTACATGCAACTTAAAATCTAAACGCATGATTTTTCTTACTAAGGTAGTTGAATTGCTGACAAATGTCTTTAAATTAAGCGAAATACTCGCAACCTTCATAATACGACATTCTGTGAGTGTAGTTTACTGCTATACCTGTGAATTGTACATCCACACAGTCCTTGCAATCGTCATTAAAACGTTTAGTTTAAATTTTGCTTTCATCTATGTGACCTCCTCTTGATTTAATAATTGCAGCACACAATCAAGGCATTCTCGCAATAAGTTTTGCCAGAGTTTCTTGTGTTATTGAGGTCCAACTCGATTGCAATTTGTTCTACACGTCAGTAGCTGATGTCGGAGCCGATTTCCGTACTTCCCGATCTAGTTCTTCCCATAGTAACTCGATTGGATTCAAGTCGGGGCTCTGGGGAGGCCATTCCGTAATTTTAAGAGTTCCTTCCTCTTCTAAATGGCGTAAATAGTCTTTACATAATTTAGAAGAATGTTCTGGGTCATTATCTTGTTGGAAGATAAAATTTTGACCCAAAAGTCGAATTCGGGAAGGTATTCCGTGGTTCTCCAAAATTTCGCGGTAGCCTTCCTTTTTTAATACACCATTAATTTTCACAATGTCCCCTACACTAGTGCCAGCAAAACAGCCCCAAATGATCATAGAACCTCCACCATGCTTCACGGTAGCAGCAATACACTCTTCTCTGGCACGTTCACCCACAGATCTTCTTACGAGTATGCGTCTTCAGGTTCCGAACAGCGCAAATTTAGACTCATCCGTCCATAGGACGTTGTTCCACTCTTCTATGGTCCAGTGTTGGTATTCACGAACCCATTTAAGTCGCTTTTGCTTGTTTTGTTTGCGTAGTAATGGCTTTTTCATCACAATACGTCCATGGAGCCCGGCTTTCTGTAGGCGACGTTTGACTGTAGAAACACTGACTGGTTTTTGGCGACCAACATTTAATTCTGCGGTGATTTCCGGGGCTGTTTTGCGTCTATTTAACTTGCTGGTAACTACTATTCTGCGATAATCTGCAGATGTTGTCGCTTTTAGCCTTCTACTCCGTCTTTTATTAAGAAAACCGCCAGTTTGCCGATACTTTTTTACGTTATAGTCAACCGTAGCGTGGTGTATTTTCATTTCTTTGGTAATTTGTCGATTATTTATGCCACTTTTATGGTAAGCTATTATAAGCGCACGTGTTTCTGTACTAATTTCTCTTCGCGGAGGCATTTTAAAAAATTGTCACGCGATATTTCGCTCACGACGTGAATAGAGTAAATACCATACTGCAACTGATCATAGGTTACAGATTTTACTATAATCTTCTAGGAAAGTAATTTAAACATTATTACCTACAATCTAAGAGAGGACTAAATTTACCCAGTAAAATCAGAGGGATTGTTATTGTAATTGCACCGCAATAAACAGTTTATGGTAATCCGACCAAGTGCAGGTAAATGATAGTAAACCTTATGCGATATAATCGGTGTTTATCTTACTGAACTACATTTTAAATACGTATTTCATTCTATTATAATGCTTTTTTTTGGTAAAGATAATACTATATGACTAATCCATGATAACAGGGGTGCCTAAACACTTTTGAGCGGTAGTATATATGAAACCTTATTCTCGTTTACGTATACTACCGGTCAAAAGTATTTGCCGACTCTCAGAAATAATCCACAAATCAAGGAAGTGTTATTTGAAAAAGAAATTGTTTTAACGTTATAATCGACGGTTCGACGACTTAATTTGTCTCCCAATATCTCGTTACTGTTACTACGGTCAAGATTATGTAATGCAATAATCACTGTGCGGATTTCAAATTTTACATAATTTTATTAACGATATTCACTGTTTAGAAGAACAATAACTACCAAAACTAAATTCTACTTAGCCTCTTTACACTTCATTATTTGTTTATTATGGTAGGATAATTACGGTCTTTCAATGATCGTACTGGAACCCCTAATCATCGTAGGAACGAGATTCGATTGATAACTACGTATTAGAAGTCTTTTGCGGAATTATCTAACTATAAACTTGAATATGAGTAAATACGCTGCTATAAGCTACTCTAGATGTCATAAACTTTACGGTTGTACAATGTGCGTACTGTTACATGTAAATTTGTCGTTTGCAGACTACATAGTGTCTTTGCGAAAATCTGCTACGAAATCCTTAGGATTCCTCACACGATCCTACGTTACATAATTACGTTATTCTCTTGTCCGTACTAAATTAGAATACGCGTTCTTACTCTGGTATCCTCACTATTTCCATCTATAGGTACTACTTTAGAAGTTTCTATTTAAACTGGTTAAGCACACCATTTATTCTCCATCCCTCCTCTCTAGAATTACTTTACCTCAATACGTTACGAAGTTCTTTCATACTTTTGAAATTCCACCATAAAACAAATATATTACTTACTACACGGCATCCATTCGCTTAAATTATTTGATATTAAAAATTAATGTCAAATTGAAAGGTTTGAGAACTCTTACACTCATTAAAAACAATGTATTACAAACAATTAATTATTTACCTAAAAATAGGAATCACATTCGAAATGCACGGTGGTATTACTAACAGTTTAAAATTATATAGTCATCCATGTACGTAAGTAGAGTTGTCTAACTCCAAGGCGACCAAATTAAGTGAACGTTGGATTTTATATTGTCCCTACTCTTTTGAGATTTGTTCAGTTATAATATATAATTTATTTGTTGTTTTTCATTTTGAAGGGGAACTTCTTTAATTAGTGGTTTATCATAAAATGTCTCTTTTCTTTATGGACGGGGACTGTAATTTGATATTCGTTCAGGTGGGAATTCCTACAATTAATAATTACTAACTATTTATAACACATATTCAGTACACCGAGTTAGTGGCTCGGTGGTTTGCCGTTTGGCTATCAGACTCGGGATCCTGCGTTCGAATCCTGGGGTGTCTGTTTTCACAGGGTTGAGATTTCTTCTGGCTGTAGTTTCCTTACTCCATGACGAATGATGAGAACGAATATCTTAAGACGCATCACAGACGTCAGGCATAATAATAGCTCATGGGTGACCCATGTCCTCCACGGTAATTAGCGAAAGCTTTTGAGGGTGCGAAATCATGGATAATTATCATTATATTCATTGAAAGCTCACGAAGAGTCACGATGCAGGTTTTAAACAGCCAAACGCAACGGGACTTCCAAAATTGTTACCAGGAATGGAAAACTCGCTGGAGACGCTGAATGCATTCCAAAGGAGCATACTTTCAAGGAAACAATATTAAATTAATGTAATGATTGCGTTCAATTAAATACCTTAAAACTAATTGTTCTAGTTAATTCGGGGACATATCTCGTTCGCGCTTAGGCATACAACTATAATAGGCTAGATGTTTGTAGGATGTATCAGAAGATAACGGCTATTCAAACTAATGCTAGAGTGTATAAGTCTATAGAAAAGAATAGAGGACAATTAAAACTGTTTAATATATCCTATTATAAAAAAAATCTTCTTACGTGTTAGCATATTCTTTCCATTTTAATTTCTACTAATCTAAATATAATTTCAGATGACGGAAATTGTCCTCCTTCCGGACAGCACTTTCTCCCTCATCCCTATGACTGCTCTCTTTTTATTGAATGCAATAATGGCCGATACAGTGTTCTCGATTGCATAGATGGTCTCTACTTCAACCGAAAGTTAGGATGGTGTGACTTCCCAGAAAATGTTGCATGTGTTAACGCAAAGCCAACTCCGAAAGCACCAAATGACAACGATGGACCTGACGGAAGCTGTCCGTTAAACAATAACCCTGCCACAGTTTATTTCTTAGCAGATAGAAGGGATTGCTCCGTTTTCTATAAGTGCGATTGGGGTGTACCAATTGCAAAGGCGTGTAGTCCCGGTTTACACTTTAACCGTGTTCTCAATGTTTGTGATTGGCCATGGAATGCTGGATGTACCGCCGGTCAATAAGTATACGATACATTTCAAAAATATAATTACTATTCTACAAGAAAACGAAATATTAGTATAGTACCTAATTTAGAACAAATATATGTTAGCAGTTTATAAGCACGAAATACAGGTAGCTAGTTTGGTTGACTCATAATTTTTTTTAATAACAACAAAAAGCTAGAATTACATTATTAATTATTTCTATTTAATGCGACATGAATATGACATATAATCAGTACATGCTCTATATACAACATTTAAATACTTTTAAGATATCCTCCGTCGAGAAATAGATGTTGCGTGTACTTTACGCTCTAGCTCGTGCCGAGCTTTAAATTCAAGAAACAATTATAAAGTATTGCTAAAAGTGAAGAGTATAAATTATTTGAAATTAGCAATATCCAGCCTTATTCATAGTCAGGAAGTTAGTGGGGTGTTAGTACGCTATTAGTTAGTAAATGACGATTGCAAGGACTGTGTGGATGTACAATTCACAGGTATAGCAGTAAACTCCACTCACACAAATTAATTAATTATGCGGAACGCAGCGTTTCGGGAGCACGTGGGCTCCCATTGTCAACAAATGTTACCGACTGCAGTCGTGCTCCCGAAACGCTGCGTTCCGCATAATTAATTAATTTGTGTGAGTGGAGTTTACTGCTATACCTGTGAATAGTATTAGTTAGTAGCCACTAAGAACCTACTAAGACTAAGCTTATCATATTCATAAACATATATTTAGGAGCCACTAGTTAATATGATGTTAACAGGTAAAACGATGTGGCAACATGGAAAGGGGCATGCGTACTGTATAGAGATATTTGAATTCAAAAGGACTAGGTTAAGATTATCTTAGAATATGTTATAGCTATAAAATGGAAACGTCTTTCGACAACCTTAATTTATAAGAAAAAGATATGTTAATTAAAATCATTTTAATGTTATAAGTTAATCAGGTTATCATGTAATAATAATATAATGGTAATAACAGTATTCTGTGCTTCTATATCTTCGAGTAGCTTCCAATGAAGGTAGGTTGCATCAGCATGAGATTCATAAATGAGACCTACGACAAAAGATTCAGCACAATTTGGACCTGGAGTGTTGTCCTGGGATCATTTGCTATTTATATATAATTTAATATTTACACTAACTTACATCTTTAGCTCCATGTTTCTTTTTTGGCGCAGGCTGAATCACATCCAATTGTGATTTGGTCCGAAATACGACTGGTTTAATTCACTTTCTACTGTGTACTGCATTGCTATCCAAGCTATGTTATAACTATCCCCGACTAATTTTTGTAAGGTCAAATTCCTTAATCAAACAATATTTGATGATTCATATATTGCTGGGCCTCGTCCAGTTTCATTGATACGTCTTCTATCTTCATTCGCTGCCATTCTTCACTTACATATTTTATTTATTCAAGGAGCCCAAAACAACATATGCAGGATGTATTTATATACACAGAATGTCTAAGTAATGACTGCTTATTTACAAGCATACACTTGAAATAGCATAGTCTATGATGGACAGTATGTAAGATAACTGGCTCCATAATTATTAAATAAAATAATAATAATTTTTTTTGCTGCAGGACCAATGTAACTAAAAGAAAAGTAGATAACGCTATTTACACAGTTTCAATTTATTTAAAAAGGTAATAAAAATAATGTACAATGTCCATCAACAATATGATGCCTGAAAATATAATACATATATATATACACCACCATTCGAAAGTTTGGAAACAGCAGCGGATTTTACAGAAATTGACAGATACAGTAACATTTCATTGTGATTATTAATGAATTTATACAACGTAGTGTCATCAAATAAAAGTAGATTAATTCAAACATAATAATATTTATGCATTATTTAGCTAGCAAGCTTATTTCCATCGATATGATCTTCTTTAGTTTTGATAACCGCTGTACAAATTTTAGGCATTCTTAGCAGCAACTTTTCGAAACAGTCCGCGTTCTGTAAATATTCCCATACGTGTTGGGTGTTCTGAGGTTGTCGCTGTCTAGACCTTCGATCAGGCTCACCCCGTAAGGGCTCTATTAGGGCATAAATCCGAACTTTGAGGAGGCCAAACCATTAATTTTACATTATTTTTCTTTCTCCTCTAAAAAGTTTTTACAGATTCGAACCGTATGTTTGGCGTCATTGTCTTCCTGGAACATAAACGGCTCACCAACAATGCTCTTTCCCCTGTTCGTCGACGAACAAAAACTCTCCGTTGCGTACCAAATAACTGAAATTTGGACTCCTCGCTCTATAAGACTGCGTTCCAATCATCTAATGACAGTTTGCATGCCCTTTTGCCCGTGTTAATTGTTTTCCTTTATGCCCGTGTTCTAAAAACGATTTTTTTTTTTGCGGCCGATGCATCCACTTAAATCTACTGTCAATAATTGCCTCTTGACGGTGGTAACAGAAGTTAGAACCGATATCTGCTACTTGCCAAGTAGAGCTAAGTACACAGACAGAATAAAATAGACACCTATTAATTAAAAAAAAGATTCTATTCTCGTTATATATACAAAATATTTTAAAATTTTTAAATTAGACTAATATTTTGTCGATCCACCTTTACTTGCGTGAAGTGCTGCGAGTCGTCGTGGCGTAGAATCTATTAAATGATTAATGGTGTCTTCTGGAATATTTAACCACTCTTCTGTAACAGCTGCCACGAGTTCTTCCTTATTGCCGGGTTTTCGGGGTCGTTTCGCCATATTTGTCTGGATTATGTGCCAAACATTCTCTATCGGATTCATGTCTGGTGATTGGCCTGGCCATGGTAAAATCCGAATCCCCTGTTCCTCTTTCCATGTGGTTGTTGTTCTTGCTTTGTGGCAGGGTGCTCCATCCTCCATAAAAGTGGCGTCTTCTTTAGATAAAATGGCGTTGTCGAATATCGGTAGTAGTTAATATTTGGATATATTTTGCCGCATTTATATTTCCGTCGCAGATTACTAATTGCGATCTTCCACCATACCATATCGCGTCCCACACCATGATGTTCACACCGTCTGATGCAAAAATGTGTCGTCCAGTTGCTGTGACGAACGTCTCCATACCCACGTACGATCACTATCACTGAATTGGTAGTATCTGCTTTCGTCTGAAAAAATGACAGACCTTCAAAACTCTTCGGGCTTCGTACACATTTCGATTGCCCAAGCCATTCGGAGCCGTTTTTGAAACGCCGTAAGGAGAGGTTTTTTCTTTGCCACCCTTTTATACATCCCCACACTGTGGAGGTATCGCGGAACGGTGCGCTGACTTTTCTGTGAAGTTGCCGCAAGCTCTGCTGTTCTTTTTCGCGGTTCTCTTAACACTTCGCGCACAAGCGCCCTTTTACTTCTTTCAGAAGGTCCGGCACGACCTGGTCTCGGCTCCACTGTTATTTTTTCCTTGCGTTTAAATTGTGTAATCACGCGGTTAGCTGTGGACAACGGAATATTTAAAAATTTACTTATTTCACGTTGCGAAGCGCCGCGTTCACTCTGGCCAACGATGCGACCCCGTGTGAAGTCGCTAATATCACTCTAACCTTGTAAGCGAGGCATAGTTGTAACGGTACTAAACTATGATGAATTCCTTCCCTACCCTAATGACAAGAGAAAGTTCTTAATTCGTTGTTAGAATTTAGCTGTTTACATATTTATACCGCTTTACCTGGTGTCTATTTTATTCTGTCATCCTAGTGTAGCTAGTGAATGTTACACAAATTCTTTCTTAAAAATATCCAACTTGAAGTATATCCTTTTTCCCAACCCAACAATTATAACATAAAAATATTTAAATATAAAAGTAAGATAACATAAGCATAATTATCGCGAAACTTATTAAACATTTCATCGGGGTTTCTAAAATGTGATAATAGTGAAATTTAAATCCATTATGAGACAAAACCATTCAATGGCAACGGAGAACGGAAGGAATAAATACAACAGAATTGATGTAGTGGTATTGAAGCGATGTTGTATTTAACAGAAAAAATATTATTATTTCACATATTTCCTAATTTTCGCGAAACATTACGTTTTTAACGTGAACACTCACAATATGTGATTCAGTCATGTTAAGAAAACGAATACCTTTTTTTCTAAAAAATGATAAATAATTTCCACTAAACTATTATATCGTGTTTACTAACTAACTTGTACAACATGAGGTGCAAGGATTTGCAATACAATTTTAAATTCAAATCAACAATCACATGGAATTTCTCTTTTCCGCAGATTTTTTTTTCCAATAAATGATATAAATATGTCTCTCAATTTACTTTCTAATCATCCTTATCAATAACAAATGTGACAATTGACTGAATAAGTACGTAAATTATCCTACCACATTTCCCTCATCTTATAAATTTATTACTTATGATGAACCACGTAATATATTGTTTACATAATAAATGTTGTCTGGGAGTAAAATTTCGTCTTTTGAAGGTTGTGCTTGTTTCTAACATTTTTGTTGGAACTAAATTTGCATAGAATGTGAAGCACAGATCAAAGATCCATGTTTTCTTAAAATCTTATCATTTATCTCCTGAATTAATCCTTTGATTAAATTTATTATGATATTAAAATGCCCGGTTACTATATAAACGATGCAGAAGAAATAGTCGCAGTTCCAACGTAGATCGCGATCTATCTAGAAGTGGTTAACAGTGAGTGTATCGAAAATGAAAGGTTTGCAGAATCAATTCTTGAAAGACGTTCGACTAATTTTGTTTTATTATTTCAGGAATATTTTACTTCGGCGCTATTATACTAGTGTTAGCGGGTAGAATTCGTGCGGGTTAGTTAAATGTTTACAATCATTTCCCATCTTATCCACTTTATGTTAGCTAAAATATAATTTTCTAGATCTAATTGATTGTCCACCAAATGGCCAAAGCTTTCATCCACTTCCAAATAGTTGCGAACAATTTATTGCTTGCATTCAAGGCGAACAGCAATTAGTAAGTTGTGCACCTGGTTTCTATTTCGATCCGGAGCGTGGTCATTGTTATTTCGCTGATGAAGTCGAATGCGTAATCAATGGTGAACCTGAAGAGGAGATTGGTAGTGGCGATTCTGAAGAGGAAATTGTAGGCGGTGAACCTGGAGAGGAAGAGGAAGTTGAAAGTGAGGAACCGGACGAAGAAGAAGTAGAAGATAGTACCCCTGAGGAGGAAGAAGTTGATGGAAGTGGAGAAGAAGAGGACACACTACCAGATGAAGGTGAGCCAGAAGAGGAAGAAACCAGTGAACCAAATGAGGTTTCAACAGCAACAACAGAAGACGTACCAGATGAACAAGAGGTTTCAACAGAAACAACAACAGAAGACGTACCAGATGAACAAGAGGTTTCAACAGAAACAACAACAGAAGACGTACCAGATGAACAAGAGGTTTCAACAGAAACAACAACAGAAGACGTACCAGATGAACAAGAGGTTTCAACAGAAACAACAACAGAAGACGTACCAGATGAACAAGAGGTTTCAACAGAAACAACAACAGAAGACGTACCAGATGAACAAGAGGTTTCAACAGAAACAACAACAGAAGACGTACCAGATGAACAAGAGGTTTCAACAGAAACAACAACAGAAGACGTACCAGATGAACAAGAGGTTTCAACAGAAACAACAACAGAAGACGTACCAGATGAACAAGAGGTTTCAACAGAAACAACAACAGAAGACGTACCAGATGAACAAGAGGTTTCAACAGAAACAACAACAGAAGACGTACCAGATGAACAAGAGGTTTCAACAGAAACAACAACAGAAGACGTACCAGATGAACAAGAGGTTTCAACAGCATCAACTACAGAAGACGTACCAGATGAACAAGAGGTTTCAACAGCATCAACAACAGAAGACGTACCAGATGAACAAGAGGTTTCAACAGCATCAACTACAGAAGACGTACCAGATGAACAAGAGGTTTCAACAGCATCAACAACAGAAGACGTACCAGATGAACAAGAGGTTTCAACAGCATCAACTACAGAAGACGTACCAGATGAACAAGAGGTTACAACAGAAGGCGGTGAATCAGATGAACAAGAGGTTACAACAACAGAAGGCGGTGAACCAAACGAAGATGGCAGTGAACCAGATGAAGAAGAGGTTACACCACCAGCAGGCGGTGAATCAGACGAAGATGGCAGTGAACCAGATGAAGAAGAGGATACACCACCAGTTGGCGGTGAACCAGACGACGGCGACATTCCAAGTGACGGTAGTTGTCCTCCAACCGGGCAGTACTTCCTTCCACATCCATATGTTTGTGCGCAGTTTATTGAATGTAACAATGGAGAATCTAGCATTATTGATTGCATTGACGGCTTGCATTTTAATCCCGCCGTTGGATGGTGCGATTTCCCGGAAAATGTCGGTTGTGTCGATTCCACGCCCGCTCCACCAATAACGGAAGTTCCAGAGGAGGAAGGCGGACCAGTTGGAGAATGCCCCCCAGTCAACGGCGCATATGTAGACTTCTTAACGGATTCGAGAGATTGCACCATCTTTTATAAGTGCGACTGGGGAACACCTATACAAATGAATTGTCCGAGTGGTCTTCATTTCAATCCTACTTTAAATGTTTGCGACTGGCCCGCTGCTGCTGGGTGTACGGCTGGTCAATAAAATTATGATTTGTATCTTTAAAATAAAAATCAAGAATTTCCTGTTCGCTATGTAAAAAAACCATAGTTGCCAAACTTATTTATTATTGTACAAAACATTGCAATAATTATAATTGATGTATGCACAAGTGTTAAATACAAATATTGAATTAATTACGTTGTTTGAAAAATAGCCGGTAAGAAATAAATTGATTCAAAGCAAAGAAACTTAAATACGTGAGAGTGTTGAACCTACCACGGAGGATCCATCTTTGTTTTTTCTTTTTTTAATTTAAGTAGTCATAGTGTATTTTTAATTTCTTTTTTGTAAAAGATATATTAACTTGATTGATCGTCCATCAAATTCATCAAATTAATAAGTGTTCCTTGAGCTGATCATCAACTTATCTCTGGATTAAGATAATCATGCGCCTCTGAAAATAACTACATTATTAAGAAATATCATATCGTGTTTGTAATTTTTAAGCGACCGAAACAAAAAGCTGAACATTAAATTTAAACTTATAGGATTATGTTCGTTTTTTGTTACGTCGAAAGGAATTTTAATTAGAGGCATATGAAATGAAACTAAAAAGTAAGTTGATTTAAAGTTCAGACGGCCGTAATTGCAGCAAAGGTTTGTTCATACATTCACACGGGAACAGCAGTAAACTCCACTCATACAAATTTATTAATTATGCGGAACGCAGCGTTTCGAGAGCACGTGGGCTCTCATTGTCAACCGTGTTACCGACTGAAAGTAAAAACTGCATCACATGCAAGTTATTTTCTACGCAGGCTCTAAAATTTCTAACACATATGACTATTTACAAACTACTCGGTGGTCTAATGCCTTTTTCGGGAAAGGATGGACCGAAAGCGAAACGTATCTTTAACAGGGCCTATGGTAATAACTGTCAATAAAAAATTTAGGCTACTCTGTCCAGAAAAAACAAGCAAGGAGAATGTGAACGTCATGGAGAGAACACCACTCGTATACAACCAATCTTCTGAGACCTTTAATAAAGACGAAATGAACCTCCTAAATAAAGGATTAAAATATAGTATTCGCGGACCGAAATCGCCCGTTGAGGATTCAATCGCCTCAATAGAAACAAACATTAGAAACTTAGATGTAGCTACAAAAGACTTCGTTAGTTAAATACTATTAATTTCGAGGGAAATATGTCGACGAATAATTAATAATCTTCATTCCTGATTTGAAGAGTGCATCATTTAGATAACATTGTTTTTCAGTACATAAGTTTCAGTAGCACCAATACTCAATAAATTAGGTTTAAAGAAGAATTCCGTAAAGCCATTGAACAAGAAAGGATATGGATTTCAATATTTCACACAAGAAGGTCTTATTAAAACAATGCAAAGCTTAAGTATGTGATTTTCATGAGAGCCTAAATTAATCTGTTAGAATAAAATACGGTATTTGAAGAGATTTTAAGCAACTTAAAACATTACCTACATAATAATACTGCTGAATACAGCTGCTCATCGTATTTGTGGAATCATTCACGGGAAAGAACGTCTGTGGCACAAGAATAACAGTCTGCCGGGTCAAACACAGCGAAACAAACGGGTTTAGTTTCCCAACACTTCTCCCAAGTAGCTCATGGACTGCTAAACCAGAGCAACGCAGTGCATAGGGTAACTGCATATGCGAATGATCCTCTAGGCTTACTATGATGTATCAAAAGACACGTCGAAAATGCTTAGAAAACAATATATGCATAATAATGCTGCTAAATACATTTTTGCATTTTCATTGTATTTCTTAATGCGTCATAGTAAGCCTGAGAGATCATTCGTACGTGCTGTTACCCTAAGCACTGTTTGTGCGCGCCCTCTCTAGTTTAGCATTCCATGAGCTACTCAGGGGAAGGGTTAGAAAACTGTACCCACTTGTTTCGCTGTTTTTGAACCAGCAAACGAGTGTGTTATTCTTGTGGCACTAAGTAGCGCCGAGAGGGAATTTTAATGTGTTGAGCAAAAATCGCTCGAAACCACGCTGATGACGACGGGTAGGCAGAAACGTTTTTTGTTTCCTCACATTCTCTTTCCCGTGAATGATTCCACCAATACTGCGAATTGCTATATTTAGCAGCATAATTATTCAAGTATCGTTTTCTAGGCATCTTCGATGTGTAACTTAAAACATGTGGCTAAGAATGTATTTCAAAGCATGACATAAAACCTCTTAGGATATAGGAAATCTAGAAATGATGAAGGAATTGCAAACCAGTTGCATTGGGTCGTAACACAGGCCTTAAGATCCTTTTTTTGCATCCGCAATTGAGTTTCTTTCCTCCAAATCCAGATGGTGTTAATGATGAGCATTAAGACATTTTATTAGGACATACCCACTCATTGAAACAAAGAACTAGTGAAACAATGGAATTCTTGGAAGTGGACACTGGTGTCGGAGAGTCTGTTACACATCACAGCAGCATTACATTGTTGCATTGCTTAGTTATGTCATCAATGCAGACAAATGCAGACAGTACGATAATGTTGACATGTTGGGCAATAAATTAAATGGAATTGAATGACCAAGTTTGAAATCCGAATTTATCGACAAAATTGACAAATATATTAGGATCCAAAGGGCGACGATGGAAGGTCTTAGCTTCAGAAAGACGTATTTCTGTATATCACATTTTACAACAATGTCGACTATTTAATGAAAACTTTAAAAACTTAGTATCCTTTCATTGACAAAATTGAATAACAGAACGCGCAATTGGTACATTAACACTGATCTAGAAATCATACAAAAAGGAAATAATAGCAATAGTAATAACAGCCGGACGCCAGAGCTTTGTCAATTCAGCCAAGTGTGTGAGTGACTGTTCATCTAAATGGAACCAGAAGGCACTGACAAAGAGAGTAGCGTAGCAATGTGTAATAGGCCGCCTGCACGTCCTAAACGGCGTTTTACTTTTTCACCATCCCAGTCGACCACAACACCTTCTCAAAACATAACATAAAATCCTTAGATTAATAGTAAGGCTTGCTTAAGAGGCTCATACCGCACGATTCTCACATTAGTGATTTGTACTGAAGGCTTTATAGGCCGCAGTGCCGAGCGCTGGCGCTCAGATCGGATCCATAATAATAATATGTCACTACTTTGACGTGGTAACAGAAATTGGATATACTTGACAGGGAAAAAGTTGATAGTAATTATCTAATCGGAACATGCTACTAGCGTGCGGTGTGGAGTGTGCTAATGATTGTGTGTGTTGTACAACCCCACAATCTTTGCAATCATAGTGTAATCTAGTCTTATGAAAGCTATTAAATGTTCACTTAATATTGTGCGTAACTGTACCAGATTAGTATCTGAAGGATGAGTACTGGGTTAAAATATGAACTCATTTCCAGCATTCAATTTGTGCTAATATCGAATCGCACTGCTTGCAATAGTGTTAGTTAGTCTTGTAAAAGCCTGTAAACGCTTAGTTAATATGGTGTGTGCGTGTACCAAACTAGTTATTGTCTGAAGGATGTTTACTAGATTAAGACATGAATTCATTTCTGACATTTACTTTGGACAAATATCGAATCGCATTACTTAAAAACAAATTGACTTGAAAAACACACAATTAGTAGAAATAAAGTAGAAACAACAATATAAATACCGTACGTAGTCAGTATCTAAATCCAGAAAAATAAGTACTCCTATATTTATCATACTAATCTCCTAACAAATATATGTATCCACTTATTTACAAGTACCTGTCATTGTTGCGAACGTATGTAATACTGTCGCAATGAAGTACATATATTATTTTCTAGTTAATAACTATTTTTATACATAAAAGATTTTTTAAAATGTTTGAGTTTCCTGCAGTTCTACAAGTTTTTTTGTGCGCTTTTTATTGATTTACGTATTGCAAATTTATGACCAAATGAATGCGCAAATTTTGAAAAGTACGGGGTAATATTCTAATCGCACTTTCGACAAATAAAGTAGGTTTAATTTTGTAGATAAAAACCGTAAGGAATCCATTTTTCTTAGTTAACACTGTAAGTAAGCGTAGTAAACCAGACAAAGACCTTCTGATGGTTTATTATTTGTACGACTACCTAATAACTTCAATGTATGTATTTACTACAATTACAAAATAGGGTTCCTCTAATCTCAAAAGCTCATATGCTAACAGACTTTCAACAGAAACCAATGACATTGTGTTTGTACTCGATTGATTGCATCTTTCAGCACATAACACATGGGCTGAAAAGTCCCGGGCCTAACAAAGAAAACACGGTTTTTTTGGTTCAAAATTCGCTTCATTCATCAACGAAATCTCCATCAAGAGCAACGCAATCATTCCAGCGCCGCTCTAACATTTCAATACCACTTTTGTAGAACGATTTATCTTTTGCCTCAAAATATGCCTCAGTTAAGCGATAACCTCTTCATTCGTGCGAAATTTCTTACCGCCGAGCATTTTTTTTGAGGTCTGCGAACAGCCAGTAGTCGCTGACGAATACGGTGGATGTGGGAGCAATTGGAAGTTCAATTCATATAGTTTTGCCATTGTTTTGATTGACTTGTGACACGGTGCGTTGTCTTGATGAAACAACATTTTGCGGTCGTTTCTTTGCAATTTCAGCCTTCAAACGCTCCAATAACGCTATATAATATTCACTGTTGATGGTATTTCCTTTCTCAAGATAGTCGATGAATATTACACCACGCACATCTCAAAATACCGAGGCCATAACCTTTCCAGCCGATTGTTGTGCTTTCAGGCGCTTTGGACGAGGTTCACCAGTTGCTGTCCACTCAGATGACGATCGTTTTGATTCCGGAGTGAAGTGATGGATCCATGTTTCATCCATTGTCACATATCGACGCAAAAATTCCGGTTTGTTACGTTTAAACATGGCCAAACACTGCTCAGAATCATCAACACGTTCTTGTTTTTGGTCAACAGTGAGCAAACGCGGCACCCACTTTAAACAGAGCTTTCTCATAGTCAAATGCTCATGCAATATAAAGCCAATACCTTCTTTTGATATCTTTACGATGTCGGCTAACTCACGCAACTTCACTTTTCGATCATTCAAAACGATTTTGTGGATTTTTTTTTTATGTTTTCTGGTATTACCGCCTCATTTGGACATCCACTGCGTTCTGCATTATCGGTGTGTCTGCGACCACGTTTGAAGTCAGCAAACCAACGTTTTATTGTTGTTTCTGATGGAGCGGAGTCCCCATAACACTTTTCAAGCCATTGCTTCGCTTGAACGGTATTTTTTTCCATCAAGAAGCAGTGTAAAATTAAAACACGAAATTGTTTTTGATCCATTGTTTTGAAAATAACAAAAGCAGACTCTTAGCACAATAACTCACAAACTAATGAATAGAATATCATGAAATTTTAACAGCTGTCTTTTGAAGGTTAATGCTAACTGAGAGAAAGGTGACTGCAATAAAACTAGCGTCATCTATGTGTTAGGCCCGGGACTTTTCCGACCATGTGTTATATGTACATTTCGAATCAGTGATTTATTTAGAATAGTACGTTGCCAAATATATTGAATTTGTTTTATTTTTTTATGTTAAATGTATGGAGATCTTTCAGCAATAGTAACCTCGAATATGAATTTGATAGTAATGCAGATTATTAATAGATCGAAATGAGATTATTTTAAAATTTCATCATTAGCGTCATCTATGTGTTAGGCCCGGGACTTTTCAGCCCATGTGTCAGATTCTCAACTTCAAGTCAATTCACGGCTTTAGCATTTGTCGCCCATTATATTATGTCTATTATTTAATGTCACCAAAGTTTAAATAAAACAATACATTTACACTTATACAACGTGTTTACCTAATATATCCCGTTCTCATATATTATTCGAAAGAAAAATACAAAAAAAGTATATCGTATATACCCCCTGAATTTTACAGGAAGACAACGACCTAAAACACCGGAGCAAGCTTTGCACCGAGTGGAAAGAGCAATCTGGCATCGTTACACTTGATTGGCCATCGCAATCGACAGATGCAAATCCCATTAGAAACGTGGGAGGCATACCTCAAGCACAAGCTTCGAGGAAAAAGAGTGTACACTTTGAAACAGCTGACACGACAAATTCGTCCTATTTGGAAGTCTTTACGGAACGAATATGCAATCAGTTTAGAGGAAAGCATCCCTCGGAAATGCCAAGCAATTATCAATGCCGGTGGTGACGGGGCTCATTATTAATGGTATAGCATTTTTTTCTCGTGGAGTATAACAAATCCACGTATTTGAAAATGATTAGAAATAAATCTTTCTATACGTTCTTACTTTACAGGCTGTATGTTTAAACCACAATTCGAAGTTAGCCGTTTAATCCTTAACCAACGCAGTGAGTTTTTGTATTACAATCCTTATCACCAGTCACCAGGCAAATTAAGCTGAATATTGGTAATATTTTTATACTTTTGTTTTAGAAGAGAGACACATTTATGCTTTGGTGAGAGTTACTGAATATTTGCGACCAACTTTGACTTTCTAACTTTAACTATGGCTAAGATTTTAATATAATATAATCGCCAAGTTTAAATTAATTTCCTTTATCACGTAAACAAAAATGCGCGCAAAGAATGTAATCGGAACCGCACTTAATTTTCAAGTCTTATCTGTCAGAAATCCATATATACCTGACATATTTAATCAATCACCTGTCCCAATTTAATTTACATTCACATCCGCATTTCATTCCATTGCTAATAAATCAAAGCTTACTTACTACAGTTGGCGAATACATTCACCGTATTTACTTTAAAGTAATCCACCTTAAATATCTCGATAATGAAATGATATATCTTAATTCACTCACGCATGTCGACCTTAGCTTGTGGGAGGAATTTATCTATGCGTTTCCTCTTAACCGCTTTAAATAAAATCGCAACTTACTTTAGACATTCTCTGTATGCTCCCATACCAGATATGAGTTTGAACAAATAGAACAATCTTGACAATCGTCAGAATTTTGACGATATCTTTTGAGCTGTAGCAACTACAGATCCGAAATTTTGGATCATCGTTCAAAATAACTGCTTTCGGCCATTAAATTAGAATCGTTAGGAAATTATGGTAATTCCGTAGATAAAACATTTCTTAAAATAAATATACATAGTATTCAGCATGTCCCCGTTTTGATTTAATAGTTAAAACTATTCATTTGGGCGTGCCTTTTTCTGACTTTTGCATTTCCGATTTTATTTCATTGCTACCTAACATTTTACATTAATTATTCCTTACTGGTACGTTTCCTTAAGGACATTACGTTCCCTAAGACATAGATTTAGTCTGGGGTATCTCCCGGCCATTCCAACAACGTCAAATTTTTTGAGTTTAGATCATAAGAATGTGGATTTGGAGTAGCTACGAAAGATATGCAGTTTAATATTTATATCTTCAGTTTTGTAACAAAATAACCAAATCATGCATTCTATCTAAAGAAATTCTCCAAAACAGCATTATTTAAAACGCTGTTATTACAAACTAGTAATAAGTTTTTGAAACACTATTTTCTCGATTTGGCATAACGCATGCACTACGAGGTAGGTGCCATAAATTCTCGGCCTGATATAGAAGAAAGAAACTTGGAACAATATAAGAAATTTTATTTTTCAATCTAATCTCCACTAAGTTCTATAAATTTATTTATTTACGATTAATTAATACTTTTGTTGAATGCCACATTCGCGGATGGCAGCTTGCAAAACGGCGGTGGTATGGATGGGAGCATTCTCATGCAATAATCGCACACCTTTTGTTAATTTTAATATTGTGCCTGAATTTATGCAATAAGGACGCATAATATGTACCGTTCACAGTTGTATTACGCTCTTTAAAATCAAATTAGCAAAATACTCTCATAATACCAGAATATTGTGGCCATCACCTTTCGCGATTCCGGGACAAGGTTCATCAGTTCTCCGCCATTCCATGGAGTCTCTTTTCGATAGAAGAGCGTAAAACAGAACCATTGCTTCATCCCCTGCGACAATGGACTCCAAAATCGGTTTTGAGTCGTCTCCACACATGTTTAAAAACGACCCCACACATTCGTTCGCGTTGGAGAGCAGGAAGAAGTCGAAGTACCCATCGTGCACTAATTTTATTCATACCCAAATGGTCATGGAGAATTCGAAAGTTCTTGTTTCGGATATGTTTATTATCATTGCCAATTCCTTCACATTCAAGCGGTGATTTTCTAGCACTAAATCTTTAATAATTTAAATTTGTTGACGTGTTATCAATTCAATTGATCGACTTGACCGTTTAGGTACTTCCAGAGATGCTTACCCCAAACGGAAACAGTTTACCCACTTTTTACAGTGGAATACGGAGGAGATGAATTACTGTAAACGCCGTTTAAACTTTGTTTTTTTGTGATTAGGCGTATGCCCTCCTTTCGTTAAAAATTTCATGACCGCGCGATACTCAATTTTCATTACTTCACACATTTTCATGCGCTAGTCACGTCGGTTGGCTGGCTATTGAAAACTACTACTCTTCGAATCGTCATCTTTATAGCGTAGACCTCGCGTATGTGCATGCATACCGTGACGGTGTTTGAACACGCTTGAACGTGTTTAAGCCTGTCAGGCCGAGAATTTATGGCACCTACCTCATATACTAAACTTATAACTTTACCAGCAATGTTTCAAACAGTTTCTATAAAAAATAGGCGCCTAGATATTAGTTCACCAAATAATTATGTTAAAAAACAGCCTGAATTCGAAATAACTTAAATAAAGGAAAAATGTAAAAACCTACACAATTTTATAAAATATTAATTAAGTGGAAATTGTCGCCTCCTTATATTCAAAACTAATTTCCAACAGCATTTCACATCATACTGCCATTGCAGATTTGAACTACATCAAAAAATGGTAGATATATGTAAATCAGTTGTAGAAGTATTATCTATAGATGTCAAAGGTGTAGTTGGGGATTCTTGGTTAGTACCCTGCGATAGCCTATACAAACGCCTTAAATTACGACATTTGTCTATAAGATTCCCCTTAGCAGTCATTGTTCTCGTTCTTCCATTTTTCTTAACAGTGGTCCTTGGAATATAATACGTTTCAGCAACTTTCTCGGCGAAACGCTCGCAAATTTTGCTTCAAAGTAATAAAACCGTAGTTTTGCAATAACTAAAAACAAGAAGAAAAACACAGTATTAATATACTTTCTAAAACAAAATATAGTATTTTGTATTAATTATTCGCTTAATGTAAAAGTATTCTTATACTTCTACAATAAAGCGTGTATGTGATAAAATGTAAAGCATTAGTTCATAGTAAAAAGTCGAAGTATATAATATATACTGAGAAAGATGACGACATCCTTAAAAGTGAATATGCAAAAATTGGATGTAATAAATAACGAAACGGCACTTTGCATAGTTACAAATACTTTAGGCATATGTACGAATATTCTTCCCCTACTTTTGTAGTTAGACGTCTTTAACTTTACAGAAAAAGATACCAGGTATCCCAAAAGTCCTTTTCAAAATAGGTTTAATGAATAAATGTTTATTTTTTCGTTAAAATACAGACTTTGGAAACTTATTTCTTATAAATTATGTTTTCTAAATTTGTTCCGTTATTTTACTGGCACTCTTCCAAACCTAAGACAAAATTCCCGGATACTGCCCGGTACATATTCTCCATTATATACGTCTTAACTACAGTTAGAAAATTCACATGTACATCAGCAATATTCAAGGAAATGATTGGTATAAAAAATAAAAGTATTCAATATTGGGTAAAATGTTTCTAATATCGTAACAAGAATATATAAACAGGTAAAATAAGAATACGAGGTTCGCGTTACATAAACAACTTTTCTTAGGTATTCGAAAGTTGAAAGATGAATACCTCTGCACTCACTGTCGTTTGCTGAAGTAACAAGAATTGATTTTAAAAATGTGAGAAATTATGTGCAATTCCAAATATAAAAATACTATGCGACACTTATTTTATCTAATACTTACTTAGAATGTTCTTCAATTAAACTCTTGATTGAGATATCGACTAACATATTTCGGGTTTTATAATTTACACTATCTCTTTGATATAATCTAGGGATAAATTTACCGGAAACCGACAAGGACAAGAATTCTCGCAAATTTAAATTATACAGTGCCGTATAAGCTGTCTCAAACTTCTATTTGTATATCTATGCAAGCCGGCAATTCACATTACTCTAGCTAAAAGTGCCTAATTTAAAAGTCATTAAGTGCAACGTCATTGAAACAAATAATGGCACTTTTCTTAATATTTAATATATGCAAGCACAGGCAGTCGACTCCCGCGCGACGGTCGAGGTATTAGCGATCGTGCACTCTCGGTCACCTTTCGTACCTCATCGTAACGTGTACAGTAACGTCATTGGATGAATATGGGAAGTTTCTCATAGTTTCTAGTTTTAGCGGGAATCGTCGAGGCCGTTGTTATCTATAAATTTATTTCTGGCGGGAGTCATTCTGATGAGGTTGTCGGATCCTTTGGGGCGCAGTAACAGAGAACTAAAGACTGCACATAGCGTATTATTTCAAACGAGAACGCCTGGGTAGCTGTCACATTACTTTTGTTTTGAGATCGGCTATTATCGCTACTGTCGCCCTCGACCAGGCGTTCAAGCTCTAAGAGATAGAGTGGGTTCCCCTATAAATGCGAAAATAACGAACGTATTTGATTCAAGTACAAATACATGCCAATGATACAGGGCCAAGTCCCTTAGGCAAATTTAAAACAAGGAAAATATATTAGGCTCCCGGAAAGGGACATATAAATAAGCATAGCATCGAGGTGCGCTTATAAATTTAAGAAGTAAATAGGGTTGGCTCCCCTATAAAAACGTAGTGGTGCATGCAAACAGATAGAGGCATTAGTACATGCCTCTAACAAAGCTTCTGCGGAAGCATATAAGAATTTAACATTTTAAATACAATTAATTAAGCACAACTAATGCAACGTACGTGCTGAGGCAGTACTTTATATTGCTACCAATGAAAACATAGATATACACATACTAATGTACATTACATGTATAAGAGAGCTCGAATAACTGCAATTATTGCAAATATATATATCTTACGTACACCGTAACTGTACATAGGCAAGAGTGGACACCGTGCACACATTTTATTTTTAAAATATATTTTTTTGCGCATGCGCATTGAATTTCACTGTACAACCTTTCATCTAGTAAATAAGCGAACATACTCTACGAGTAAGTATTGGTCAAGTAATTCAGGAATTTACGAGCAGGCTACAGCGGCGCTGTTCTTCAAACCAGTAGAACGTGATAATATATTATTGTTACATTAACAATCTCAGAATATCTCGCAAGAAATACTAAAAAACTATACTCGTACGTTACCTTACCAGAAAATAGTTTTAACGTATTCCGGGAATCCCCAATCTTGGCGAAGCTGGTTTACTTTTGCCATCCGCCATATTCTAAAATCATTACTAAGATTAAAGTTTTCTTTATGCTGTACTTGCACATATACACATATTTGTAATATTAATAGTACAACAAGTCAGAAAACTAACACTAACACCCAAACTGACGCTAAAAGGAAAAAAATTCAATTTGTTCATCGGACAAAAACGGATCTGTTGTATATGCAGAAAAGAATCCCAAAAAAATATTAATTTGTTGGTTGCTCAGCGAAAATTAAAATATGTTTTAAACATCAATTGTTGAGGGAAGAATCATAACATTTCTTTTCCCTTTTTCTGTTTTGTGTGAAACTATTCCTTGCATTGAAAAACAAATAGAAAAAGAAAATATATATTTGTTTTAAATTGACCACACACATTCAGTTCACTAATTATGTACTTCCACTGACATTCTTTCGCTTAACGAATATACTTCAACAAAAATATACATCTTCCTTTAATGAAGTTAGTATTATCGTATAAAATGTAAACACATTGATTTGAACTAAAATAGATTTAATGAATGCAAAAGGTGCAAAATTTTTATTGTGTCAACATTTCCATTTTTCTCTATGTAGTTATTCAACTATGCAACAGCAGCTATATAACCTGCTAAATTATAATGCTGTGCGATTTAACAAAGACTCGATTGCTACTGGACGTACTAAAGGGGGGCGGAATTTCCATTTCAAATCTTTGATACCCCGGTGCCAAAGTCAAGGTGCAACATATATGGATTGTTATTGAATGTATACTACGATTGGAAATGTAAATCTACTGAATTATTTGTGTTCAAAACAGTTGCGAGGAATGTTAAAACATGAAATATATGATGCATACACGAACTACGTAAAAATTACAGAAGACAGAATACTATCTGATCCGAAGGCTTTTTGGATCTTTGCGTACCTTAAACGAAATGCACCTAGGATTAAAGAAAGGGAACATCTTAATAACAAAGAATTTGATTATCCGCAAGGAATAATTAATACAGATAACCATGTATGTCGATGCATTTACCATCTATTACTACAACCCCTCTTTCTAACGCTACGTTAAAATCTTGATTCATTAGCCAAGGTATAGCTGAAGAACTTAATCATACGCATCGGATGGATATAACATGTGTTATGTCCATTATAACGACTATAGGCGCGGGGTAGCACAAGGCTCGAATGTTGGGCTTCTTTGTCATTCTTTGATATACGCTGACGACGTTAAAACTTACTGCGAGCTGAAAGATGGCCCAGATAGTTTGCAGCTCAAGCATGATCCGCACATAGTGGATTGGGGCAAAAGAATCGACTCACTTTAAATCTTGGAAAGTATAATATTATTTTCTTTACTAGGAAGCATAACCCAGTTTTAATATAAGTATTGAGGATGTGCATGTAACTAGGAGTTTGGTATTAAAGATTTGGATATCAGATTAATACGTTTGCCAGAAGCAAGCTTGAATACGGCAATATAATTTGGTATCGTTGCTATAAAGCACATCATCGGCTGATCAAGGGGTTTCAAACAATTTAAATTCGACGAAAGCAACTCAAAAAATTCTGCTGGGGCTAAGACGACTTCGCATTTACATGCAGAAGGAAGCTACACCAGCTTAAAAGAACCAGAAGATCTCAGACCTCACAAAGCATTACATATTTTATTTTGATTAAATTATTATGAACATTTGCAACAAAACATATTCATTATTCCCCAAATACCCAATCGTAATATAAACAATGCTTACGGATTTATTGGATGAATATATACAAACAGAACCCAGAAACCAAGAACGATTTTCGTACTGTTCTAATTTTCTGTAAATTTACAAAATTTATTTCGAAATCAAGGGGATATTAATACTACAGAAGTTTGTACGACTAATACCCTAATCCGTAAGACGATACGGTATAGCACACGTGAAATGATAAAAGACCGTATCTTATACTGCATCTTGATTTCTTGATACCATTTGCCAAGTTCTCAATTTCGAGAACATCCTCTCATGTATATCTTTCAATTTATTGCATTGTTCAGGATGTTTTCTACATCAGATTATTGATAAACAGAAGTATTTGTTCACAACCCAATCTTATCGTAACCAATAAGGTTATAAATACACACGACCAACGTTCAATTTTCAGTGAACGTTGTGTAATTTCAACGGTTGCAATTTCTTCGTAAATAATTGTCAAAAATGTTTTCGCAAGTTTACTTATTGCTTACATTGGCACTTATATCTTCGGCTATTGGTAATCAATCTAGATTGGCAGTATAGCAGCTTAGTATTAATTAAACTTTGTACTTTAGATTTTAACTGCCCAGACGATACCCAGAGCTTCTTCGCTCACCCTAGGGCCTGTGAAAAATTCATTGAATGTAACAATGGCATAGCACGTGAACTCAATTGCATAGAAGGGTTACAATTCAATCCCGAGGTTGGATTCTGCGATTTTCCGGATAACGTAGTGTGTGTTATCGAAGAGAGTGAGGAAGAAATAGGTAAATATAATGTGGACATGAATCTCAACAAGAAATATTGCATGATATTCATATTTGATCAGCCACGATTCAAATATCATATAATAATTGGAAAATTATAAATTTCAAATGATTGTCAAAAATGCCTCAAAGAAAAAGGAAATGAAAAATCTTATTTCGTATTCATATTTCTATTAACTTCTAACATTATAGATGTGATATTCGTTAATTTTCAAATAATTTCGCTCTAGTTATTGAGAAGATGCAACTTCTATCATTTAGAAACGAAATAATATAGCAGTCTACAAATTTGATTAAAACTTATCCATTCATATGCAAGGTGTCTTTGAAATAAAACAAAGAAGTACGGAAAATGTAAGATGTAATTGTGTAGAACATAAATCCAAAAAATTTTGAACGTTAGAATTAAAAAGACCTAGGAAGTTGCAGTATGTGCAGTCTATGGATGTAGAATATACATAATACATCCATCCAACCAATGATCCGGGCATGAATAATACAGAAATTCTTATTTTTATTTTTATAGCATTCGTTTCACGTGTCTCCGAAGGAATTTTCGCAAAATATTTTGGATATAAGTCTAATTAAATTGGATCTGCCTATTTTTCATACATTTTTGTCTTATTTCACATCCTGTATGTTAACAGTTATATATTTAACTCTTTCGCTTGCAGTGGGTAGTGGACCTGTAGGAAGTTGTCCAGAGATCAACGAAGAGTATGTAACATTCTTAACAGACGGTGGTGATTGTACCATATTCTACAAGTGCAACTGGGGTGTACCAATCCTATTCAATTGCCCCGCTGGCTTATACTTCAATCCTGTTTTGAACGTGTGTGATTTCCCAGAAGATGCAGGGTGTGCCCTAGCATAATTTCTAGGTCTTCTCCTAGCATCTTAAAGCGATATTGTAATGGCACTTTAACTATTATTTTACTTAACATTTTCAGTATTTTGTACATGTATGATAATAAATGAATATTATTTTTAAAAATAATATATATATTGTTTCAGTTTTTCTTATTATACCAATGTAATTTTAATTAATCCTTCTGCAAAATGCATACACAACTTTAGTAATAATATTTACATAATTTCGTAAGCATTTGGCCTGACCACCCTTTTAAAAATTTACTTTTTTAAAAGTTGCTTTTTAACGCTCTAAGCAAGCGCTTGGTGTTTACTCCCATCAACGTTTTACAAGAAAACAAACAAAATGAGAATCCTTCGAGTCTGAGGAAAGAAATGAATTTAAGGTTACATATTATACCAATCTTTTTCTTTTTTCCAGTACGTTCTATTGCATATATTTATAGTTTTCATAAAATACATTGTAAATTAGACTTTCCGCGATAATCTATCATGATTGCTAAACGAATTTAGACTATGAGAAGCTATCTAACTGTTTTTACGCTTAACGAGACTAGCTTGATGAAAATTACGACCCTAAAATTAATTCAAACAGAGACTGTGGTTTGGATAGAATTAGAAAATAAACATAATACACGAAAGTGCATGTGAAGTCAAAATAGAGCTTATTTAAGGTCAGATTTCTAACAAATTAAGGTTTCGCGAGGAGGACTTACGAAGATTGTTTTACACCTTTAATAAATTGGTATGGAATAAACTAAATATTATATTCCTGGATACCCAGCAATTATTCTTTTCAGTATATCTACTGCCTCACAGTACGCATAAGAAAGAACACTCATCCGGTGTTGAAACTTTAACCAAATCCTTTATGGTTACCAAAATGGTGACACCATTAATTTCTAGGTCATCGGTGAGAACTTGCAACTTTAAAGCAGTTACCAATAAACTGAACAAACGTAAGAGTACCAATAATTTCGCACTACTGTTAAAACTTTGTTTATTTGAACATAAAGTGCAGGTATCCAAATGCGTTTGTATAATAGTTCAAAGGTTTAGTTGGAAATGACTATGATGACTTAAAAATTTAGACATTAAACTATAATAAATATGTATATACAGGTGTGATAATTGTCTGACACCGCAATATTTCTTATACCATTAAAGACATTAAAAAATGATAAAAGCAGACTGCAGGATGTTTCTAAAACATGCAGCTTACTGAAGATGTACTTTATTAAATTGAACACCTTATATTTTTCGCATATGTATTTCTATCCTACGCAAGAATATAAAACCATGAAATACACTAGGGTGACAGAATAAAATAGACACCAGGTAAAGCGGTATAAATATGCAAACGGCTAAATTCTAAGAACGAATTAAGAACTTTCTCTTGTCATTAGGGTAGGGGTAGATATATCGGAAGGAATTCGTCATAGTTTAGTATCGTTACAACGTTATGCCTCGCTTACAAGATTCGAGTGATATTAGCGACTTCACACGGGGTCGCATCGTTGGCCAGAGTGAACGCAGCGCTTCGCAACGTGAAATAAGTAAATTTTTTAATATCCTGTTGTGCCCACAGTTAACCGTGTGATTACACAATTTAAACGCAAGGAAAAAACAACAGTAGAGCCGAGACCAGGTCGTGCCGGACCTTCTGATAGAAGTAAAAGGGTGCTTGTGCGCGAAGTCTCTTAACACTTAAACCGCGAAAAAGTACAGCTGAGCTTGCGGCAACTTCACAGAAAAGTAAGCGCACCGTTCTGCGATACCTCCACAATGTGGGGATGTATAAGAGGGTAGCAAAGAAAAAACCTCTCCTTACGGCGTTTCAAGAACGACGCCGAATGGCTTGGGCAATCGAAATGCGAACGAAGCCCGAAGAGTTTTGGCGGTCTGTCATTTTTTCAGACGAAAGCAGATACCGCCAATTCAGTGATGGTGGTCGTACGTGGGCATGGAGACGTTCGTCACGGCAACTGGACGACACATTTTTGCATCAGACGGTGTGAAGATCATGGTGTGGGCAATTAGTAATCTGTGATGGAAATATAAATGCGGCAAAATATATCCAAATATTAACAGAAGGACTACTACCGATATTCGACAACGCCATTTTATCTTAAGAAGATGCCACTTTATGGAGGATGGAGCACCCAGCCACAAACCAAGAACAACAACCACATGGAAAGACGAACAGGGGATTCGGATTTTACCATGGCCAGGCCAATCACCAGACATGAATCCGATAGAGAATGTTTGGCACATAATCCAGACAAATATGGCGAAACGACCCCGAAAACCCGGCAATAAGGAAGAACTCGTGGCAGCTGTTACAGGAGAGTGGTTAAATATTCCAGAAGACACCATTAATCATTTAATAGATTCTATGCCACGACGACTCGCAGCACTTCACGCAAATAAAGGTGGATCGACAAAATATTAATCTAATTTAAAAATTTTAAAATATTTTGTATGTATGACGAAAATAAAATACTTTTTTTAATTAGTAGGTGTCTATTTCATTCTGTCACAATAGTGTATATTCCAGGGCCGCTCAGATAATAACCGGACATTTTGAATGACTCCCCAACGGTTGCCAACATTATATTCGCCATAACCTCCCGCATAACCGCTTATTTCCAGATTGTTAACATATCATCTACGTCTCGTATTATTGTTATTTGAGTGCAAAACATTCAAAAATAGTTTGACCTCCTCATTTTTAGATTACCTGAAAATTCGTTGCTATTATGACCGCAGATACCAAATAACATTCAATCGTTCCTATGTTTCTTCAAAACGTAGATGAGGACATTGATATTTTGAAAATTTAAGATTTCTCAAGCTCTGCTTCTTACAATCATAATGTGCTTACTACCGTTTGGATCATACTTGAAATAATATCCAAAATAAAAAACTAAATAAGTCTTTTATTGATGCGCCGTAGTTACAAGTCCATAATCACAAAAATACATATATATTTGCGAGCATATGATTCATACAACATACTTATTTCTTCCTAGAGTTACATTATGGAGCAATAAAACAAAATGGACGTTAACTAATATAAATTGTCATATATTTTATAAAACCTTGAAGAATTTCGCGAAGTTCTGGTGTTATCTCTCTGACGTACTCTTCTAATTGGAGCTATAGAAAGCCTTTTACCATATCTGCAAAAAAATGTATATATGTTAACGAAAAGGAATGCATTATCATCAATATTTAGAATATGTTTATGATGGCATATTCTTTCTCAAATCTCAAACGATAATCTTTATTATGAACATGCATTATCTGAACAGTTTTCGCGGTAATTATATTTATTACAGTTCAAATCGCTGCTACTTCTAACTAATTAATTTGTGATGGACTTAAGTTAATCTGAAGTAATTGATTTGTGAATAGCTACCATAACTTATCTAAATCTTGAAGTATTGTGACAGCAAGAAACTAAATTAATATACACTAGGGTGATAGAATAAAATAGACACCAGGTAAAGCGGTATAAATACGTAAACAGCTAAATTCTAAGAACGAATTAAGAACTTTCTCTTGTCATTAGGATAGGGGTAGATGTATCGGAAGGAATTCGTCATAGTTTAATATCGTCACAACTATGCCTCGCTTACAAGGTTCGAGTGATATTAGCGACTTCACCCGGGGTCGCCAGTGGTTGGCCAGAGTGAACGCGGCGCTTCGCAACGTGAAATAAGTAAATTTTTAAATATTCCGTTGTCCACAGTTAACCGTGTGATTACACAATTTAAAACGCAAGGAAAAAGAACAGTGGAGCCGAGACCAGGTCGTGCCGGACCTTCTGAAAGAAGTAAAAGGGTGCTTGCGCGCGAAGTGTTAAGAGAACCGCGAAAAAGTACAGCTAAGCTTGCGGCAACTTTACAGAAAAGTCAGCGCACCGTTCCGCCATACATTCACAATGTGGGGATGTATAAAAGGGTGACAAATAAAAAACCTCTCGTTACGGCGTTTCAAAAACGGCGCCGAATGGCTTGGGCAATCGAAATGCCCGAAGAGTTTTGGCGGTCTGTCATTTTTTCAGACGAAAGCAGATACTGCCAAGTCAGTGATAGTGGTCGTACGTGGGTATGGAGACGTTCGCCGCAGCGACTGGACGACAAATTTTTGCATCAGACGGTGAAATACGGCGGTGTGAACATCGTGTTGTGGGGCGCGATATGGTATGACGGAAGATCGCAATTAGTAATCTACGACGGAAATATAAATACGACAAAATATATACAAATATTAACAGAAGGACTACTACCGCCATTTTATCTAAAGAAGACGCCACTTTTATGGAGGATAGAGCACCCTGCCACAAAGCAAAAACAACAACCACATGGAAAGAAGAACAGGGGATTCGGATTTTACCATGGCCAGGCCAATCACCAGACATGAATCCGATAGAGAATGTTTGGCACATAATCCAGACAACTATGGACGACCCCGAAAACCCAGCAATAAGGAAGAACTCGTGGCAGCTGTTACAGAAGAGTGGTTAAATATTCCAGAAGACACCATTAATCATTTAATAGATTCTATGCGACGACGACTTGCAGCACTTCACGCAAGTAAAGGTGAATCGACAAAATATTAGTCTAATTTAAAAATTTTAAAATATTTTGTATATATAACGAGAAGAGAATCTTTTTTTTTAAATTGGTAGGTGTCTATTCCATTCTGTCACCCTAGTGTATACGCTTATACTAAAATATTACGTTGTTACACTGACCTCGGAATTCCAGCACCCTCCAAAAAATGTTTAATTTTTTTCATATATGCGTGTACTTCTTCCGAGGTGACTCCTCCTTCTTGTCTATTAAAGCTTTCCTGGGCTGAACTTATGAAGCAGATGAGTAATATCGCTAAGCATACGGCAAGAAGCCTCGAATTTAACATGTTGCTATATCTGTAAAGAGAAACTAGCTGTAAATCATGCATTCCGAACGTTACTGTAAGTTATCTCTAGGTAAATTTATATCAAGTTCCAAATCAAATTCAATTTGCAAACATTTTACTTTTCATGTTTCCAAAAACAGAAAAAGAATGTTTATGCCCTACTCCCTGCTTGTATTCCTGTTGGTTCCTTTTATCTTTTAAAAACATTAGCATGTGCTGATTTAACGTTAGCCACAGTTAGATGTGTTAGATACATCATATAACTGTAATTCACAATATAGGCACCCAAAATGTAAGTCACAGGTCTTGTCGAAGTTGTGTCAATTCATCGACCACATCGGGTGCTCTTGAACTAAATTTCTTTTCCCAAGATAACTTCCAAACAATTAAAAAGAGAAGGGCAGGGAAAAGGTCCACCTTCGACTATATATAGGGTGTTACAATAAAGATAGAGCAGTTATATTTGTTATCAAATAGTGTGTACAAAGATAAAAGTAGTCTTCATGGTTCACGTCATTTCATTTCTAAAGATCACAAGGTGATCGGAACGTAAGATATTACAAAATTTCTACACAATAGTATCTGTGTAATTGTTGTCTCATTTTAAATTAACCCAAATGGAAATCGTTCTAGCTCTGTCTTTTTTTTTTAAACGAGTCTGGTAAATTTTTATGATTTCTTCGAAACAAAGTGGATTTTTATACTGTATTCTATCTTGTATTTTATACTTTTCTAGGTACTTAGTAGTAATATACAATCTTCATTGTTACAGTTTATATGTACGTAAAGATATTAGTAGAACAACGTAAATAGAAAATTCTCAAGCTAAAGCATCAAGAACATCTTTAGTAGTGCAAATTACATAAATACGGAGGTATCGAGTTTTAAAATTCTGGTTGAATTGCAGTATCCGGTACAAGTAGCAACAGTGTCCTCATATAACCATTTTTAAATCAAATTTCACGATTTTTAGAATGTTGTTCCTATTTATTTTAATAAATTGTATTATAATAACGTTGTCGTATTATTTCATGTCTGATATCTATCGCTAAAAATTATGAACACTACTTTAAAATGCACTACATTTAAACGCGGCCCGCGAACGTATTCGCACACTAAAGTTTGACCCACAATATGTCAACGGTTGCCCATACTTGGTTTAAAGCAATCGGTGCTAAGATGTGTAAAAAAACGTGTTTTAACGTGCTCCTCGGTCGGTATCGAAAAGTCTACTGTTATGATTAGTAACAGAGATTGGTAATTTTTCGTGCTGTTCGAAATGGAAACATACCATAAGAGAGGTGTGACTTATGTCAATTAGTAAGTGGGAGAATACCAGAAAGTATTACTCAGGTGATCCAAAGCAATTTCCAAATTTTGGAATAGTGTTTTAACAAGGCCATGGGATAATTGATGCCTGGTATATAGAGATTACACCCCGGATGTAACCAAGTTTCGAAGTGTGTTTGCTACTGGCACTGGAATGCTAGTATCAAGTCAAATAATAAGAAATCATTTCTACGCATTGGCTTGTATACTCGTTTGTAATCCTCTTACTGCAGAACATAAAAGAGTCTAAGTGGGCTAATGAGTAAAGTAAACGAGTTTATAACGAATACGGGCAAGTATTATTCAGTGACGAATCCAGATTACATTCCAGGTAAATAATAGATGATGGCGTAAATCCGGCTTTATATGCCTTATTAATCTCTAGATTTTGTAAAAACTATTGTAATGTGTAATGCGAAACTTCTATAAAATTGAACTTGTCGATATTAAAAATGAAAATTATATAAATACACTTCCATTTATTTTAAAATGAAAACAATAAAAATGAAAAGGTTCGATCGTACAAAAAAACCTTTATACTTAGTTAACTATTTACTTCTTTTCATTAATATCCAATATAACTTTTCTTCTAATGGTATAGGTCATAGGTGGCATGCCCATAAAAACGTTCTTTTGATTGAATAAACTAAAGTTGGTGCTAGAAATTTCCTATAACTTCCTTTGATGACGGTTGCGTCGATTTGTGAAAATATAACCTTAATTTTCTAGAAATGCTGTAGATAACAAAATGTTACTTGTAACTATGTTCTCCAGCGTGTAAGATTTGGCTGTGAAAGTTCGAAGATGTAGGGACATTGTAAAATTTGCAAATACCTTTGGGGTTTTCAGAAACACTGTCTTTATATGCGCTATTAAATTGTCTACTTCTGGATAACATCTTCGAATAATTTCTGCCGCAGGATAAATTTTATATATAACATGTAACGTGTTTCCACAATGTTGTTTAAGAGACTACCCAGCGGAAAGTATGTCTGTTATAAAAGTTGTTGTTTTGAAATTTAAAACATTTCAGTTATATTTATCACCTTCCTTGTAACTACTTTACTAGTACATTTATCTAGTCTTTTACTAGTAAGTAAAACTGAAAGTAAAGATTTAAGTGGTTCCATTCTACACGTTGGCATTAATAAAAGAATTTTCTTGACGATCAGCCGACACTTGTATACGTAACCAGCTTTTTTATTTTTAGTTCTGATTTCATTAAATTTTATCGCAAAAATTGATTTTATATTTTGTCGTAAAGTTATCCGCCTAATTCGAGTACTTATTCCAGAATGAGAAAACCGATTCATTATCTAATAAATTAAACAGTGCATTACACGTAATCAATGCTAATCCTAAATTGAATATAAATTGATTGCTCAACTGAACGCCTTATTTCTATTTTCACGCTGTGCATTATCCACATGTTTCTTATATTCAAATTTATTCCGTTACCCAGTAAATTTACATTATTAGAAATAAAAATACGAAGTTGCATTCTGTGTTACAAAATAGTTCCACTTACTTCGTAAAATTATTTTTACTCAATAAATATTCCATGAAAATCACGAAAATAACCTGGAATATTTTATATAATTTCAAGCTTTTGTTTTCAGTTTAATAGTGACAACGCAAGTGAGTCGTAGCAAATTTTAGATGTTCTTAATGCAGATACTCATTCACTCTGTTTTAAAAGCTTTTCAATTGTGTTCCTAATTATTTTATATAGAGAATGTTGGATATCCTACTGAGTTCCATCATTATCATATCTTAAAATTACTACCGGCTTTGAATTCCTAGAGATCTCATTGCTGGATTATAAAGTTCGTCAGCTTGACAACTATAATGTATCATTTTAATTCCATGTAATTGCCCTCAGTTGATATCGGCTACAGAAAAAGTTTAGTTGTATTGAAACGTTTATTTAAGAAATAAATGATCTTCTATATCTGTTTATTTTGTAGTGGTAACAGGAATGTCTAATAACGGGATATTTGTACAACATCAATGATGAGTTTATGTTAAGTGAACTTGTATTGGTATACGATATGTGATGTATAATTCATCAACTAGTACCACTGTATTAAAATTAGCGCATTAACTTAATGACATACTAAACAAGAAGTACGTATCTACATATCTGTTCGCTTTGAAAAACTAATATTGTCTCGTTTAATGTCATAACATATGCGAACATATAAAAACTTTTTAAAGACCTTATTGCCGTATTACAATCAAGCTTATATATACACAGTGCGACAAATAAGTTACGAGACTCGAACTATATCTGAATAACTAGTAGCGCCATCTATGTGTTCAGGCCAACGTTTGAAATCTCTGACATTCCTCTTTCCCACAATGCGTTCTCCCAAAACAACTTGACGTCGATGTTGAAATACTAACGTAGAGCAAAAAACAGGTATTTCACCCAAAACTTGGTGAAAGTGCAACATTCCTGTTGATAGACTAAGAGTTTTTCTTTGGCACATACACTTTTTGGGGGGCAAAGAAAAATTAGAAGATGATAGTCGTCAAAGAAGGCCAATTTCAGCTTGGACACGCTGAAAATGATGGCAGAAGATGATCGGAATCATTCTTCATGAGGATTTGTGCAAAACAAAGTTCTGTACAAAATTTATTCCACACACTTTGACGGATGGCCACAATGGATGTCGTTCATTCCACAAAAATCGCTGGAGTCGCCAGAAATAATCAAAACTACCTGAAATCAATTGTTACGGGTGTCAGAACATAATGATATTAGTACAACCCAAAAACCAAGCGTCAAAGTGCGGAATAGAAGTCAAAAAATTTATCAGGAGCCAAAAAACATGGAGGGTTCCATCAAAAATCAAAACAATGCTCATTACATTATTCGATAGTAAAGGAATTGTCCACAGTGAATCTGTTCCGATTGGACAAACAATTAACGTCAAAGATTATCTCGAAGTTTTAAAACGTCGTATTCGACCTAAGTATCGTGATCTAAAGACCTGGTGACTTTTGCACCGAGTCGCACCTCACTCATTATTTGTCGATCTTTGGCTCGAAATCAAGTCTGTGTGTTGAATCACCCGCCGTATTTATCTGATTTGGCGCTGGGCGATTTCTCCCTATACCCTAAATTAAAATTGATGTCGAAAGGACGTCTTTTAAAGACATTTCAACCATCTAAACAGCTACAACACAAATAATGGAGACAATTCCACAAAATATTGAAACCGGAAGAGAATATTTTAAATAAGAAAATTGAAAAATATTGTTGTTTCAATAATTTTTACCACGGCCATTCTCGATACTTATTTATCGCACAGTATAGTTTGTTGTAACCATTTCATCAAAAAATCGCGTCTCTTTGTTCCAACCAAATCAGTTTCAAGAGGAATATCCTCTTTCTTTCGGTGAAATAATATCTCTTATTGTGTGTGAATTAGTTATTAGCATATTTTTTGGATGAAAAAATCCTCTACTAGTGCAACTTCAAAAAAGACTCCAAAAATATTGTATAAATGTGTTTCTGCACCTATACATAGGTATTAAAAATGCACTATTAGACTAACATTTTTCAATTAACACTACCGACACAAAATAAAATTGCTCTACTTTTAGTTAAAATTAATCCATATTCAACGTGATCCTAGATGTAGATTACATTTCCCCCTTATAAATAAAATATACCAACGAAATTCCATCTTTAATCAAAGTTTTGCGACATCAATTTATTTTTTTAACTAACTTTCATAATTAACGATGCTATAAACACTTTAATAAATCATAATTAAAATTTAATGCTTTACATTTGAGACATTTTATTGCTATTAAAGGTTCTGCCGAAGTACAAAGAATATCTCCTTGCATTACACAATATTCGTTAAAGCCACCTCAAGCTCTAATATAGCTTGACACTCGGTTCATTATTTGTATAGTATTCGCGTCAAAGAGCATTAAATGCTTAACTAGGTAAATCCATTAAATTGCAGTGTGGTTAAAAGTAATTAGTCATTCGCCAAAATCTACATTGCTGTTAAGGACATAATAAGGGATGTGAAACAGCCTTATTTTTAGCTAATATAATATTAAACACAAAGAAACATCTATTATCATTACGGCATTAAGTGACATTATATTAGTACGTGTTGTTTACGGCAGTGTAATGTATTGTAAATTTACAAACAAGCACATATTTCTGGATATTGTTCAATCTTTTTATATTTTGATTAAAATATAAACTTCTGATAAAGTAGTCATCCAGTTTTTAATTACAATTTCGCGATCGCAATCAAACTTAAGTGGTTATAAGGAAAACTATATTACATACCAATTCACTTGTTAAGCATGTCATTGTCACTTGAAGCGAACAGGTACATACATATATCGTGTATCTCTCCCATCTAGAGCGATAAGTCTTTCTACGTAATTGAGTAGCATCAATGAACCAAGAGAGATATGCAGCAAAATGCTCATATTCACTATATTATTTTTAATTTGGTGAAATTGTACGGAATAGGTGATGTCCTCTAAACCAGATGTTGAGCTTTAATTCAATTTATCAAGAGCAAACAGTCGTAAAACATATGTCAATCAATACACACACACATATCGCAAATAGATAAGGGTACTCCTAGCCAATGTCTATCAATAGACGCTTTGGGAAAAATAGAAAAGATGTGAATATAATATACTCTAATTTTAATATAAATAAAACAAATAAATGAAGCAACTCAGTCACAAGAGGGTGTTCGAGTATGTTTCCTTTTAAAGTTTTAAGCGATCTGTTTAATAGATTAATTAATAAGGTACCTTACCTTATGTTACCTTTTAATTTTTTGTCTGGGAAAAACGGGTTTAGCAGCACTATTATGGTTTTCCAGGCATTCTCGATGTGTTTTTCAACTCAGTTTAATTAATAAGATACTTTACCTTACCTTATGTTTTAAACTATTATCTAGAAAAAAAAGGATGCTAGCAAAAACATGGTGACAGTAATAGGGAAAATCACCAGGTAGATACAAAGAGTTAATTTGTCAAAATTATAAGAGACTTATATAAAATTATAAATGTATCAAAATTGATATTGTCATGTATGTAGCAACGGAAATCCCAAAATAAAGAATGTAGAGGTTAGCACATAGAAATATGGTTAACGTTAAATTGTCATCCGAACCTATTCTATTAAACAAAATCGAAAAGCGTCAATAAGTTTTTAGCGAAGGACAAGTTAAAACCCGACATAATAAAGTATTCAAAATATATACAATCCATTCAAAATCTAAACGGTAAGGCGAAATAGAGTTCGTGTTGCATGAAGCGATTCTTCAATTTGCCAAACTTCGGCATATCTGAATATGTTAAATTATTTTAAAAAATTAAAATGGCGAAAAATTGATATCTTCTACAGCTATTTATTTTTTCAATAAAAGATATACGTAAGTAATATGCAATCAGGGCCAATGTAGAAGTGAACATGAAAATAATATAAAATATAACTTTTCTCCTTAAAAAAAATCGTCAATAATAATAATAAATTAAAGTCGATTTTTCTATTAGTTTGTATTCTATGGGTAATAACATAGCATTTTTAATGCCAAAAGACTTCACCTCAGGTACTTTTATGATTTTTAATTTCGGAAAGCTGGAAGTAGAACTAGAAATATTTATCGCAATTTCAAGAAATATTTTTTCCGATCATTAAATATCTAATAAATTATACTTGCATGCTCCACAATATGATACTTTAAAATTATAATTTGATTTACGACTGCTATTTTAGTGTATCAGCGATCTTTAGTTGTAAATTAAATCAATCTTGATAATAATTGAAATTACTACAACACGGCGAAAGCCATAGAATGTACTGTTTAATACAGTTTATACAAAATGGCTAATTTTATATAAATTACAATTTAAAGCAATTTGAATCATATTATTTCAATCTAATATTAAATGAATTCAAAGTTATTAATAAGTAGGTATTACGGGACGTTTTATATTACCAGACGACGTAAGTTCATTGTTGGGCCGCCAAAGAGGTACCAATAAAAAATAAATTAACCACAAAAAATGTTTTTTCTTGACTTGGTTGACGATGGTTTACAAAATGTCTAGTTATAGTATAAAAGGCACTCCTCACTAGTAGAGTATTCATTATTTGACCATAATTAGGATGCAAACACATAAAAAGAAACTAGACATACTCTGGACTTATAAAGAAATCCTAATTATTTGAAAATGCCTAAAGTTATAGCGCATGGGAAGGTTTTACATTACCAGACGACATAAGTTCATTGTCGAGCCGTTTAAGCGATAAAATAAAAGAACTACAAAAAAGGTTTTCTAAATGAATAAAACGTTGCCGATAATTTTAAAACGTCTGATGTTATATTAACACATGGGCTGAAAAGTCCCGGGCCTAACAAAGAAAACACGGTTTCTTTGGTTCAAAATTAGCTTTATTCATCAACGTAATCTCCATCAAGAGCAACGCAATCATTCCAGCGCCGCTCTAACATTTCGATACCACTTTTATAGAACGATTTATCTTTTGCCTCGAAATAGGCCTCAGTTTCAGCGATAACCTCTTCGTTCCTGCGAAATTTCTTACCGGCGAGCATTTTTTTGACGTCTGCGAACAGCCAGTAGTCGCACGGTGGATGTGGGAGCAATTCGAAGTTCAATTCATGTAGTTTTACCATTGTTTTGATTGACTTGTGACACGGTGCGTTGTCTTGATCAAACAACATTTTTTCTTTGCCATAAACTTGTTTCTTTAGCGAGACAATCTATAGAAATATTCGGAACTACTTTCAGTTTGTTAGCACTTAAGTGTCTAAACTCGATTCTCATTATCGCTCTGTTTGTTTGGAAGGATCTGGAACCCTAAATCGAGCGATTAAGCCGATAAAAATAAAATATAGAAGTATGTATGTTTTGTTGTTGTCGGTTTTAAAGTTTCACCAAAAACTGAATTTTCGTATTCCCGGTATTTTCTTTGCATGTGAAACGAATCGTTTTATGATCTTCCAAATATTTGCTTTCGATACATGGTTTGATAAAGAAGCTGACAGCTTCGAAATACTCCACGTACACTACCGCTCAAATGTTTACCAAGAAAACATTATAATAAAATGAAATACGTATTTAAAATGTAGTTCAGTAAGATAAACACCCATTATATCGCATAAGGTTTACTATCATTTACCTGCACTTGGTCGGATTACCATCTACTGTTTATTGCAGTGCAATTACAATAACAATCCCTCTGAATTTACTGGGTAAATTTAGTCATCCGTTAGATTGTAGGTAATAATGTTTAAATTTCCTTTCTAGAAGATTATAGTGAAATCTGTAACCTATGGTCAGTTGCAGTGTGGTATTTACTCTATTCACGTCGTGACCGAAATATCGTGTGACAATTTTTTAAAATGCTTCCGTGAAGAGAAATTAGTACGGAAACACGTGCGCTTATAATAACTTACCATAAAAGTGGCATAAGTAATCGACAAATTGCCCAAAAAATTAAAATAAACCACGCTACGGTTGACTATAATGTAAAAAAATATCGGGAAACTATTACTTTTCTTAATAAAAGACGGAGTGGAAGGCCAAAAGCGACAACATCTGCAGATGATCGCAGAATAGTGGTTATCAGCAAGTTAAATAGACGCAAAACAGCCCCGGAAATCACCGCAGAATTAAATGTTGGTCGCCAAAAACTAGTCAGTGTTTCTACAGTCAAACGTCGCCTACAGAAAGCCGGGCTCCATGGCCGTATTGCGATGAAAAAGCCATTACTACGCAAATAAAACAAGCAAAAGCGACTTAAATGGGCTCGTGAACACCAACACTGGACCATAGAAGAGTGGAACAACGTCCTAAATTTGAGCTGTTCGGAACCCGAAGACACATATTCGTAAGAAGATCTGTGGGTGAACGTGCCAGAGAAGAGTGTATTGCTGCTACCGTGAAGCATGGTGGAGGTTCTATCATCATTTGGGGCTGTTTTGCTGGCACTAGTGTAGAGGACATTGTGAAAATTGACGGTATATTAAAAAAAGAAGGCAACCGCGAAAATTTGGAGAACCACGCAATACCTTCCGGAATTCGACTTTTGGGTCAAAATTTTATCTTCCAGCAAGATAACGACCCAAAACATTCCTCTAAATTATGTAAAGTCTATTTACGCCATTTAGAAGAGGAAGAAACTCTCAAAATGATGGAATGGCCTCCCCAGAGCCCCGACTTGAAGCCAATCGAGTTACTATGGGAAGAACTAGATCGGGAAGTACGGAAATCGGCTCCGACATCAGCTACTGACGTGTGGAACAAATTTCAATCGAGTTGGACCTCAATAACACAAGAAACTCTGGCAAAAAATTATTGCGAGAATGCCTCGATTGTGTGCTGCAATTATTAAATCAAGAGGAGGACACATAGACGAAAGCAAAATTAAAATTAAACGTTTTAATTTACACATTTATTTAATATATATTTTATTCATGTACGTGTATCTGTACGTAAAAAATAAATATTATTAACATTTTTGCTGAGTTTTTATACATTTTTGCTGTCAGTGAGAGTGCCTAAAAACTTTTGAGCGGTAGTGTACATATACAAACATTTATACGCCCGCCGTCACAATATTATCCAGTAATTTCCGAACTGCAATTAGATTTATAACTTTATAAACGAGAGTTGCAGGAGTAATTTCGGTATTTAGTTAAGTAAATAAGGTTCTGAATTTAATTTAGAAATAAGAAACGTCTTTCGTATTACGACTTCACAAAGTTGAACTTAATTGCCTCATTTTAAAGTAGGTAAACGTAAGCAATAATTACCGACGGCAAACATCTCATTCTGCGCGAAGTCGCTATGCCAATAAAATGCCATGTTTGTGTTTACTGATTAGAAATGGACACTTGCCGATAATTCTCTGTCCCGCCGGCTTCCTCTTTAAAAATATAAATTGCAAATATTAATCCGAAAATTCTCTACGTATACACCTACTTACAGAAAATAATTTATCTCGTTAAATTATAAACATGGATTGAGTTCTACATTTATCCACTTGTAATTGACATATTAGGATTTAGAATGTCACACCTATAGTAAATCTTTATTGTAATAGTAGGTACTCTAGTCGAAAACTTCTTTTAGTACTATCAGATTTATCGTACTTTTAAATATTGCATCAAAAACCATAATCCTGCTTTCAACTACTAAGTAACCATATATTACATATATATATAAATCCAACGGGTAGATATCGCATGGTACACAGTAGAATGTATACGATAGTAAACAGTGAAACACATTCCGCTGTGCAGTACATTAAAATTTATGTACACGGATAACGGAAAACCAAATTAGTGCATATCATTAAACAAGTTAATTAATTCATGATAAAAAGACAAATTTTAAGCTTGCGACAACTAGAAATATGCACTCTAAGTAAACTGTCAGTTAGCAAACAGAATCCTGAAGAATGTACTAGAATGTATGTCGACAGTTACAGACCCCGAGGAAACCAGTACAACTACAACGCAAGTGTGGAGTGAAAGCGGACACTTAGTTACAACTTGTGCGATTATTGGATGAGTAATACGGCCAGCGCGGCTAGCACACTTAAAGCAGCAAAATGAATCCAACACTGCTGATTTTCGATAGCAATTTCAAGAGCTACATTTCAACTAACGTTATGCCCTGGAATTTATGTACTTCATGTAAACAGTTGATTAAATGATACACTAGAGTGACAGAAGAAAATAGACACCAGGTAAAGAGGTATAAATATGTAAACAGTTAAATTCTAAGAACGAATTAAGAACTTTCTCTTGTCATTAGGGTAGGGGTAGATGTATCGGAAGGAATTCGTCATAGTTTAGTATCGTTACAACTATACCTCGCTTACAAGATTCGAGTGATATTAGCGACTTCACCCGGGGTCGCATCGTTGGCCAGAGTGAACGCGGCGCTTCGCAACGTGAAATAAGTAAATTATTAAATATTCCGTTGTCCACAGTTAACCGTGTGATTACACAATTTTAACGCAAGGGAAAAACAACGATGGAGCCGAGACCAGGTCGTGCCGGACCTTCTGAAAGACGTAAAAAGGTGCTTGTGCGCGAAGTGTTAAGAAAACCGCGAAAAAGTACAGCTGAGCTTGCGTCAACTTCGCAGAAAAGTCAGCGCACCGTTCTGCGATACCTCCACAGTGTGGGGATATATAAAAGGGTGCCAAAGAAAAAACCTCTCCTTACGGCGTTTCAAAAACGGCGCCGAATGGCTTGGGCAATCAAAATGCGAACGAAGCCCGAAGAGTTTTGGCGCTCTGTCATTTTTTCAGACGAAAGCAGATACCGCCAATTCAGTGATAGTGGTCGTACGTGGGTATGGAGACGATCGTCACAGCAATTGGACGACAAATTTTTGCATCGGACGGTGAAATACGGCGGTGTGAACATCATGATGTGGGGCGCGATATGGTATGGTGGAAGATCGCAATTAGTAATCTGCGACGGAAATATAAATGCGGCAAAATATATCCCAATATTAACAGAAGGACTACTACCGATATTCGACAACGCCATTTTATCTAAAGAAGACGCCACTTTTATGGAGGATGGAGGATGGAGCACCCTGCCACAAAGCAAGAACAACAACCACATGGAAAGAGGAACACGGGATTCGGATTTTACCATGGCCAGGCCAATCACCAGACATGAATCCGATAGAGAATGTTTGGCATATCATAATCCAGACAAATATGGCGAAACGACCCCGAAAACCCAGCAATAAGGAAGAACTCGTAGCAGCTGTTACAGAAGAGTGGTTAAATATTCCAGAAGACACCATTAATCATTTAATAGATTCTATGCCACGACGACTCGCAGCACTTCACGCAAGTAAAGGTGGATCGACAAAATATTAGTCTAATTTCAAAATTTTAAAATATTTTGTATATATAACGAGAATAGAATCTTTTTTTTAATTAGTAGGTGTCTATTTTATTCTGTCACCCTAGTGTATTAGTAAACGATTTATGAATAAAAAAATTAACATCGTTAACTGTGTGACAATCAATTTATGATTATATCTGGACACGAGTAACAACCACACCGTGTTTCCCGAAAATATTTAATTAATTATTATTCTTTTCTGGAAATCAGCATAAACATACAAAGGTGCATTTAATATTTCGCCAATAATCTTAGAATCAATGGTTATAACGTACGAACCAATCGAAGTTGGACAAATTTAATGAGTATGAAAATTTATCAATTCTAATTAATGTACTGTGATTGGGACAAATTAAATATCATAGCATTCTTTATAATTACATTTATCTAATTCCATTACAAGATGCAAAAAGAGCTATCGCAATAATCCATATTCGGTAAACATTTGACATAATGAACGGTTTAAAATATTTAAAAAAGAAAGATATCATTAAATAATTGTAAGTAGACATAAATTTTTTATAATGATTTATTCGTACTGTTTTTTTTTTTTTGTAAATGTACTTTGTGTATGAAAATTATTATTCCCTTGGCTAGCGACTTGTAATGTAAAAATGTGATAGATTTGGCATTGTATATATCTGAATATATCTCTCATTTAAGTAGCTAGATTATAATGTTTTGACGTCGATTCAAATGAAAATGGAAAAGAGTTTTGTGTTTTTAATGTAAACGAAATTAATAAGTACCGACATCCAATACATCTTGCAATATAAATGGGCGGTTCATTTCTAATGTAGCTTTTTATCTAGCTAGATTAATTATCCAGTTTATTTTGAATTTTTTTAATTGTGAAAGTGATTAATATCTTCTGACAGATTAACAATAATTAGAAAAATATATTAGTTAATCACGCGTATTGCTCATACCTATTATTAAATTAGGAAGCATAAACGTATACAGATACACAGAGTTAGTCAGAAATATAGAACAAAACCCGTAATATCTAATAGATCGTATTACAGATCTGAAACGTTATATGATATGGGTTGATCTTTAAGCATTTTTAAACGTACACTACCGCTTAAAAGTGTTTAGACACCCCTGTTTTCATGGATTATTCATATAGTATTATGTTTACCAAAAAAAACATTATAATAAAATGAAATACGTATCTAAAATGTAGTTCAGTAAGATAAACACCCATTATATCGCATCAGGTTTACTATCATTTACCTGCACTTGGTCGGATTACCATAAACTGTTTATTGCGGTGCAATTACAATAACAATCCCTCTGAATTTACTGGGTAAATTTAGTCATCTGTTATATTGTAGGTAATAATGTTTAAATTACCTTCCAAGAAGATTATAGTGAAATCTGTAACCTATGGTCAGTTGCAGTGTGGTACTGGTTAATCTATTCACGTCGTGAGCGAAATATCGTGTGACAATTTTTTAAAATGCCTCCGCGAAGATAAATTAGTACGGAAACACGTGCGCTTATAATAGCTTACCATAAAAGTGGCACAAGTAATCGACAAATTGCCAAAAAAAAATGAAAATACACCACACTACGGTTGACTATAACGTAAAAAAATATCGGGAAACTGGCAGTTTTCTTAATAAAAAACGGAGTGGAAGGCCAAAAGCGACAACATATCCAGATGATCGCAGAATAGTGATCACCAGCAAGTTAAATAGACGCAAAACAGCCCCGGAAATCACCGCAGAATTAAATGTTGGTCGCCAAAAACTAGTCAGCGTTTCTACAGTCAAACGTCGCCTACAGAAAGCCGGCCTCCATGGACGTATTGCGATGAAAAGCCATTACTACGCAAACAAAACAAGCAAAAGCGACTTAAATGGGCTCGTGAACACCAACACTTGACCATAGAAGAGTGGAACAACGTCCTATGAACGGATGACTCCAAATTTGCGCTGTTCGGAACCCGAACACATGGGTGAACATGCCAGAGAAGAGTGTATTGCTGCTACCGTGAAGCATAGTGGAGGTTCTATCATCATTTGGGGCTGTTTTGCTGGCACTAGTGTAGGGGATATTGTGAAAATTGACGGTATATTAAAAAAAGAAGGCTACCGCGAAATTTTGGAGAACCACGCAATACCTTCCGGAATTCGACTTTTGGGTCAAAATTTTATCTTCCAGCAAGATGATGACCCGAAACATTTCTCTAAATTATGTAAAGACTATTTACGCCATTTAGAGGAAGAAGGAACTTTAAAAATTACAGAATGGCCTCCGCAGAGCCCTCACTTGAATCCAATCGAGTTACTATGGGAAGAACTAGATCGGGAAGTACGGAAATCGGCTCCGACATCAGCTACTGACGTGTGGAACAAATTGCAATCGAGTTGGACGTCAATAACACAAGAAACTCTGGCAAAACTTATTGCGAGAATGCCTCGATTGTGTGTTGCAATTATTAAATCAAGAGGAGGTCACATAGATGAAAGCAAAATTTAAATTAAACGTTTTAATTTTCACATTTATTTAATATATTTTTATTCGTGTACGTGTATCTGTACATAAAAAATAAATATTATTAACATTTTTGCTGAGTTTTTGTACATTTTAGCTGTCAGTGAGAGTGCCTAAACACTTTTGAGCGGTAGTGTATATTACATTATAAGTTGCGATATATTTAAACGTTTGTTTTTCATGTTAACATCTTGCTTTAATATGCGGGTCTGTTGTTTTCCTGTATCTTCTGGCGTATTCGCAATACGAAATTAAGATTTGCAATATGTTTTATTTGAATATAATTGAGATACTATTTGTCATAAGTTATGTAACATTTCTCATTATAGGATTGGCATTATTCGGCCCACAGCCTACCTTAAATTAAAATATACATTTATAAATAACGTCTCCATTATTTTACAACCTTCTATGTATCAATCGTAAAAAACTGAGATTTATATTGTTTTAGAAGTATAGATTATATAGTAATGTTTGGCAATTATGAATCAGAAAATCCGCCTGTAATTTATTGAATCCAGATAAAGACTTTTATCGCAAATATAAATCCACAGAGATCTATATTATTTTATTCAAAATAAACTTACGTCTGGAAATGACGGAAGATTATGAATAACTTGCGTAATTAAAACAAGGATAAAAGTCGAATTCTCCAAAATTTCGCGGTAGCCTTCTTTTCTTAATATACCGTCAATTTTCATAATGTCCCCTACACTAGTGCCAGCAAAAAAGCCCCAAATGATGATAGAACCTCCACCATGCTTCACGGTAACAGAAATGCACTCTTCTCTGGCACGTTCACCCACAGATCTTCTTACGAATATGCGTCTTCGGGTTCCGAACAGCTCAAATTTGGACTCATCCGTCCATAGGACGTTGTTCCACTCTTCTATAGTCCAGTGTTGGTGTTCACGAGCCCATTTAAGTCGCTTTTGCTTGTTTTGTTTGCGTAGTAATGGCTTTTTCATCGCAGTACGTCCATGGAGCCCGGCTTTCTGTAGGCGACGTTTGACTGTGGAAACACTGACTAGTTTTTGGCGACCAACATTTAATTCTGCGTCTATTTAATTTTATTATAATGTTTGTTTGGTAAACATAATACTATATGAATAATCCATGAAAACAGGGGTGCCTAAACACTTTTGAGCGGTAGTGTATATGACATACCGGTTAATACCTTGACTTGGTGAAACGAAAACGCGTTGGCGTGATAAGATACTGTTACTTGTAACGTAATTCGAACACAGCACGTAATTTGCACACAATTTGTACAACAGACATCTACAGTCTGCAACATGTTATTTTAAAATGCGTATCACACTGTTAGTACAAAGTTACAAAAAATATGTGATAATTTTCCCATCAAATAGATGTAATAGTAGAAACTACATATTTTTGTAGGTAAATACACTTAAAAGTATCTTACATTAATAAATTGTAATTAGAGAAATTTATATTGGACGTGTCATCTTACAATGTAAACAAACATATTAGGAAATAATGTGTATCCTTTACTAATTAATAAGATGTGTAGTTAGCATTAAATGAATGCGATATTATAACATTTGAAGATTATTCGCATTCCAAGTATATATTATTCTAGAATTTAAGGTTAGTAGCCAACTAAGACTAAAATGTCCTGGACGCCAGTGTAATTATTAAGGATTCGTAAGCGGCAAATTCAGTTATTGCGAGTAGTCTTCAAGCTTTCACGACCATTGTTACTGGCTGTTCTTGAGTTCTCTAATTCTCTGCGATGTAAGAATTTTGTAATATTTGGCGTTTCGATCATCTTATCATGATCTTTAGAAATGAAGAGCAGCACATCCAAGGTTTCGTGAGGGCTTATGAGAGGTTATGTTTCACAGGCATAGCAGTAAACTCCACTCACACAAATTTATTAATTATGCGGAACGCAGCGTTTCGAGAGCACGTGGGCTCCCATTGTCAACCGTGTTCCGCACAACTAATTAATTTGTGTGAGTGGAGTTTACTGCTATACCTGTGAATTGTACATCTACACAGTCCTTGCAATCGTCATTTGAGGTTATGTTTGTTTGAAAAAGAAAAACATCTTCAACCAATGATCAACTAGCTGATTAACTTGACTAATCGATGCCAACACTAGTAAGAGGAGGATTAGTAACCGATTTATACCATAGCTATTAATAAGTATTCAATTAGAAGATAACATTTACTCAAACTAAAATATGTAAAATCGTTGTCACACTGAAAATTTACATTTATCCGTATATGTTTCTGCGGTAGTTACATCTATTTTAATAAATAAAACATAATCGACCATCGACTTTATCAATTAGTCATTTACTCTATCATACCCCTAAGATTACATGGCTTTTATGGCAAAAAGAATTGCAAAGAGAAAAAAGAGGAAGGTATTGAAAATAAAAACTAAAGGGAAATAGATGGCGAACTCATAAAAATTGCTATTATACAGTATTAATGAGAAATTGAATCAGCTTTTTGTCGCGTATAGCACAGCGGTAGGCCTCTCTTGTCAAGGATAGGAATTTTTTATAATTAGGATTCTACACGGTACACCGCGCTTTTTAAATGGTGACCAAATTCTTTGATAAATATTTATTACTTATAAAAGTAGCTTTGTCATGAAGATCACTTTGAATACATCCAAATTTTAAAAGTAAAGAATATTTGTAAATTCTAATGTTGGTTATTTTCATTTTTACAATAGTTGCCGCAGCAAAATTATCAGTTGACATTATAAATGCTCTTCCCAATAAGGAATACTTTAGTCGAAGTCAATATGGTCAGTATTTCTTGCTGTGCAGTAAAGTACCTTGTCAATATTCAGCTTTCTAAGTAAAAATCCAATGGAATAATGTACCAGCTATTGGGATATTGTTTCGATTGACTTTGAAGATAAATTTTTGGAAACATCCAAGTATAGTAACTTGAGATTCGCGTAGAAGCAATCTAAATCATGCGATTGCAAATATATACCTGCATTCTAAGACGTATACATTGTACTAAATGGGATATTTTTCTTCAACACGAACAAATAACACATGGGCTGAAAAGTCCCGGGCCTAACACATAGATGACGCTAATTTTATTGCAGTCACCTTTCTCTCAGTTAGTACTAACCTTCAAAAGACAGCTGTTAAAATTTCATGAAATTCTATTCATTAGTTTGTGAGTTATTGTGCTGAGTCACGCTACTTTTCTTATTTTCAAAACAATGGATCAAAAACAATTTCGTGTTTTAATTTTACACTGCTTCTTGATAGGAAAAAATACCGTTCAAGCGAAGCAATGGCTTGAAAGTGTTATGGGGACTCCGCTCCATCAGAAACAACAATAAAACGTTGGTTTGCTGACTTCAAACGTGGTCGTAGAGACACCGATGACGCAGAACGCAGTGGACGTCCAAATGAGGCGGTAACACCAGAAAACATCAAAAGAATCCACAAAATCGTTTTGAATGATCGAAAAGTGAAGTTGCGTGAGTTAGCTGACATCGTAAAGATATCAAAAGAACGTATTTGCTTTATATTGCATGAGTATTTGACTATGAGAAAGCTCTGGTCAAAGTGGGTGCCGCGTTTGCTCACTGTTGACCAAAAACAAGAACGTGTTGATGATTCTGAGCAGTGTTTGGCCATGTTTAAACGTAACAAACCGGAATTTTTGCGTCGATATGTGACAATGGATGAAACATGGATCCATCACTTCACTCCGGAATCAAAACGATCGTCATCTGAGTGGACAGCAACTGGTGAACCTCGTCCAAAGCGCCCGAAAGCACAACAATCGGCTGGAGAGGTTATGGCCTCGGTATTTTGGGATGTGCGTGGTGTAATATTCCTCGACTATCTTGAGAAAGGAAATACCATCGACAGTGAATATTATATAGCGTTATTGGAGCGTTTGAAGGCCGAAATTGCAAAGAAACGACCGCATATGGCAAAGAAAAAAAAGTTTTGTTTCATCAGGACAACGCACCGTGTCACAAGTAAATCAAAACAATGGCAAAACTACATGAATTGAACTTCGAATTGCTCCCACATCCACCGTGCGACTACTGGCTGTTCTCAGACCTCAAAAAAATGCTCGCCGGTAAGAAATTTCGCGCGAATGAAGAGGTTATCGCTGAAACTGAGGCCTATTTTTAGGCAAAAGATAAATCGTTCTACAAAAGTGGTATTGAAATGTTAGAGCGGCGCTGGAATGATTGCGTTGCTCTTGATGGGGATTACGTTGATGAATAAAGCTAATTTTGAACCAAAAAAACCGTGTTTTCTTTGTTAGGCCCGGGACTTTTCAGTCCACGTGTTACGTCTACTTTTACATTCTTCTAGCGCAATACGCATTTAAGTACATAACCAGCCGTCCCAGAAAAATAAAAATCTTCCCAGTTAAAATTGAACTTTCGCTTATACGTAAAGAAGAAATTGCGAAATGCAATATGTTACAATTCAATCGGGTCATTCTAAATCTTAGAATCACTTTAGATTCGTATTATATTAGATCGTCGATTATCAGCCACTGGTTGCATGCCGCATTATTAGGCAAAGATCAAAGAACGCTATCGATATTTCTACGATGATCCGTACTCATTGTGAGTAAAATATAATAATCTTAAATACAATTTTGTTCCATATCTGTTTTTATTATCTAATCTAGTATAATCGTTCCAGAAACTGGTGTTAATCCACAGTTCCTGTATCAATGACATATTACTACTTTTCGGCCGAATACAGTAGCTTGTAATAGAAATGAAAGGCGGTTGATAAAATACTTAGATAAAACTTCTCTTTGGGATTATACTAAGTCAATGTTATACGTAATATATATTACTTGCATAAAATAAGATCGATCGCTTCAAAAAGTTCCCATTCTGATTAAGACATTTCGCAGAAATCATCACCGCACTTCTACAATACTCGTTTGTTCAATTCTAAACCTCAACAAGATTGATGATCACTACAATAGAATAGTAATTTGAATCTTATTAGTTTAATATGCTAATTTTTAATCAGAATACGCAAAGGAAAATCATCTCTGATTAGGCAAACATGGCGCCCAACAGTTTCGCAATTTTTACAGTTGGGTAAGTAAATGTTTGTTCCAGCGTTATGAAATACGAAAGAAGGTATTCACCTGCTGTCAAACCAATTACTATTCGACAATTTGCAGTATCCAAAAACTCTAGAAAACTACAGAGTGATCCAAATACAGCAACTTAAGATGGATTGTGATTCATTTTTAACATTTTCGCAGAAATTGATTTCTTCCCACTGTCTATTTTGCGATGAATTGTAACATTAATAACTTTAAATGTCACAAATTATACATCTACAATGTAGTCGTTTTATGTAGAATTTAATAATAAATAGTAATTTTAATATATTTTCTCAGAATTTGTGTAATATCGGCATTACTATTTTTTAATAGTGACTGAGATATACACTACCGCTCAAACGTGTTTAGGCACCCCCGTTTTCATGGATTATTCATATAGTATTATGTTTACCAAAAAAAGATTATAATAAAATAAAATACGTATTTAAAATGTAGTTCAGTAAGATAAACACCCATTATATCGCATCAGGTTTATTATCATTTACCTGCACTTGGTCGGATTACCATAAACTGTTTATTGCGGTGCAATTACAATAACAATCCCTCTAAATTTACTGGGCAAATTAACTCATCTGTTAGATTGTAGGTAATAATGTTTAAATTACCTTCCTAGAAGATTATAATGAAATCTGTAACCTATGGTCAGTTGCAGTGTGGTATTTACTCTATTCACGTCGTGAGCGAAATATCGTGTGACAATTTTTTAAAATGCCTCCGCGAAGAGAAATTAGTACGGAAACGCGTGCGCTTATAATAGCTTACCATAAAAGTGGCATAAGTAATCGACAAATTGCAAAAAAATGAAAATACACCATGCTACGGTTGACTATAACGTAAAAAAAATATCGGGAAACTGGCAGTTTTCTTAATAAAAGACGGAGGCCAAAAGCGACAACATCTGATGATCGCAGAATAGTGGTTACCAGCAAGTTAAATAGACGCAAAGCAGCCCCGGAAATCACCGCAGAATTAAACGTTGGTCGCCAAAAAGTAGTCAGCGTTTCTACAGCCAAACGTCGCCTACAGAAAGCAGGGCTCCATGGACGTATTGCGGTGGAAAAGCTATTACTACGCAAATAAAACAAGCAAAAGCGACTTAAATGGGCTCGTGAACACCAACACTTGACCATAGAAGAGTGGAACAACGTCCTACGGACGGATGAATTCAAATTTGTGCTGTTCGGAACCCGAAGATGCATATTCGTAAGAAGATCTGTGGGTGAACGTGCCAGAGAAGAGTGTATTGCTGCTACCGTGAAGCATGGTGCAGGTTCTATCATCATTTGGGGCTGTTTTGCTGGCACTAGTGTAGGGGACATTGTGAAAATTGACGGTATATTAAAAAAAGAAGGCAACCGCGAAATTTTGGAGAACCACGCAATACCTTTCGGAATTCGACTTTTGAGTCAAAATTTTATCTACCAACAAGATAATGAGCCAAAACATTCCTCTAAATTATGTAAAGACTATTTACGCCATTTAGAAGGGGAAGGAACTCTCAAAATTGTGGAATGGCCTCCCCAGAGCCCCGACTTGAATTCAATCGAGTTACTACGGGAAGAACTAGATCGGAAAGTATGGAAATCGATTCCGACATCAGCTACTGACGTGTGGAACAAATTGCAATCGAATTGGACCTCAATAACACAAGAAACTCTGGCAAAACTTATTGCGAGAATGCCTCGATTGTGTGCTGCAATTATTAAATCAAGAGGAGGTCACATAGATGAAAGCATAGCGTTTTAATTTTCAAATTTATTTAATATATTTTTATTCATGTACGTGTATCTGTACATAAGAAATAAATATTATTAACATTTTTGCTGAGTTAACACTTTTGAGCGGTAGTGTAGCTTGACATAATAAAGTGGCAAATTTAATGAGCGTGTTCAAATACGTACAATTTTGTACTTGTGTCTTGAATTTTGTAGGATAGAGATTTTTTTAATTACCATACCACCATACCAACTTATGTTCGCTATAATTTTTCTGATAAATTAGTAGCACCTTCCAAATAAAGAAATCATTACCATTTGTTTGAATCGAAACCGTAGTACTCCTTATTATAGTTCAAACTCAATGGATTTTGAAGTATGAAACCTTAAGATCGCCAGTAAGACTTCTCAATGTCGCGCCGTAATTTTTTTGGCATCTCCCCAAAACTAAATCCTATAAACATTTAAGCATTTGTAACGCAGTAACGAAAATTGACTTAGGTAATAAACTGTATAAAAATAACAGATGAGAGAAACATATTCCAAATGATGGAAGTCACTTCGAATACCCTATTAGTTTGAACACTGAATCATATCTTTAACCAATGTTTAAATTAATGAAACTACCCTATTCACAATATATTAATTTATCAGAGGAATGGTAACAATAAAAATCTTTACCAGAATCCGAACTACATATATGAAATTGTATATATTTTAGACAAAAATACTCCAAACTTAACCGAAAACCGCCGGGAACTGCCCAATGTAATCCAAGTCTGATGCAGAAGGGAAGATTTTAAATCTACCGGCGGAAGACGGAGACGACTCCACTCACAAGCAGGTAATTGAAAGGTCTGACCTTCTCGACACATTTTATGGAAGAAAATAGTAGAATATCCAAGAATCGTGCAGTTGCGGGATTCCACATTTGGACAGGTTGCTTCACAAAGTCAAAATATCATTACGAAATTGAGATTATTCCCCAAGAAAACGTACAGGGTATATATGTTTCAAATAAGGTCCACGATTCCATGTAGCACTATCGCTTGGTGGAAGAAAAGCCATTAATGGGGTATTTTCCACCACACCCGGATGTGATCTAGAATACTTTTGAACCTTACTTCCTTCACATACTAGTCGAAAGGAAGGCTAATATTACTATTTATAAAAACTGACATTAGGCAAAGCAATCACCACAGCATTTGGCCTGTGCACAGATGGGAGCCTTCATTCAGTTTCTTGAAGATAAAGCCCTGTCTATGCCCTCGAATATTATGTTTGGTGTAATATCATTCCCCGATATAGGTTTCCCCGTCAGAGACAGCTGAGATAAAATACACACCGAAGTCGATACAAGAATCTACTGCCGTAAACCTTTAATTGAATAGACTTACACTGGGCTGATGCGCTACAGTTTTTCAAACGGAAATTTTTGCCATCGACCTGAGCTATTACAGCTTCCATTTAAAGAAAACGACTTTACTGAAATCTTTGAGAAAGTTTTAAAAACTGCAATTCGTCATAAATTCTACTAAAGAAAAGCGATTTTGAAACAGTTTCAACGGCTTTTAGTCGAAATTCTATTTCTGTAATTATGCTAATTTTTTTAATCTTAAAAGTTTTGTAATAAATATGCAAGGTACGTATACACGCTCAATAGATTCTGAAACGAAAAACGCCTTCGTCTCACTATGACCACACACTTCCGAAAAGAGATGTTTTTGCTTCGCACTTTGAAACATTTATTAATTCCGCAGTCGGAAAGTTTTTACTGGTATTAAGTGGTTAGCATTATAGCGGAATTAAAGAAATGCTAAGCTACCTGCAAAATACAATTGTAATTAATTCAAGTCACAGCAACATGCGGTTTTACCCAATTGTTTCGGTAGTAAAACAGAGAGCTATTTTTAAATGCTAATTTTAGATATTATGAGCGTGTTATAACAGTTATAATGCTTTTCACTTTGTAAGCCGTGATCTACCATGTAAAACGTAAGTTAAATATTTTTAACGATTGTTAATATATACTGAGATATACTGAAAATATGTATGATTTTCGCGAAAATATAATTTCTCTCAAAGAATAGAATGGAATATAATAAAATAATCTTAGTAAGGGGAATTGCATATGGAAAATGAAAACGGATTTACTTATTACTATTATTAAACTCTCTATCCATTATATTCGCTACACCACCGTAGCTTAAAAGAAGAATGTTAAACCCATTCAGTTGCAAAGATAATAACACATGAGCTGAAAAGTCCCGGGCCTAACAAAGAAAACACAAGTGGGGAAATTTTAGATACTTATATGCTGAATTTATTCATTACAAAACAACGACACGTTGGTCTTCATTTAGAAAAAAATGACTGAATCATGATATGCTAGATGTTAATAGCAAATTGCTATCGAAATTTTCTCTCTAAGTTTTCCTTCTAAGTTTAACAATACAAGAAATAAATTATTAAAGAAAGATTTAAGAGAACCTTTAACTCGAGCTAACAAACCTGTATTTCTTTTCCTACAACAAAAACCAATAAAACTGAAATAGTTGGCAGTAGTTTTCTGGTATGTTTCCCATTTTGAAGTTAGAATAACAGATACCTAATATTGACAATTAATTATTTACAAATTTTCAGTGACGTTTCAGTAATTGTTTGTGTCTTCGGTGTTGAAGGCTTCTTCGTGTCTGTTACTTTTGAGCCATCGTCCTCGTTGCATTCGTTTCATTGTTTTGCATTGGATTAGGTTTGGTTTTATATATTTAAGATGCCTTTCTCAATGGAAGAACACACTTTTATTATGATGGCATATTTTAGAAGTGGTGTGCAAAATGATGACGATTCCTAGAATTACTCCACAGAAACATGTTACAATCAATTTGTTGCCACATGTCCCGAACATCAACGTCGCATCGTAGACCGTTTTATTCAAAGCAGAAATATATGTAAAGGCAAATCTCCAAGTAAATCTAGAACCCCGGAAGTTAGCGTAAACATTCAACACATCATGCGAAACCTTCAAATCCCCTTTAATCATTTATATAAAAAAGAACTGGTATGTTATACTATATTACTGGTATAAGAAGTTGTGCCGTATAGAATAAGAATAAAGAGAAATATTTACAAAATAAAATTAACCGCTGAATAATAACAATAAGTCTTATGAATAGCACGGTGCACATATTACCTCATTATTATTTTTACTGTCGTCTGCATTATTACTGATAAGCAAGGAAAATTAGCATAATAATTAGGCCGTCTCAAGTATTTGCTCCGATCGCGATATCTTCTTGGGATAATACACAATCACACAATCACCCATCAATAACACTGTCAATTCAGGTACCTGCTAATCCGATAATCTTTGCGATTATTTTAGTAAAAACGTATTAATTGTGCAATAAAATTGCATTCTCTTAAGAATAACAAAGTAGAACTTGAAGAAATTTAGATATGAATTCTGAATTATGTTTGAATTCAATGCTTTGTTTTAATTGCATTAAGTACTGCTTAGATATAGGAAAGACATGGAAAAGGCATCCGATATGAATGTAGTACAGAATATAATAAATATCAATAGTGAGGTAAAATAAAGAGAAAAAGTAATCCAACTGGACGACTTGAAAGGTTTTAATTTCAATTTCCATTTAGACATTTCTTTTACATATGTACAACAGGACCACAATTTCTTTGTGGTTTTATTGAAGGAGCTCAATAAAGTTTATTCTTTTGGATGCCCAAAAAAGCCTCTTTTAGTAAGAGGATAAAAGCGAGAATGGCGAGACGCATCTACGTTTTGCCTAATATACATTTAAGTTTATTACTAGGTACCAAAACAGGGAGAATAGAACAGTAAATGAATAGAACTGCGGAATTAGTTAATCTTAAATTACTTGTAGCAACTTAAAATTAGGAAAGAAGAATAATTTCTTTGCTCAAACTAGTGTATTAGATTATCGATATTATATATTACAACAGAATATATAATACGAGGCAGGTCTGCGAGATTCATCGACTAGTGGTTTTACTGAGCATATTACAAAAATAATCGTATAAAACTTATAGAGACCTACAGGTTTTACATTTTAAAATCGCCACAGTTGCCTGTGTGTACACACTAAAACCCCATATATTAGGACATCTTTTGCGTTCATTACAAAATAGAAAGTGACTTTACAGATGCACAATTACCTATATCTAATCTTAACCGTATTATAAATATTTACTAAAAAGATGTTTTTGGGATATTATTGCAATATAAAATTCTAATATTTCATTTTCAACTTTGAACACGACCGAGGGATGTCTTTAAAAGTTTTGCATATTGAGACATAGAGGGCGCCGCTAATCGAGCCCCAGTACTAAAACTTAACCTCCTCCTTAATTAACCTAAATCCAATGTTTAAATGCTAGAGCGATATGTGCACTGTTGTAGTTACAACGAACTGTTAAAGTTACTTGAAAAATAGCATTAAATTTCTGTTTTCAACAATGAAGCACCGCATACTCGTTGGTATAGAGAATTCAAACGTGGACGGATTAGTCTGAGCGACGATCCAAAAGCAGATGCATCAAAAACGGCAACCACGCGAGAAAACGTGTATGCTGTGTGCGAGACATATCGTAAAATTGAGGTACCGTTGGGAGTTTCAAAGACCTCAAATCAATCAATTTTACATAAAGAATTGTGTATAAGAAATTAGTTTACAGTTGAATACCACATCTGTTGACAGAAAAGCAGAAAGCAGCTAGGGTGAATTCGTATCGAAAAAGTCTAGACCACTTCAACACCGGAAGCACTGAAAACGTGTACAACATTGTCATTAGTGATACATCTTGAATTCACTCATACGAGCCAGAAAATAAACGCCAGTCGTCTGTTTAGATGTTCCAAGGTGAAGAAAAGCCGGCAAAAGTTATCCGTTCTCGGAACGGAACAAAATGGTGGTCGCAACATTTGTCTCAAGAGCAACAACAATTCCTCTACAAGATCAAAGAACTATAACTGCCGATTGGTATACAAACATTTGTTTCCTGCAACTAATTGCTCAGCTTCGAAAAACAACCATGAACCATGAATTGTCATCCACGAAAGCAATGTAAGTTCGCACAGTCATTATGATCATCCTCCATACAGCCAGGACCGAAATCCCAACGACCTGTATATCTTCTAAAAATCAAGAACAGACCACGCGGTCAAAGGTTCCAGTCGTTAGAGGCAGCTGTCGGTACCTTCAAAAACGTAATTTTGACTATACTAACAAATTAATGTAACCGCTTCCGAGTGCATGCAAAAGTAATTTAATTTTCGTGGAGAATACTTCGAAAAACAATAAAGTCTTTAAATACTATTAAGCTATTTACTATTTTATTCCAATTCTATATGCAAAACTTAAAAGACAACCCATGTAATATGTAAAAAGTTTTTTTTACTATGGATCATCTTTGACAATGTGTTAAACATTTTATTTCTTCAATTTATATGTTTCGGAAGTTGAATACAATTATGTAGCAAAAATCGGAGTACACTGAGTGAAGATTTTTTTTGCTAGCGATAATTATTATATTACCCAGAACATAATTTTCGAAATAATTTTAGATTGTAGAATCTGTGGATATAAATATGCATACTTTACTGCAATCATTGCATGGCATTTTATACGTAACATGAGCATGTTTCCTACATTTTTTATAATAATTGATAAAATAATAGCCAATAATTATAATAATGGAGACATAGATAACACATGGATTGAGGCGAGCATTTTTTTGAGGTCTGCGAATAACCAGTAGTCGCTGGGAGCCAAATCTGGCGAATACGGTGGATGTGGGAGCAATTCGAAGTTCAATTCATGTAGTTTTGCCATTGTTTTGGTTGACTTGTGACAATTTTTTTTTCTTTGCCATATGCGGTCAAGAACGCGTGTGTTTGGCCATGTTTAAACGTAACAAACCGGAATTTTTGCGTCGATATGTGACAATGGATGAAACATGGATCCATCACTTCACTCCGGAATCAAAACGATCGTCATCTGAGTGGACAGCAACTGGTGAACCTCGTTCAAAGCGCCCGAAAGCACAACAATCGGCTGGAAAGCTTATGGCCCCGGTATTTCGGGATGTGCGTGGTGTAATATTCATCGACTCTCTTGAGAAAGGAAATACCATCAACAGTGAATATTATATAGCGTTATTGGAGCGTTTGAAGACCGAAATTGCATAGAAACGACCGCATATGGCAAAGAAAATAATTTTGTTTCATCAAGACAACGCACCGTGTCACAAGTCAATCAAAACAATGGCAAAACTACATGAATTGAACTTCGAATTGCTCCCACATCCGCCGTATTCGCCGGATTTGGCTCCCGGCGACTACTGACTGTTCGCAGATCTCAAAAAAATGCTCGCCGATAAGAAATTTCGCACGAATGAGGAGGTTATTGCTGAAACTGAGGCCTATTTTGAGGCAAGAGATAAATCGTTCTACCAAAGTGGTATTGAAATGTTATAGCGGCGCTGGAATGATTGCGTTGCTGTTGATGGAGATTACGTTGATGAATATAGCTAATTTTGAACCAAAAAAAACGTGTTTTCTTTGTTAGGCCCGGGACTTTTTAGCCCATGTGTTATCTTATATACCGTTCCGATGGTCACTGTTACTAGTATGCACGTACTTCATTTTCTCCTCCTACTAACCAGTTAATAATCTGCATTACTATGAAATTCATATTCGAGGTTACTATTGCTGAAAGATCTCCATATATTTAACATAAAAAAATAAAACAAATTCAATATATTTGGCAACGTACTATTCTAAATAAATCACTGATTCGAAATGTACATATATATTGCCAACAATTTGCAAAAGTAAATGGTAAATGAGTTAAACGAAGCGATAACGTTTGCGTTTGCCAATACCTTATACTTATTAGTTTAACAAATTCTATTTTCGCGTTCTTTAATTAAAGAATTTATTTATCCTTGAAATAAATTTTAACAGAAAATAAAACCTTATGTACGAATTTACTTGAACATACGTGAATTAAATTCAATTTCGTATGTAATCTAGTGTAAAATTTTATCGCTACAGACTTGATTTACATACAAAATAATCCGTTTAAGTGTACCTATTACTTTCAAAGTAAGAGTCTCTATAAGACCATTTAGAAAATTGTAAGTTATTTTCTTGCATTGTGGGAACAATTATAGTAATTGCGTTTGATAAACACTTGCGAAAACAGTATATGTACACTACACTTTACAATGAAAATATACTGTGAAGATCCTTCATTATGCATCATCTATATGTACGAAAAAATGATGTGATAACGTTTTATTTGATATTTAAACGGAAACCATGTCTGACGCGTGCATTTGGGATCTCTTATTTTACATATACGTGTTATTAACGCAATTAACTAATTAAGTAGGGAAAACAGTGGCGGTTCGATAAACAAGTAATAACTATTCGTATTTATTTCAAAGTTAGAGGAATATCAAACGGCCGTTTACTATGCAAATTTCGGACTAACTGTCAATTATGTATACTATAAACTCGCAACAATGTAGTGTTCAAAAAAATGGCATGTAAAAAAGTAATCAAAAACACGTTTGAATGTGACTTACATATATGTAACACATATACATGCACATACATACGTATAAGTTTAATATATAAGTTAATATTAAAAAGATATGAAAATTCAGAAAACTGTTGACTTTCTGCATCAGAAGTATAAAAATTCAAAAACAAAAAACATACATATTATTATTAATTTGAACCTTAAAAATAACAAAATGCTTAAAAACCATAATCACACATTGTCTTTATCATGCGCTGAAAAGTCCCGGGCCTAACAAAGAAAACACGTTTTTTTTTGGTTCAAAATTAGCTTTATTCGTCAACGTAATCTCCATCAAGAGCAACGCAATCATTCCAGCGCCGCTCTAACATTTCAATACCACTTTTGTAGAACGATTTATCTTTTGCCTCAAAATAGGCCTCAGTTTCAGCGATAACCTCCTCATTCGTGCGAAATTTCTTACCGGCGAGCATTTTTTTGAGATCTGCGAACAGCCAGTAGTCGCCGGGAGCCAAATCCGGCGAATACGGTGGATGTGGGAGCAATTCGAAGTTCAATTCATGTAGTTTTGCCATTGTTTTGATTGACTTGTGACACGATGTGTTGTCTTGATGAAACAAGTTTTTTTTTCTTTGCCATATGCGGTCGTTTCTTTGCAGTTTCGGCAAACGCTCCAATAATGCTATATAATATTCACTGTTGATGGTATTTCCTTTCTAAAGATAGTCGATGAATATTACACCACGCACATCCCAAAATACCGAGGCCATAACCTTTCCAGCCGATTGTTGTGCTTTCGGCCGCTTTGGACGAGGTTCACCAGTTGCTGTCCACTCAGATGACGATCGTTTTGATTACGGAGTGAAGTGATGGATCCATGTTTCATCCATTGTCACATATCGACGCAAAAATTCCAGTTTGTTGCGTTTGAACATGGCCAAATGCTGCTCAGAATCATCAACACGTTCTTGTTGTTGGTCAACAGTGAGCAAACGCGGCACCCACTTTGAACAGAGCTTTCTCATAGTCAAATGCTCATGTAACATAAAGCCAATACGTTCTTTCGATATCTTTACGATGTCAGCTAACTCACGCAACTTCACTTTTCGATCGTTCAAAACGATTTTGTGGATTTTTTTGATGTTTCTGGTGTTACCGCCTCATTTGGACGTCCACTGCGTTCTGCATCATCGGTGCCTCTACGACCGCGTTTGAAGTCAGCAAACCAACGTTTTATTGTTGTTTCTGATGGAGCGGAGTCCCCATAACACTTTTCAAGCCATTGCTTCGCTTGAACGGTATTTTTTTCCCATCAAGGAGCAGTGTAAAATTAAAACACGAAATTATTTTTGATCCATTGTTTTGAAAATAATAAAAGTGACTCTTAGCACAATAACTCACAAACTAATGAATAGAATATCATGAAATTTTAACAGCTGTCTTTTGACCTTCAAAAGACAGCTGTTAGTACTAACTGAGAGAAAGGTGACTGCAATAAAACTAGCGTCATCTATGTGTTAGGCCCGGGACTTTTCAGCCCATGTGTAAAATCATCGAAGTGCTTCACAAGTCGATTCACTACATGAAATATTTAACGATATATGAACGCCCATTCAAAATTAACGCACCACTACAAATATTGTTATTATGTTCTTGCAATCATTCTTCATTGTTAAACGATGCTGCATTTCGAAACATATATTTTTTATTAAGGTTGTATGAATTTGGGTATGGGAAACCAACAAAAGCTGAAATTTAAAAAACGTTGACACACTCGCAGTACCTCCTCCAGCTTTATAGTCGCTTGCATTTGTTAAGGTAAGCAACTTCGAAATTTCTAGTTTTATTGGGGATTGTTGTCCCAATTTAAGAGATCAATTTTTGCAGGCTCTTTGAGGCAGATATACGAAGCCTGGACTGCGATGTGACCACTTTAAGATTTGCAGAAATAAGAAGTCAGACGGATAATGAATACTAACACTACGATAGACAATGAAATTAGAAAATGTAATAGAAAGTAAATTTACACATTTCCTAATTTTCGGGTGCGTAAGACAAGGACAGCAGATAATAAATTTGTACTTGGTTTCACACTAACAAACGCCGTAGATTTAATAGGTTTCTGTAAAGTTGGATAAGGCGGTAAAACTAAGAATGGTAACTTAAAACAACAAGCGATCATTATTTTATAAATTTTATTTTTTAATTATCTATTCTATTTATATAGTTTAAATATAAATGGTAACTTGTAAAACCATACATCGGTTATCCAAAGTATCTCATATAATTTCTATTTAAAATTTTCCTTAGCGTTTAAATCTCATCGCACCCTGTTAAAATAAAAAGCCAGCGAGTTGCTTTGTTAATACCTTAGTTGTAAGTTAACAGTTTTTTTTAAACTGGTTTTCCTAAACTGGCAGTTATAAATTTGCTTAATATAATACCTCGAAAGCACGCTTTTGTCGCTGCTTTTTCCTTAGAAGACAACTAGATAACAATTTAGAAGACCAATGTCCAAATATATTCAATTATTAATTTATGTGAGTTAGGAGTCTATTTGTCAAATTACTATTCCACTGAAAAGCTACTTTGCATGTTAATAAATACACCGATTCGTGGTAGTTTTAATTAAAACAGTTGAAAATGTACAGTATACTGAAACTGGTATTGAACTAAGCGAATGCTTTTCAGCAAACTAAATTCGTTTGTGATAATTCTCATCCCCCTCGTTTCTTTTTTCTTAAATTGTATCATTTCCTTCATACAGCATACGTATTTTAATAGCAATAGAAATACTTCCTAAGATAGAGATCAATAAATTACCCAAGTTGTTCTAATTAAATTTGATGGACGTATCATGGCAGATAGGGAAGTGTTACACGCGATATTCATATTCATATATAAACACTTCAGGTTAGGGTATTTATATTTTGTAGTAATTCCTGATTACTTAGAACCGAGTTATTTTCGTAATTAACTGGGTAGGTATCCATATTTTAGTCTCTTTTGAATATAAAAATTAAACAGCATTACTTCCTCTCTAACAATACACATATATGTACATACCGATGACACCTAATATCGAATTCTAAAACTATACTGTGTTTTTCATTTACCCTGTTTTTTTTTTGCAAATCTTTCTTCTCGTGGGACGTCACCGGCTGTAAAACTGTTATTTTACAGCCGGTATCTATATCCTCTTCTAGGATATAGATATCGAATTTTTATGGAGTATTTACATACATATGGCCGCCGTAGTCCATCGTATACGAACAATCTATATAAACTTCTTTATAGATAGTTCCGCTACTGCTATTAACGTTGCTTTACGATGTACAGTTTCTCTCAAAATATGCAAATAGCGCACAAATTATTATTATGCCAACTTTCATTCCGAAATTTCTTATGATATCTGAAAATGTACATGGAAATTAATAATATGTATAATCGCAATGTTCCAAGCCTATTACAAACATAAACAACTATACTATTCAGACAGAAGAAGGCGCCGATATTGAAAAATATAAAGGATGACAAAGGAAATATACTAACTGAGGAAAAAGATATAATGGAAAGATGGAAACAGTACTTTGAAGAACTCACAAAAATAAAACAAGACGGATACATAAGAGAAAAAGAGCATAAAACAAAAAACGACGATGAACGTATCACACCAATAAGTCAGAGAAGCAGTTAGCAAACTAAAACTAGAAAAGGTGGCCGGGGAGGATGGAATCACAGCTGAAATGATAAAATATATGGGAGAGAAAGGTAACGAAGAACTACTTGACCTCTTAAACAACATTATAATAAAAAAAGAAATACCTAGGGAATGGAATATGGGAATAATTATGCCCATATACAAAAAGGGAGACTCTAAGGAATGCTCAAACTATAGAGGAATAACATTAACTAGCATCCCAGGAAAAGTATTGACAAGAATACTAGAAAAAAGACTCCGAGAGAAACTGGAAACAACACTAGAAGATACTCAACATGGATTTAGAAAAGGAAGAAGCACCCAGGACTTAATATTTGTAATCAGACAATTAGGAGAAAAACTAATAGGGAAAGGAAAGGAAATACATATATGTTTTATAGATCTTAAAAAAGCTTTTGATAGGGTAAGAAGAGAAGATGTATGGCAGAGCTTGGAAAGGAGAGGTTTAGAGAAAGGAATGATAGAGATGATTAAGGCATTGTATAAAAGCAATAAGAATAAGGTGAGAACTTCCAATGCAGAATCAGCTGAATTCGAATCGCAAATTGGATTAAAATAGCGATGCGTATTGAGCCCATTGTTATTCTCTATATTAATAGACGACGCTGTTAAAAAAGCTAAACAAAAAGGAAAAAATATGAAAGTAGGAAACTGGAAAATGAATACAATTAACGCAGAGGAACTAATGTTTGCAGATGATATAGTACTGATAGCACACTCGGAAGAGACATTACAGCAAAATTTGAAGATATACCAAAAAGAACTAACAAAGATAAACATGGAGATAAATACGAGGAAAACAAACACAACGATAATAGCAGCAGAAGAAAGAAAACATAGCATCAAAATCGGGGAAAAAGCATTGGAACAAGTTAAAAGTTACAACTACCTAGGAACAACCATTGAAGACAATGGGAGAATAGAGAAAGAGGTAAATGAGAGGATAGGGAAATCGGCAAAAATATATAACACATTGAGAAATTCGTTTCTGGATAAAAAAGAAATACCAAAAAAAATAAAGACAGAGGTGTATAAAAGAGTGGTCAGACCTACATTAACATATGGTAGTGAATCATGGATAACCACGAATAGAATCAAAAGCAGAGTTACGGCCATGGAAATGAGATTCCTAAGAAGAATAGAAGGAGTAACTAGAAGAGACAGAATCAGAAACACGACAATCACAAATAGTCTGGGTATCAAACCAATAGAAATAATCATAGAAGAGAGACAACTGGGATGGCTTGGACATCTACACAGAATGGAAGAAGATCGAATCACAAAGAGGATATTTGAAGCCAAAACAGAATAGGTAGACCCCGAAACACCTGGAAGGAGCAGGTGTATAGAACATTGGAAAAGAGAAGTATGGGATGGATTGAAGCCAAACAACTGGCTCAGGACAGGAACCTGTGGAAGATAAAAATAAGAAATAAATAGTCCGACACCGCAAAGTATAAAGGACATAGGATTAAAAAAAAAACAACTATACAAATACGCTCAAACGTTATTTAACTAACAATATAGTATATTACAAAGGCGATCTGAAGTGTTTCCGGAATCGGCAAGAGATGGCGAACGAAGGTTAACAACTGTCAAAATTTCAGACATCTACTGTCACTAGTTGACAGTAAATATTATTGTCATTAAATTAAATTGATAAAGTATTAAACATTAAAGATTGCACTTAGAAATTCTATTTTATTAAGCAGTAGCCATGTCATTACGATCAATATTCCACAGAATAGTGTAACGCTCATAATCAGAACATACATATAATAATAAATATAATATAACGTAATTTAATCTTGATTTAATTTAATATTTACTAATTTTGTGGAATCGTTTCAAAAATTTCACACCAAATAGAAGATAGTCACAGATTCAGCTAATAATGCATGTCTAGCGATAAATCCTCGCAGTAATACGCAGCGGGGGCTTCATTGAATCGATTGAAATTGAAAAGATCGATGTTAGAATAGCTAAACGAGGGTAGAGAATACCGTTACACAGAGCTAACGTACTGACGCACAATCGTTCTGGCGAATAGCATGCGTATCTCTCGACTTTGTTAACTTAAAGAAATCTCATTTTCACTCACAATTACGGCCATCGACACGTCGAAAGTACGCTCATGATATAATAATAATAAGAAGAATCGCATCTCCCAACAGCCAATGACAGGGGGAATCGGCTGGCCATTACGCATGCGCCTGTGTGTGTAGTAGCCCAGAACGCGACACATCGAGGCACCAACCTCTAATACATATTCTCCTTTAAATTATATTATATTTAACAGCTTCGGTTAGTCAAGGTTTATTGAAAAAACACATTCGGAAGGATATCTAAACTTTAACTCTAGCACCGAAGATATATATAATTAGTATTATTAATAATCTAGAAGATCGATGTTATTCATTTTCAAAACGAGAAAATATCGATAAAACTAAACAGAGAGTAAAATATCTTAATAAAACAAATGTCTTATACAAAATTAAATGCATAAAGTGTAATGGCACATATACAGCGGAAATCAAACAGGAAATCTACGCCCACAATTACAAAATAAAAACTAAAAATATAAATGCATATAGAGAGGATATTAACTCGCTTGGTTCCATTTATAATGATTTAATAAAATAAAATTAGCCTGCATGCTAGCCTTCACAACTACAGCTAAGGAACTAATCAATGTTAATTAAGAAAACCCACATAAAAATTACAATAACTGTATCGAAATGAAAATTATTGATAACCGGATATTCTAAAAAGACGCACAAATAAGTTATAGTTTTCTTTCTGTTTTAACTGGCCAAAAGAGTACCGAAATATATGCATCGCACCGACGTATGGAGGGAAACAATTAAATAAGGTGTAAAATCACATTCAAAGTGTAGTATATGTATTTAAACCTTAATTTCCCTTTATTTGTCGTACTTTACTCTTACACTAGGGTGATAAAATAAAATAGACACCAGGTAAAGAGGTATAATTATGTAAACAGCTAAATTCTAAGAACGAATTAAGAACTTTCTCTTGTCATTACGGTAGGGATACATGTATCGGAAGGAATTCGTCATAGTTTAGTATCGTTACAACTATGCCTCGCTTACAAGGTTCGAGTGACATTAGCGACTTCACCTGGGGTCGCATCGTTGGCCAGAGTGAACGAGGCGCTTCGCAATGTGAAATAAGTAAATTTTTAAATATTCCGTTGTCCACAGTTAACCGTGTGATTACACAATTTAAACGCAAGGAAAAAAACAGCAGTGAAGCCGAGACCAGGTCGTGCCGGACCTTCTGAAAGAAGTAAAAGGGTGCTTGTGCGCGAAGTGTTAAGAGAACCGCGAAAAAGTACAGCTGAGCTTGCGGCAACTTCACAGAAAAGTCAGCGCACCATTCTGCGATACCTCCACAGTGTGGGGATGTATAAAACGGTGACAAAGAAAAAACCTCACCTTACGGCGTTTCAAAAACGGCGTCGAATGGATTGGGCAATCGAAATGCGAACGAAGCCCGAAGAGTTTTGGAGGTCTGTCATTTTTTCAGACGAAAGCAGATACTGCCAATTCAGTGATAGTGGTCGTACGTGGGTATGGAGATGTTCGTCACGGCAACTGGACGACAAATTTTTGCATCGGACGGTGAAATACGGCGGTGTAAACATCACGGTGTAGGGCGCGATATGGTATGGTGGAAGATCGCAATTAGTAATCTGCGACGGAAGTATAAATGCGGCAAAATATATCGAAATATTAACAGAAGGACTACTACCGATATTCGACAACGCCATTTTATCTAAAGAAGACGCCACTTTTATGGAGGATGGGCAGCCTGCCACGAAGCAAGAACAACAACCACATGGATTCGGACTTTACCATGGCCAGGCCAATCACCAGACATGAATCCGATAGAGAATGTTTGGCAAATAATCCAGACAAATATGGCGAAACGATCCCGAAAACCCAGCAATAAGGAAGAACTCGTGGCAGCTGTTACAGAAGAGTGGTTAAATATTCCGGAAGACACCATTAATCATTTAATAGATTCTATGCCACGACGACTCGCAGCACTTCACGCAAGTAAAGGTGGATCGACAAAATATTGGTCTAATTTAAAAATTTTAAAATATTTTGTATATATAACGTGAATAGAATCTTTTTTTTTAATTAGTAGGTGTCTATTTTATTCTGTCACCCTAGTGTATGTGTTGCATATATTTTAATCAAATCGTGAGATTTTTTTGCATAAGTGTCATAGAAGAAATTCTTTTCAGTTAATTTTCCATAACAATTTTAACGAAATAAGTACGTGTAAAACTAAAACAATAAATAATCGCGAAATAGAAGAAAAGGGGAAAAATACAAAAATTAGACCTTTTAATCAGGAGACGAAAAGAACAAAAAAAAATGCAGGTTATGTAGAACTAGCTTAAATACAAAATAAAAGCTTCCTTAAATTTATAAATCCCGTTCTAAACATCCATGCAAAAGTTGGTCACCATACCAATGAAAAGTTGCAATTTAAAATAAAATAAATAAAAAAAAAAGTTTTATACGATCTAATTTTACCCAAGAAAAACTCTAAGTTTCGTTTGAAAACAAATGAAATTCATTTGATTATTAAGACCACTATAATTTTACGCCTACCTAATCAATAGTTAGAATTAATTTTATAATAGTCTGGGCTTATAAAGGTGGATATCGCACGCAATTATGTGTATCTTACCGCAGCAAATACAGATAACGCTTTTATTTTCTGGTTTAGTTCGAAACAGGAAAGCTACAATAAAATTTCCATATGTTACCCAAAATAAAAACGTAAATTTTATTAGTATTACGCACATACTGTCATGTACGTTTTTTTTTATAAAAAAAAGAATGAATTTCCATGTAGATAGGGTACCAAACTCATTCAAGTCAGTGGAGTAAGAATTGCAATAAATGTATGTACGAGGTAAGCGCCATAAATTCTCGGCTTGATATGGAAAAAAGAAACTTGGAACAATATAAGAAATTTAATTTATCAATTTAATCTCTCCAAACTTCTATACATTTATTACAATTAATAATTCGATACCCTAGTAAAAATAATCTGAAGTTTCTCCGTCAAAATGTTCTATAACAGCTGCTTCCAAATCACTGTCGTTCTTAAAACGGCATTCCCTAAGGTTTTTTTTAAATTAGAAAACAAATAGAAATCACAAAGAGACATATACCGACCACACGGTGGATGTTCCAATTCTTGAAAGCCACATTGGCGGATGACAGTTTGTGAAACGGCGGCAGCATGGACGAGAACATCGTCGTACAATAATCGCACACCATTTGTCAATTTTCTACGGCGTTTTGCAAGGATAGTGTCCGTTAACTTATGCAATAAAAATGCATAATATGTTCACAGTTGTTTTGCGCTCTTTAAAGTCAATTAGCAGAATGCCCTCACAATCCCAGAATATTTCGCCTTTCTGGGACGAGGTTGAACGGACCGCCGCCATTCCATGGACTCCCTTTTCGATAGAAGAGCGTAAAACAGGACCATTGTTTCACCTCCAGTGACAATGGATTCCAAAAATTGGTTTTGTGTCGTCTCCACATATGTTTAAAAACGACCGCCCACATTGGATTCGACGTTCACGTTGGAGAGCAGAAAGAAGTCGCGGTACCAATCTTGCACCAACTTTATTGATACCCAAATGGTCATAGAGAATTCTACGAATACTTGTTTCTTATTTCTAAGGGTTGACTCGACTGCAGAGTATGTATTGCTTCAGGGAAGTATCGATTGTGTTTCTAATTGGTGTAAAGTTAATAGATTGTCCCTAAATATATGTAAATACGCTACTATGACATATACTAAGCGGCGACAGGCCATCTACCATTATATCGTCGAAGGAACACCATTGCAGATGTCAGTCTACAGTATATCTGTCGTTCACTAACTACAACAGAATCTTTGATTTTTGTGATATCAAAACTGACCCATTAAATCTATCATTGATGCAATCTTTCTTCGTCTGGTCTTTTACTCCTAACAATAACCATATGGTAGTAGTAATACTTTGTATTTGTAAAACTTTAAATGTGTATATTTCTTTTTCTATTTGCTGTCATGCAATGTTAATTTACAGTTTACTGTAACTGGGTAAATAACACATTGGCTGAAAAGTCCCGAACCTAACACATAGATGACGCTAGTTTTATTGCAGTCACCTTTCTCTCAGTTAGTACTAACCTTCAAAAGACAACTGTGAAAATTTCATGATATTCTATTCATTAGTTTGTGAGTTATGGTGTTAGGAGTCACGCTACTTTTCTTATTTTCAAAAGAATGGATCAAAAACAATTTCGTGTTTTTATTTTTATACTGCTTCTTGATGGGAAAAAATACCGTTCAAGCGAAACAATGGCTTGAAAAGTGTTATGGGGATTCCGCTCCATTAGAAACAACAATAAATCGTTGGTTTGCTGACTTCAATCGTGATCGTAGAGACACCGATGATGCAGAACGCAGTGGACGTCCAAGTGAGGCGGTGGCACCAGAAAACATAAAAAAATCCACAAAATCGTTTTGAATGATCGAAAAGTGAAGTTGCGTGAGTTAGCTGACATCGTAAAGATATCAAAAGAACGTATTGGCTTTATATTGCACGAGCAATTGACTATGAGAAAGCTTTGTTCAAAGTGGGTGCCGCGTTTGCTCACTGTTGACCAAAAACAAGAACGTGTTGATGATTCTGAGCAGTGTTTGGTCATGTTTAAACGTAACAAACCGGAATTTTTGCGTCGATATGTGACAATGGATGAAACATGGATCCATCACTTGACTCCGGAATCAAAACGATCGTCATCTGAGTGGACAGCAACTGGTGAACCTCGTCCAAAGCGCCCGAAAGCACAACAATCGGCTGGAAAGGTTATGGCCTCGGTATTGTGGGATGTGCGCGGTGTAATATTCGTCGACTATCTTGAGAAAGGAAATACCATCAACAGTGAATATTATATAGCGTTATTGGAGCGTTTGAAGGCCGAAATTGCAAAGAAACGACCGCATATGGCAAAGAAAAAAATTTTGTTTCATCAAGACAACGCACCGTGTCACAAGTCAATCAAAACAATGGCAAAACTACATGAATTGAACTTCGAATTGCTCCCACATCCACCGTGCGACTACTGGCTGTTCGCAGACCTCAAAAAAATGCTCGCCGGTAAGAAATTTCGCACGAATGAAGAGGTTATCGCTGAAACCGAGGCCTATTTTGAGGCAAAAGATAAATCGTTCTACAAAAGTGGTATTGAAATGTTAGAGCGGCGCTGGAATGATTGCGTTGCTCTTGATGGAGATTACGTTGATGAATAAAGCTAATTTTGAACCAAAAAAAACGTGTTTTCTTCGTTAGGCCCGGGACTTTTCAGCCCATGTGTTATGTACCCGTAGGAAATAAATCATCATTATTATTAATATTATTAAATAATGATGTTGCATGTAGCTTCTTCGGGGCTGCTACTTGTGGTATCGCCACTCTGAGAAGAATGATAAAATATTCTACTCACAGCAGCGATACGCGATTTCAACTAGGAAACCAAAGTTCTTTAAATAATTACATTTACAACTATTCTAGTCAAACAATATGGCAAATGATATTAGAATGTAAAATCTCAACATTACTCTTTCATAAGTTCTTTTGTGTATGTTAACATTCTGATTATACTTAAAAAGCTATCAACGTAAAAATTAATACGGGAAATAAATACTCGAATAAAACATGGATCTGATATTTGTGCCGTACAGATAAGACATATTTTTGAAATCGTAATAATCTACTGCAAATTCAAGACATTCCGTTTGAAATAAGAATCACAATACACATTTCGTAAAATTTTTAAATAAAATTCAATCGTACAACATCACTTCATCTCAAGATCACTTATTTCAAGTTAAGTATTAATCATTTTGAACTACTATTTGCTTATCAAGAGACGTCGTACATTCAGATAAATTTGAAAGAGGGCCTGTATCGTATACAAGTACAAAGTGCTTCTATTGTTACGCCGGGTAAAACAACGAAATTTAAGAGTCACAAATTTGAGTTACAATGGCATCAGTAAGAAGATATGCTAATACAAATCACGAAAATTTTAGCTAGACGTGCAATACAAACAAAGAACAAAAAGAGCAATATAATTACATATTTCAGATTTAATCAATACTCTTATAGATATAAACATCTGATCTTCATTGACTATGAAATACTACGTAGTTCAAGTATAACACGCGCATTACAAAAAAAAAATTATAATAAAAAGAATTTAGTACGAAATATCTCAAACTTGATCATTTGAAAATAAGACACGATATTAACAAGATTTTTACAGCTGTATCTAGTACATAACTGACTTTGCAAAAAATACGGTTACTATATACACTACCGCTCAAAAGCGTTCAGGCACCCCTATTTTCATGGATTATTCGTATAGTATTATGTTTACCAAAAAAACATTATAATAAAATGAAATACGTATTTAAAATGTAGTTCAGTAAGATAAACCAACAAACCCATTATATCGCATAAGGTTTACCATCATTTACCTGCACTTGGTCGGATTACCATAAACTGTTTATTGCCGTGCAATTACAATAACAATCCCTCTGAATTTACTAGGTAAATTTAGTCATCTGTCAGATTGTAGGTAATAATGTTTAAATTGCCTTCCTAGAAGATTATAGCGAAATCTGTAACCTATGGTCAGTTGCAGTGTGGTATTTACTCTATTCACGTCGTGAGCGAAATATCGTGTGACTATTTTTTAAAATGCCTCCGCGAAGAGAAATTAGTACGGAAACACGTGCGCTTATAATAGCTTACCATAAAAGTGGCATAAGTAATCGTCAAATTACCAAAAAAATGAAAATACACCACGCTACGGTTGACTAAAACGTAAAAAAATATCGGGAGACTGGCAGTTTTCTTAATAAAACGCGGAGTGGAAGGCCTAAAGCGACAACATCTGCAGATGATCGCAGAATATTGGTTACCGGCAAGTTAAATAGACGCAAAACAGCCCCGAAAATCACCGCAGAATTAAATGTTGGTCGCCAAAAACTAGTCAGTGTTTCCACAGTCAAACGTCCCCTACAGAAAGCCGGGCTCCATGGACGTATTGCGATGAAAAAGCCATTACTACGCAAACAAAACAAGTAAAAGCGACTTAAATGGGCTCGTGAACACCAACACTGGACCATAGAGGAGTGGAACAACGTCCTATGGACGGATGAGTTCAAATTTGAGCTGTTCGGAACCCGAAGACGCATATTCGTAAGAAGATCTGTGGGTGAACGTGCCAGAGAAGAGTGTATTGCTGCTACCGTGAAGCATGGTGGAGGTTCTATGATCATTTGGGGCTGTTTTGCTAGCATTAGTGTAGGGAACATTGCGAAAATTGACGGTATATTAAAAAAAGAAGGCTACCGCGAAATTTTGGTGAACCACGGAATACCTTCCGGAATTCGACTTTTGGGTCAAAATTTTATCTTCCAGCAAGATAATGACCCAAAACATTCCTCTATATTATGTAAAGACTACTTCCGCCATTTAGAAGAGGAGGGAACTCTCAAAATTATGGAATGGCCTCCCCATAGCCCCGACTTGAATCCAATCGAGTTACTATGGGAAGAACTAGAACGGGAAGTACGGAAATCGGCTCCGACATCAGCTACTGACGTGTGGAACAAATTGCAATCGAATTGGCCCTCAATAACACAAAAAACTCTGGCGAAACATATTGCGAGAATGCCTCGATTGTGTGCTGCAATTATTAAATCAAGAGGAGGTCACATAGACGAAAGCAAAATTTAAATTAAACGTTTTCCATTTACACGAAACCAGGTATTCCTTTACTGTAAGGTATTGTGTAATTATAGTTTTCGTTATAAATATGTAAACAGCTAAATTCTAAGATCGAATTAAGAACTTTCTCTCGTCATTAGGGTAGGGGTAGATGTATCGGAAGGAATTCGTCATAGTTTAGTATCGTTACAACTATGCCTCGCTTACAAGGTTCGAGTGATATTAGCGACTTCACCCGGGGTCGCATCGTTGGCCAGACTGAACGCGGCATTTCGCAACGTGAAATAAGTAATTTTTTTAATATTCTGTTGTCCACAGTTAACAGTGTGATTACACAATTTAAACGCAAGAAAAAAACAACAGTGGAGCCGAGACAAGGTCGTGCCGGACCTTCTGAAAGAAGTAAAAGGGTGCTCGTGCGCGAAGTATTAAGAGAACCGCGAGAAGGTACAGCTGAGCTTGCGGCAACTTCACAGAAAAGTCAGCGCACCGTTCTGCGATACCTCCACAATGTGGGGATGTATAAAAGGGTGGCAAAGAAAAAACCTCTTACGGCGTTTCAAAAACGGCGCCGAATGACTTGGGCAATCGAAATGCGAACGAAGCCCGAAGAGTTTTGGCGGTCTGTCATTTTTTCAGACGAAAGCAGATACTGCCAATTCAGTGATAGTGGTCGTACGTGGGTATGGAGACGTTCGTCACAGCAATTGGACGACAAATTTTTGCATCGGACGGTGAAATACGGCGGTGTGAACATCATGGTGTGGGACGCGATATGGTATGGTGGAAGATCGGAATTAGTAATCTGCGACGGAAATATAAATGCGGCAAAATATATCCAAATATTAACAGAAGGACTACTACCGATATTCATCGACGCCATTTTATCTAAAGAAGACGCCACTTTTATGGAGGATGGAGCACCCTGCCACAAAGCAAGAACAACAACCACATGGAAAGAGGAACAGGGGATTCGGATTTTACCATATGCCAGGCCAATCACCAGACATGAATCCGATAGAGAATGTTTGGCACATAATCCAGACAAATATGGTGAAACGACCCCGAAAACCCAGCAATAAGGAAGAACTCGTGGCAGCTGTTACAGAAGATTGGTTAAATATTCCAGAAGACACTATTAATCATTTAATAGATTCTATACCACGACGACTCTCAGCACTTCACACAAGTAAAGGTGGATCGACAAAATATTAGTCTAATTTAAAAATATTTTGTATATATAACGAGAATAGAATCCTTTTTTTAATTAGTAGGTGTCTATTTTATTCTGTCACCTTAATGTACATTCATGCCTGTTGAGAAAAAGCAACTGGTAATTACGGGGTGGCACCCGTAGCTGTTATAGTAAATCGTCAGTGTAGTATGTTACGTTCCTCATAACAGTCAAACAGTCAACTTATTGCGGACAACAAATATTTGTTGAAGCAATCAGTTATAACTAAAAGATGAACTTTTAGAAAGTTGAACTAGCACTAAGGCTTTACGAAAACATCCAGATCCAAATCACTACATTAACATTTTGATTTTGATGTCTATACATTACAAATACAGAATGCCTTTTCAATTTTATTTTCGAGTTCTTTCTCTCAAGTCACGTAATCCTTTCCCTTAAGAATAATCCCAAATCTAGAAGGTAGAAAAGTAACAGGGGACAGTAAGAAAATCACAACCTTTAGGATATCCCCCGTCTAATGCTGTCCATATAATGCGAACCTTTACGTGTATTTATATTTTGTGACCACACTTAAACGTTTATATCCGTACATTTAGTTGATATCACGAAATTAAGTGGGTTACCTCTAAAAAGGTCACTTCTTTGTATACGTTCTAAAAATGTTATACCCGCAAAATTCAATTTTTTTAACTACTTAAGAAGCAAAAGAGTGTTTACTATGTATATATGTAAAATTGTATGTTCTTCTATTGTTACAGCAGATACAATATGACCATAAAAGAAGGTCATTAAAAGGGTTATGTTTTCTTTAATTATTTTTATTTATTATTTATTTATTTATTAAAAAAATTAAATTGTAATATGAAATATTAAAAATTTGATAGCATCATCTAGACAATTAAATAATGTAACAAAATTAATAAAAAATTGTAAGTTATCATTTGAAAAATTGTTGATGATATCATTACATGAAAATAATAATAATTTTAATTAATTTATTGCTTAATTTTGATACGCACAGTATAGTCAATAATTGTAGCTATCGCACACACATCTAAATAGCATAAGGCAACACAACCACCAACTTAACAGAAAGAATTCATTTTATTTCCATGTTTTGTGGGCGTCACCGACCTACCGTACCCAATCTTCTCAACATACATATGTAGGTGTATTGCGTATACATTTCTTTTTCTTTTAGGTGAATTATTGTGTTTGAGATACTTACAAGACACCTTCACCTACCACCGTTTTGTATTATTTTAATAATGCAAGCTTGTTCACACCAGCTGGAATGAACACTTAATCAATTTAGCAACATGATTATAACAAATGACGATTGCAAGGACTGTGTGGATGTACAATTAACAGGTATAGCAGTAAACTCCACTCACACAAATTAATTAATTATGCGGAATCGTACTACTTACCTTACTAAATCGCACCATTGCGAACAACAAAAAATGTCCGCGATTAGTTTTCTGGTCAATAGACTCGTCAGATATCCGCTAAGCAAGAGCAGGTATGACAAAGAATTAAAGTATATCAAAGATGTAGCGAGGTACAATGGTTTCTCTTCTATGGATGTCGACCGTATTTTAAGGAAGGTCCAATACAAACAACACATCAGAAATTCCACGACTTTGACATCAACAAACACCGGTAATAAGAAATTTATAACTCTTCCTTTTCACCCAACAGTAAAAGGGTTAAGTAAAATTTTCCGACAACTAAATATGAACGTGTCTTTTGTGTCAAAAAACAACTTAAAGAATCTCTTAGGGAGTCCCAAAGATAAACCGGAGATGATAAAAAGGTCTGGAATATACCAAATCGCATGCAATGATTGTGAGAAAGTTTATATTGGACAAACAAAAAGGAGTATCGAAACGAGGTTCAAAGAACATATTAGACACTATCGTTTCGACAAACCTGAACTATCAAGCGTAGCAGAGCATATGGTAAAATCCGGACATAAGATTGATTTAAAAAATCTGACACTACTTAAAAACGTGAACTCGTATAGAGAATTAGACGCGTACGAAACGGTATATATGAAAAAGAACGGAAACTTATTGAACAGAGAACCACCCCCAATTGCACACTCGAGTTTGATGGATTTATTACCATAGGCCCTGTTAAAGATACGGTTCGCTTTCGGTCCATCCTTTCCCGTAAAAGGCATGAGGCCACCTAGTAGATTGTAAATAGTCATATGGTTTAGAAATTTTAGAGCCTGCGTAGAAAATAATTTGCATGTGCGATACAGTTTTTACTTTCAGTCGGTAGCACGGTTGACAATGGGAGCCCACGTGCTCTCGAAACGCTGCGTTCCGCATAATTAATTAATTTGTGTGAGTGGAGTTTACTGCTATACCTGTGAATGATTATAACAGCTTAAATGAGGTTACAATTAAAAAGGAGGTTATTTCTGCGACATTGAAACGGCAATATACACCACAACATTGCCGTTACCGACGGTCGATAACACGGTTGACAATGAAAGTCAACGTGCTCTCGAAACGCTGCGTTCCGAATAATTATTAATTTGTATGGAGTGAAGTTTACTGCCGTACTTGTAAATCTGTGCAATATTACTTGTATATGGTAGTCTATAATGGGATAATATCTGGTGCAAAATTGCTATTTTAATCCAAAACAATAAGTTATTATAACAAGCAAAGGGACGAAACACAATTTTTAAACTGGTTCTATATTTTATTATATATTGTCAACCTGTTACCGACTGTTTGTTATGTGTTATGTGCATGCATCACTTTAAGTGGTTCTCCTTGTATATAATTTATTATTATTGTATGGATCTATGAACAACTACGCACGTGATTATAGTTGTACATATGACTAATTGCAAATTTGTACAAGCTTTTGGACTTACGTTCTCGTCCAGTAATTGGAAATACGTTTGCATTCTGTAGTACGACGAAGTATTATAATAACACAAATATCTATGTAAAACCTTAACGTTCGCATATCTTTTATATACGAGCATAAACTAAAAGAAGACAACGCTGTCACAGAGCTTTCATGCAGCTTTCTCGATTTTCATGTTACGCCTTAAAATAACTAACGTACGGAATGTATATTCCAAGAAACTATACTCGGTTGACAGCCTTTAGTTAAGTGGAACTTCATCATATTTTCTACATCTGGTCGTCAATCCGTTTCAGTTCAGTTAAACGAAGTAAACTGCTATCTAGAAATTGCGTTTATAAATCAGAAAACATACATCGCAACTAACTAATGTTTATTTCAAAAGTAATTTTGAAATTTACCTATTGCACTACATATTTCCTTTCTTACATTCCATGCGTAATAATTTTACGTTAGAAGATATCGAAAACATATGACAAGTTAATTTAATCAAGACAAAAATTTATTTTTACACGTAGATTCCCCACTTATATCAAATCAAGAGCATTAAACTAAGGAGGATAAATTATTTCAAAAGAATTTCCATTTCATTGGTTGCAAATTTTATAACAATTTACCTTCTTACTTGAAAAATGTTACGATTCTTTATTTAAGAAAAAATTTAAAGTGGTATTTACTCAACATTAGCCGCTATAATGTAAATTACTCTTCTATAAATAAACATGTAAATATTATTATTCAAACTATCTCTTGTCATGTAATTTGTTTCAAATATTAATGTGTATATGTTTTAAAATGAATAACTTATTGTTATTATTATTATTATTACTGCCTATGTTATTAAAATATCTTAATGTTGGATTAAATTTTAATAACGCATTTTAAAATTGTTTACCTATGTCATCTGACAGTAGCTACGACCAAATTATCATGCACGAACTGCATGAAACATGCATCAAGTACAATTCAAATTACGTGCTGCACAGGATCATTTACCGGGCCACTAAATTCTCTAAAAGCGATAAAATTATAACTTTGAAATTTTGAAGGGACAATAATATGAATAAAGATCTATTTTATAAAAATACCTTTAACTTCATCGCGCACTCGATTAATCTAGAAGTGGGTATGACCTTTCTCATTTCCAAAACAACACCCATATACCATAGCCTCTCCGAATAGCCATCTTAATTTGTAACTTCAACGACATAGCATAGCATGGCTCTACAGAGATCGTATTAACTTCGGGAAATTTATTTTTTATGAACACTTTGACACATCCAAAATTCAATATAATTCAGTAGAAGCTACAGCTGTGGCCATATGTATTCGCCACTCTCGTTTTGAACGTGTTACACGAAAATTATTGTATTTCTAAGAAGCAGGGTCGATGACGGATTTAACTAGGTACCTAGTAATGAGGGTTTAATGGTTTATTGTAGGCCATTCTGAGTAAATTAGAAAATAGACGTAAAATTCTAATTTCTGAATATTTCTTCAGTCTTTCTTAAAAGTTGTAAGAGTAAGGTTGAGCTAGTTAGAGTGAAGATATTGTGTCTGTGATTTTGTCTGTGTAATACGATAGTATACAGTAAAAAGTAATGCCGAAAACACGCGAATTGACGGAGGTAGAGCGAGGACAAATTGTGGTGTTAGAAAAGCAGGGGTTGTCGGTGTCTGCTATTGCCCGACAAGTGAAATGTGCGCGATCGACAGTTAGAATGACGATAAAACGATACAAAGAGAGTGGATCTTTGACAAACAAACCGAAAACTGGTCGAAAAAGGAAGACAACTAGCAGAGATGAGCGAGTCTTAGAGCGGATGTCTTTGCGAAACCGGAAAATAGGGTCTAAACAGCTTTCCAGTGAGCTTTTCCGGCTACATAATGTTGCTATTTCTCCTCGCACGGTTAGAAGACGCCTTTGTGAATTAAATTTAGGTGGATACAAAGCTCGACATAAACCACGGTTGTCTCCGCAACAAAAGAAAAAGAGACTGCTGTGGGCTAAAAGTCACCGCGACTGGACCATTGACAATTGGGCTAATGTTATGTGGACGGATGAGTCAAATATTGAGGTAAGTAATACATAATTGTTGTATTTGCGGTATTCTGTATTCAATTCCTGGTATCTACAGTGTTTTTATTCTTTTTAATGGGTTCCAAAATGTAACAGTATTCATGTTTTTGTTGGTGCGACGCAGGCGAGGAGAGGCCTACCATCCAGACTGTATCATCCCGACTGTCAAGTTTGGGTCTGGTAGCATAATGGTTTGGGGTTCCATGAGTGCAACAGGCGTCGGAGAACTGTTCGTCTGCGAGGGCCGAATGAACAGTCGGACGTACATCGACATGTTGGAAGAAGTTCTGGAACCGCGTGCGTTAAAATTATTCGATAATGATGAGCCAGAGTATTACTTCCAACAAGATAATGCACTGTGCCATAAATCTCGCGAAGTAATGCGCTGGTTCGAGGAAAATAACGTGCGGGTTCTGGAATGGCCGGCACAATCCCCGGACTTATCGCCAATTGAGCATTTATGGTACATTTTAAAGCGAAATGTAGCTAAATACTCATCTACCACAAAGCAATGCTTAAAAACAAAAACATTCGAAGAGTGGAATAAAGTCACCCCGGAACAGTGCTACAACTTAGTGAGCAGTACGGCCCGACGAATTCGTGCGATGATAAAAGCCCAGGGAGGAGCTACCAAATATTAAGCAATATCTGTATATATCTGTATACACTCACAATGAAACATTTTCATCGATCAATTTTCTTTTATTTCTTATATATTCGTCGGAATAAAAAACAAAAAAGGGTGGCGAATACATATGGCCACAACTGTATGTAAACACATACATCAAAAAAATCTACTTCACGGACGTACGCAACAATAAAAATTTTTATCTGTGTAAATAGCGACCTGTACTTCTGGAAATTGCTATATATTCTAGTCAAAATAACAATAGGACTTTGCTTCCTATACCTATATTAACCCTTAGTGTAATTTTAAGCATGCACAAGGCTCCAATAAAGAGCAACTTTACATAAGCAAGTAAGATTTATGCCATTGACAAGTTGTAACTGTGACGTGTTAGACTTGCTTTAAATGGCGTATTCATTTTTTACATGAGGAAAGTAAAGTCACTTTTACGTAGAAGACAATAGTGTACGGCAGTTAAACAGTAATAGTAAGCAAACTTTGCCCATACACCACAATGTGCACAGTAGCAAATTAATTTGGTATACTTACAAGAAGAACAGAGAAGCTGGTGCTCTAATATTATATTTTTCTTTCACTAACATATTATTAGAGCAATAGATGTATGTTGTAAAAAAAAAAGAAATTTCTTGCGAAACGCGAAGCGGAATAACTTGCATACTTTTTCCTCTGTACAATTTGTAGTATCTAACCAAAAAATACGGCATTTAAAAAGAAGTGTGTTTTATAAAACTTATTTTAAGTTAGCTATGGAAAACAGAAAAACAATCGCCGTGTTGAAAAGGTTATCTGCGATTACGTATTTCATTCTTTCTCAACTGCGTGATAGCTCGCCTGAAATCATTTTCCAGTTCGACTAAAATATTTTTTTTCTGAAACACCGGAACAAACAATGCTCTCTTGATTGCTTCTTAGAATAAGCGTTGTTGAAAATTCATTCCAAAAGGTAAAACTAATCATTTCAAACAGACCCAAAAGAAAAAACGAAGAGTTATACAATCGATAGCCATGTTTTATTTTACATTATTTAAGTTTAAAAGTGGCATAAGTAATCGACAAATTGCCAAAAAAAATGAAAATACACCACGCTACGGTTGACTATAACGTAAAAAAATATCGGGAAACTGGCAGTTTTCTTAATAAAAGACGGAGTGGAAGGCCAAAAGCGACAACGTCTGCAAATGATCGCAGAATAGTGGTTACCAGCAAGTTAAATAGACACAAAACAGCCCCGGAAATCACCGCAGAATTAAATGTCGGTCGCCAAAAACTAGTCAGTGTTTCTACAGTCAAACGTCGCCTACAGAAAGCCGGGCTTCATGGACGTATTGCGATGAAAAAGCCATTACTGAGCAAACAAAACAAGCAAAAGCGACTTAAACGGGCTCGTGAACACCAACACTGGACCATAGAAGAGTAGAACAACGTCCTATGGACGGATGAGTTCAAATTTGAGCTGTTCGGAACCCGAAGACGCATATTCGTAAGAAGATCTGTGGGTGAACGTGCCAGAGAAGAGTGTATTGCTGCTACCGTGAAGCATGGTGGAGGTTCTATCATCATTTGGGGCTGTTTTGCTGGCACTAGTATAGGGGACATTGTGAAAATTGACGGTATATTAAAAGAAGAAGGCTGCCGCGCAATACCTTCCGGATTTCGACTTTTGGGTCAAAATATAAAATTGTCATCAAAACTGCTTGCAAATTGTAATAGGGAATGCTGCTTGGATCAATGAATAGATTGCCCGCCTTACATTGCCAAAGTAATATGTGTGGTGGTTGGCTTTTCATTGTACACTCAATATTTTCGTTGACAGTGACATATTTGTAAAAATGCAAAATGTATATCATACTATTACTTGCTCTCTTTCTAATTCTGCGAATATAATACTGTCACTTGATAAACAAAAGATGATTTAACAAACTGTTTTTTTTTTTCTTAATTGAACATCCTGTATTTTATCTCTTATTTGGCTAGCTTATTCAATTCTAAATACAGTACCTTTTCTAATTCTTTCGGTAGACAATGTACAACTCCATAATAAATAAAAAAAAACGATAGTAGGATGCAATAAGTATTGCTAAGAGAACAAGAAGAAAAACAAAAACACGAAAAAGCAAAGATCATATTGAAGAAATTGTTCAAAATGTTCACTATTTTTGTTAATACACATCCGAGTTCGGCGTAATAAATTATTTCAGGACCTTCTTAACGTATCCGGTGTAATTTCCTGTGCTGCCAATTGTATTTTATTTTTTAGCTCTTCTGGAGTATTCGACAAAGTGCAATAGACCCTACTTTTTATAAATCCCAGGATAAAAAAATATAGTATTGAGAGGCCAGGTGATCTCGGTAGCCATAAATGTAGCCCCTTATTCCCATTCCACTTATTTCAAAATTGTAATTGTAAAAAATTTGTTACCCATTGTGGGTTAGGTGGTGGTGTACCGCCATGTTGGAACCACATTTATCTCCGAATTACTAAAGGCAGATGATATAAATATTGAAATTCAGTTTCAAGAAAATTCAAATATCGGTTTTATGTAAGGGCGCCGTTATAAAAAGAGGATCCTAAAAACTGATCCCCCAATCACACCTATACAGACATTTATAGAAAAACGTAATTGATTTCGAGTTTGCTGTGTTCTACAAGAATGCTTCATCCGCCCACACAACGTATGGCGTTTGTTTTCCATCGAACTGCACATCAAGCGGTTGTAAATTATTATAATATACACTCAGAAATATCAAGATATTGCAAATATTTCATGAAAATTATACATCAAAAAAAATAGCAAAAGTCAAAGTTGTAATTTAAAGCGCATGCCCATTAGTCCCCGTCTCATTGTGAGTCGCGGTGTGTATTTACTTTTAATGGTTAACTGTCCAAATTTGTTACGCACCATCATTGTATTTTTTATGAGTAAAAAATAAACTGGAAACATTAAATGAATTTGATTGGTAGGAACTTTCCTTTAATAATATTATGCTAAGATATTACGACACACAGAACGATTTGAGCTCACATTCGATCTCGCGTTGTAGTAGTAGCACAATGCGTCGGTAACCCAAGGGTTGTGCGTTCAAATCCTACCGTGACTTTTTTTGGAAATTAAAAACATTGCTTAATTGCAAGGAAATTGTAATTTTATCAAACTGAAAATATCTGTAGTGTGATCCGTTTCCTTTTATTTTTGTTCACATTTAGGTCACCTTTGAAGTTATCTCACATGCTTCAAAGTATCTTGGAAAAAAGTTAGTACCTGTTATAGGGTGTAAACTGTGGAGGAATCGCTTCTGGGATATTATAAAAATGTGTCACACCAATCTACTATATTTCCCGTAAACAAATTGATTTATAATATATATATATATATATATATATAATATATATATTTATCTATATAAAAGAAAAATTTTTAAATAGAAATCCGCCATCTTTCTCTACGAATTTAAATATTTCAAGATAGGCACGGAAGTTAAACAAAGGATTATTTAATTAAATTATTCTATTTTTTTAATGCGTGGACCGCTTCATTTAAACTAGCTAAATTTGTACTGACTTCCAGTACAGTCAGAACCGCCAGGCCTACCAATATATGAATCGATAGAACATACATACTTCAACAATTTCAAATTTTTCCAATTTATGTTTTTATTGATATCGATAATTACAATTTTCAGTGAGATATGAAAACAACAGAGAATTTAAAATTCTTCAAAAAAATCTTTGTTCTTATTGCTTACCGGTTTGTGTAAGTTAGATTAAATGTTCGAAAAAGCTTTCTTCTGACAAAAGAATATATATTATATATAATAATATATATTATATATTATATATTATATATTATATATATATATAAATATTGAGATATATGTATATATTTATAAATACAATTATCCAACATTTTGAGGAGGTAACATTTATTAACATATGCTTTGAAATCTAACTTGAAAATAATTAAGACTGAAATGAAAATCTTCAATTATTGGTGAATTTTTGATACTGAATCGACTGACCAATTAAAACCAGGTGTCTCCATAAACCGATATTTCAGACAAGTTGCAAATACAGCATAGGTGATGTGATTAATAAAGGACACTTGAAATGACTTTTTGTTATTGATATATATATATATATATATATATATATATATATAAGGAATTAAAAAAATTCTTAAGGCATGTAGATACGTTCGCAATTAGTTTCTATGGGATTTTTTTCATAAATTTATTACGAGTATTAAAATTCAGTAAACCCTGAATATTTACATGTGAGACACGTTTTTATTTGAGAATATTAACTAATCTAACACATCTAAAGGAAAACAAATAGTAAGTAATTTATTAAAAATTATAGTATGATAACGAACGATGAAAGGGCATTTCATTTTAGGATAAATGGCAAAGAAATATGAATTTTGAAGATATTACTGCATCGTTTCAAATAAAAGTTTTAATATACATCCAACAAAGTGAAACAAATACCGTTTTGAAAATATGCATTTTACAATTTAAGTAGAGAGAAAGCTTCCGTTTTTCGCAACTTTCGGTTTTTAAATATCAGTTTAATTTCTGATGTAAAAGTTTTTAGTTAATTAAAACAAGCATACAAACCATACTTTTACATGATCGGTCTGTAGAGTCGCAATGAAAAGAACGCCTTAGGTCTTCTCCCGTTAATTGATTAACAATTCAAAGCAATACGAATAAACATTTTTAACGTAGCATACCCTTTAAGTAATACTAGATATTGAACTCTTAACTAAACTTAACATTACTATTTTACAAGTAGCAATTTAAGTAAAAGCATGCATAAAGGAATTAAAGGTTTCCTACCTTAAGTTCTAACTTCAATCTGTTTCACTTCCAAAAAGTGTTTAACACTAACGGGAGTTAGCTCACTAACGGAAGTGTTGATGTTCTTTCTTCTATCGGTTTTCAGCTGCAATTCGCCGCTATTCTGAATTACAAAAATTGCCGACCTTCTGGTAGATTTATCTCTTCAACAGGTGGCGCAGAAATGGTTTGAAGTTGACGCTTGCTCTGTTTATATGAGCTTTTGGCGAGCCCGATGACATACAAACGGTCTCGCGTTCAAATGTATTTAAGAGCGCAGATTTTCGATTTCTTTTCGCGACAAGACATCATAATTTTCACAGTTGACCGCACAAGTCATGAAGTATTAATTAAATGCGTTGAAAATATGATAACATAACCACTCCAATTGAAGCTGAACTCAAAGCTACTTATTACAATTATAGTAAATATGGTTGTACGTAACAGAAATTAAATACATCATCTACGAAATGGTACACTAGTTTGTTCTTCTCTTCTTTCTTAATTAAATTTACAATTAGCCATTTTCACTTTTTAGATTATTTTTTTAAATACTGAAGACGGACAAATAATCTGCTCGAGTTGCAAAACTTACACTTTTTTTGAGCTTTTATTACCTATACTGAAGATCAAATAAAACTAACGAAATAGCTTTGCATCGTGATCCAGTGGAATCCAAAATTCTTTAAAAGGTTTTTACACCGCCTAATCTCATAAAAAGTGTCGCTTAAATTTAAAATGTACCCTATTTTCATTTTTTTTTGTACGTTTCCTACATCTCGAAAATGACTTTAATAACTTTTTTTTATGTGATTTCATAACTACGTTTCTTAGGAGTAAAAATGAAAGTGTAAGTAATTAACCTCTTCAATTAAATCTACAACTTGTTTTGATTCTATAAAATAATTACTTGAACCAAATTTTAAAAAAGGTTATTTGTTAAGTTGAAAGAAAATGGTATATTGCTGTTTAAATACGTCATTAATAATCGAAATTATGCCAATGATACAGTTACCATAACAATTGACATAAATAACCAAATCCATAAAACACTTGTTTTTATAAATCCACTAAAATATATTTATATTTGCTTGTACTACTTTCCTTACAATTAGTTTATTTTGATTAAAGAAGACATATGAGAGCTAAATGGATTGCAAAATAATTCGATTCAATTTATTACTCACATATTGTCTTCGATTTGGTTATTGGATATCATATAAATTTTAATAAACATGGTATTTAAATTGGAATATAACAATAACTTTTAGTGTATTGTAAATGCACTTGTTTTGATACTTTTAGGCTATATGTAACCTGAAAGTACATTAATTTATTCTTATTATTCTTCTTATTATTTATCATTCATTTAAATCCGGCTCGTACAAAATCTGTTCACCGTACATGGACACAAATGCTGAGATATTTATTACTATAAAATTATATCTAAGATTTTATAGAATTTATTGCTACAATTACGCTAAATTCTGCTATCGCATTCTTGGATAATTTTACGTTATTATAGTATTCTTTTTATAGCACATTTCGTTATATTTCACGGAGATTACAATTTTTGAGTGTAAATATACGACTTTTTATTATAACATAGAAGTTCTGTTAATTAACTATGTAAAACATAATTTTAAAGCTATAAACAACTATATTTGATTATCTAGCTGAAGATGACGTCCAGTCGAAACTAGTTCTAGAGTATATAATAAGAAATAAAGAGGAATTAAATCTTTTAAAATCTTGTGTAAGATTCTACCTGTTTGTTACGATGCCATGGTTTAATTTTTTCAGGAATGAATGCACGCCATAAGTGACGCTGGTATGACGTGTCATTGCCAGTATAAAACGAAAGTTTTTCAATACGTTTCATTTAAACAAATTTCAATCTGAAATAATAGCTTCTTACGTATGATGTTGCGCACTATTACAAAACACAATTATATGAATAAGAGATTAAATAGAAAATATACAACTTATGTCAAGGGATATTTATTTCGTTAGCGTTGTCGCCATTTCGACATAGCCTTTCAAAAACAGCTATTTATAACACACGGGGTGAAAAGTCCCGGGCCTAACAAAGAAAACACGTTTTTTTTGGTTCAAAATTAGCTTTATTCATCAACGTAATCTCCATCAAGAGCAACGCAATCATTCCAGCGCCGCTCTAACATTTCAATACCACTTTTGTTGAACGATTTATCTTTTGCCTCAAAATAGGCCTCAGTTTCACGCGGTGCATTATCTTGACGAAACAAAATTTTTTTCTTTGCCATATGCGGTCGTTTCTTTGCAATTTCGGCCTTCAAACGCTCCAATAACGCTATATAATATTCACTGTTGATGGTATTTCCTTTCTCAAGATAGTCGATGAATATAACGCCACGCACAATCGAGGCATTCTCGCAATAAGTTTCGCCAGAGTTTCTTGTGTTGTTGAGGTCCAACTCGATTGCAATTTGTTCCACACGTCAGTAGCTGATGTCGGAGCCGATTTCCGTACTTCCCGATCTAGTTCTTCCCATAGTAACTCGATTGGATTCAAGTCGGGGCTCTGGGGAGGCCATTCCATAATTTTGAGAGTTCCTTCCTCTTCTAAATGGCGTAAATAGTCTTTACATAATTTAAAGGAATGTTTCCGATCATTACCTTGCTGGAAGATAATATTTTGACCCAAAAGTCGAATTCCGGAAGGTATTGCGTGGTTCTCCAGAATTTCGCGGTAGCCTTCTTTTTTTAATATACCGTCAATTTTCACAATGTCCCCTACACTAGTGCCAGCAAAACAGCCCCAAATGATGATAGAACCTCCACCATGTTACACGGCAGCAGCAATACACTCTTCTCTGGCACGTTCACCCACAGATCTTCTTACGAATATGCGTCTTCGGGTTCCGAACAGCTCAAATTTGGACTCATCCGTCCATAGGACGTTGTTCCACTCTTCTATGGTCCAGTGTTGGTGTTCACGAACCCATTTAAGTCGCTTTTGCTTATTTTGTTTGCGTAGTAATGGCCTTTTCATCTCAATACGCCCATGGAGCCTGGCTTTCTGTAGGCGACGTTTGACTGTAGAAACACTGACTAGTTTTTGGCGACCAACATTTAATTCTGCGATGATTTCCGGGGCTGTTTTGCGTCTATTTAACTTGCTGGTGACCACTATTCTGCGATCATCTGCATATGTTGTCGCTTTTATTAAGAAAATCGCCAGTTTCCCGATATTTTTTTTACATTATAGTCAACCGTAGCGTGATGTATTTTCATTTTTTTGGCAATTTGTCGTTTACTTATGACACTTTTATGGTAAGCTATTATAAGCGCACGTGTTTCCGTACTAATTTCTCTTCGCGGAGGCATTTTAAAAAATGGTCACACAATATTTCGCTCACGACGTGAATAGAGTAAATACCACACTGCAACTGACCATAGGTTACAGATTTCACTATAATCTTCTAGAAAGGTAATTTAAACATTATTACCTACAATCTAACAGATGACTAAATTTACCCAGTAAATTCAGAGGGATTGTTATTGTAATTGCACCGCAATAAACAGTTAATGGTAATCCGACCAAGTGCAGGTAAATGATAGTAAACCTTATGCGATATAATGGGCGTTTATCTTACTGAACTACATTTTAAATACGTATTTCATTTTATTATAATGTTTTTTTGGTAAACATAATACTATATGAATAATCCATGAAAACGGGGGTGCCTAAACACTTTTGAGCAGTAGTGTATGAATAGTAATTAAATTAATCATTGTATCAAATGAATTATGACACTAATAAAACATCTACAGATTTCGAGTTATTGCAAGTACATCACTTACTATTAACGAAGCACGACAACTATTTTACTATTTCGAAGTCTAAATTTCAATTTAATCCAACCACAGAAATAAATGTCATAGTTCTATTTGCGCCGATAACGTTAATTTGGACCTAAATTATAGATTCACATAACCATTTTATTAGTTAGCTATTATATCCAGGATATTTTCTAATTAACTTTATTACTGGCTTTCATTTTCTTAAAAGTATCCCAGTACCAAGTTAAATTTTATTTTCATCGATGATTCCTTTAAATATCATACTTACGTTAATCGTATTGCGCTTCAATAAAAATAAATAATGCATACATGCTCACATACGGGAAGGAAACCTTATTTTGTAGAGCTCTTGCAGATACTTTTTCGAAGGAGAGTATTACGTACTATCTCTTTCTTCAGCGGTATTAAGTTTGATTCCCTTTTCGCGTAGTAATGACACAAATGCCGCATATCTATCGATAATAAATAAATTATTCAATCTTCTAGCAAAAGGTGGGCCATTTAGATCTTTAACGCAAGCGATGGTAAAGATCATGTAAGGCACTCCTTGTCGACTGCAGTACCAACGCAACCCAAGTTTCTACCTCCAATAATCAAGCAGAAATTTCCGGAGTCAAAACCAATAAAATCCAGTATTTTGAATATTGAATAGTACACCGAAAATAAAGTATTTGTAACTTTATTATCAGATAAATAGGTTGCTGCTGAAGTGGTGTTAGGAGGGCGACCTGAAATGTTTCCAGAATAGACAAGAAAGACAATAACAAAAGTAGCGTGACTCTTAACACAATAACTCACAAACTAATGAATAGAATATCATGAAATTTTAACAGCTGTCTTTTGAAGGTTAGTACTAACTGAGAGAAAGGTGACTGCAATAAAACTAGCGTCATCTATGTGTTAGGCCCGGGACTTTTCCGCCCATGTGTTATGTACATACGTCAATCTCTTAATACTATGATAACATTTGAGACATAAATGCACAGACACGATACAAACGTTTGTTTCCCTTATCAAAAAATGACGCCGGCCATCATCACTTACTCCAGTAACTAGCAGATATCAGATGACATACGATTTACCTATTTAGGAATATGTAACTGCATGTGCATCTCTCAACAGTCTCGCCTTTACCGCAATATTAATATTAATTTGATACGCGTCGACATCTATAGATTCTCAGAACAATATCGCTTTCCAGTAATTTAGTAATACACTAATAATTACATTTGCAGAACGATGAAGGCGCCGGATATCCTTAGAACGTTTGCATATTGAATTTTGACTGTGTTAAATGGTGTGCATAAGAGTTTCCATTTCATCAGCATTTACATAATTCAGTTACAATATAAAATCTGAAATAGACGCTTTAATCTTGTTAAATGAAGCAGTCGGTTTGTTAGCAATCTTGAAAAAATGCGATACAAAGAATTGAACCATTCCGGACAGTTGTACAGAAAAAATGAATTTAAAATGGCTGACAGTTCAAGAAAGCGAATTTGGATTTTTAAAGCTTTAAGGAAATGTAATCTATTGTTACAGTACTAGTCCAGCACGCACGCAGACAATATAATCGTCGCCTACGTTGTACTAATTTTAATTATAGCAAGGCTTAAACATATACAGATTGAAGCTGAATAGTAGAAAGCAGTTGACAAATGCATTCAGCAAGAACAACCCAACAATAAATCATATGTCAACTAAACTGTACTAACATGTAATTGTCCAACGCGTAATTAATTTGTATAATAATGACAACGCAGTTAGTCTTTTACATCTCACATATTCTCTTCTCTACTACAACCCAGAATTTCTGAGACGAGAAAATCTAATTATGTTTCCATAGAGCTAGAATTACTTACTTAATTAAGAAATTAGTATGTCGAAGTGTACAAATATGTGTTGTGAGAATCTTATTTGTTGTAGATGGAATATAAGTCTAAATTCGGTAATTGTTATGTTGTAGTTCAGCTGAAAATGGTATGTTAGAAAATTACATACGAGGTTTTCTTTATTTTACTTTTATATTCTTCCTACGTGTAACTATGCGAAAATTGTCAATACATTAGCGATATAGTAGGCAACCAGTCACATACCAATACGTATAATTTGGTATGTTTCAAATAAAATTGGAGAAAAAAAGAACTATGTTAGTTTGAAATATTTCTTTAATAAAATTTAATCAAAGAATGTAAATTTTCACGGTCGGTACTGTATGAAAAAGGTTCTTCTGGACTATTTCATAAAGTTTAATCAGTTTTCGTTCAACGTCAATATAAAATTAAATACATTTTATTGAAAAGTAGATACAGTGGAAACCACCTAAATCCCCAAATAAAATTCGAGTTAGAGAAAATTTGAGTTACAGAAAATTCACAATTTACTTTTCATTATATGTATATATTTATAAAGCATAATATGTAATAACAATATTATATAAAATAAATAAAAAAATGATTTAAAAACAAACTGAAAATACAAACTACATGCATTAGGATATATATATATATATATACTATATGTATATGTATGAAATTAAACAAAACTTGTCCTATATACATAGGTATTAAATGTGTACTTGTACATGGGAACATAAAACAATTGCATAATTAAATTGTTTTTTTTAAGAAATCCGTTATCAACTGTTGCCGAACATTGGCCGCTCGGATGTGTTCATACGATTTTTGAATTTTATTAATGAACATATATGTCTTATCCGATGTTTGTTCATGAGACATAAAATAATTCTTTAGTGTCTCGAATGCTTGTAAAACTTGTTTGTGTGATGGTTGCTCCACAATTTCTTCATCGCTTTCTTCGGAGGTTTCTTCATCTGTAATGCTTGATACACTCCTTAGAATGTCTTCGTCTGTCGGATAGTCAGTAGTTAAGAGGTTACTATCAATTTCAAGATAAGTGTCAAGAGATACATTCTCGACATTTAGCAACGCAACATAGTTTTCAAAAGCTTGCCTTACTTCAACAGGAAATTCTTTATCTTCTGAATTTTGCAGTCGTTCTTTTAGTTGAGCAAGGGGAATTTCGTCTTCGTCCTCGTCTTCGTTACCAAAACCAGTTTTGTATGGTTTTTTGTTTAACGTCCACATGCCATGTCATGGCAACCTCTCTCACACAGTCGAGAAGTTATATGCTAGGAGAACCGTTATTCTCTAATGCAAATAAAGTTTTTTTAAGGATTCTTCCTTTGTAATGATCTTTGAAACTTTTAATGATGCCTTGATCTAAAGGTTGCAGTTTGGAAATTCCGTTTGGTGGCAAATATTGCAATTTGATGGCCTTCAGCTTCTGTTGTATTGCAGGATGAGCAGGGCAGTTATCTATAAACATTAATATTTTTCGATTCACGTGTGAAAATTGCTTGTCCAATTTAACCAACCATTTTTCAAAAATTTCAGGGGTCATCCATGCCTTTACGTTGTTCTCGTAATCTACAGGAAGCCATTTTACCCCTCTAAAACATCGTGGCTTTGCACTTCTGCCAATTATGAGAGGTTTTAGTTTTTCAGTGCCACTCATATTAGTTGCTAGAAGGCATGTGACCCGATCTTTACTAAGTTTTCCTCCATAGCATTTATCGTCTCTAATGGCTAAAGTTTTCTTAGGTAGACATTTGAAAAATAACCCTGTCTCGTCAGCATTGAAAGTATCATCTTCGCTATACCACCCCAAAATCCCCGGCAATACATTTCGAATCCAATCACTAACCGAACGAAGCCCGAAGAGTTTTGGCGGTCTGTCATTTTTTCAGACGAAAGCAGATACTGCCAATTCAGTGATAGTGGTCGTACGTGGGTATGGAGACGTTCGTCACAGCAACTGGACGACAATTTTTTGCATCGGACGGTGAAATACGGCGGTGTGAACATCATGGTGTGGGGCGCGATATGGTATGGTGGAAGATCGCAATTAGTAATCTGCGACGGAAATATAAATGCGGCAAAATATATCCAAATAATAACAGAAGGACTACTACCGATATTCGACAACGCCACTTTTATGGAGGATGGAGCACCCTGCCACAAAACAAGAACAACAACCACATGGAAAAAGGAACAGGAGATTCGGATTTTACCAAGGCCAGGCCAATCACCGGACATGAATCCGATAGAGAATGTTTGGCACATAATCCAGACAAATATGGCGAAACTATCCCGAAAAACCCAGCAATAAGGAAGAACTCGTAGCAGCTGTTACAGAAGAGTGGTTAAATATTCCAGAAGACACCATTAATCGTTTAATAGATTCTATGCCACGACGACTCGCAGCACTTCACGCAAGTAAAGGTGGATCGACAAAATATTAGTCTAATTTAAAAATTTTAAAATATTTTGTATATATAACGAGAATAGAATCGTTTTTTTTTTTAATTAGTACGTGTCTATTTTATTCTGTCACGCTAGTGTATTTCTATTTGATTAACAACCCTGTAGAAGTCGTCTAGGATTAAAGAAATAAAAAAAATTACATAATTGGTCATTGATTTATTGGTAGGAAATTTTCACAAAATATATTTAATGCGTAAATCACAGAATAATTACTTAATACATAAATATTTCCATACGAAAATTAGTTGACAATCTGCGACGTGTGTACAAAAAAAAATAAATACATACGAGATACCGATTGTAAAATAAACAAATAAATAACAAATGAAAATTAATACAATGTATGTATCTCACTAGTAATTATAACCAATAATTAATATTTCTAGATGTAAACATGTAGGATAGAAGACAATGCCCGGTTACTTCTATTTTATTGAATTTTCTTGGGTTTTCGCTTTCGTTGCTGCAGTAAACTACCTTCTGCCTGTCATCCATTAAACTCTAGTCTACCTACAATGTCGCGAACGGTTTGCAGCAAAGTAGCATCGTGACTGCTATTTTCTAATAGCATAGAATGCAGGTTTGTCATATAATTGTCAATTGTTTGCAGCGTGGCAACTTCTTTAACACCTGAAACAATATATATTGCGTCATATGTGTTATTGAATATAAACACGTACATCCACGTTAAGCCTGCAATGCGAAAGTAATCGCGCATACTCGAAGTCTAGATTCATACACGTACGGTTAGTATGCGTATAAATGGATATGCCGGATTACGACGAGTGTTAATAGAGTTCTTAACCAATTTTCGACATTAGAATGCACCGGCAGTATTATTAAATGTATTGTTTGCAAATGACGATTGCAAGGACTGTGTGGATGTACAATTCACAATAGCAGTAAACTCCACTCACACAAATTAATTAATTATGCGGAACGCAGCGTTTCGAGAACACGTGGGCTCTCATTGTCAACCGTGTTACCGACTGAAAGTAAAAACCGTATCACACATGCAAATTATTTTTTACGCAGGCTCTAAAATTTCTAAAACATATGCCTATTTACAATCTACTCGGTGGTCTAATGCCTTTTTTCGGGGAAGGATGGACCGAAAGCGAAACGTATCTTTAACAGGGTCTATGGTAATAAATCCGTCAAACTCGAGTGTGCAATTGGTGGTGGTTCTCTGTTCAATAAGTTTCCGTTCTTTTTCATACATATCGTTTCGTACGCGTCTAATTCTCTATACGAGTTCACGTTTTTAAGTAGTGTCAGATTTTTTAAATCAATCTTATGTCCGGATTTTACCATATGCTCTGCTACGCTTGATAGATCTGGTTTGTCGAAACGATAGTGTCTAATATGTTCTTTGAACCTCGTTTCGATACTCCTTTTTGTTTGTCCAATATAAACTTTCTCGCAACCATTGCATGCGATTTGGTATATTCCAGACCTTCTTATTATCTACAGTTTATCTTTTGGATTCCCTAAGAGATTTTTTAAGTTGTTTTTTGACACAAAAGACACGTTCATATTTAGTTGTCGGAAAATTTTACTTAACCCTTTTACTGTTGGGTGAAAAGGAAGAGTTATAAATTTCTTATTACCGGTGTTTGTTGATGTCAAGGTCGTGGAATTTCTGATGTGTTGTTTGTATTGGACCTTCCTTAAAATACGGTCGACATCCATAGAAGAGAAACCATTGTACCTCGCTACATCTTTGATATACTTTAATTCTTTGTCGTACCTGCTCTTGTTTAGCGGAAATCTGACGAGTCTATTGACCAGAAAACTAATCGCGGACATTTTTTGTTGTTCGCAATGGTGCGAATCAAACGTGATGAATCTGTTGGAGTTAGTTTCTTTTCTGTAGATGTCTATTTCTAATTTATTGTTGTTGCGTATGACTAGAGTATCTAGAAACGGAAGGCGATTGTTCACTTCTTCTTCAATAGTAAAGTTGATCGTGGTAAATTTTGAGTTCAGTTGTGCTAAAAAATCTTGTATGTTTCCTTTGTTGGTTGAATTTTTGGAAGACAATACATTCCAAAAATTCACAAACCAGGTAATTCCATGAGACCTATAGTATCCGGCATTGATTCTCCAACATACAAATTGTCCAAATGGCTAGTGAATGAATATAAGAACTTGCCCCATAAAGTAGATAACCTATGTGTAGAAAACTCCGTAGATTTTGTAAATAAAATTGAAAAGACTGAATTAAAAGATGGGGAAATCCTTGTATCATTCGACGTTTGTTCACTTTTCCCAAGCGTACCAATTCCAGAAACTCTGAAGTATTTGGTTGAATTTTTGAAATTAAATAACGTAGATGATGTGAAAACCGCGGAATATAAAAGGTTAACTAAATTATGCATGTCACAAAATTGCTTTCAAATAGGCGGAAAATGGTTCGAATAGGTGGAAGGCACGGCGATGGGTAATTCTTTATCTCCTTTTATTGCGAACCTTTTCATGAGCAAATTTGAAACGAACCTGAAGAAAGAAACCAAATATTTCCCGAGAATTTGGCTTAGGTACGTAGATGATATTTTCGCGGTGTTTGATACCAACAAAGGAAACGTACAAGATTTTCTAGCAGAACTGAACTCAAAATTTACCACGATCAAGTTTACTATTGAAGAAGAAGTGAACAATCGCCTTCCGTTTCTAGATACTCTAGTCATACGCAACAACAATAAATTAGAAGTAGACATCTACAGAAAAGAAACTAATTCCAACAGATTCATCACGGTTGATTCGCACCATTGCTAACAACAAAAAATGTCTGCGATTAGTTTACTGGTCAATAGACTCGTCAGATTTCCGCTAAACAAGAGCAGATACGACGAAGAATTAAAGTATATCAAAGATGTAGCGAGGTACAATGGTTTCTCTTCTATGGATGTCGACCGTATTTTAAGGAAGGTCCAATACAAACAACACATCAGAAATTCCACAACCTTGACATCAACAAACACCGGTAATAAGAAATTTATAACTCTTCCTTTTCACCCAACAGTAAAAGGGTTAAGTAAAATTTTCCGACAATTAAATCTGAACGTGTCTTTTGTGTCAAAAAACAACTTAAAGAATCTCTTAGGGAATCCCAAAGATAAACCGGAGATGATAAAAAGGTCTGGAATATACCAAATCGCATGCAATGATTGTGAGAAAGTTTATATTGGACAAACAAAAAGGAGTATCGAAACGAGGTTCAAAGAACATATTAGACACTATCGTTTCGACAAACCTGAACTATCAAGCGTAGCAGAACATATGGTAAAATCCGGACATAAGATTGATTTAAAAAATCTGATACTACTTAAAAACGTGAACTCGTATAGAGAATTAGACGCGTACGAAACGATATGTATGAAAAAGAACCACCCCCAATTACGTTGATGAATAAAGCTAATTTTGAACCAAAAAAAACGTGTTTTCTTTGTTAGGCCCGGGACTTTTCAGCCCATGTGTTATTTCTTGCCGTTCGACTATCTCACTCGCATCTATGAAAACTGTCTCAATTTTGTGCACTTTGTTTATAACTACAATAGTATAATATTACTAGGGCGACCTGAAATGTTTCCGAAATCGGTAAGAGATGGCGCATGAAAGTCGAAGTAGATTCATTGGTCGGCAAGGGTAACCTTTTTTCACCAACCAAATTAGAAATATTTTGCTAGAGGTTCATGTGAGATGTACTCCTTCATTCTCGACCATCAGCTTGAGGGTGAGCGAGTTCAAACGTGGTCAGGCAAGCACAACCGAGGAACCACGATGAAATGGTCGACAAGATACATGATGTCGTGTTAGTCAATCGCCGATTGAAGTTAAAAGAGATAGCAGAGACAACAGGTGTCTGAGAAGAACGCGTTGGCCATATCCTACCCGAAGTTTTGTATCTGAAAAAGCTTTCGGCGCGATGGGTACCGCGTTTTCTCACACCGAAGAAAAAATGAAATCGGGTGACCGTTTCGAAGGAGTGTCTGGCCAGGATCCAATTTAATCCAAAGTATTTATTCATGCGTTTCATAACCGTGGATGAGAATTGGATCCACCACTACATACCAGAGATCAAAGACCAATCGAAACAGTGGACTTTTCCCGCCGAATCGGCTCCGAAAACAGCAAACACCGTTGCATCGGCCGGAAAGGTCATGGGGACCATTTTGTAAGATTCCCAAGGTGTAATCCTCATCGACTATCAGCAGAAGGGAAGGACGATCACGGGACAACACTACAGCGATTTATTGACCCGATTCGATGCAGTATTGAAGGAGACACGGCATCGTTAGCAGTGGAAAAAAATACTTTTCCACCATGACAATGCATCAGCTCATTCATCCAGCATCGTCATGTTCAAATTGAATGAGTTGCGTTACGATTAGTCTCCCATCCTCCATATTCACCGGACCTAGCCCCCAGCGACCTTTTCCTATTCCCAAACCTGAAAAAATCACCGGAAGGAAAGAGATTTGCCTCAAACAGGGAGGTCATCACCGCTGCAGATAGCTATTTTGCAGACCTCGAAACGTCCTACTCTTCCGACGGCTTGAAGAGACTGATGCACCGTTTGAGAAATTGTATTGATACTTCGAGGAGACTACAATGAAAAAAACAAATAAAAAACCACACCAATACCCTGTTTTTTTGTCGATTCCAGAAACATTTCAGGTCTCCCTCGTATATCAGCAAACATCCAGTACCTCCCCTGCAAATAATTTCCACCAGTAGATTTGCTTAAGAAAAAAGCATAACGATATTTTTAATATTTGAACTTACAACTATTTTTACAACCGATACCTATATAAAAGAAATAGATTATCTAAATTACATACAATAGTTACCTGGTAATTTTACGTCTGCAAAACCATTAGTTAATGTAGTACGTAGGTGATCCAAATGTTGCTGTAACGCAGAGTTATTCTTCTTTTGCTGTATTACTTCGCCTTCCAATTTTTCTATTGCCATTTTCATGCTCTCTATATGTTTCTGTAATGTAGCATTCTGTTGCTCGTAATCAGTATTTGATTTCCTTAGTTGCCTCAGTTCCGCATCACGAGTTTTATTATGATCTAAGAATTCTTCGGTAAATATTGGAATATCGAAATTTGAAAAATCCACTTCGTTATTATTCTGAGTATCTTTAGCTGTTTGAGTTTTTGCTATAGGCTAGGAAAAATCATTATTTCTAGTCTCTTATTTACGTAAAACTAAGCTACTTTACCTGTGGTTCATCTTTAGTTTCCTTCATTTTCTTTTCGTTTTGTTGCTGCGTAAATTGTTTGTATGCATCTGTCTGTTTATACGCATTGTATTCTCTCGTATATCTTTCCCGGTCCTGCTCTGCAGCATCCAAGTACTGCTGCTTCTTAGCCGATGGCAAATTACTCCATTCACTAGCTAAAATTTTTGTTATTTCTGCAAAGGATAGATTAGGATTTGCTGCTCTGACACTCTCTCGTCTATCATTTAGGAATCGAACGTAGCCTGTAAATTCTCTGATATGAACCAAATATAAAACATAAGCAATACTACCTGTTAAAGGATGTCTTGGCGCTGTAGTATCTTTTGGCTTCTTACGTTTTTTAGCTTTTGAATTTCTTGATTTTTGTGCTATTCCTTCCGAACTGTCAGGAGCCTTTTCATCAACTGTGGTAATTGGTTTAATTGTATTTTTAACTGATTCAGGTGCTATAACAGGATTTGGATTTTCTGCTGTATTTTCCATTTACTTCTTACACTTATTATGAAAATTAATGTTGTAGGTATATGATTTAAAATATTATCACTTTGACATTTATAATACTATTATAGAAATCAACGAATGAATTATTATAGAGGCGAAAAATCCAAAAGCATCATTTGATGTAGTTTGATGCTTGATGAGGTTTTGAACATATAAGTTGGTTACTATCTTTACTAACAGAAATCTGTAAAGTATTTGTTGAATAAAATGGACAACTGCAGCTAATACAAAAAAGTGGCGAACAACTTACTAGACAAGTTAATTGACATTACATTAAACTAGTGTAAATTGTGGATTTAAATTATATTCTAAACCAAAAATTTCGGCGTAGTAAGGCGCCGCCATCTGTAATACAGCAGTCGAAATAAAACTAGCAATGCCAGCAAAGCTTCACACATAGAATAGGATCTTCACGACTGTTTCCGACGATTGGCTGTTACCTCATGGTTACCTCCATGTTATCTCTAATCTCTAAGGTCGTCTTTCAACCGACACAACATATTTATATCGGCTCTGTTTTGAAATGTTGACGAACGATACGAATGCAAATGTACTTCCTAAAAATTGTTTTTTCATGTCACACTTGAGAAACCAAAAACGGACATAAACTTTCTTATGATTGATTTTTTTATAGTTATTTTAAAGACGCGATATAGCATACAGCATATCAAACGCGTATTATCAACTTCAAAAATTATTATTTTTCTAAAAATTTTAACATGCATCGCAAAATGGCCAGAGTTCTCTTCGCTCCTTAAGTTTGAATATATTAAGTAGAGGGAAATTTTTACCGCACAAAATTAGTTCAAACCTGATATAAAACTTCCAAATTATTAAAATTTAAAGCAATCAAGATGCCGCCAATACCGACCGCACCGTTAAATTTAAAAAAAATGGGGGGAATGATAAGTACATAGCCCTCGTATTTAATCTCAATAAAGACACAAGCACAAAATAGAGTTATATAGCACATATTAGCACAAAACGGCCACAGGACAATAGCGTAGTCAAATTTTTTAAAAACTGTGCGGCGACAACATGAAGTTGGCCTTCATTTTTCAAGCTCAATTATCTTGACAAATACTTTCATATACTAAAAAGTTGGCGAACTTTACGCACCCATTTACATGATGAGTTACGCGTTTTGCTATATAAATGTGCTGTTAATAATCAACTAAATGTTTTATTCTAATTCCGTCTTTCATATTCTAATTCAGTCTTTCTAATTCGTTTACCTTGAAACGTGGAACTGTATTAGTTCCATAAACGATGGAAATAGCCCAAATAACAACTCTAATTATCATCCATCGTCAACAAAATGACAGACCCTTACTAGTCAGAACTAAACAACACCAGAAGTTAGTTCAGATGGGGGTAAAAGATAAATCACGTTTGGTTCAAAACGGTAGGGAACAATATTATATGATTGCTGCGTTGTTCCGCGAAATAAAGAAGATAAATAAGACAACGCCATAAAGAGCAAAACGAGAACAGCATTTACGATCATAAACCACCATTAGCACCCCAAGCCTGGAGATCAAAATTATTTTAGCTTAAATATAAGTTTAACACAATAACTTCTTCCCGCCAGATTAGCTTACTGGTTAAGTGCATTGAAGTACTAAATTCTAGAATAACAAATCGAGCTCAGTTCTCCTCCCCACACGAGACAGTTTTCACTAAGAAATATAGGGAAGTCAAATAACCGGACAAATTATTTAACGAATGACGAATCTAGCAAAATGAAAAGACAATGGAATTTTTTAAAAACTACTTTTTGGCAGCAGCTTTGAAACTAGAGAGGATGTGTCAGCCGATTATTTATCAGAAGAACTTTTTTATTATTACAACGTAAATTTAGGGAGATAAATTAAATACAAACGCACTCAAACAATCTGTATATCAATTAGTTGTTGTAACAATATGACGTCAGGCATTATATCAAATACCGCTAATGTAACTTTTGCCGAAAACTGACCAACAGCTAGCTGACTTTTTAGCGTCTCAATTTAAAAGGACTCCTCCGAATTAAAAAAAGTAGATATATTTTCTGGAGAATTAATTTATCGATGACATACGTAATATACCTTCATTGGAAAAATCACGGCGTTAGAGAAACATGGGTTTACCGTATTGGAGAGCCCGCGGTAATTGGAGAATCATGAATGTATTAGATCGTCTTGGAAGCATGATTTTTGTCTAACACCGGTTGACTAGTTATTACGGTTTATTTTATCACTGTCTTACTTTCGACTTGACATCGACGCCACTGTTTTCGATTAAAGTTAAATAACTTTCGGGTAGATGTCACCACTTGTTTCTATATTGATAAGTGCTGCTAACTTACGAAGATTTTGGCAAATCACTTTGCAAAAAATGATGTTATTCAAGTATTAACCGTGTGTAACATTCAGGATACATTAATAGTGTGTTGTAAGTATTCGTTTCTTTATATGAAGGTTTATTAAGTGCAAGTCTTTACTTTCTGATCTTATTCGCAACTAACGTTACATTCAATGTGATTTATTTGTACGTGATTTTTTAATAGTTCTTTGTGTATGGGTCTTTCCGTTTTATTACACCACTGTGCATGTGAATTTGATCTATTTAGAAGATCACACTCTTCAAAATATGTGTATTCAGGATCTTCATTTGGTAAGTAAGCTCTTTATATTATAGTAATTTCTATGTTATGATGTGACATTTAGGTTAGGTTTAATTAATTCATACCAAGCGTCTCAAACCTTCGCTTGAGATTATATCATCCATAAGAGAGAAGGATTAAAAAGTTAATAAAATCAATTCTTGAAAAAATACAATTTTAAAGTAAAAGACTACTTGTTTAAGTTAATGTTAGTTTGTCAACTGACTTTTAATGCCTATTTGATAAAATACTATTACGTTGATTTTGTTTATATAACTTAGTTTTTCTCCTAATTATAACTATTTTTGAACATCTTACTGCTTGCTATTTTAGCATAAATTTTAGATTAAACTTTAAAATACGCTGTTACGAAGTGTAGACATAAATAGGATACCTGTAGCTGTGTTTTCGTATAAAATAACGAATGTCACAAACGTAAATGAAGAACGTAAGTGCGGGAGCAAAAATGATTATTGACCTAATTTTGAAATGTATTTCACCCCAGTATTGGTTTGTGAGTTGTCAACCCTTCAAATATCTCCCGGTATACTTTATTTTACACATTATTTAGTAATATTATCGATTAAAATTTTGCAATCAAGAAAGAGCAATACAGTATCACTCTGACGATAAATCAATGCTACCTGGATTATATCTATTAATTAATTGTTAATTAATAGACTTCCTGTAATAGTAATATGTATAGGATCAGCTTTCTGTTGAGATAGGTCAGTTACCTTTTACCTGTTGTTGCTTGGCAACGCAAGCTCCCGGTTTAGTTTGCAATGATAAACACAAGAGATGTGGATCGTTTAAAGTGGCTGTATAACATCTACGCCTGCCAAAATCGATATTATAACATACCGTATGTACATTTTATTTATTTCTTACTAGCTACAACACATATTTTAGAATCTACGTATACATATAATGCGGTGGTTCTGATTCCTCCGTACAGAATGTTTTGTAGGGGATGCGCTGTGCGTACTCGTATACTTGTGTTATATATAAACCTAAAAGATCCTGCAAATTTGGCGTTTAAGTATTTCATGAAACATTCATAATAGAAATTTGACATAACTATGAAAGCAAATTTTCCAAAAATGTTAAAAATAGTTCTCCGTATTGTGGAAATTTGCATCCCTTGATATTGTTCTGCGGTTACCTTCAATTCTTCCTGAGTAGTATTTTTTTTTTGTTTTTGATTGGGAGTTCATGGGCTAAAAATCAAGTGAATTTAAACCGGTTGAATCATGCTTGCTAACTACCACGACCACGCAGTATAATTGTTGGTGAAGTTTATGCTATGTTAGTAAAAATAACTAATCTATAGATTAAATCTACATTTGATGATAAGTCCTGGTGGTAACCTTTCTATTCGCTGTAACGAAGAGCTAGAGCATTACTAGTGTGATCAGTGTTGCAGCTGCAGGGTGATATTCACACTTTCGGTATTTTTGAGGTTTGCTATATCTCTGTTGTTATGACAATCGCGTTATGTAAACAAAATTAGTTTAGAGAGCATTCCAATAAAATGCCAATATCTTATACACAGTCAGAGCCACTAACCGTTCCTGACCGCATAAATGAGCGCGCTGCCGTGAACATTATTGACAACATTATCACACTTTGGTCCAAATTTCTCTCCATAGTCGTATTCATAAGTGTTCAGAGAACATTTTAACAAAATTTAAAGAATTAACCCGATTAAATAATCCCGCCGCCGTAAGCGTTATTTATTTTGACAACGTACTTTTAGCCCAAATTTCTGTCTATATAATATATAGTGAAACATTTCACATAACTTTTTAATATTTTAACGGAAGGTGAATTATCACCTTCTACGAATAATTACTCCAGCGATTCTTAAAAATCCATACTTTATCCAAATAAACGCGTTCGTTAATGGTACTATATATACGGAGGCTATATTCCGAGGTTTCATTAAACCAACCACTTTGTGAATCATCTTCCACTGGAAACTAATATTTTTAAAACTTTGCACTGAATGAAATACCTCCATTGAATATGCCTCTATATTTGAATGTTATAAGTAGAACTAATCATGTAATACGCTCCCCTAAGGTAAAATAAACTGAGAATTGAAGCGAGGAAAATATTGATTTTGCTGACGTTTTTGGTACATTTCATTTTGATTTATTCCGCCTCTTTTTCCGAGAAAGAAGAAGTTGATGTGTTTTTATAGCCTGTGATATCCGGCTTACAGGTCATAATCTAACGTTTGCGGCAGTAACAACGGTCTAAATTAATGTATTAATTATTATTTATAAACTAAAAGAAATCGTTTAGTAGAAATTACTTCTCGTGCTTATTTATACTAGGGTTTTTGGCATTTTCAACGGGTAATTTTTACCACTAGTAGTTCGAATAAGAACTATTTTAATACAAAATTTAAAAGCTATTTAGTTTTAAATAAAATAAACATAGAGCTAAGCGGCAAAGCTCGTATGGGTTACACGGAGGTTATATTTAGAAACTCATTTAACGTAGTTTTTTTTGTACAACATCCCAGTAGTTACATTCAGAAGTAACAAAAACGCAAATTACGTTATATGTTTTATGTATTTGCTGTAATACGGGAAACATTTACTTCCTATTGTAAGTTGTAAGTAAAGTTCGCAAAGCCGGTGCCAGATCACGGACGTGTGGAGAGGCGGGTGATATTCCGGTAATGTTATATGCCGTACGAATAAACGCATTTGTACAATAGTGTTTTGTGAACCTTAATAGTTTCCTATTTTTGTCTAAATTGTAAATACTGTTGCTTCTTTTGTGCGGAGTACCCATGTGACTATGGCGACACATCGAACGCCGTTTTAATGACGAGCATCGGAACTTACCGTACCCTGAGTTTATCACCACAGAGGTGTTTGCACTGTATCCGCTATCATTATGGCAGCAGTTCTGAAAATGTTGTTCTACACAAAAGAATTATGTAAAAGCTATGTAAATATTTCTCATAGAAATGGTTTTTGGTGAGCAGTGTCAATCACTCAAAATTACGAAATAATCATTTATAACAGCTTATATGATTACACCGTCGAAATAATTCCGATTTACTTAATTCCTTGGTCGAAATTTACATCTATAATTTTCAAATTGCACTTAAAAACATTGCCTTGAATATTTGGTACGTCTGAGCTATTCTTTATAAGGGTGCAGTGTATGATGTGTGTGATGATTGGTCGCTGTTATCATCTTCAGAAAAGAAAAGGAAACGTCCGTTTAAAATCAAATGCGAGCTTAACCAAGCACTAAGTTAACAGTAGTTAGTCATTTAATTTGCATGAGTTTGGACCGAAAAAAGTATTCTATATTTGTACTGCATACGCATTGGTATACTAAGATATTACGAAATATAACTTCCTATTATATCATTTTTCATAATAGTTTAGGATTATGGAATATAATAATAATAATGTATTACACTGTAATATTTGAACGTTTTACTAATAGGTTGGCAGTGAAATCTAGGTAACAGCTTTAACGTAAACTACATATATCGATAAATATTTTAGAGGCTAGCTTCTGCAGCCTTTTGTGTGTAAACAAGGTCAACTATCCTGATTTGTAAGACATAAATAATAATCTTTAGATAAAAGGTTAGTTTCTAATTGTATAATAGTAATAGGAGACACACACTACTGAAAAATGTGACAATATTTTTATTTCAAATGCTAGTGCAAAACTTGTTACTGCTGTACGGCAGACCTCCATTCTTTTACCAAATTGTTTAATAACATTTTGACATAATTGCTGCTCAATTTCACGAATACCCTCGATAATGCGCTCCATAAGATAAATTGCCTCTGGATGGTTAACACTTTTTATTTTAAGTAACGTCAAAATAAAAAAGCCATAGGAGTTGCATCGCACGATCTAGTCGGCCAATTAATCTTTTTTTTGTCGGGAAATTATTCGTTTACCAAATCATTCGCATAAAACGTCTATTGTTTCTGCGACTGTATATGTGGCACTGTGTCGCTGAAATCATGTTCCCGAGATCAGTGTTTTTCAAAAAAATAATTACGTTTCGGCATTGAGCTCAAATACCAGCATTGCTAAATTATTTTAATGTAACTTTTCATTGATTTTTAAATGATAATTTTATATCCGTCTTATTACCAACGTTAAATTTTTTATTTTAATTTTAATAGATAAAATAGAAACGTTTATGTTACAGAAAACTTGCTGCATCAACCAGAATATTTCTAGCGCACTTTTACGAAGTTTTGCGCGAACTTTAATAACTGCACTTTATTTCGTGTTAGTATTTCAACATTAACTTAAAAGTTGTTATCTTATTGGAAAGAGGAATGTCACAGATGTCAGACGTCGGCCTGAACATATAGATGGCGCTACTAGTTACTCAGTCTCGGAGTCTCGGAACTTACATATTCGTTTACAAGTACTGAGTGATTTTAAATGTTTGAGGACAGTTTAAATTTCGCGCCTTGCTAAATTTTTGTCATGTTGGCGATTTGGTTTTGAATTCGTAACCAGTAGCGTAGCAAATAGATTTTGGATGGGTGATAAAATATTGACAACAGATCTTCAAAAAATCAATGTCATATTGATTTTCTAAGCAAAATGGAAAATAACACTGATAAACAGTAGCTCTAAGAAGAACAGATTATAAGTAAAAATGAAGAAAATAATAACGAATAAAATGAATATAAATAACGTGTCGCACAGGCAGTTGACAGGACCGATACTCACAATGGCCACTCTTAACATGTCAAATCCACCGCGCGAAATTTAAACTGTCCTCAAACATATAAAATCACCCTGTATACTTATACACCAATTGGTTAGGATATTTAGGAGCAATCAAGAATAAAGCGAAAATGTATTGTATATTAAAGTTTATGTTGTTGTAAGCTTCCTCGCAGCGTCAAATTATACATAAAAGCTTATTAAAAATGAAGCATTGAAAATTTCAGATGCTTCTATGTACATATTTTTCATTTTATTCAATGGAGGTAAATGCTAACAAGTTCAACAAAAAGTGTAACTGTATAGCCATTTTTAAGAGTTGAATGCGGGCTAAAATATCACCTGTATTTTGAGTTAGTATCCCATTAATCTTGCTTTCAGTTCATCCTCATAGACTTCATATCGAAAATGATATGCTTATTCTTTTGTTATCTGATTTGAATTTATTCTTGCGATAACATTTTCTAAGCTGTTCTTTTCTAATTTGGTTATCCTTGCTTGAATTATTTCTACGGACAGAAACACCACAAATTTTTGCATCAGGCACTTAAATGTTTAAAGGGTTTACTTAGTTTATAATTATAAAATACTGCTAATTCTTACGTTGACGGTTTTATTGTGTTATAACTGAGCTGACCTAAGGAAGTCTATATTTATAAAATGAAATAATAATAAGTTTCTTAAACATAAGTGGAATATCAAACTAATTTTTTTAAACTGTCCTCAATGAACTTTTTCAGGATTGTTTCGATCCGCCTATTTATGGTAGCTTTTACGCCACTTAAACTCTCAAATCGAGCACCCCGTAAAGGTATTTTCAAATCTGGATGCAGATGATAATAATTAGGTGTGAGATCTGCCGAGTAAGCTGGATGCGGAAGCAATTCCCATCGTAAGTCGTCAAAACATTCCTCGTCTTTCTTGCGGTGTGCTGTCTTACATTATCCTGTTGCAATAGCGGACGCTTATGCAATTTTCCACACCGTTCTCTGACAAGTTCCTGTCGCAGTGGTCCGGATAATAAATTCGAATAATATTCTGCGTTAATTGTGATATCTTTCGGCAGATAAACCACGAAAATAATTGCTTTCCAATCCCAGCATGCAGTAAGCATTACCTTTCCAACAGACTGAACTGCAGTCGTTTTAAGTGGAGGTACTTCTCCGGGTTTACGCCATTCCTTTGATTGACTTTTGGTCTCGGGTTTGAAATAAAGAATCCGCGTTTCTTCAATGGTTGCCAAAATTCGTCATCGTAACGGGCTAACAGCTCTTTAGTTTGGCGACAAGTGTCAGCCCTATTGAGTTTCTGCTCCGATTCTAACAGCCTCGGCATCCAGCGGGCTCAAACCCGATTTACGCCTAAATAATCATGTAAGATGCCATGAACTTCGTGTCTATTTCTAAGCGTACACTAATTTGAGAAACTCATTCGCCTGCCAAACACTTCTTGCAGGCGTTGAATAATTTCTAAAGTTTTTACACCCTCCTTCCACAAGAAGAACATTATTTCTCTTTCAGATTTGCCCGCGTCGTCCATGGTCACACAAAGAGTGCTACGAAAAGGCGATTATATCGGTCGAACAACTGAATGAACGATATTGCAAGTTTTGCGTAATTAGAGCACAATTCCCCGAATTTTGGAAACATCTCTCGTATTCTAGTCATGATAGATGCATCAAAAATATACTGCAGCAACTATCTGTTTTTACAGCGAAAAATATAAGTAATACTACAAAAGAGCAGGCAATACAAATACAATTCACTTTGAATGGCACCCTTGATGACGCGCATGGCGGAGGAGCCAGAATCGAAGGGGTTCGATTCTGGCGCAAGTGACTGTATACTGTACATTTGAAAATAATTTTACAAGGTGGACCTCAATTTCGCGCAATATGTTCTTGATATCCTAAACAGTATACGAGATGCTGAACTTTATCAGATAATTGACGCAGTCTGAAGGTTTTTTAATCCTTCTTTCTTCAACTTATCACAATTCCCCATTGTTTTTTGATAGTACTTGATTCCAATATCTCATAGACACTATGTAAGATTCAGGCTTCTCTGATCAGATCCTTAATTGATTTGTATATTGCCAAATTTAATTTGTTTAAAATCATCAAACGTTTTTGGAGAAATAAATACTTTTCCATATTATATTAAAATTGAAGAAGTAATAAAATATTAAGGTTAGAAAATGGATCTGCTTAAATGAAATACATTAGGGTTTAACGATATAGATCTTTTTCAGGCAATTTGAACTACGTATACATTAACTATCATACATCAATTCCTGAGTGAGTGATGTCACGTTCAATCATAGTGTACCCTATTATACTTGTAATTTAATGTTCACAGAAATCTATGCTATTATGACCTTTTTTGCTTCTTGGAATGGTAAAACAAAGTGTGACATCAAATATTAAAAGGGTTCTATCAAACCTGCTCGCATTCTAATTGTATGAGTCACATTATTGATTTTCTTGGACCAATTATTTTTTATTTATTCGTTAAAGAATCTAGAATAATAACGACGTTGCGCGCTTACTACCAAACGCCTACGCTTTGTGTGAGTATACTGTGAAATAATAGGCTATTTTGATGTTGCGTTTGATAACTTTTTAATGGTGGATATGAAAATTGACAGAGCCTTATATGCTTGCCCGAACACACAAACAATAAATTTAAAATTTCAGTTGAACATATAACGAGTGTTGAAAGCAACATTCGCATAAAATGCAAATTTATATTAAAAATAAAACATGACAATTGTAACTAAATATTTTTCTCTAAATTCATTCTCAACGATTTATAAGCTATCAAACATATACTAACCTTTTATTTAACATTTAAAACAAGTTTAGTATAAGTAGACTTGTTTACAAAATCCGTACAAACACGAAAACAATGTATTAAATTTTATGGTGGCAATAAACCAATAATGCGTTAATAGTAGGAAATTGGGGATGAATGCGTTATAAACTAGAATTTGGAGGAAGTACTCAATCATCCACCTGTCTTATAATAAACTGTACATTCAGTATATATCCAATATATTCCCGAGATACTGGAAACGTGTGTAATTGCGTTAAGAAGACCCCTCTTCATACTGCTAGTTTATTTGATCGAAGATATGCCAAAAAGAAGGGAATTGGATATTGAAACGCACGCCAGAATTTGAAACAAATCTCAAAAATTTAATATCTCTTAGTGTTGTGTGCGTAGAACAAACAAAAGAAAGGAAGAGACCGGTAGACTTAAGAAAGCGCCGCCTTAGCGCATCGCAAATTATCGCAAAATGCAATTCACAACGCCGTCAGTCTGTAAGTGTGTCGACAGTTGAACGGAGACTAATAGCAGTAAGAAAACCACGATTAAGTTCTATATACAACCGGAAAAGATTAAATTGAGCAAATGCTCACGCAAACTGGAGTATGAACGACTGGAAAAATGTGTTACGGACGGACGAATCGAAATTCGAATTATTCGGAAGTAAATGTTGCACGTTCGTTTGTCGCTTCCCCGGAGAAAAAATGTTAGACGAATGTATTTCAAAAACCGTGAAACGTGGAGGAGAAAACATGATGGTAAGAGGTTGGTTTGCAGGAGGAAGGATTGGAAAATTAGTTAAAGCGGGTGAAAGAATGGTGAACTGGATGTGAATTAATTGAGGAGGGGTTTATTTCTCAGCAAGATAACAACCCCGGACGCAGTAAAAGGGTTAAGTAAAATTTTCTGACAATTAAATATGATGGTGTCTTTTGTGTCAAAAAACAACTTAAAGAATCTCTTAGGGAATCCCAAAGATAAACCGGAGATGATAAAAAGGTCTGGAATATACCAAATCGCATGCAATGATTGTGAGAAAGTTTATATTGGACAAACAAAAAGGAGTATCGAAACGAGGTTCAAGGAACATATTAGACACTATCGTTTCGATAAACCAGAACTATCAAGCGGAGCAGAGCACATGGTAAAATCCGGACATAAGATTGATTTAAAAAATCTGACACTACTTAAAAACGTGAACTCGTATAGAGAATTAGACGCGTACGAAACGATATGTATGAAAAAGAACGGAAACTTATTGAACAGAGAACCATCCCCAATTGCACACTCGAGTTTGATGGAGTTATTACCATAGGCCCTGTTAAAGGTACGATTCGCTTTCGGTCCATCCTTTCCCGCAAAAGGCATTAGACCACCGAGTAGATTGTAAATAGTCATATGTTTTAAAAATTTTAGAGCCTGCGTAGAAAATAATTTGCATGTGTGATGCAGTTTTACTTTCAGTCGGTAACACGGTTGACAATGAGAGCCCACGTGCTCTCGAAACGCTGCGTTCCGCATAATTAATTAATTTGTGTGAGTGGAGTTTACTGCTATACCTGTGGATTAATTCTAAGGATGCCGTGAATCTGTCAGGAAATTATTAAAGCAAGAAACGGTTACTTTGAAGAAACATAACAGTATGTCTTTTTATTTTATTATTTAGTAAGTACTTAGAATGCACTATTTTTTCAATAATATTTCAAGTTAATGAGTAAAGTTTGTTTCTTTAGTTCTGGCAAACATTATCTGTTTAGTTTATTTTGTTTAGTACAATCAAACTTATGAGCGGTAGTGTATATATTCCTAAACATGTGTTCACTGTAACTTGTAGAAAACTACCTACGCAGGTAGATCCATCTAAATTGTAAGTTATTTTCCACTATCTCTAGTTACACGAAATAGCAATGAAAAAAAATTTACTTCTTTATCAGCAAGGTTAACGAGTTACGTATTTGGCTTTAGCTAACAATTTAACTATTCTTGGCATCATTGAATTAATGGTTGGTGTGATGGCACGCGATTAAGTCCTGCTTATTTTTCACTTCATCTTTTTCAGTGCTTGGTTTATTTTTAAGAATAGCGTAATCCTGTGAAGGACGCTAATCAGATAAATTTAAATTGAAATAAAACTTTTAAAAATAAAATTATTAGTCGAGAAATTCACTTCGAAGAGGAAAAATGACGATGTGCTACATATAATTCGATTAACATAAGCAGAAGGCGGAATATTTCCTATCGAGTATTAGATTTGGACGTTGTCGAATATACAGGGATGCAACAATAGTTCGAGATTCTTCGATAACGTGTTTCTCCATTGATAGCACAGAGGAGTTCGTTATATCAAAATCCTAGATGTTCATAAACTGCTACCCAATTTAAAATTATTTTGACATACTAAGTATGCCTTAGAATTAACGAGGACTATTAGTTCTAAACTGTGTAATTAAATGTATCTAACACATGGGCTAAAAAGTCCCGGGCCTAACACATAGATGAGGCTAGTTTTATTGCAGTCACTATGTTCTCTCAGCTAGTACTAACCTTCAAAAGACAGCTGTTAAAATTTCATGATATTCTTTTCATTAGTCTGTGAGTTATTGTGCTAAGAGTCACGCTACTTTTGTTATTTTCAAAACAATGGATCAAAAACAATTTCGTGTTTTAATCTTACACTGCTTCTTGATGGGAAGAAATACCGTTCAAGCGAAGCAATGGCTTGAAAAGTGTTATGGGGACTCCGCTCCATCAGAAACAACAATAAAACGTTGGTTTGCTGACTTCAAACGTGTTCGTAGAGACACCGATGATGCAGAACGCAGTGGACGTCCAAATGAGGCGGTAACACCAGAAAACATAAAAAAAATCCACAAAATCGTTTTGAATGATCGAAATGTGAAGTTGCGTGAGTTAGCTGACATAGTAAAGATATCAAAAGAACGTATTGGCTTTATATTGCGTGAGCATTTGACTATGAAAGAGCTCTGTTCAAAGTGGGTGCCGCGTTTGCTCGCTGTTGATCAAAAACAAGAACGTGTTGATGACTCTGAGCAGTGTTTGGCCATGTTTGAACGTAACAAACCGGAATTTTTGCATCGATATGTGACAATGGATGAAACGTGGATCCATTACTTCACTCCGGAATCAAAACGATCGTCATCTGAGTGGACAGCAACTGGCGAACCTCGTCCAAAGCGCCCGAAAGCACAACAATCGGCCGGAAAGGTTATGGCCTCGGTATTTTGGGATATGCGTGGTGTAATATTCATCGACTATCTTGAGAAAGGAAATACCATCAACAGTGAATATTATATAGCGTTATTGGAGCGTTTGAAGGCCGAAATTGCAGACCACATACGGCAAAGAAAAAAATGTTGTTTCATCAAGACAACGCACCGTGTCACAAGTCAATCGAAACAATGGCAAAACTACATGAATTGAACTTGGAATTGCTCCCACATCCACCGTACGACTACTGGCTGTTCGCAGACCTCAAAGAAATGCTCGCCGGCAAGAAATTTCGCACGAATGAAGATGTTATCGCTGAAACTGAGGCAAAATATAAATCGTTCTACAAAAGTGGTATTGAAATGTTAGAGCGGCGTTGGAATGATTGCGTTGCTCTTGATGGAGATTACGTTGATGAGTAAAGCTAATTTTGAACCAAAAAAAAACGTGTTTTCTTTGTTAGGCCAGGGACTTTTCAGCCCATGTGTTAACTTTAAGGTTTGTCGAATTTCAGGAAAAGCCAATACAAACTTTTAGTGGGATCTTGTATAATTCTGATGAATTTTAAATTTATTTATTTTTTTTATAGTATTTGAATTTTGAACAATCGCCTAAACAATCTCTCATTTTAGTTAATAATTTTCGTTTTAATTTTTTAATAGTAAAGCTATTAACAGTCAAAACTAAATTTAACAACTTTACCATATTTAAACCTGTACTTTTGCGAAATTCCCACAATGGTGCGTGAATTTTGTCTAATACTCAATGAAGGTCGAAATTGCAAAGAAACGACCGCATATGGCAAAGAAAAAAATGTTGTTTCATCAAGACAACGCACCGTGTCACAAGTCAATCAAAACAATGGCAAAACTATATGAATTGAACTTCGAATTGCTCCCACATCCACCGTATTCGCCAGATTTGGCTCCCGGCGACTACTGGCTGTTCGCAGACCTCAAAAAAAAATGCTCGCCGGTAAGAAATTTCGCACGAATGAAGAGGTTATCGCTGAAACTGAGGCCTATTTTGAGGCAAAAGATAAATCGTTCTACAAAAGTGGTATTGAAATGTTAGAGCGGCGCTGGAATGATTACGTTGCTCTTGATGGAGATTACGTTGATAAATAAAGCTAATTTTGAACCAAAAAAACCGTATTTTCTTTGTTAGGCCCGGGACTTTTCAGCCCATGTGTTACACATCAGGTACCAAAAATTATAGTATTCACACACATTGCAGTTCACTAAAATATCTTCTTTCATCTAATAAGCATACTGTACAAAACATACTGTATCCAACCTAAAATTCATTAAATTGGATAATATTCAAAAATAATAGTGAGCTCACATATAATTTATGCGTACAGGAAATACTTCTCCTCTACGGATACCTTTACCGGACGGCGATTCCTGCATCGTATAGTCAGAGAGCTAACACAACTGTTCTGCGAGATTGACATGCACGCAAACCTCCATTCAGTGACCTTGAAATTAGTCGGGTCACACTTGCGGTTTCTACTGAACTTCTCATCCTCTAAGTCAAACTCCCTCGCTAACAATTGGTGTGGGTGATTAATTGCCTGAGGAGCTTATTTTCTACTATCTTTCCATCGGTTCGTGTGTAGATATAACATATTTTAGTGCGATGAATTTTCGTCTTCGTGGTTTGTTGTAAATTTCACTGATTCATTGACGTAGATAATTATATTATACGGAAAAGCCTCAATATTACAATATATCTCATTTTCATATGATAAAGTTTTAGAGGACGCACAAAGATTGATATGTCAAAATGTAAAGTGGATTAAAAATTACATCTATCTATAACTACATCCTAATATTTAAATTTTATTGTTTTTGGAGTTATATACTTGCTTAGTTTAAGTAAAATTATACAGGAAAAAAGTAATTGCATATCATACAGAAATGTACGAATAGACCAATGATCAGCGGAATCGCATACGTTAATGTTTGCAGTGACTTGAGTCTATTCGGACGGTACGAACAAAAATGCCAGGCAAAATAAGAGAAATTGGTCGTATTTTAAATAAATAATTTTCAACAATTAGATACGGTTTAGCAAAGTTTAAAAATACAGGAAAGTTGAATAATTCATTGCTATCAGGTTCTCCAAGAAAGTTAACAGCAAGGGTTTAAAATTTTATAATCAGAGAAATTAAAAACAATCCTTTTAGTAGTACGCCCAAATTAGCAATGACCCTTTATCATGTTACTGGAAAGTATGTACACTACCGCTCAAAAGTGTTTAGGCATTCTCACTGACAGCAAAAATGTTAATAATATTTACTTTTTTTTATGTACAGATATACGTAACATGAATAAAAATATATTAAATAAACGTGAAAATTAAAACGTTTAATTTAAATTTTGCTTTTATCTGTGACCTCCTCTTGATTTAATAATTGCAGCACACAATCGAGGCATTCTCGCAATAAGTTTTGCCAGAGTTTCTTGTGTTATTGAGGTCCAACTCGATTGCAATTTGTTCCACACGTCAGTAGCTGATGTCGGAGCCGATTCCCGTACTTCCCGATCTAGTTCTTCCCATAGTAACTCGATTGGATTCAAGTCGGGGCTCTGGGGAGGCCGTTCCATAATTTTGAGAGTTCCTTCCTCTTCTAAACGGCGTAAATAGTCTTTACATAATTTAGAGGAATGTTTTGGGTCATTATCTTGCTGGAAGATAAAATGTTGACCCAAAAGTCGAATTCCGGAAGGTATTGCGTGGTTCTCCAAAATTTCGCGGTTGCCTTCTTTTTTTAATATGCTGTCAATTTTCACAATGTCCCCTACACTAGTGCCAGCAAAACAGCCCCAAATGATGATAGAACCTCCACCATGCTTCGCGGTAGCAGCAATACACTCTTCTCTGGCACGTTCACCCACAGATCTTCTTACGAATATGCGTCTTCGGGTTTCGAACAGCTCAAATTTGGACTCATCCGTCCATAGGACGTTGTTCCACTCTTCTATGGTTCAGTGTTGGTGTTCACGAGCCCATTTAAGTCGCTTTTGCTTGTTTTGTTTGCGTAGTAATGGCTTTTTCATCGCAATACGTCCATGGACCCCGGTTTTCTGTAGGTGACGTTTGACTGTAGAAACACTGACTAGTTTTTGGCAACCAACATTTAATTCTGTGGTGATTTCCGGGGCTGTTTTGCGTCTATTTAACTTGCTGGTAACCACTATTCTGCGATCATCTGCAGATGTTGTCGCTTTTGGCCTTGCACTCCGTCTTTTATTAAGAAAACAGACAGTTTCCCGATATATTTTTACGCTATAGTCAACCGTAGCGTGGCGTATTTTAATTTTTTTGGCAATTTGTCGATTACTTACGCCACTTTTATAGTAAGCTATTATAAGCGCACGTGTTTCCGTACTAATTTCTCTTCGCGGAGGCATTTTAAAAAATCGTCCCACGATATTTTGCTCACGACGTGAATAGAGTAAATACCACACTGCAACTGACCATACGTTACAGATTTCACTATAATCTTCTAGGAAGGTAATTTAAACATTATTACCTACAATCTAACAGATGACAAAATTTACCCAGTAAATTCAGAGGGATTGTTATTGTAATTGCACCGCAATAAACAGTTTATGGTAATCCGACCAAGTGCAGGTAAATAATAGTAAACCTTATGCGATATAATGGGTGTTTATCTTACTGAACTACATTTTAAATACGTATTTCATTTTATTATAATGTTTTTTTGGTAAACATAATACTATATTCACAGGTATAGCAGTAAACTCCACTCACACAAATTTATTAATTATGCGGAACGCAGCGTTTCGAGAGCACGTGGGCTCTCATTGTCAACCGTGTTACCGACTGAAAGTAAAAACTGTATCACACATGCAAATTATTTTCTACGCAGGCTCTAAAATTTTTTTCTTTTGCTTGTGTACGTACAGAGGTGTATTAACTATCGTTGTCTGTACTAGAATCGTGTTGATTTTCATTTTCTGAATGCGATTCATTTAGTCCGACACCGCAAGGTACAAAGGACGTGGGATTAAAAAAAAACTTCCAATATCTGTTTTTTTCATGTAATGGTTTTCATGATACAAATTACTTGCTTCTAATTCTTTAATATTCTTCTTGTTACTATTCTTTGTAGGAAGCTTAGTAAGCTGGTGCGATTGATATGGAGCATTGCTCATTATAATGATACTGCCTTCTTGTAAATTTGACGGCAAAGTACTAGGTAACTAGTAACTAACATCCAGGATTTCTTGGACATGGAAATAATTAACTCTTCTTTTAAAATTGTACGATAATAACCAACTGACAACTCAATTTGTGGAGCAAGAGTTCGTATTGACGTTTTTGGGGATCAGTTATTATGTGTCTAACATTATCAGTCGCTTCTTTTGTCCGGACTTTTGGTAATCTACTACCGTCTTGTCGTCAGACACATACGGTTTGTTAAAATACTGGAACAAGTCTATTAAGTGTGTTCTGAGGAGTGTTATAATCAACAATAAGGTTGGGAAATTCATCTCGAAGTTCTAAATAATCTTTAATGGAATTCGTCCACTACCTATAGATCTTTTGACTATTTTCAAAATTTTCAAAATACGGATCAACCACGGATGCTTTGTGTATGTTATCAAATACCGTTTTAAAATTTAAAAGAACGTAATACTATTTTTATCAAATTTTTACGGTTATTGACAGACACTTAACATAAAATTATGTAGATTTGTGTTAAGCCACACGTTTTTTGTCAAAAATCTTTTTAGTTTCGGATTTTTCTGACACCCCGATATAAAAACTGTCATATTATGGCTAATTATGCTGTTTGTTATTAGTATGTTTGAATTGCGGAATTACGGCTGCTAAAGGGCTATTTTTTATTTATGATTTTACTACGCTACTCGTACCTTGCTACCGCTACCTTGTCAGTGACCTGCCGTGAATCAGAATGATGAGTCATCGACAACATCAAGGTTATTCGTGTGCGATAAAGCATCTAATCTAAGATTCTAGGAACTCCCCGACCTCAGCGATTCCTACCGGTACCTATAGAAAACGAAACTGAAATCGGTGAAGGTCAGTTGAAGTTACCACCTCCAATTGGGGGTGGAATGGTGTGGGCGGTTGCGAACGTTATTGATGAGATTGTTTCACACACATAAAACAAATGCCACTGTTACGTAGAAGGAGCTCATTAAATGGTTATTAAAATAAGTAACAGTCGTACACAATTATATAAAGAAATATTACTTTCGTTCGAACATTGAGAACTTTGCTTCATTTTTGAAAAACTAAGCGAGCGATCAAAACGCCTTTTATCTTATCTAAATCTTACCTATACTTTTTAGTATAATGTAGCAATTGTATAAAGTTCAGGCAAACTTAGTTTGCTGAACAAAAAACGAAACGTTCTTTGACGACCTGATCTGAAATTGCACTGAATCTCGGCAAAATAAGAAAGTTCTCATTCGAGAAAGAATTGTCTTCGTTTTTAGCGACTTTAATAACGTTTATTAGTTTGCCTCTTTGTACTTATTTTTTCTTGTTGATTTATCACATAGCCTTTTTCTTCTTTTACAAGCTCTTGCTTTTATTTGACGTAATCGTTCAAATGCATTTTTCGTAAAAAATGGAAACGAAACAACAACTGCGTGGTACATATTCTTTGTGGTAGTTGCAATTTCTCTTCGAATGTCCTCTTTTTATTCCTTCGGGAGTGTTGCTGTATACCTTTGGTTTAAGGGAATCTCATGGGGAAAAGTTCATTGGTGTCAAATCAGGGGTACGTGCCGGCCAATTTATGTCAGGTAGTTTAGATATTAATTTTCCAGAAAAAAATTTACGAATCACTGGTAAATAACACATCATTCGAAACTCTGCACGATCTCTGTCATCTTCAAAAAGGTATGGGCCGATAATTCCTTACGCCGATATTGCAACCCAAATAGTAACTTTTGAAGATCGAAGTGCCCTCTCATTTGGATTTGTTGAAGTCCAATAAAGGCAGTTCTGGCTATTTACATGGTCATTAAGGTGAAAATGCGCCCCATGTGAAAAGCTTGCTGTTTGTAACCCGCGTACATAGCATGCACCACCATAAAGCGCTCCATAGCGACTAATCCCCATGCAATGAAGAGAGAGAAACACTATCGTGTTACTTTTGAGCATGTAGCATTAACTTAACAAAAACATACGGAAATGTGTACGCTAAGCTGCATCAATAACACAACCCAAGTGTAGGAATAGTACAGTAAATCATTAAGCCGAAGCAATAGAAATACAAAACTAAAACCCACATTATGAGAGAGTAATTACAATAACACTATTAAAGTCCTTTGTGAAGACTATGTAACTAATATTGATTTGTTTATTGTTATCTAGATATTACACTATAAATTGTATAACGATGGAAAATTTAAAGATGAGGGATTGGTATCCACAAAGCGTTGCTGGTCTGTAGATACAATTTTATAAAATTGCATTTGTACCTGTAGAAAAGTATGTAGTATTATTTGTCAAAGTTAATGCAGCAACTATAGAACTGTATGTACTAACGTAATTTCTTACGATGTGTGAAAAAGTTAAGTGTATTCTCATCAGTCATCACTGTACTGATTGGAAACTATTAACACGTGGGCTGAAATGTCCCGGGCCTAACAAAGAAAACACGGTTTTTTTGGTTTAAAATTAACTTTATGCATCAACGTAATCTCCATCAAGAGCAATGCAATCATTCCAGCGCCGCTCTAACACTTCAATACCACTTTTGTAGAACGATTTATCTTTTGCCTCAAAATAGGCCTCAGTTTCAGCGATAACCTCTTCATTCGTGCGAAATTTCTTACCGGCGGGCACTTTTTTAAGGTCTGTGAACAGCCAGTAGTCGCTGGGAGCCAAATCTGGCGAATACGGTGGATGTGGGAACAATTCGAATTTCAATTCATGTAGTTTTGCCATTGTTTTGATCGACTTGTGACACGGTGCGTTGTCTTGATGAAACAAAATTTTTTTCTTTGCCATATGCGGTCGTTTCTTTACAATTTAGGCCGTCAAACGCAACCATAACGCTATATAATATTAACTGTTGATGGTATTTCCTTTCTCAAGATAGTCGATGAATATTACATCACGCACATCCCAAAATACCGAGGCCATAACCTTTCCAGCCGATTGTTGTGCTTTCGGGCGCTTTGGACGAGGTTCACCAGTTGCTGTCCACTCAGATGACAATCGTTTTGATTCCGGAGTGAAATGATGGATCCATGTTTCATCCATTGTCACATATCGACGCAAAAATTCCGGTTTGTTACGTTTAAACATGGCCAAACACTGCTCAGAATCATCAACACGTTCTTGTTTTTGGTCAACAGTGAGCGAACGCGGCACCCACTTTGAACAGAGCTTTCTCATAGTCAAATGCTCATGCAATATAAAGCCAATACGTTCTTTTGATATCTATACGATGTCAGCTAACTCACGCTACTTCACTTTTCGATCATTCAAAACGATTTTGTGGATTTTTTTGGTGTTTTCTGGTGTTACCGCCTCATTTGGACGTCCACTGCGTTCTGTATTATCGGTGTCTGTACGATCACGTTTAAAGTCAGCAAACCAACGTTTTATTGTTGTTTCCGATGGAGCGGGATCCCCATAACACTTTTCAAGCCATTGCTTCGCTTGAACGGTATTTTTTTCCCATCAAGAAGCTGTGTAAAATTAAAACACGAAATTGTTTTCGATCCATTGTTTTGAAAATAACAAAAGTAGCGTGACTCTTAGCACAATAAATCACAAACTAATGAATAGAATATGATGAAATTTTAACAGCTGTCTTTTGAAGGTTAGTACTAACTGAGAGAAAGGTGACTGCAATAAAACTAGCGTCATCTATGTGCTAGGCCCGGGACTTTTCAGCCCATGTGTTATATATTTAAAATGACTGCCTCTTATATAACAGTCAACTTTAAAAACGTATTGGCAAAACCCCATTGGTTTTGTTTAAAATTCTTTGTGTAATGTTAAGTTTTGCTAAAATATTTAAAATATTCAAAACTTCCGACTATTCCAAAAACTATTAAAGTTTATAAAGACCCAAAGCCATCACTGGCGTGAGAATATTAGCCGTAATTTGATTTTAACAACGTACTGCAACAGAAAATGATGATATACTGTATCAATACACTACTTTGCCATGAAAGTCAATATCGCTTTTACGGGTAGTCTGTATTGCTCCCACTAATAATACCAAAAAGGTTCAGTTAGCACGTGGATAGAACGAAGGTCACGGACACGTGCGGGCTTCTGTTTCGGCCGACTGCTTTTCCACGGCACGCTTTCCGGTAATACATTACAGCAACTAGGTTAGCGCGAAAATCGCAGTCTTCTTTGCCCTCGTCGCCGGGAATTACAAAAAGAATCGATATTTGCAATTCATTTGAAACGAATCAAGATGGGGCTTTCTCAGAAAACTTCATCGAAACCCGAATAATTTACGTAATAATTTTATTATTACGTAAATTATTGTAATGTCTCTGAGCTTATACTAAGCGGAGAGGAAGCGCGTACAGTGGAATGTTTCGTGCTTGTGCGAGTATGGTATTCGTGACTTTCGCTTTAGTCGGAAGTTCTAACGATTTCGTATATATGTATGTGCACAAATTGTTTGATTTCATGCCGTTCATGCAAGGTATGCTTTTTGGCAATTCTTAGAACGATCCATAGTATATTACAATAAAATGCAATGGAAGAAGAAAAAAGAAAAGGAAGGAGAAACTTTATATATGAGCAAAATGTGTAATAACGCTTCTGAATTACATAATTTGTAAAAACCATTTCAACGTGGGGAATTCTGTATCATTATTAGATATTACATTATTCACAATCAAATCAAACACCAGAAGATGTCCTGGTCATTGTATTATTAAAATAATATTAATAATACGTTCATCTATAGTTACATGAAAAAATCCCTCTTAGTATTACATTTTAATTAACTTTTCGGTGGTTGATCAATGTTTTTAAACAGGAATTCCATTAAAACTCACTGACGCTATCACTGCGTGCTTGTATTCGCATTTTGATTTAAAATAAGTATGTTGTTTTATTCTCGCGGCACGTGGTTACACGATTCGAACAATCTTCATTCATAAGAAACGAAGCGGTTCACTTGGCATCGGATTCGGTACCCTAATGGAGCGGATAATTCTGTCCGAGCTTTGCGAAAATGACAACTGGTGTTTAATGTGTGCGTATAGCAACTTATTTTTAAATGACTGGAGAGTAATCTATAAAAACGTGAATACACACCTACCGACAATATGCGTATGTATACGAAGATCAATACATTTCACGCCGAAATGTACTTATTTTTAGTCCTCAACACATTTTAACACCTTCATATCACATATCGCTTATCCATGACGGTCAAGAGAATCGTATACATAAAATATCTGGTGCTTTTTTGCCTTTTTGACTTATTTATTTATGAAAGGTCTAATGGTTAGGCGTTATGCAAAAGGCAGTTCTAATTATATATAGACGAGATTACATGCGCAAGGTTTTCGTTTCTCATTTTTGTTATTTAACGCAAACTACAAAATTTATTAGGGGCGGTTAGCAAAAAATTCCGTAAACCAATGCTTTATTTGTTCAATTCAGTCAATAACGTTACTTTATTTATCTGCTCCGAAGTGAAGCTATGAACTTTTCTGCTACGTACATACACTACCGGCCGTAAGTGTTTAGCCACCTGCACAATTGGAGCTTGTTCAAAGAATCTAGTTCTTACCCTTATCAACATATATCTATTACTAAACTGTAAGCAGACTGGCATTAAGATATCGAAAGTGATCATTTTTGCGGATCAGGTATATCATAGGAAATGTTTATCACGGCCGTTATAAAATATGAATGTAGATGACACGGGTATTTTAATATAACGAAAAAAAAAAATAGTTTGCATTTATCTTTCGTATTGCAAGGTGTGAATAGTGAATAATTGTGGAAAGTGTTTTAAAACAGGGAGTAACGTTAATGTAATGCGGACAAGAAAAGAATTATCTACGGAAACGTTTGCTCAAATACAACATGGGTAAAAGTAACCGAGAAATTGCTAAATTATTGAAATTAAACCATAGATCCGTAGATTATACTGTTACAAAATATCAAAGATGTGGTGGTGTATCCAATAAACAGCGACCTGGACGCGTTTGATTCAAACAGAAGAACATTTGCCCGTTGATCGAAACGGGAACGACGAAGGACTTGATTTATGTACTCCACCGACAATAAAACATGGAGAAGGATCAGTCTTGAGTTGGGATTGTTTTGCTGATACCTCTGTGGGCGATTTGGTCAAAATAGATGGTACTTTTAGAAAAGAAGGTTATACGGACATTTTGGAGAGGTATCTTATCTCATTTAGAACACGATTATTCGGTGAAAACTTCGTGTCCCAACACGTATTTGGAACAACTGGAGCACAGAGAGAAAATTATTGTTATGAAGTGGACCCCCCAAGCTTTTGTGGGAGGAACTCAACCGATACGTTCAAAAATCTACTCCAGATTCGACAACAGTACTTTAGACGCAACTACAAGATACGTGGAAGAAAATAGAGCCGCTAACAGTAGCAAAGCTACTAGAGAGAAAACCAGCATTGTGTGCGGCAACAATAAGAGCGAAAGGTGGGCACATACACTACCGCTCAAAAGTGTTTAGGCACTCTCACTGACAGCAAAGATGTATAAAAACTCTGCAAAAATGTTAATAATATTTATTTTTTTTTATGTACAGATACACGTACATGAATAAAAATATATTAAATAAATGTGAAAATTAAAACGTTTAATTTAAATTTTGCTTTCATCTATGTGACCTCCTCTTGATTTAATAATTGCAGCACACAATCGAGGCATTCTCGCAATAAGTTTTGCCAGAGTTTCTTGTGTTATTGAGGTCCAACTCGATTGCGATTTGTTCCACACGTCAGTAGCTGATGTCGGAGCCGATTTCCGTACTTCCCGATCTAGTTCTTCCCATAGTAACTCGATTGGATTCAAGTCGGGGCTCTGGGGAGGCCATTCCATAATTTTAAGAGTTCCTTCCTCTTCTAAATGGCGTAAATAGTTTTTACATAATTTAGAGGAATGTTTTGGGTCATTATCTTGCTGGAAGATAAAATTTTGACCCAAAAGTCGAATTCCGGAAGGTATTGCGTGGTTCTCCAAAATTTCGCGGTAGCCTTCTTTTTTTAATATACCGTCAATTTTCACAATGTCCCCTACACTAGTGCCAGCAAAACAGTCCCAAATGATGATATAACCTCCACCATGCTTCACGGTAGCAGTAGTACACTCTTCTCTGGCACATTCACCCACAGATCTTCTTACGAATATGCGTCTTCAGGTTCCGAACAGCTCAAATATGGACTCATCCGTCCATAGGACGTGTTCCACTCTCCTATGGTCCAGTGTTGGTGTTCACGAGCCCGTTTAAGTCGCTTTTGCTTGCTTTGTTTGCGTAGTAATGGCTTGTTCATCGCAATACGCCCATGGAGCCCGGCTTTCTGTAGGCGACGTTTGACTGTAGAAACACTGACTAGTTTTTGGCGACCAACATTTAATTCTGCGGTAATTTCCGGGGCTGTTTTGCGTCTATTTAACTTGCCGGTAACCACTATTCTGCGATCATCTGCAGATGTTGTCGCTTTTGGCCTTCCACTCCGTCTTTTATTAAGAAAACTGCCAGTTTCCCGATATTTTTTTACGTTATAGTCAACCGTAGCGTGGTGTATTTTCATTTTTTTTGGCAATTTGTCGATTATTTATGCCACTTATGAGAAGCTATTATAAGCGCACGTGTTTCCGTACTAATTTCTCTTCGCGGAGGCATTTTAAAGAATTGTCCCACGATATTTCGCTCACGACGTGAATAGAGTAAATACCACACTGCAACTGACCATAGGTTACAGATTTCACTATAATCTTCTAGGAAGGGAATTTAAACATTATTACCTACAATCTAACAGATGACTAAATTTACCCAGTAAATTCAGAGGGATTGTTATTGTAATTGCACCGCAATAAACAGTTTATGGTAATCGACCAAGTGCAGGTAAATGATAGTAAACCTTATACGATATAATGGGTGTTTATCTTACTGAACTACATTTTAAATACGTATTTCATTCTATTATAATGTTTTTTTTTGGTAAACATAATACTATACGAATAATCCATGAAAACAGGGGTGCCTAAACACTTTTGAGCGGTAGTGTACAATGAATCCCAAATGTAAAATAATTTATGTTTATCTTTCGCTGTGCTGCTGTAATACAGAACTCTGTATATGCCAGGAAGTATTACTTTTTGTCGATATCATCACAAATGTAATTAATTTATGTAACTTATTTCGAAAACTGCTTCCTTTTATTAGTTACACCTATTATTTTGCATAATTTACTTTTCGAATTTGTTTCATTTTTAAGTTGACGCAATTATGTTTTTGTTTCAATATTATATTTTATACTTAATATTGTCCCTTGTACAATATAACTGTGTTGTCACGTCTATAACAATTTACCTAATCCTTACAAGGATTTTTTTAACGCACACCTTTTTTTTCACACAGTAGTGTATATCACAGAGAGAACATTATCGTTTCAAAAAAGCTACCTACCCATTCTTTAGAATAGATTTGGTGTAATTTCGCCATGTAAAATATGATATAAGTTTAAGATTCACGCGAAAATGGTTCCAAATCTACGTTTTACCGTCGACAAAGCTTTCGCGTAATAAATCGATAATTTACTATTCGGGAGCGTAGTTACGCGATTTCTAGGAAAAAATATATGTTTCAAGCACGGCTGACGACGGATCGAAACGCTGATAGATATCGGGGTTGTTGAAAGTCAAGTTCATTGGTAACTCCAAGGGCCGGTAGGCCGCTTTGTTCGTAGTATTTAAACAAGTGAAATCAGCGTCGCGCGTGCATGTCGTTAGAAGCAATCCCCAAGAGCGTGACACAATTTCGCCGGCGTAATGCGCGGTCGGTGATTTGATACCGCCACCAAAAACTTTACGTTCGCGATTTATATTTTTACTACTAAGTCTACCCCAAGGGGCAATTGTCCAACACCGCTGGACCGGTGTTCATGTTAATATTCTTTGTGCGTTTTTAGTGATTCCAAGCGATTTTAGTAGTAAGCACATAATTTTCTACCTACATCGCGTAACGTTGTATTACACTTAGCGATTATCCTTGGGAACGAAGCAAGAACTAGGTAAGATTTCCAATAAAAATATTAAAACGAAAATTATAATTATATTGTAAGAGATATAGGTTAAATGATACAAAATGTACGCCACATTAAGGCCTATTTTCTTAAACAAAATGTTTAAACAATATCGAATTCCTGCTATAGGGAAAGAATTAAAAGCTTGTTGCTGAGCTCGTTTCGCGTATTAAAATTTCTAAATATTAATTTGAGATTTGGAGGTACACGGAATTATAGTATTGAAACATGTAACTCTCAAACTTTTCAAAATTTTTATATCAATTTTTTTATTTTAAATATAATTCATAGATAGCTTTAACTGTATGACAAAAAGTTAGTAGTATAACACATGGGCTGAAAAGTCCCGGGCCTAACAAAGAAAACACGGTTTTTTTGGTCCAAAATTAGCTTTATTCATCAACGTAATCTCCATCAAGAGCAACGCAATCATTCCAGCGCCGCTCTAACATTTCAATACCACTTTTGTAGAACGATTTATCTTTTGCCTCAAAATAGGCCTCAGTTTCAGCGATAACCTCTTCATTCGTGCGAAATTTCTTACCGGCGAGCATTTTTTTGAGGTCTGCGAACAGCCAGTAGTCGCACGGTGGATGTGGGAGCAATTCGAAGTTCAATTCATGTAGTTTTGCCATTGTTTTGATTGACTTGTGACACGGTGCGTTGTCTTGATGAAACAACATTTTGCGGTCGTTTCTTTGCAATTTCAGCCTTCAAACGCTCCAATAACGCTATATAATATTCACTGTTGATGGTATTTGCTTTCTCAAGATAGTCGATGAATATTACACCACGCACATCCCAAAATACCGAGGCCATAACCTTTCCAGCCGATTGTTGTGCTTTCGGGCGCTTTGGACGAGGTTCACCAGTTGCTGTCCACTCAGATGACGATCGTTTTGATTCCGGAGTGAAGTGATGGATCCATGTTTCATCCATTGTCACATATCGACGCAAAAATTCCGGTTTGTTATGTTTAAACATGGCCAAACACTGCTCAGAATCATCAACACGTTCTTGTTTTTGGTGAACAGTGAGCAAACGCGGCACCCACTTTGGACAGAGCTTTCTCATAGTCAAATGCTCATGCAATATAAAGCCAATACGTTCTTTTGATATCTTTACGATGTCAGCTAACTCACGCAACTTCACTTTTCGATCATTCAAAACGATTTTGTGGATTTTTTTCCACTGCGTTCTGCATCATCGGTGTCTCTACGACCACGTTTGAAGTCAGCAAACCAACGTTTTATTGTTGTTTCTGATGGAGCGGAGTCCCCATAACACTTTTCAAGCCATTGCTTCGCTTGAACGGTATTTTTTCCCATCAAGAAGCAGTGTAAAATTAAAACACGAAATTGTTTTTGATCCATTGTTTTGAAAATAACAAAATTAGCGTGACTCAGCACAATAACTCACAAACTAATGAATAGAATATGATGAAATTTTAACAGCTGTCTTTTGAAGCTTAGTACTAACTGAGAGAAAGATGACTGCAATAAAACTATGTGTTAGACCCGGGACTTTTCAGGCCATGTGTTAGTTTGGTGATTTCAATATTTTAATTTGGTAGGTCATTTTCGTTCTACACCATTTTTTTTCAAAGTAAAAGAAAAAAGTGAAAAATCAAGTAAAATGACAATTGCATGCAATTATCTACTATTAATAAAGTCCTTTGCCAAGGCAAATGATATCAGCAAGAAGTTGTCCATTGTAATTGTTATATTACTTGACGTTTTAACAAAAAGGTATGGCAACATCTGTACTTAAATTAATATCCGTTCTATAGGATGTTTCGCGTGGTTGCATTCTATCCAAATGCAACTCCAAATAATAATTAGCTGGATTCCTCGAATTTTTGCGAGCGGAATATGTAGCGTTGCTGCATATTATATTGTTCTTCATTATTAAATTCCTTTATACATAATAGATAATAAACGAAGTAATTTCAATAATAGGCGAACGTAGAAGAATTCCGGCTATATTAGAAAAATAATATAAAAATATGCGAATATGTGTATTATTGTATATGTATTGCTTTCAGATAAATTTGACAGATACTACTATCTTTTGCATAGCATTTAGATAACAATAGATTTATTTTCCTAGTGAGATGATTTGTTGTTTTGAGATAATTTCGATTTAAAAGAACGAGTTCCTCTTCCAGTCCAAATATTTCATAATTCGCTAGATAATCTCAGTGTGTTCATATAAAATAACCAAATAAACCAGACAGATAATACTTCTTTCTCTAGTGCGACGGTGAATAAACGTGTCACTTTCGAATAATTCTAATTTCGATTCGTCCGTCCATAACACATTTTCCAATCATTTACACTCTAGTTTGCGCAAGTTTGTGCCCAATTTAGTCTTTTCCGTTTGTGTAACTTACCCGTGGTTTTCTTACTGTTATACGACCCCTCACACCTGCTTTTATTACTCTCCGTTCTACTGTCGACACACTTACTGGCCGACGGTGTTGTAAATTGAACTCTGCGGTAGTTTGCGGTGCGGTAAGGCGCTTTCGCCTCGTTGTGTCGTTGATGTGGACCTTCCACTTCGCTTTCTGCTGTAAATCCTACCGGTCTCTTTCTCTATTTTAATTATTTTACGCATACAACGCTCAGATATATTTAATTATCAAGCAGTTTCTCTATTTTAAACATTTGTTTCATGTAAAAGCCATATCATAGCACGCGTTTCAATATCCAATTCCCTTCTTCTTGGGATATCTTCGACCAAATAAACTAACAATATGAAATGGAGTCTTCCTAACGCAATCACACACGTCTCCAGTATCTGAGCAATATGCTGTATGTACAGTTTATTACTAACACGTTATTGGTTTATTGCCATCATAAAATTTAATATAAGAATACATTGTTTTCGTGTTTGAATGGATTTTGTGAATTTTGTAAATGCCATTCTAAGAAGACTAGTATGAATTTGCCTAAATATTTTCTTAAAAATAGTGTAATACAAAATATTAGGCACAAACTTATAAACGCTAGTGTATATCTAAAACAACAACACATACTCAGGTTCGTAAGTAATAGTTTAGAAGCTTAATTATTAACTACGTGAAACTGAAAACACATCGAAAAAGTTGTATAGGAAACAATACCCAAAATAATGTTGTGAAATGCAGCTACTCATGGGATTGGTGGTATCATTCACGGGAAATACTATGTGAGGAGAGAAAACGCAAAAACGGAGGTGTTTACACCTGCTTGTCGTTCAGAATATGGCGACACAAGTAGGTACAGGACTACTAAACTAAGCGGATGCGCACCGAAAGTACATTGAATAGGCTTACCATGATGTGTTAAAGACACATCCAAAAAGACCAGAACACAATGACACAAGTGGGCACACCTCTGGACGGCAGACAGGTGTGTGCTTTTGGCACTAGATAGCGCTAAGAATACATCTGGTTGTATATGATGGTAAACTGAAAATCTTTGTGAGATTTCTGCAGAAAAATGCTTGTTTTACTTTTATTAGGTAAATAAAGTTCAGGAGTACATCTTGTATTTCTAATGAAATTTTGCCGAACCCAAAGGTTAATATTAATAATACGTTATTCACATTGGCACGGTACATTCTGAGAAACAGTTTATTTACTTTCTGTGGCCGTGGAAGCCTACGTATTCTAGTTTTTTTTATTGAAATCTTTTTTCATAGTTTTTATAACATAATTGTAGTTCTTTCACGTGCAGCCCAGTAAAGAACTACGTTAATACCATAAAAAAAATAAAAATATTGTCTCTGAACAACACATACTTAATGAAACGTTCATTATTTTTGATAGGTGAATGTCTTGTTGGTTGTAAGACAAATAATTAATCGAGGTAATCTATTTAAAAAAAAAGCGTTTTACTGGACTAGGAAAGACCCCTGCTACCACCTCATCTTTTATCAATTAAAACTTAGCCAAATCAAAGAATATTTTTCTACGTAGAGTAGAAAAGGCGATGTATAATATCATATATATATATGGAGGCCATTAAAATTCTTAGTAGGGTTATAACTTTCCCTTATTATAACTATAAATCTATTAATATGAAGCCTATCCTTTAACAAGATTCTAAAGATGATAATCTATAAGGTAAAGAACGGGCACAATAGAACACAGGATAAATTCGTATTTCGTATACGTTAAAGTTCAGGATGAATGTGTATACTAGGTATCGATCTGGCACAATGCCCTATATTCAGGAGAAACCCTTCAGGAGAATCGGTATCAGAATTAGGTGCATCGCCACTGCTAGGGTCACGGCGCTGTTAACTGGTTGAACACTTATAATAAAGCAATTTCCGATACAACAATGTAGGCCAAGCGCACTATGGTTATGAATAGTTTCCTCGAATGTACCATGAAATGTTTTTTAATGTTTTGGTGTAGCTCTGTGCAATATATGATTGCGTCGTGGTCATTTGAACGATGATATTTTCTGTTATTCCTCAAACAGTCCACATAATGTGTGAAATCATATCATGAAATCAACGATTTATATTGAAAAGTGTTTTAGCGATATTTAGTACAGAAGTGGAATTGCGTTTATAAACTTATAATTCAGTGGAACAAAGTTGATAATTGTATGTCACTAGAAATTAAATATCAATGAATATAATAATAATTGCGCAAAGAGGGAAACTAAGAAAGAAAGGTAGGGCGATTTTTAAAAAAGTTAGCAACAATATCTCTATGATGTACACTAGGGTGACAGAATAAAATAGACACCTACTAATTAAAAAAAAGATACTATTCTCGTTATGTATACAAAATATTTTAAAATTTTTAAATTAGACTAATATTTTGTCGATCCACCTTTACATGCGTGAAGTGTTGCGAGTCTTCGTGGAATAGAATCTATTAAATGATTAATGCTGTCTTCTGGAATATTTAACCGCTCTTCTGTAACAGCTGCCACGAGTTTTTCCTTATTGCTGGGTTTTCGGGGTCGTTTCGCCATATTTGTCTGGGTTATGTACCAAGCATTCTCTATCGGGTTCATGTCTGGTGAATGGCCTGGCCATGGTAAAATCCGAATCCCCTCCTGTTCCTCTTTCCATGTGGTTGTTCTTGCTTTGTGGCAGGGTGCTCCATCCTCCATAAAAGTGGCATCTTCTTAAGATAAAATGGAGTTGTCGAACATCGGTAGTAGTCCTTCTGTTAATATTTGGATATATTTTGCCGCATTTATATTTCCGTCGCAGATTACTAATTGCGATCTTCCACCATACCATATCGCGCCCCACACCATGATGTTCACACCGCCGTATTTCACCGTCTGATGCAAAAATTTGTCGTCCAGTTGCTGTGACGAACGTCTCCATACCCACGTACGACCACCATCAGTGAATTGGTAATATCTGCTTTCGTCTGAAAAAATGACAGACCGCCAAAACTCTTTGAGCTTCGTTCGCATTTCGATTGCCCAAACCATTCGGCGCCGTTTTTGGAACGCCGTAAGGAGAGGTTTTTTCTTTGCCTCCCTTTTATACATCCCTACACTGTGGAGGTATCGCAGAACGGTGCGCTGACTTTTCTGTGAAGTTGCCGCAAGCTCAGCTGTACTTTTTCGCGGTTTTCTTAACACTTCGCGCACAAGCACCCTTTTACTTCTTTCAGAAGGTCCGGCACGACCTTGTCTCCACTGTTGTTTTTTCTTTGAGTTTAAATTGTGTAATCGCACGGTTAACTGTGGATAACGGAATATTTAAAAATTTACTTATTTCACGTTGCGAAGCGCCGCTTTCACTCTGGCCAACGATACGACCCCTGGTGAAGTCGCTAATATCACTCGAACCTTGTAAGCGAGGCATAGTTGTAACGATACTAAACTATGACGAATTCCTTCCGATACATCTACCCTTACTCTAATGACAAGAGAAAGTTCTTAATTCGTTCTTCGAATTTAGCTGTTTACATATTTATACCGCTTTACCTGGTGTCTATTTTATTCTCCTGTTATCCTAGTGTATATGATTGGACACAACTTCGTGTAAGAGAGCAGTGACAGTACATACTTGGACAAGCGATAATTGGAGTTTTAATTGCCATTAAACCGAGAAGGAACTATCGGCCCAAACATCCTGAGTCGAGGGAAGAAAGTATATATCCCTGATTTCAACCTAGTTTTAGAAGCCTATTGTCAAAATTTCGTCTAATTCTCTCTGTTTCACCTTCCAAAATTGTCTTAACTTTCTTCAATTTCAAATACCCTGCATTTATCACCTTTTTAAATTTATCGTATATAGAATTACCTATTGTACATCTAACCTCCTTACATAGCATATCAAATTCGTCCACTATGTCGACTGATTTGGAGAGCGATGTCCTTGCGTTTCTAGTTTACGAATGGAACTTGAAACAAAGCTATATTTTGACTTAATATACTTTTACAGTTTTCTAGAGCAATGAAGTCAGCAGTGATTTCAAGAATTACATTTTTTATTCCTTCGAAATTATCGACGTAAAAAATTGCAGCGTCTAACCAACTTAACACCGGGAAGTGACACCTTATAAAATTAGATACGTAAAGGTGTTTTTAAAAATACTTCTTTGACATTGCTAATTAAATCATTAATCAAAGGAAATTGATTCCTAATGGCTTCGGGGACATGATTGAACCTGTGAGCTAAACAAGTGGTATGAATAATGTTACTATAAAAAAATTTTAAATTTTGCGCGGCTTTTATCATGTATGGTGCGGCGTCGCACAACATTAGTAAAATTTTTTCACAAGGTATACTTCCAGGTAAAAAAGAAATTTGATAAACAATTATTATTTGTTTTTTACAATAAATTAAATATGATTTACCTACAATATCTTCATGAAGAATTCCTATTAACAAATGGGCAATATAACGGCCACACGTATCCGTTCTTTCATCTACCATGATATAAATGAAATTATTCCCTACCAATTGTTGAAGTTCTGCCATTGTTTGCTGGTAACAAGATGTGACATAATTTTTTTGTAAGGTATTTCCGTCAGGTATACTATGTTTACAATATTTTTGCAGAAATGATTTCAAATTAACATTGTTTAATCTTGCTAATGGTATGTTAGACGAAATTAATGCGTTACACAGATTCGTGTTATATTCTTCTTGTTCTGAGTTTCGTGAAGTTGATGCTACACATTGATATATAGATTGCTGCACACATGCGGATCGCTTTAGTTTTTCATATTTTCCAATATATGATGGAGTTTTAGCGTGTTTATTATATATATTATATTTTCTCTCACAAGACACTTACAACAGCAATTATCATTTTATATCAAAAGTTAAAGAATTTAAAAACAATTGCGAAGCTTTTAGTAAAATTAAACTTACCAGTTTACTGCAGGCTCGACGAAATATTTTGTCGCCATCCTTTACCAGTTCAGGATACGGCTTAATCCATAAAGAAATTTTGTTCGCTGTACTCATTGTATGTACGCATAGTATTTAAAACGTAACGCAATTACATGCTGTTTCGCTCAAAGATATTCAATGAATTAATAGTTTATTTGGGAATTAATAACAATAAAACGTATTTACCACATCCCTTCTGCTAGGCGAAATTAAGCACGTGCAGTTCTTGGAAAAAAGTATAAGAGAAACCAATGTAAAAGATTTATTAATAGAAAGTGAAGAAATAGTATAATACATAGTGTCTATATATAATTAAAGATATGCAAAAAATAAAATATATGCACTTTGCATATAATCTCTACTGATAACTATGATTTGGATTCACTTTTTTTGAACATGTACCTGTGTTTAGTGTTTTCTATTATTTGCATATATCATACCTCCGGCTAGAAAATTATTAAAAAAAATCAAAATTTACTCCGAACCAATATCCAACTAAGCGTTTTTGTTTCATTCTCTTAATACAAATAGTTACTTATAAAAATATTTTTAGAAACATGATTGTCAATGGCCATTGTATTAATTAAACTCAAAAACAATGTTCATTGCTGCGTTTATCGGGCTCGATCCTTTGATGTTTAGTTGGCTGGTGCAAAACAGGTTACTAAAAACTACAGACTGTTTTATTTCAGATGAAACAAATTTAGGATAAAATAATTTCACGAAACGAAAGTATATTACATTCAGTAATGTTCTTATGGCATGTAATATGAAGTCTTTCTTGGAAAGGAAAAGCATGTAAAAATAGTTAATTTCTTCTAAAAATAACCATTACTCCATTGATTTTCTTAGCGAGCTCAAACGCCTAGGATTGTGTTTTTAATGGCAACGAAAGGTGAAAGTTGAACGTAAAGGTAACTCCTACGTTTTCCATACTCGATTTTGCAGTGCTTAGCGATTTACCTTATCATATCCAATTATTTGAACTAGAAATGTCAAAGGTCACATGTTGTAGGTTATTTAATTTCCTTTCAAATGGAAATTTGTAAGAGGAAAATAATTAAAAATTGTACTCATTATCGGAATGCGGAGGATATAATTCACCTACCCTTAAAATGTTTAGACAAACTAATTAGCTCAAGAAGAACCAAAACAAGCTTCACGATTATACAGAGTGTCATAGCTTTTTGTAAGTATATTAACTGTAATATTCATATTAGTACTTCATTGAAATGAAGTATTTGGATCGTAAACTTTTCATTTTTTTTTAATACTGTAAAAGAAACTTTGGTGATATCCCCATTGCCGCTCATGAAAAGTTGGCTATTTAACATATTGTATTATTTCCCAAAATAAATGTATTTTCGCTTATGATACGTTTAATTAATGTATCCGATTTGTGAATCTGAGAAAGAAAACGCTGTACCTATGTAATTCCTTGTTTTGTTTCAGGATAATCGCAAACTACACTGCCTCGATTGATATCTACCGTTCAACTTTTTGAGCTACACATGGAAATAAGAATCAGTTGGTAAGTAAATGGAACGAATACTAAATAAACGGAACGGGTACAGTGATATTCCGTATCGTCAAACATTTAAGATAAACTCAGTTTTCAAAGACTGTAAATCGAACAGACAATCTGTTGAAAATGTAGATTTGCAGTATTGCTTAAAGGATTCCGTGGGCTTTCACGTTCTAAAGAACTAATTGGAAAAATTTGCTCAAACAAAAATGTGATTGTATTAGGACCACATTGCTTAGTCATTGTCGATTTAATAACAATAGCTATTTTTTAGATATGATTTTTACTGACTATTGTATTACCAGTTATTTCATTGGTGCTTTTCTATACTTCTTTTTTTTTTAATCCTATGTCGTTAAACATAGGACTATTTATTTTCTTATTTTTATCTTCCACAGGTTCCTGTTCTGAGCCAGTTGTTTGGCTTCAATCCATCCCATACTTCTCTTTTCCAATGTTCTATACACCTGCTCTCTCAAGGTGTTTCGGGGTCGACCTATTCTGTTTTTGCCCTCTGTTTTGGCTTCAAATATCCTCTTTGTGATTCGATCTCCTTCCATTCTGTGTAGATGTCCAAGCCATCCCAGTTGTCTCTCTTCTATGACCACTTCTACTGGTTTGATACCCAGACTATTAGTGATTGTCGTGTTTCTGATTCTGTCTCTTCTAGTTACTCCTTCTATTCTTCTTAGGAATCTCATTTCCATGGCCGTAACTCTGCTTTTGATTCTATTCGTGGTTATCCATGACTCACTACCATACGTTAATGTTGGTCTTACCACTCTTTTATACTTGTTTAATACCTTAAATTCTTCTTTACTGGCTCCCTTCCACACGTTTTCTACAGTTCCATGAAAGTATATAATCTCATCACAGCTTAATCACATTTTATAAGGCAGCTTTAATACTGTTCTCCGTGTGTTTTTCTGCGCATAGATAGTAAATAATGTATTAACGTTAATTCTCTTTACAATACAACAAAATGGTTTTTCTTCGCTATCTTAAATTGTACATTTCTATAATTTAAAGATTTTCCGTTAAAATATGCTACTATTATAACTATTACTTACAACCGAAATGTTGCATTCATTTATAGCTTGTGTACAAATTTTATCTGATTAATAATTTTTATAATACGTGTGGAATAAGTTTTCGCAATCGTTTTCTGAAAGTAGTTGGTTTTCGGATTGAAACCGTGTTCATTATTCGTGAGTATGCCGACGTCTCATTCTTGATCGCACGGCAACTCTTCTGGACTGCATTATGTCGATAACGTCGCCAAAGAACATTTAAAACGCGGTTTCAAGCTGAAAATCGGGTGCTTTAACATATAGGTACTATTTATACTATAAGTCAGCAGTAAATCAAATGTATGACTACGCATTTTTTTTTTTATTCGCGTTGTAACTATTATGATAATTCTTTTAAATAAGGTACGCTTTAGTATTCCTTTATTCTATAAAACGAACAAAGTAGGTGTAGATTTACAAGAACTTACATAGTCGTCTGTTTTAGGTTTTTAGATTTTACTACCTACAGTTAACAGCAACAAATAATGCAACAAAGGGGTACAAATACGACCATGAATTTCGATTGCGAGGACAAAACTTCACCACCGCAAATAAGAGGACGTGTAAGTATATCATATAGCAGCTAAACAATTCCGCTGTATATTATAGCTATTTTATTCTGTTCATCGCGCAAAATTCTTGGTTTTATTCTGTCGTAAATTTTATTTCTAGTGCCGTTAAACATTACGTGTTTGATGTTTATGTTAATTTTGTTCCAAACTTTATTTTGTAGTTACTCTGTTGGAATGCAGTAGTATATTAAATAACTTAAATGCTAGTTCATTTTCACCGATGTGTATCGACTACGTTAGTTTCATATATAATACAGATCGTTTGTTAGGTATATTTCGTAAATTAAGTACAAAACTTTGTATTATATATTCAGTTCACTTGATACAATTTAAAAACTTTTCTCCGGCAGAAAGCTATTAAAATCCATCTTCATAAAGATTGTGATAATAACTCGCCTGATGTGTGCAGTGTAAATATTGCAAGTATGGCTAAAGTATGATACGTTTCAAGCAATCCAGCAAGCGATATATTTCTTAATAAAAGGGGTAATCACTAAGTTGTTACGTATTTATTAATTTAATTGTTATTACAATAGGGATAATTTCATTAATATAATGCGATCTGATAATTATTCAATTTCAAGAAGCAGCCATTTGAGATACCATTAAAAGTCCAAGATAAAGGAATCGGTGATGATGATGATGATGATACATCAAAGAATGGAAAATTTACGACGCTTAAAGGGGAACCTGCTTTAGGGAGCTAAAAATGGTAATTGTTGGATATTTTTTCTAAATTAAAATAAAACTAATCTCGTCTAAATTTTATTGAACAAATTTGAAAAAAAAAAAATACGCACGGTGTTTTATAAAGATTCTTTTATAGTTTGAAACGTCTATCTCGGTTACTTTGAAAGTATTTTGTGTATAGTAGTAAATTCAAAAAGCAAAAATACACAATACATATGCTAAGGCTAAGATACTTTCTAAGAAGATTAATGAGCATGGGGAAGCGTTTATAAACCTGCATGTCTTAGTTCTCTTTAACACTTGTTGGAGGCTGTACCTTGAAAAATTCGCAGTTTGAAGTTCAATTTCAAATACTAGCTTTTGAAAAACCGACATTTCGAAGTCTCTAAACTGAGAAGTACTTCTGATTCTAGTTCCAAACTTGACAGGACCCAAACACCTTTCCCATCTTACTAGTTCCACTTTGTTCATTTGAATTTTGTCTATTTTTAATGAATAATAATACTATGAAGAAAGGAAGCTTTGAAAATGTTTATTGGTTCGTTTTATGCTTAAAATTCAAATCCTGCGAAAATGTCAATTATTTGCGAAATATTTGTTTCAGAAAATGGATGATGAAAATAAGTTAGTTTTTATTGCCTTAACCCAAGATCCACCTCCTTGACATTTAGCGCCGATTTGTTTTGTTTTCCAAATTTCATTTTAAGACGGCTTTTGCAGCAACGTGTCTTAAGCCTATTACGTTTCCGTATTATTGATACAGAAAGCGTACGTATTGTTTTGCAGTTATTTACTTATGTAAATAAATTAAGAAGCTTTTCTATTCGGTAATGGCAAAGTTAATTGGTTGCAAAGGGCTTAGATGGTTTAGGTTTGCAGAGACCAAGAACAACTGTTAAGAACTAAGCCAACAATATTAGTTATTAAAGTGAGGATGTTTAAAGTATTCTATGGCAAGTGGGGGCATCAAACACATGGGCTGAAAAGTCCCGGGCCTAACAAAGAAAACACGTTTTTTTTGGTTCAAAATTAGCTTTATTCATCAACGTAATCTCCATCAAGAGCAACGCAATCATTCCAGCGCCGCTCTAACATTTCAATACCACTTTTGTAGAACCATTTATCTTTTGCCTCAAAATAGGCCTCAGTTTCAGCGATAACCTCTTCATTCGTTCGAAATTTCTTACCGGCGAGCATTTTTTTTGAGGTCTACGAACAGCCAGTAGTCGCACGTTGGATGTGGGAGCAATTCGAAGTTCAATTCATGTAGTTTTGCCATTGTTTTGATTGACTTGTGACACGGTGCGTTATCTTGATGAAACAACATTTTTCTTCTTTGCCATATGCGGTCGTTTCTTTGCAATTTCGGCCTTCAAACGCTCCAATAACGCTATATAATAATCACTGTTGATGGTATTTCCTTTCTCAAGATAGTCGATGAATATTACACCACGCACATCCCAAAATACCGAGGCCATAACCTTTCCAGCCGATTGTTGTGCTTTCGGGCGCTTTGGACGAGGTTCGCCAGTTGCTGTCCACTCAGATGACGATCGTTTGGATTCCGGAGTGAAGTGATGGATCCATGTTTCATCCATTGTCACATATCGACGCAAAAATTCCGGTTTATTACGTTTAAACAAGGCCAAACACTGCTCAGAATCATCAACACGTTCTTGTTTTTGGTCAACATTGAGCAAACGCGGCACCCACTTTGAACAGAGCTTTCTCATAGTCAAATGCTCGTGCAATATAAAGCCAATGCGTTCTTTTGATATCTTTACGATGTCAGCTAACTCACGCAACTTCACTTTTCGATCATTCAAAACGATTTTGTGAATTTTTTTGATGTTTGTTACCGCCTCATTTGGACGTTCACTGCGTTCTGCATCATCGGTGTCTCTACGACCACGTTTGAAGTCGGCAAACCAACGTTTTATTGTTGTTTCTCATGGAGCGGAGTCCGCATAACACTTTTCAAGCCATTGCTTCGCTTGAACGGTATTTTTTCCCATCAGGCAGCAATGTAAAATTAAAACACGAAATTGTTTTTGATCCATTGTTTTGAAAATAACAAAAGTAGCATGACTCTTAGCACAATAACTCACAAACTAATGAATAGAATATCATGAAATTTTAACAGCTGTCTTTTGAAGGTTAGTACAGAGAGAAAGGTGACTGCAACAAAACTAGCGTCATCTATGTGTTAGGTCCGGGACTTTTCAGCCCATGTGTTACGTATAACAAAATTATATTAGAAAATAATAAATGTTATAGAATAATACAGAAGTGATTGGTCATTTATGCACAGTACTATCCACGCTAATATTATATTTAATATCATAGAATGATATAATTCACAAGTATTTTCACTAACTATTACACTAGCTTTGTATTCAAATAATAAAGCAATCTTCGAAAATTTTCGTTAGCATCTGATTTTAGCCATAAAGTTGATTAGGTGAGTTTTATTTGTTTTAAATGTTTTCCAGTAAAAACTTTGAATGTACAATTCTCTAAGATTCTGAAAAGTAAAGACTAGCTTGTCTGGTATTTTAATATTAACTAAATTTAATGAGGATTTATTGCATTATAGAACAATACGAAGTCGAAGGTATTGGTACGAAGCCATGCAATGCGCGAAGAAGCATCACCGCCAAGGGAACCGACGCCAACATCTCAGCCTTCTCCACGTTTTAGAGGAAGCAGCGGTTTGGTATTTTCTACTTCACGAAACCATTCGCCGATTAATCCGTACGTGGTTGTCAGTCCATCCATTAGCAGAAACGGATCACCATCCCGATCATCTACGAACCTGTGCGTATCGCCAACAACCACACTAACCCCATCTCCAACGCTAAAATATTCACCTCGAACTTTATCACCGCACAGCGATTGTACGATTCTTCAAACCGAATTTATAGAGGTGGACGGAGGCAGTCCCAAAGCGTTGAGTAGCTTAACGAAAACGAACGGTAGACGGGAAGATTTGAAAGTGTATAGGACGGATGTAATAGTGGAAGAGGATTCTAGTCAGCGCAATTGCAACGGTAAAAAGAACGAGTGCAACTGTGTCAGTCAACATTGTAACAGGTGCTTCAAAAGTCAAGATAGAAATTATAACAATAACTTAAATAGTAACATTAATAATAACGTAGTGGGCAGTCAAAATACCCTGACTGTGAATAGGGCTAATTTGCGAGGCAAATTAAAACAACAGAGTTCTTCTCAGGGCAGTTTTGAAGGTAGTCTATGCAATTCTCCCTGTTTAAGCAGAGGTAAGTTTTTTAGAGAATAAGATGAAATTATAATATTTACATATCTTTCAATTGTTCTACAATTCTTACGCTAAGTTTGCTAAAGTACGAGGATGGATCTCTATGCTGTACCCCTGGCCCCTTTACAGTAAAACTACAGTGGCATTATATTTTTTATTTTTCGATATAATTCTCCCTCTACACCAATGCACTTGGTCCATCGGTGCTCCAACAACCTCCTTGAAAAATTTTTATCCGAGCTCTACAAACCCCCTCTCTACAGCTTGCATCAATTCATTATTACTGTAAAACTTTGCCCCACCTAATATACCTTTTAATTTGGGGAACAGCCTGTAATTACCAGGGGCTAGATCCGGCGAATATGGTGAGTGCTCCACTAATTCAAATCCTACTTGGTGTATAGCAGCCATTGGGAGCATTATCCTGATGAAACAGCACACCGCCCCTTAACTTTCCTCGGCGTTTCTCTTTAATAGCCTCCCGCAATTTAGAAATCAATTGTGCGTAGTAATCCCCTATAATCTTCTGTCCCTTTTGGAAATAGTCGGTTAGGATGATTCCTTAGGCATTCCAGAACACAGATAGCAAAATTCACAGCTATAGCAGTAAACTCCACTCACACAAATTTATTAATTATGCGGAACGCAGCGTTTCGAGAGCACGTGGGCTCTCATTGTCAACCGTGTTACCGACTGAAAGTAAAAACTGTATCACACATGCAAATTATTTTCTACGCAGGCTCTAAAATTTCTAAAACATATGACTATTTACAATCTACTCGGTTGTCTAATGTCTATTTTCGGGAAACGATGGAGCGAAAGCGAAACGTATCTTTAACAGGGCCTAACTGTCAATAAAAAAATTGGGCTACTCTGTCCAAAAAAAGTCAAGCAAGGAGAATGTGAACGTCATGTAGAGAACACCACTCGTATACAACCAATCTTCTGAGACCTTTAATAAAGACGAAGTGAACCTCCTAAATAAAGGATTAAAATATAGTATTCGCGGACCGAAATCGCCCGTTGAGGATTCAATCGCCCCAATAGAAACAAACATTAGAAACTTAGATGTAGCTACAAAAGACTTCGTTAGAAACGCGTGCAAAATTCAGATTTCTAGGAATTTAGAAAATGATAAAAATTGCGGCCAAGATAGGAGGAATTTAGGAATTATTAAAAGTCTGTGAAATAAAAATTGTTTTTACCTTAAAGCAGATAAAGGAAATAAAATAAGTCATTCTGGACAAACCGGATTATTATAATCGCGTCAACACTATGTTAGCGTCAGGATCGTACAGAGAATTAAAGAAAACCCCCCTACCGTCAATGATTAGAATCACTAAAGATACTATTAAGGATTGTTCCAACTTAATCAATAATAACCTGAAATTCAAAATAACAATTTCAAACCCTACCATTCCAAAAATGTATTGTCTTCAAAAAATTCACAAACCAGGTAATTCCATGAGACCTATAGTATCCGGCATTGATTCTCCAACATACAAAATGTCCAAATGGCTAGTGAATGAATATAAGAACTTGCCCCATAAAGTAGATAACCTATGTGTAGAAAACTCCGTAGATTTTGTAAATAAAATTGAAAAGACTGAATTAAAAGATGGGGAAATCCTTGTATCATTCGACGTTTGTTCACTTTTCCCAAGCGTACCAATTCCAGAAACTCTGGAGTATTTGGTTGAATTTTTGAAATTAAATAACGTAGATGACGTGAAAACCGCGGAATATAAAAGGTTAACTAAATTATACATGTCACAAAATTGTTTTCAAATAGGCGGAAAATAGTTCGAACAGGTGGAAGGCACGGCGATGGGTAATCCTTTATCTCCTTTTATTGCGAACCCTTTCATGAGCAAATTTGAAACGAACCTGAAAAAAGAAACCAAATATTTCCCGAGAATTTAGGTTAGGTACGTAGATGATATTTTCGGGGTGTTTGATACCAACAAAGGAAACATACAAGATTTTCTAGCAGAACTAAACACAAAATTTACCACGATCAAGTTTACTATTGAAGAAGAAGTGAACAATCGCCTTCCGTTTCTAGATACTTTAGTCATACGCAACAACAATAAATTAGAAATAGACACCTACAGAAAAGAAACTAATTCCAACAGATTCATCACGGTTGATTCGCACCATTGCGAACAACAAAAAATGTCCGTGATTAGTTTTCTGGTCAATAGACTCGTCAGATTTCCGCTAAACAAGAGCAGGTACGACAAAGAATTAAAGTATATCAAAGATGTAGCGAGGTACAATGATTTCTCTTCTATGATTGTCGACCGTATTTTAAGGAAGGTCCAATACAAACAACACATCAGAAATTCCACGACCTTGACATCAACAAACACCGGTAATAAGAAATTTATAACTCTTCCTTTTCACCCAACAGTAAAAGGGTTAAGTAAAATTTTCCGACAACTAAACATGAACGTGTCTTTTGTGTCAAAAAACAACTTAAAGAATCTCTTAGGGAATCCCAAAGATAAACCGGAGATGATAAAAACGTCTGGAATATACCAAATCGCATGCAATGGTTGTGAGAAAGTTTATATTCCACAAACAAAAAGGAGTATCAAAACGAGGTTGAAAGAACATATTAGACACTATCGTTTCGACAAATCAGAACTATCAAGCGTAGCAGAGCATATGGTAAAATCCGGACATAAGATTGATTTAAAAAATCTGACACTACTTAAAAACGTGAAGTCGTATACAGAATTAGACGCGTACGAAACGATATGTGTGAAAAAGAACGGAAACTTATTGAAGAGAGAACTACCCCCAATTGCACACTCGAGTTTGATGGATTTATTACCATAGGCCCTGTTAAAGATACGGTTCGCTTTCGGTCCATCCTTTCCCGAAAATAGGCATTAGACCACCGAGTAGATTGTAAATAGTCATATGTTTTAGAAATTTTAGAGCCTGCGTAGAAAATAATTTGCATGTGTGATACAGTTTTTACTTTCAGTCGGTAACGCGGTTGACAATGAGAGCCCACGTGCTCTCGAAACGCTGCGTTCCGCATAATTAATAAATTTCTTCTTAAAATAATAAACTCTTGACAACAGCTCTAATTATTAAAACAATCAATGAAATTGGTTCATTCGATAATATAATTTATTTGAGATAAAAACATTAAATGTTTGTTTCGTAGAAATACCCTCCTCGAGTCCGATTTCTCGTCTATTCCGTCACACGTCATAATTTTTCAACATTCTTCTCCTGCTGTAGTTTCTTTTCTATTTAATAATGAAACAGCATCTCGACAGTTTTTAACGTTCGACAGTTCGGCGACTTATTTTTATTTTCTTGCAATATCCCTCTTACTTCGGCCAGGATTATGTAAAACACAATTAATATTGTGCGAATTTTAAATTTTAGATAATTTTATTAACGGTACTCATTGTTTACAACATATGTGGGCAACAACCGGCGCGCTGTAGGATTTGATCTGACCCTCAAGACATTTTGAAAAATACAATTAATTAATTTCATGTCTGATATCTATCGCTGAAAATTATGAACACCACTTTAAAACGCGGCCCGCGAACGTATTTGCACACTAAAGTGTGGCCTACAACATGTCAAACCCCATACTTGGTTTAGAAGAATAATAACTACAAACTCTAAATTCAATAATATTTATTATATTATTAATTTATTACGCTATGATAATTAAATTACACTTACGATCTTTTAATGACAGTACCGGAACCCCTAATTATCGAATGAAGAGATTCAATTGTTAACTACATACCAGAAGACTCTTTCGCGTAATTATTTAACTGTAAATTAACATGATTTATAAGTGCAAATTAATAGTTGTTCGTAATTAATGAAAGAATTACAAATGAATGTTTGTACTACATATTCCTTTCGAATTTGTATTTGTAATTATTCATTTCATAATATCATTACATTCGCATTTATATTTGTAAACGGTCTAAACAAGAAATAATATACTTTACACACAATATAAATACTTATAATGATTCTCTAATCGACCATAAAATCTTTAAAATTGAATTAATACATTTCTTTCGAAAGTTACAATACCAAAAAATAAGATTTACAGCGCAATAATCGAAAGAAGCCGAACTGTCTATCTTATCAATGGGAAAGTAGTTTTGATATTCTCTCGCTCATAGGGGAAAACTAATTAAGATTACCACTTCAAATGATAATCATACCATTTAACACGTGGGCTGAAAAGTCCCGGGCCTAACAAAGAAAACACGGTTTTTTCGGTTCAAAATTAGTTTCATTCATCAACGTAATCTCCATCAAGAGCAACGCAATCATTCCAGCGCCGCTCTAACATTTCAATACCACTTTTGTAGAACGATTTATCTTTTGCCTCAATATAGGCCTCAGTTTCAGCGATAACCTGTTCATTCGTGTGAAATTTCTTACCGGCGAGCATTTTTTTGAGGTCTGCGAACAGCCGGTAGTCGCTGGGAGCCAAATCTGGCGAATACGGTGGATGTGGGAGCAATTCGAAGTTCAATTCATGTAGTTTAGCCATTGTTTTGATTGACTTGTGACACGGTGCGTTATCTCGATGAAACAAAATTTTTTTTTCTTTGCCATATGCGCTCGTTTCTTTGCAATTTCGGCCTTCAAACGCTCCAATAGCGCTATATAATATTCACTGTTGATGGTATGGCCTTTCTCAAGATACTCGATGAATATTACACCACGCACATCCCAAAATACCGAGGTCATAACCTTTCCAGCCGATTGTTGTGCTTTCGGGCGCTTCGGACGATGTTCACCACTTGCTGTCCACTCAGATGACGATCGTTTTGATTCCGGAGTGAAGTGATGGATCCATGTTTCATCCATTGTCACATATCGACGCAAAAATTCTGGTTTGTTACGTTTAAACATGGCCAAACACTGCTCAGAATCATCAACACGTTCTTGTTTTTGGTCAACAGTGAGCAAACGCGGCACCCACTTTGAACAGAGCTTTCTCATAGTCAGATCTTCATGCAATATAAAGCCAATACGTTCTTTTGATATCTTTACGATGTGAGTTAACTCACGCAACTTCACTTTTCGATCATTCAAAACGATTTTGTGGATTTTTTTGATGTTTTCTGGTGTTAGCGCCTCATTTGAACGTCCACTGCGTTCTGCATCATCGGTGTCTCTACGACCACGTTTGAAGTCAGCAAACCAACGTTTTATTGTCGTTTCTGATGGAGCGGAGTCCCCATAACACTGTTCAGGCCGTTGCTTCGCTTGAACGGTATTTTTTCCCATCAAGAAGCAGTGTAAAATTAAAACACGAAATTGTTTTTGATCCATTGTTTTGAAAATAACAAAAGTAGCGTGACTCTTAGCACAATAACTCACAAACTAATGAATAGAATATCATGAAATTTTAACAGCTGTCTTTTGAAGATTAATACTAACTGAGAGAAAGGTGACTGCAGTAAAACTAGCGTCATCTATGTGTTAGGCCCGGGACTTTTCAGCCCATGTGTTAGGTAGTGTACTAGTTATCCCTCCTGATATTTTTTAGCTACCGTTAAGTAGTCACGTTGAAGTTTCTGTAATTTAGGGCTTTCCATAATTATGAGATATTTTTTAATTAAACTGAATTTAAAATTAACACACAAGCTTGTGTGAGAATATTGGATGTTGATATCTTCAGCATTAATTCCTTTACGCTAACATTCAACTGATATTACAGTTACTTGTTTTAACTGTTCTATATACTGTTGCAGCGGCCACTTTTACTCCCACGTCTGTTGTCCTTTGATCGTTTTTTTTTTTTTATTTCTTTATGAATTTAACAACATTATTACAAAGCTGGTTGCGAAGGTAGTTTAATTACTTACTTTGTTACTGAGTGAATATCTTTGAATAAAACATTTTGGGAAAATTTTTCATCTTTGACTCTATCATTCTGTTTAGATGGGCTCCAGATCTAGAATTTTTGTAGTGTAATAAAGTTTACACTAAATAGGATTCCTTTTCAATTCCAGTTTTTTAAAATATAATTATGCTGTTAGTTTGTGCTTATTTGAGAACTAAATAAGCCCGAATCAGATCTGATGAACTACTATTCGTTTTAGAACACGTGGCATTAAGAACAAGCAAAGAAATACTGATTTTCAAATATGAAGGACTTCCGTCAAATTTTATTGTCATGCATTAAATTTTAATTAGAGCTAGAGTTTCGTATCAAAAATAACAGCCACTTTTGAAAGGAAAAAAAATCTGAATATGCAGGCTCCTGGCTTCTCAGCCTCTCACGGTATCTGATCCCATCCCATGTTGAGTTTATTAACGTAGACTAATTTGAATTAATTGGAAAACACTATACGAGAATGTGCGAAACACATCATACCAGCAATTCAGCCAGGAAATTATGGAGTAGGGGGATTTCTTGCTTTCAACCGAACAAAATATGTTGAAATGTAATTGGCCCGACCTAAATTATTCTAAAATATTTTCCTTTTTAAGCCTTCTGATTACGCACAGAAAATTATAGAATTTGCAATATTTGAATTAAATATATTTTTGGAGAAATATATCTATCTGTTCACTTCTTATCACGTATATATTCCTGAAATAATTAAAATATTTAAGAGATATTATTATTACACTAGTGTAACAGAATAAAATAGACACCTACTAATTAAAAAAAACATACTATTCTCGTTATATATACAAAATATTTTAAAATTTTTAAATTAGACTAATATTTTGTCGATCCACCTTTACTTGCGAGTCGTCGTCGCATAGAATCTATTAAATGGTTAATGGTGTTTTCTGGAATATTTAACCACTCTTCTGTAACAGCTGCCACGAGTTCTTCCTTATTGCCGGGTTTTCGGGTCGTTTCGCCATATTTGTCTGGATTATGTGCCAAACATTCTCTATTGGATTCATGTCTGGTGATTGGCCTGGCCATGGTAAAATCCGAATCCCCTGTTCCTCTTTCCATGTGGTTGTTGTTCTTGCTTTGTGGCAGGGTGCTCCATCCTCCATAAAAGCGGCGTCTTCTTAAGATAAAATGGCGTTGTCGAATATCGGTAAATATTTGGATATATTTTGCTCCATTTATATTTCCGTCGCAGATTACTAATTGCGATCTTCCACCATACCATATCGCGCCCCCCATCATGATGTTCACACCGCCGTATTTCACCGTTCGATGCAAAAATTTGTCATCCAATTGCTGTGACGATCGTCTCCATATCCACGTACGACCACCATCACTGAATTGGTAGCATCTGCTTTCGTCTGAAAAAATGACAGACCGCCAAAACTCTTCGGGCTTCGTTCGCATTTCGATTGCCCAATCCATTCGGCGCCGTTTTTGAAGCGCCGTAAGGAGAGGTGTTTTCTTTGCCACCCTTTTATACATCCCCACACTGTGGAGGTATCGCAGAACGCTGCGCTGACTTTTCTGTGAAGTTGCCGCAAGCTCTGCTGTTCTTTTTCGCGGTTCTCTTAACACTTCGTGCACAAGCGCTCTTTTACTTGTTTCAGAAGGTCCGGCACGACCTGGTCTCGGCTCCGCTGTTGTTTTTTCCTTGCGTTTAAATTGTGCAATCACATGGTTAACTGTGGACAACGGAATATTTAAAAATTTACTTATTTCACGTTGCGAAGCGTCGCGTTCACTCTGGCCAACGATGCGACCCCGGGTGAAGTCGCTAATATCATCCTTGTAAGCGAGGCATAGTTGTAACGATACTAAAGTATGACGAATTTCTTCCAATACATCTACCCCTACCCTAATGACAAGAGAAAGTTCTTAGTTCGTTCTTAGAATTTAGCTGTTTACATATTTATACCGCTTTACCTGATGTCTATTTTATTCTGTCATCCTATTGTATTAGTTAAAGTAGGCGCTCCTAATTACGGCGTATATTGGAAGGAATTTACATAAATACACAAATGAATTATGCGTTAAGCTACCTGCACTTTACCGAAGGTCAACTATAGATTACATTTAAATTATGTCCCTTTGCTTAAGTTTCCACCACCATATCTACCATAGATAAACTTTCCTATTTATACCACCTAATCTAATTACAACACAGATAGTTTCTATTTTGCGGTAGCTGTTAGTTCTTCCTTGGTGGCAGTTTCATTCGTCGATGGTGTTGCTAACAATTTTCCGTGTTTTCTTAAGAGCTTTCGTTTTCTTTTTTTAAAGAACGGAAGACTTAATGTAAGATATATTGCGATTCTGTTATGATTATTTTAAAAGAGGAGTGCATAAACTTATGGGTAATTCCGTTATTCTCATTTATTCATTTAAGTTATCACTAGTAATGGAAATATTTTTTTTCTTTTCTAGATAATAGTTCGGAGCAATATTTTACTGACACTACTGGAGTCGATCTTGAGCGGTTCATACCTGAAACATTGAACAAGAACGCCAAGGACCGCGCGTTAATGTTACGTATTGAACAGGAACTAGTCAATCTTGCCAAAGATGATAGGTAAGTACGCAATAACAGCACTTTTTTGTTTGGTAAAATTTGGTTATTAGAAATTTGCATTGTGTTGGGTATTAGACAAAATTCACGAACCATTGTGGGAATTTCGCAAAAGTGCAGGTTTAAATATGGTAAAGTTGCTGAATTTAGTTTTGACGGTTAATAGCTTTACTATTAAAAAATTAAAACGAAAATTATTAACTAAAATGAGAAATTGTTCAGGCGATTGTTCAAAATTCAAATACCATAAAAAAAAAATAATAAATTCAAAATTCATCAGAATTATACAAGATCGAAATTCGACAAACCTTAAAGTTAACACATGGGCTGAAAAGTCCCGGGCCTAACAAAGAAAACACGGTTTTTTTTGTTCAAAATTAGCTTTATTCATCAACGTAATCTCCATCAAGAGCAACGCAATCATTCCAACGCCGCTCTAACATTTCAATACCACTTTTGTAGAACGATTTATCTTTTGCCTCAAAATAGGCCTCAGTTTCAGCGATAACATCTTCATTCGTGCGAAATTTCTTACCGGCGAGCATTTTTTTGAGGTCTGCGAACAGCCAGTAGTCGCACGGTAGATGTGGGAGCAATTCGAAGTTCACTTCATGTAGTTTTGCCATTGTTTTGATTGACTTGTGACACGGTGCGTTGTCTTGATGAAACAATTTTTTTTTTTTGCCATATGCGGTCGTTTCTTTGCAATTTCGGCCTTCAAACGCTCCAATAGCGCTATATAATATTCACTGTTGATGGTGTTTCCTTTCTCAAGATAGTCGATGAATATTACACCACGCACATCTCAAAATACCGAGGCCATAACCATTCCAGCCGATTGTTGTGCTTTCGGGCGCTTTGGACGAGGTTCACCAGTTGCTGTCCACTCAGATGACGATCGTTTTGATTCCGGAGTGAAGTGATGGATCCATGTTTCATCCATTGTCACATATCGACGCAAAAATTCCGGTTTGTTACGTTTAAACATGGCCGAACACTGCTCAGAATCATCAACACGTTCTTATTTTTGGTCAACAGTGAGCAAACGCGGCACCCACTTTGAACAGAGCTTTCTCATAGTCAGATGCTCATGCAATATAAAGCCAATACGTTCTTTTGGTATCTTTACGATGTCAGCTAACTCACACAACTTCACTTTTCGATCATTCAAATTTTTTGTGGATTTTGTTGATGTTTTCTGGTGTTACCGCCTCATTTGGACGTCCACTGCGTTCTGCATCATCGGTGTCTCTACGACCACATTTCAAGTCGGCAAATCAACGTTTTATTGTTGTTTCTGATGGAGCGGAGTTCCCATAACACTTTTGAACGGTATTTTTTTCCCATCAAGAAGCAGTGTAAAATTAAAACACGAAATTGTTTTTGGTCCATTGTTTTGAAAATAACAAAAGTAGCGTGACTCTTAGCACAATAACTCACAAACTAATGAATAGAATATCATGAACTTTTAACAGCTGTCTTTTGAAAGTTAGTACTAACTGAGAGAAAGGTGTCTGCAATAAAAATAGCGTCATCTATGTGTTAGGCCCGGGACTTTTCAGCCCATGTGTTAATTAGAGGTACAATTAGTGTTTACATTTTGATTTTGACAATAAGGGATCACTTGACGTCATTGTCGATTAATGACGTGCAGTCGCTCGTCAAATAATTAGACATTGTCTTAAATATCTTTGTCACAAACAGTAGATATTGGCATAAACTGTATCAAGTGTTAAAAGTGTCGGTAAACCGGTATGCGCGCAACAAAGGAATTTTCATATTAGTTTGCATATTTTCTGTGACATTTTATTTAGTTGGTTACAGTATAAATAAGTATTTGTGCAAAATGAAATATATTTACGCTGTGCTTTATTGTATATTAAATGTTTAATAAATTTCGCAGTATTAATTATATAGTATTTAAAAAGCACTAAGATTCCTTACTCTTCTTATTGTATTGATTCAGAATTTATTTCATATATAATTTTATACTTTCCGTTTCTTCTATCTTTAATAGAATTATCTTATTTCTTTTTCTAAAATTGGGTCATTATTTATAATTAGAGACCGGATTATATGCAAAGTCCACATAATCCGGTCTCTATAATACATTGTTTGATGGCATAATCAAAAATCGCTGGTTAATCTAACTATCCTTGTTTAACATTGATATCGAATATTCACGCGCTGAAGGTATGTCTAACGCGTGCGTCTAAAGATCCATTTGACGAATATTACATTTATTATTTTTAATGTTGGTAGTAACCAAGCCGCACGCTACTGCGAAAGCACTCGTGTCTGCAGCTTTAATAAACATAATCATAAAGCTATTTTGAATAGAACGTCATAAATTCATAAACGTAGTTTTACGTGGTCGTTAAAAACAATGAAAAGAGCTTTAAAAACATAGTCGTTTCCGTTATTGTTGTGGTGTTGTGTGTGTAAATAGTATAAACAACTTTACGATATCAAAAAAAGGATTGGCTATTAAAAATTTAATTTGTATACAAACTTAGTTAACACCCGCCACTGAAAAGATTTAATTTTTTTGCCCCGCAAAATTTGATGACGTAGTGTTACATTCTCACGTTGGGTGCACTTTATTTGCCCGCTTCTACTGTCATCGCTGTCATGCAGTGTCTGAACGTTTTAATTTTTTCAGTAGGGGGTATACTGCAGAATTATTTTAGGGTTTTCTGTTATCACCACTGTTAAATTTACCATCCAAATAACGCAGAAAGTTTTTCAAGAACTTTATATTGTACAATTAGCGCTGGTCCAAAGTGCGATACGGGATTTCCGATAACCATGCGAAGCAGACATTTTGGATGACGCTAATTGTACATTTCATTCCTTTCCGGATTGAAATAAACTTCCCTGTTCTCTTTTAGCAAAACGCACTATAAATTTCCACCGATGTCCAGTTACCAAAGAATGCTAGTACACAGGTGTGCAGCTTACTTTGGTATGGACCACAATATAGAACCGGCAGGAAAGTGTGTAGTAGTAAATAAGACAAAGAATACGCGGATACCGGAAGTTCAATTTCGGCAACATATCAAAGACGAAATATATTTCAGCGACGAACCGCGCCGATCCATACTAAAACGCGATTCGAATAGTATCGAAGATTACAGCTTTAAATCGCCCAACAGGCAGCACGGTTTCGAGAAAAGGAGTAAGAGCATTGAGGAACGAGAGGAAGAATATTTGAAAATAAAAAAGCGAATTTTTAACGAGGTAACTAGTATGTAAAATTCATTTCTCCATTTTGATTTTTTAATATTATCCTAAACTGAATTGTGACAGATGAGGGAAAGTGGCTCGACGGATGAGTTTGGCTGGCCCGAACAGTCGTGGTCGAGCATCGAAAGTGACAATTTAACACATTTTCGACTTCAGCCTCCAGACCATTCTGGCAGGTCCAGTGGTCGTTTAATTAAGGTTGGTAAATACGCAATATACTTTTTGAAATTATTGTATACTTCAAAAAATATGCAGCGATTCCTTAAAAAAAGGTTCGAAACATGTTCTAAATAAATGACGATTGCAAGGACTGCGTAGATGTACACAGGTATAGCAGTAAACTCCACTCACATAAATTAATTAATTATGCGGAACGCAGCGTTTCGAGAGCATGTGGGCTCATTTGAACGTCCACTGCGTTTTGCATCATCGGTGTCTCTACGACCACGTTTGAAGTCAGCAAACCAACGTTTTATTGTTGTTTCTGATGGAGCGGAGTCCCCATAACACTTTTCAAGCCATTGCTTCGCTTGAACAAACTTCTCAAACTTCGCGGACCGCTAAATAAACTATTAAAAATTTTATTATGACTGCGATAAAGCAACATTTAGTAAATCAGTAAGAAAACGACCTTTTTTGAAAGGGCCCATTATTTACTTATAAAAAATGTTAGTTTTCTTCGTTCAAAGTCTAACTAAAGTTCGACGCGAAGGATGGCGTTGCATGCTCGACACAGTGTCTTACGTAATTTATTTTTTATTGTCGGCATGGCCGAAAATGTAATTCCACAGTGCCTTTCTATACAGTCAAAAATCACCTAACTGTAATTTGCTAAATCCCATTTTCAAACTTCCATCACGAAATAGTTCTATCACGAACCCTTTTCTTTTGTTAGTTAGGGTTTCAGAAATGTCATCAGATTTCTTATTCTGGTATTTTGGAATAGTCTTAAATTATTCTTGCAAGTGTTGTAGCGAGCATTTAACAGCGACGTTTTATGTTATTAATAAAATTCCAATTAATTTCGTGCTCTGTTAGATTTTCCAAATTGTGAGTAGATTGCGGTTTTCATTTTAAAAACACTATTATTCATTATTTTACATTTCTATCGTCTACTGAAAATCGATATGCTGTTTTACCATGCAAACTTAAATTTAATCCGCCGAATCGACATTAAAGTCGGTCTTCATGAGGACCAACTGCACCTCCTAATATAATTTACTTATTTCAGAATATACCTTCCAAAATAAATGCAAGTTTAGAACCCAGAATTTGATTTTGAATTTGACCACTTTGACGGCCTACTGCTAAAGCTTCTCTATCAATTTTCCGTAATCGACTTTACCTTAGTAGCAACACCTGCATATTTTCCCCGTTTTAATTTGTGCGCCATCAGAACAGAAGCCGACGCAGTAGTTCTAGTCCAATCCATTTTTTGTCAAAAAACCATTCAGTTTCTTGAAAATATCGTAGACAGTAATTCGTATTGATAGTGTCACACAAAATAAATATCTCTCGTTAACTCTCGCGCAAGACCGTGAATGTTCCACGTAAACATGCTATTTTATCTAATCGTGTCCCCGGTATGGTATTCGTATGTGCTTAGGCCTTACGTACCATCATAGGAAGCTCTGTGTACCACCATCACTGATATTACCTGTACTAGTGGAGGTGGTACACTTTGAGAAGTGGACTATAGTATTGTGCTTACCAATAACATACATTTAATATAGGTCCATTCGGAAGAAACACACGACGAACGATTACGTCCTTGCGTCGCAAAAAGTAATAGTTTTGGTGGATATTGCGGAACACATGGACGAGATAATGGTTCCATGAGTGGTGCTCCTAGGTTACTCACAAAGCAAGGTATCTGCCTTTTATGATTAAATTAAATATTATTTTTCTGGTAGTATTATAATTTTATTATTAATTTCATCGAATAAGCATATTACTTCAATAAACATAAATTATGTACGCTTAAATGTACTTATTCGATGACGATATACCGAAAGGTCCATGTATGTATCTCGAATTACCTGAATTAGGAAGCAATTAGTCTTATGAGAAAGAGGTTTTAACACAAGCCCATACATCGCTCATGCAATGATATTGTAGTTCTAGGAAAACGTTTCAAAGTCACAGGAAAGTCAAATCAAGTTTTTGAAGCAAAACATACGTTTTTATAAATTCTTAAAAAGCACTCAATCCGGTGTAAGAAAAAAGTACTGAAACTTATATGGCTTCAGGTTAAATTAATGTTGTAAAAAGAGGATCTACTTGAATATAAAATATTAAATGTAATTAAATATATACATATATACACTACCGCTCAAAAAACTCAGCAATAATGGTAATAATATTTATTTAGCTGATGTCGGAGCCGATTTCCGTACTTCCCGATCTAGTTCTTCCCATAGTAACTCGATTGGATTCAAGTCGGGGCTCTGGGGGAGGCCATTCCATAATTTTGAGAGTTCCTTCCTCTTCTAAATGGCGTAAATAGTCTTTACATAATATAGGGGAATGTTTTGAGTCATTATCTTGCTGGAAGATAAAATTTTGACTCAAAAGTCGAATTCCGGAAGGTATTGCGTGGTTCTCCAAAATTTTGCGGTAACCTTCTTTTTTTAATATACCGTCAATTTTCACAATGTCCCCTACACTAGTGCCAGCAAAACAGCCCCAAATGATGATAGAACCTCCACCATGTTACACGGCAGCAGCAATACACTCTTCTCTGGCACGTTCACCCACAGATCTTCTTACGAATATGCGTCTTCGGGTTCCGAACAGCTCAAATTTAGGACGTTGTTCCACTCTTCTATGGTCCAGTGTTGGTGTTCACGAGCCCATTTAAGTCGCTTTTGCTTGTTTTGTTTGCGTAGTAATGGCTTTTTCATCGCAATACGTCCATGGAGCCCGGCTTTCTATAGGCGACGTTTGACTGTAGAAAGACTGACTAGTTTTTGGCGACCAACATTTAATTCTGCGGTGATTTCCGGGGCTGTTTTGCGTCTATTTAACTTGCTGGTAACCACTATTCTGTGATCATCTGCAGATGTCGCTTTTGGCCTTCCACTGCGTCTTTTATTAAGAAAACTGTCAGTTTCCCGATATTTTTTTACGCTATAGTCAACCGTAACGTGACGTATTTTCATTTTTTTGGCAATTTGTCGATTACTTATGCCACTTTTATGGTAAGCTATTATAAGCGCACGTGTTTCCGTACTAATTTCTCTTCGCGGAGGCATTTCAAAAAATTGTCACACGATATTTCGCTTACGACCTGAATAGAGTAAATACCATACTGCAACTGACCATAGGTTACAGATTTCACTATAATCTTCTAGGAAGGTAATTTAAACATTATTACCTACAATCTAACAGATGACTAAATTTACCCAGTAAATTCAGAGGGATTATTATTGTAATTTCACCGCAATAAACAGTTTATGGTAACCCGACCAAGTGCAGGTAAATGATAGTAAACCTTATGCGATATAATGGGTATTTATCTTACTGAACTACATTTTAAGTACGTATTTCATTTTATTATAATGTTTTTTTGGTAAACATAATACTACATGAATAATCCATGAAAACAGGGGTGCATAAACACTTTTGAGCGGTAGTGTATATATGCACAGAAAGGAGAAAGGCTAAACAAAATATATTTTAAATCTAAATATTCGGCTAGTGACTTTGTTAACACCAAGAACAAAACATGACTTAACCTTCCTGTGATGTTCAAGCGGTCTCCTACAACTACGATAATGACATCTAAAACTTCCTCATAAAATTGCTTCCAAATTATTCTCGTGATTCGAGATAAATGGACCGGTCTGTATATATTACGTTTTATTTATTTAGCGTTATATAACCCTTGAACTGTCTAGATTGTACAGATTTTCCAAATGAAAGAGACCTTTCTTTGTCAGACTCAGCGGCTAGTTCCGTATCCTGGAGGCTGAGTCCTTCCAGTTCAGGATACAAAACTCAGTCGCAGCGCTCAGAGTCTGTTACCCCTTCGCCTACCTCCACGCCGTACATGTCAGGTGATTCTATTAGACAAGATTCTACCGCGAGCGTTGCTACAAATACAAGTGAACAGCCGTCACCATCCGATGAGCACGCAACTGAACAAACAGTTTGGGTTCTAACTGACCTTCATAATACTCCTAAGGGCAGCGTGATTATCAATCCACAGGTATGTAGAAAGTATATATATAAACATTTTTGTGTTCATTACATCTCTAGGATCGATCTATGATTTTTTCACTATTTGTTTTTAATTATACTTAGTTATTCATTATTAGAATTATAATAATGTACAACAATGTTCGAAATAAGAACGTTGAAGCACAGTGGGACTTTCGTTTTTCTATAAGACATCCTTTATTACTTTCCATAGTACCAACATGTCAATTAAAACTGAAAGAACTACAAATTCGCTAATAACTGCAAACACTTTCTTTTACAATATGCATTTACTAAAATACCAAATAGAGGAAGTCGTATTTATTATTTTCAAACTTCTTCTATTATTTGTAGTATTTGTATGAGTTTACGTTTAAAATATAAATTGTATATTTTATGTTATAATTATTGTCAAACACATATCAACTTGATAAATATTAACAATTTGAATTACTAGACTAACCATCTATAACATTACCTCGTTACACGTATCCGATTGTTAGCCATTATCCTATACAAGTAAGATAAATAAGTTGTATCTTTTCTTCTATTGCTGTTTGGGATGTAGCAAGGAGATTAATATCAACTCCATATATTTTATTTGTTTTAGACTGGCCAGCCATTAAAGAATCAAGACGGGTCCATATACCACTATGATCCTTCAAATCCACCTCCCAATATAGTCCTCAATAGCCCACCAGTGACAAAACCACCACCTTCGCCGCAGAAACAGCTTCAGTCTCCTCAGAAAATCGCTAAAGAGCGACCGCCATCTCCAAAGAAGCGCAGTAAATCGTCACCGGCGAAGAAGTGCTCGGTAACCAACAGTTCAACCAGTCCGAGTTTGCCTTTTACACCACCACCGAATCAAGCTAGAAGCTATCAATACGTCGCTTCTGTCGATAGCACCTCCAATCTACCGGTGCAATCTCAACAACTTTCAGTGTACGGACAAAATTACACGAGCAACCTTCCAGATAATACCGTTTCGATATATCCACAATCGTACCTCTTATACTCTCCCTACAATGTACCTGTTCAGTATGATAACAGGATAGTAAGTATTTTTAAGATTTCGTTCAAGCACTAAAGGTTACGATTTAAGTTCTTATTATTGCCAGTAGAATTCTCGAAAGTAGGTCGTAATTTCGTATTTTTTGTCTTAGCAGGATTCGCAGGTACCAGACATAACTACCTACTATATACCAGAAAATGGACCCCATACCGCTGCTGTTTATCAATCACAACCGCCGCCTTCCTGGAATCAACAAGTTCCACTTTACCAAAATACAACACCGATGCAACAAAGATTCAATGTTCCTGTTCATGGACAACCAGGTAAATACATCATTTTGCCGAATAATAGAAAAAAATATCTCATTTATTAAGATGTTCTATCAAACTATATCGCCCAATTTCAACTTTTCCACTTCGTCAGCGTTTGCTCTTTATAGAATTGTCCCGTCAGAAATCAGCCAAAAAAAATTGACACAACTTGTAGATTTAACGTAGCAGATGAAACAAATCATTTTTGTTGAAAACTATAGGCAAATTTTTAGTCAAAAACTGTAGTAATTGGAATAACACGCTGGGTGTCTCGATCGAAAGTGTAATTATTGACGTCTACAAAAGTAACACATGGGCTGAAAAGTCCCGGGCCTAACACATAGATGACGCTAGTTTTATTTCAGTCACCTTTCTCTCAGTTAGTACTAACCTTCAAAAGACAGCTATTAAAATTTCATGATATTCTATTCATTAGTTTGTGAGTTATTTTGCTAAGAGTCACGCTACTTTTGTTATTTTCAAAACAATGGATCAAAAACAATTTCGTGTTTTAATTTTACACTGCTTCTTGATGGGAAAAAATACCGTTCAAGCGAAGCAATGGCTTGAAAAGTGTTATGGGGACTCCGCTCCGTCAGAAACAACAATAAAACGTTGGGTTTGCTGACTTCAAACGTGGTCGTAGAGACAACGATGATGCAGAACGCAGTGGACGTCCAAATGCGGCGGTAACACCAGAAAACATCAAAAAAATCCACAAAATCGTTTTGAATGATCGAAAAGTGAAGTTGCGTGAGTTAGCTGACATCGTAAAGATATCAAAAGAACGTATCGGCTTTATATTGCATGAGCATTTGACTATGAGACAGCTCTGTTCAAAGTGGGTGCCGCGTTTGCTCAGTGTTGACCAAAAACAAGAACGTGTTGATGATTCTGAGCAGTGTTTGGCCATGTTTAAACGTAACAAACCGGAATTTTTGCGTCGATATGTGAGGATGGACGAAACATGGATCCATCACTTCACTCCAGAATCAAAACGATCGTCATCTGAGTGGACAGCAACTGGTGAACCTCGTCCAAAGCGCCCGAAAGCACAACAATCGGCTGGAAAGGTTATGGCCTCGGTATTTTGGGATGTGCGTGGTGTAATATTCATCAACTATCTTGAGAAAGGAAATACCATCAACAGTGAATATTATATAGCATTATTGGAGCGTTTGAAGGCCGAAATTGCAAAGAAACGACCGCATATGGCAAAGAAAAAAATGTTGTTTCATCAAGACAACGCACCGTGTCACAAGTCAATCAAAACAATGGCAAAACTACATGAATTGAACTTCGAATTGCTCCCACATCCACCGCATTTGCCAGATTTGGCTCCCAGCGACTACTGGCTGTTCCCAGACCTCAAAAAAAATGCTCGCCGGTAAGAAATTTCGCACGAATGAAGAGGCCCATTTTGAGGCAAAAGATAAATCGTTCTACAAAAGTGGTACTGAAATGTTAGAGCGGCGCTGGAATGATTGTGTTGCTCTTTATGGAGATTACGTTGATGAATAAAGCTAATTTTGAACCAAAAGAACCGTGCTTTCTGTGTTAGGCCCGGAACTTTTCAGCCCATGTGTTATATAAATCAAAAAGCAAATTCGAAAATTTGGTGGATAACCAATGTTAGTGAGGCTCGTTTGGGTTAGGAATTTTGGGCGTTTCTATTTTCCTGTTCTTTGCGGTATTCTATAAAAAATGTGTAGATGTTCAATGTTGTAAGGATTGCAATGACGTTAAAAAAATATATCCTCTTTTTTTTTTGATTAGAGAATATATCCAATATCAGTTTCAGCAGAACATCTTCCGCTGAAAAAGTTAAATCAAGTTGAATTTACATGTTTTAACTGACATGTGTTTAGCTGAGCTGAGGCAACTGTCTCACAACCTTTTTACCAATTTCCATTTTACTGATTTGACTATCCTAGCTGAAGGTGACTTTTCTGAAACTAGTTCTATGGTGTATTAATAATTAATAAGGATCAAGAAGGAAATAAACTTTTTGCAACGTCTCGTAAAGAAACATATATTTCCCGTACCTACTAATAGATCTTTTCAAATTACGCGATTCAAAATTGAGTCAATCAGGAATAAAATTCGAACAACTGAAAAAATTCCAGCACCTGACATATTTTTGTTTTGTTTAAGCTTCATTCGTTTCAACATATCCAACGAATTACGTTCCCCATGCGCAAAACCCTCAAAATCCAGATGTGACGCAGATGTATCAGCAACCGGTGCAGGTTATTTATGCCAGTCAACCTCCGCAACCAGCCAACTCCATGGTTTATCCGCATAATCAAAGTGTTATGTACGCCCAAAACCCTGTCTACTCAAATCCACCCGTGTATTCAAACCAATCAAATCACATGAGCTACCCTCAATGCAGTTCAACTCCTACGGCATGTCCCCCACCACATCCTACGGTATTTTGCAATCAAGTTTTTGACCAGACAATTCCTCAATCTGGAGTGGCACAACTGGCTCAAACAATGAGCCAGTTAAATTTAAATTCTGGCAATTTTCTACCTACGGTCCAGAAATCCGTGATTTCAAATGCTGCGGTAGATATCAGAGGCAAAGCACCTACCCCAAAAGGAAATAAATTCAGTAACCCAAAATCATTCGGCCTTGGGTCAAGTCATAGCAGCACCGAAGCTAATTCACCAGCTATGACAGTGATCGCAGGATATTGTCAAAACCAAAGCTCTGCGGTATACAGACCTCCGTCTGAAACTCCGCCATCTCATGGCACTTATCCAGGAAATTTTATTTCTACTCCTCCTATTATGCTAAGACAGGTACTGTTGTATTTTATAGCTTTGACTTTCTTCATTGCATCATTTTCGTCCTTTTTTAGATGAATAATATTCACGCTAGTCCTCCTGTCACTAACCGAAGTAGCAGATCTCCTACTCCCGCCAGTGATATAACTGAGAGACAGCGAATGATGTTTCCTCCACTGTACCAAGGCATCCCTTATGTATTTCAACGTAAGTATAATATTTTTTTTTAATTTTTAAGTAAAATTTTTATTTGAATAAACTGATACGCACGTAGGAAGTTTTTGGGTACACGGTCCTGTATCCTAGATCTGCCATTCTAGCGCACCAATCCGGTTCGTTGTGGATGTTTTAGCAAATCATCATTACACTGTCCAGATCTGTCCTTTCTAGTTGCGCCGATCTGGTTGAAATCGAATTTTACAGTTATTTAAAATATCTTAGCACACATCAGCAAACAAATGTAAAGATTAATGTAAAGAAAAAAGAAATATCGTTGTTATTACTATTATGATTTACCCATTAACATAGATTTGTGATAAATTTCGCAAAAAGAATAGACATTAGCATGGACATCCAGAGTAAATAATAAAATAAACGCAATAGAACATAGGAAAAAAACGTAAACAAACTCTCATTATATAAAACGTGAGCTTTCGTGTATGCCACATGTATTTCAAAAAGTAATTTATTGTAAAAAATCATTTCTCTATATTTTAGGAGCCATCTCGAATAGGTGTGTACTATGTTTGTTACATGATGTGCTGGCGTCAGCGTTTATTTTAGGGATTTTTTTAATTGCATTAGACGCTAATGTAGCTACATTATATGTAGTTAGGGAGCGTATTTCAGCATAGAAAGAAGTTCGTCGAGACATTTTTCTCAAAATTTAAACTTGCATGTACAGTGGAACTCCCCTAACTCGAACCACCTAAATCCCCAAATAAAATTCGAGTTAGAGAAAATTTGAGTTACAGAAAATTCACCATTTACTTTTCATTATATGTATATATTTATAAAGCATAATATCTAATAACAATATTATATAAAATAAATAAAAAAATGATTTAAAAACAAACTGAAAATACAAACTACATGCATTAGGATATATATATATATATATATATATGTACTATATGTATGAAATTAAACAAAACTTGTAGGTATTAAATGTGTACTTGTACATGGGAACATAAAACAATTGCATAATTAAATTGTTTTTTTAAAGAAATCCGTTATCAACTGTTGCCGAACATTGGCCGCTCGGATGTGTTCATACGATTTTTTAATTTTATTAACGAACATATATGTCTTAGCGGATGTTTGTTCATGAGACATAAAATAATTCTTTAGTGTCTCGAATGCTTGTAAAACTTGTTTGTGTGATGGTTGCTCCACAATTTCTTCATCGCTTTCGTCAGAGGTTTCTTCATCTGTAATGCTTGATACACTCCTTAGAATGTCTTCGTCTGTCGGATAGTCAGTGGTTAAGAGGTTACTATCAATTTCAAGATAAGTGTCAAGAGATAAAATCTCGACATTTAGCAACTCAACATAGTTTTCAAAATATTGCCTTACTTCAACAGGAAATTCTTTATCTTCTGAATTTTGCAGTCGTTCTTTTAGTTGAGCAAAGAGAATTTCGTCTTCGTTACCAAAACCAACCTTTTTAAAACAGTTTTGAATGGTTTTTTGTTTATCATCCACATGCCACGTCATGGCAACCTCTCTCACACAGTCGAGAAGTGATATGCTAGGAGAACCGTTATTCTCTAATGCATATAAAGTTTTTTTAAGGATTCTTCCTTTGTAATGATCTTTGGAACTTTTAATGATGCCTTGATCTAAATGTGGCAGTTTGGTGGCAAATATTACAATTTGATGGCCTTCAGCTTCTGTTGTATTGCAGGATGAGCAGGGCAGTTGTCTATAAACATTATTATTTTTCGATTCTCGTGTGAAAATTGCTTGTCCAATTTAACCAACCATTTTTCAAAAATTTCAGAGGTCATCCATGCCTTTACGTTGTTCTCGTAATCTACAGGAAGCCATTTTACCCCTTTAAAACATCGTGGCTTTGCACTTCTGCCAATTGTGAGAGGTTTTAGATTTTCAGTGCCAGTCATATTCGTTGCTAGAAGGCATGTGACCCGATCTTTACTAAGTTTTCCACCATAGCATTTATCGTCTCTAATGGCTAAAGTTTTCTTAGGTAGACATTTGAAAAATAACCCTGTCTCGTCAGCATTGAAAGTATCATCTTCGCTATACCGCCCCAAAATCCCCGGCAATACATTTTGAATCCAATCACTAACCTGACGATCATCCACTGTGGCACTTTCACCACAGATATTCTTATGCGATATGTCATGTCCAAATTTTAAAAATAAAATATAAATTTCATATGTGTATACGTATGTCTAATACAATAACGTAAATTTTACCTTTTTTTAAATTTATGAAGCCAGCCGGTGCTGGCCTTAAAATTTGTTGTTCCTAAATGTTGACTGTATTCCAGTGCTTTCTCCCCCGACACCGGAATGTTTTTTTCTCTAGTAGACACAAACCACTTAAACACCGCACTGTATACATTTTTGTTTGAAACTCGGTACGATAAAGCAAAAATTAACAGAAGTTTGGCATACCTTTTTACCAATATACATTCAGCGAAATTTCTATAGTTGCATATGCAACGGTATAAATTGGGAGTTACCTACAGTTACATTTTTGAACGTAAAGAAATAGCAGACATTATTTTGTCAATAAGACGACTGTTAGATATGTACGGGAAGTACTTGCTATATAGACGTAATACGAGCGAAATTTTTATAATTCCATAGAGTTAGACAGAAATCCTATGAAATCAGGTATTACCTTTCAATGTAATTATTGACTGTTAAATATGTACATATACACTACCGCTCAAAAGTGTTTAGGCACCCCTGTTTTCATTGATTATTCATATAGTATTATGTTTACCAAAAAAACATTATAATAAAATGAAATACGTATTTAATATGTAGTTCGGTAAGATAAACACCCATTATATCGCATAAGGTTTACTATCATTTACCTGCACTTGGTCGGATTACCATAAACTGTTTATTGCGGTGCAATTACAATAACAATCCCTCTGAATTTACTGGGTAAATTTAGTCATCCGTTAGATTGTAGGTATTAATGTTTAAATTACCTTCCTAGAAGATTATAGTGAAATCTGTAACCTATGGTCAGTTGCAGTGTGGTACTGGTTACTCTATTCACGTCGTGAGCGAAATATCGTGTGATAATTTTCTAAAATGTCCCCGCGAAGAGAAATTAGTACGGAAGCACGTGCGCTTATAATAGCTTACCACAAAAGTGGCATAAGTAATCTACAAATTGCCAAAAAAATGAAAATACACCACGCTACGGTTGACTATAACGTAAAAAAATTTCGGGAAACTGGCAGTTTTCTTAATAAAACACGGAGTGTAAGGCCAAAAGCGACAACATCTGCAGATGATCGCAGAATAGTGGTTACCAGCAAGTTAAATAGACGCAAAACAGCCCCGGAAATCACCGCAGAATTAAATGTTGGTCGCCAAAAACTAGTCAGTGTTTCTACAGTCAAACGTCGCCTACAGAAAGCCGGGCTCCATGGACGTATTGCGATGAAAAAGCCATTACTACGCAAACAAAACAAGCAAAAGCGACTTAAATGGGCTCGTGAACACCAACACTGGACCATAGAAGAGTGGAACAACGTCCTATGGACGGATGAGTCCAAATTTGAGCTGTTTGGAACCCGAAGACGCATATTCGTAAGAAGATCTGTGGGTGAACGTGCCAGAGAAGAGTGTATTGCTACTACCGTGAAGCATGGTGGAGGTTCTATCATTGTTTGGGGCTGTTTTGTTGGCACTAGTGTAGGGGACATTGTGAAAATTGACGGTATATTAAAAAAAGAAGGTTACCGCGAAATTTTGAAGAACCACGCAATACCTTCCGGAATTCGACTTTTGGGTCAAAATTTTATCTTCCAGCAAGATAATGACACAAAACATTTCTCTAAATTATGTAAAGACTATTTACGCCATTTAGAAGAGGAAGGAACTCTGAAAATTATGGAATGGCCTACCCAGAGCCCCGACTTGAATCCAATCGAGTTACTATGGGAAGAACTAGATCGGGAAGTACGGAAATCGGCTCCGACATCAGCTAAATAAATATTATTAACATTTTTGCTGTCAGTGAAAGTGCCTAAACACTTTTGAGCGGTAGTGTATATCTAAAACACAAATAGCTAATTCTATTAAAATCTTACAAATTTTGTCAAAGTCGATATACCTAGGAGCACTGCTTTGCGTGTGTGACTGTTTATTGAAATACATTTATTGAATATCGGTTCATCACTTATGTCGAATGGAACACTAACTTTTGTACATTTTTAGCTGACAGACTAGTGACTGGTCGCGGGCAACCCAGTGCGTATAGGACACCTGTTAGACAGCAAACTTTTTCACACGGTTCAGATAACAAACTACACAGAAATCGGAAACCAAGGTTAGTTTTTTTTCTTTCATAAAAGGAATCCTGCTTTCTATTAAACGAATTTCAATTGTACTTCTTAGGGGAAAAGCATCGAACCTGCCACCTAATGGTAAACAGTCCAACCAGTAAAACTCTTCAGTGGATAATTAAATACATCCCAAATAATTACGTAGTAAAATTTGTTACTTTATATTTGTATGTTTTTACAAAAATCTACAATATCTGTCATTTGTTTAACTGTAAAATTTTTCTACCTTCAAACACAACAAAAAAAGGTAAGAATGTTCTTTTCAAAGAAAAAAAAGAAACAAAATTCTATATTATACACTGTTTTAGTTATATATTTTAAATAAATTTTTTCGTCTACCCAAAAGTTTTATATTTACATAAAAAAAGTATTTAATTGACAAAGCTTAAATATAAATTACTTTTTTTCGATTTATGTTTTTTAAAAGCTCAAGATTTTTTCTAACTTGTCCGTTACGTCATTAATTAAACTTAGCACAGAAAAGACGTGTGATATCTACTATATAAATCGCAAAGACGTATACAAACACACATATCTGAAGAAAAAGAAATACATGTCAGAAACGGTTGAGAATATAACAAATCTGATATTTAAACATTTTTAATACATATTTTATAACAAGCGCATTATTAAAGTCGCAATCGTATAAAGAATTTCCAAATTTATTGGGGTATTTGTTCGTGTATTTATTTTTGCTACTTACATATACGTAATCACTATACATCTATCCTTTTAATACAACACACAAAAAGTAAACTAAAAACGAAAGAAATAAATTTGTTTATTACGAAAAATATAATTTACCAAATATTTATACATAACTTATAAAATGACGATTGCAAGGACTGTGTGGATGTACAATTCACAGGTATAGCAGTAAACTCCACTCGCACAAATTAATTATGCGGAACGCAGCGTTTCGAGAGCACGTGGGCTCTCATTGTCAACCGTGTTACCGACTGAAAGTAAAAACTGTATCACACATGCCAATTATTTTCTACGCAGGCTCTAAAATTTCTAAAACATATGACTATTTACAATCTACTCGGTGGTCTAATGCCTATTTATTATGGTAATAAATCCATCAAACTCGAGTATGCAATTAACAGGGCCTATGGTAATAAATCCATCAAACTCGAGTTTGCAATTGGGGGTGGTTCTCTTCATACATATCGTTTCGTACGCGTCTTAATTCTCTATACGAGTTCACTTTTTTAAGTAGTGTCAGATTTTTTAAATCAATCTTATGTCCGGATTTAAAAAATCTGACACTACTTAAAAACGTGAACTCGTATAGAGAATTAAGACGCGTACGAAACGATATGTATGAAAAAGAACAGCAACTTATTGAACAGAGAACCACCCCAATTGCACACTCGAGTTTGATGGATTTATTACCATCGGCCCTGTTAAAGATACGGTTCGCTTTCGGTCCATCCTTTCCCGAAAATAGGCATTAAACCACCGAGTAGATTGTAAACAGTCATATGTTTTAGAAATTTTAGAGCCTGCGTAGAAAACAATTTGCATGTGTGATACAGATTTTACTTTCAGTCGGTAACACGGTTGACAATGAGAGCCCACGTGCTCTCGAAACGCTGCGTTCCGCATAATTAATTAATTTGTGTGAGTGGAGTTTACTGCTATACCTGTGAATAACTTATAAATGTCAATGAAGTTAACAGTAAACACTTCTACACAACAAAATAATGTTGAGATTTTCATTATATGCACACTAATTGAATTAAAATTACGACGTAACGAACAAGCTATTAGAAATAAATATGTATTCATAGCAATAATTGCGCTAGTTTTATTAACGTGTCGATATTATTCTTTTAATAAGGTGAAATAGTGATTTCTAAACTCGCACCTTCTTAATGTCTTATTGTTTAATGCTAATTGCTCAAGATTACGTTTAAACGTGTGATACTTGCACTGGTATACCTTCTATCATTTAAAGACGACGTAAATTCATAAATACATCTTTTAAAGAAATTGCGACTTATAATTAATTAAAGTTATTTGCAATTATACAATCGCACAATTTACAATATTTTTATACGTATAGCAGACGGACGTTTTCTACTCAACTGGATATAAAACACGGAAGACACGGTTATGTTAAATTACAGATACCTCGATCAGTCTTACCTTTTAGATGCGTTAATACGATACGATCCGATTATAAAGTAAACTATGAACGGTAAAATTATTTGTACAAAATAATGTATAAAACTATCGAATGTTTTACGAATGTTGATATATGTTTTCGACCCTTTTAAGATATAACTTAAGACAATCTATTTTGTTGTATGTGAACAATTGTATAGAGTTACATGAAGTGAAACTAGAAATTTAATTCTTACGACCACACTAAAACTTCTAAGTGTGCGTTGCTGAGAATTAAACGGTTTTCCTTTTCAATGTTTTCACGTGTGACCATGTTTAACAGTTTTTTCTTATTCAGGATTAATAATAGTGAAAAAAAATTGACATTTTTCGATACGCTTTGTTTGTATTTCTAGAGATTTTATTAACCTTTAAATGTTGTTGTTGATCAGGTAGTTTTAAATGATTAATAATTGTGATTATTTTTTATAATACTTATTTTCGCTAGAACTTTATTTATAATAAAACGTCCAACATAATTTTAGGCAAGAAAGTACTTATTTACTAATATATACATCCACTTACACACATCAATACAATTAATTATCATAAAACTACAAGATCAACGTTTCTTATAAATGTGTAAGTTATTGTGAGAAAATTCCATCCATTCTTCGAACGCTGTAATTCAGGATCCACATCCTGGAAATTTTTACTTAATTGATTTTAAAAGGAAGATTTAATGTCAATTAAGAAAAGCTGTCTTTTTATATGTATGTAGAACTTTCACTCTCATGTACTTAATAAACCTTACGTTGGAAGTCTATCTTAACATCTTCAAAATAAAAAAAAAAAAAAGAAAACAGAAAGACACATCGGTGCCATGTCGTAATACTAATGTAATTTTCATCTGAAATCGATTTTCAACAGTGATAAACTTAGATTTTCTCTTTCATTCATGTAGTATTAATGTAGTAGAAAACTGTTAGACTTTAACTGTTACTTTTGGTCTAATAATTAACGAGAATCGTGATCTTTTATTTATATTTATACTTTTTATTTATTTTTGTTTTGTTCGAATGTGCCTCGAAACAGTTGGAGACGTTGATACATAAAAATTGTGAAGACATTGTTTTATTTGTACCCAAATAAAGTAATGCCGTTTATCTTTCGGGTTTCTTTTTGCATCTCCTTATCCTTAGTTCCTAGTATGTCGATAATAATTGTAATGGGAATAGTGTTTTGGGCGAAAAGCCCGCTATTGTAATCAAGAGAATATTATTTAATATTAGGTAGCCCAAGAATAAAGTTTAATTTGTTGTAGTTAGAATTTGTAATACGTACTTAGTTGCAATAAGTGAAAATAATATATCAAAATATCTAGGTGTTGGTGTAGGAGGTACTTCATTCAACTGGAACATATCTCTTTCAATTTATATTAATATACAGCGTAGAAAACGAAATACACTACCGCTCAAAAGTGTTTGGGCACTCTCACTGACAGCAAAAATGTTAATATTTATTTTTTATGTACAGATACACGTACATGAATAAAAATATATTGATTAAATGTAAAAATTAAAACGTTTAATTTAAATTTTGCTTTCATCTATGTGACCTCCTCTTGATTTAATAATTGCAGCACACAATCGAGACATTCTCGCAATAAGTTTTGCCAGAGTTTCTTGTGTTATTGAGGTCCAATTCGATTGCGATTTGTTCCACACGTCAGTAGCTGATGTCGGAGCCGATTTCCGTACTTCTCGATCTAGTTCTTCCCCGTAGTAACTCGATTGGATTCAAGTCGGTGCTCTGGGGAGGCCATTCCATAATTTTGAGAGTTCCTTCCTCTTCTAAATGGCGTAAATAGTCTTTACATAATTTAGAGGAATGTTTTGGGTCATTATTTTGCTGGAAGTCGTGCCAAAAGTCGAATTCCGGAAGGTATTGCGTGGTTCTCTAAAATTTCGCGGTAGCCTTCTTTTTTCAATATACCGCCAATTTTCACAATGTCCCCTACACTAGTGCCAGCAAAACAGCTCCAAATGATGATAGAACCTCTCAACACTCTCTTCTCTGGCACGTTCACCCGCACACCTTCTTACGAATATGCGTCTTCGGGTTCCGAACAGCTCAAATTTGGACTCATCCGTCCATAGGACGTTGTTCCACTCTTCTATAGTCCAGTGTTGGTGTTCACGAGCCCATTTAAGTCGCTTTTGCTTGTTTTGTTTGCGTAGTAATGGCTTTTTCATCGCAATACGTCCATTGAGCCCGGCTTTCTATAGGCGACGTTTGACTGTAGAAACATTGACGAGATTTTGCTAACCACCATTTAATTCTGCGGTGATTTCCGGGGCTATTTTGCGTCTATTTAACTTGCTGGTAACCACTATTCTGCGATCATCTGCAGATGTTGTCGCTTTTGGCCTTTCACTCCGTCTTTTATTAAGAAAACTGACAGTTTCCCGATATTATTTTACATTATAGTCAACCGTAGCGTGGTGTATTTTCATTTTTTTTTTTTGGCAATTTGTCGATTACTTATGCCATTTTTATGGTAAGCTATTATAAGCGCACGTGTTTCCGTACTAATTCCTCTTCGCGGAGGCATCTTAAAAAATTGTCACACGATATTCGCTCACGACGTGAATAAAGTAAATACCACACTGCAACTGACCATAGGTTACAGATTTCACTATAATCGTCTGGGAAGGTAATTTAAACATTATTACCTACAATGTAACAGATGACTAAATTTACCCAGTAAATTCAGAGGGATTGTTATTGTAATTGCATCGCAATAAACAGTTAATGGTAATCCGACCAAGTGCAGGTAAATGATAGTAAACCTTATGCGATATAATGGGTGTTTATCTTACTGAACTACATTTTAAATACGTATCTCATTTTATTATAATGTTTTTTTGGTAAACATAATACTATATTAATAATCCATGAAAACAGGAGTGCCTAAACACTTTTGAGCGGTAGTGTATATTAACCTATGATAGTCTAATCATAGTTACGACGGTAAAGTAATTGACAATATTAATCAAAACGGCCATCGATTTTTAAGAAAAGAAGCAAGATGGAAGGCACAGCAGTATCCATCTAAGATGTCGGGACTCTAGCAGACTTCTCACTTCCACTTAGCACGTTTATTTGAAATGCAAGTTAGCCACAGGCTATAACCACATGTAAGTGAATTTTACGGCTTGAAATCTATTGATTTCGTAGCGTAGTCAAATATGTACAAGTGCAAATTAGAGTATTATTCCGACGTAGCAACATTCTAATGTTCGAGCACTCTAGGATCGTGTGTGCATTTATTTTAATAAAAATGTAAAACGTCAAATAGGCTTTTCAACGTAAGCAAAACTTTTTTATTGGAAATAATTTTTTTATACAAAACTTTATTCGTAGAAATCCTCTGTGAATAATAGTATTTAAGCAATAAATGCTAGTTGTTCTCATAACCAGGAGACAACTTAATACAAAACATTATGAAGGAAATTTAGTCGCCATAAATGATGAGAATAGCCTCTCATAGGGCGACTTTAAAAATTTATCCTAGCGGTTCATAGTATCTTCTATAAATCAGAAATGTAATAAAGCAGCAAACGTACGCAATTTATTTACAAGATTGTAATTTAATATTTACTTACCGGTTATTAGGTTTTCACTACCGTCACTGTTCAATTCAAGGATAATTTCATTTTTAGAACTACATTTACACTTAATCGTCTGCCGGCCATATACGTCTCAATAGTTTTTAATAAATGATAAAGTGCCTGCCAAACTTTCGAGCGCTATTTATATTCGATCCACTATTAAAGAAAATTGCTTTAGCTGGTACAAGAGCGTTTTCAAACGGTGCCATACAGCAGCAATAAACAGCCGTTCTATACATCGGAAAATACGAATTTGTAAAATAGTTGCTTTCACAATAAGTAAAGTAGAATGGGAGTATTATCAAATTATCGTGTTATACATACATTAATGAACGTACTTTCGGGTTGACTTCCCACAAAACTTATAATTTGATTTAAACTTCTTGAATAAAAAATGGTGCCGAATTGAAGATTGTGTTTAAAAGAAATTTCTTTTTACACTCATTCCAATTCTGCAAATATTCTATAACTGCCGTAATTACATCTTCGTGTGGCACAATGTGGTCGATTAAAAGCAGCTTCGATTTTTGGTTTGTTATAAATTAATACCAAAATACGTATTGCACGTAAATATACTTAACTTCGTCATTTTGTTAATATCTATTGACTATTTTATTATGTATATTAATTTTAATTAGAAAAGTTTTATTCATTTTTACAATAACACATGGGCTGAAAAGTCCCGGGCCTAACACATAGATGACGCTAGTTTTATTGCAGTTACCTTTCTCTCAGTTAGTACTAACCTTCAAAAGACAGCTGATAAAATTTCATGATATTCGATTCATTAGTTTGTGAGTTATTGTGCTAAGAGTCACGCTACTTTTGTTATTTTCAAAACAATGGATCAAAAACAATTTCGTGTTTTAATTTTACACTGCTTCTTGATAGGAAAAAATACCGTTCAAGCGAAGCAATGGTTTGAAAAGTGTTAGGGGGGCTCCGCTCCATCAGAAAAAACAATAAAACGTTGGTTTGCTGAATTCAAACGCGGTCGTAGAGACACCGATGATGCAGAACGCAGTGGACGTCCAAATGAGGCGGTAACACCAGAAAACATCAAAAAAATCCACAAAATCGTTTTGAATGATCGAAAAGTGAAGTTGCGTGAATTAGCCGACATCGTAAAGATATCAAAAGAACGTATTGGCTTTATATTGCATGAGCATTTGACTAGGAGAAAGCTCTGTTCAAAGTGGGTGCCGCGTTCGCTCACTGTCGACCAAAAACAAGAACGTATTGATGATTCTGAGCAGTGTTTGGCCATGCTTAAACGTAACAAACCGAAATTTTTGCGTCGATATGTGACAATGGATAAATCATGGATCCATCACTTCATTCCGGAATCAAAACGATCGTCATCTGAGTGGACAGCAACTGGTGAACCTCGTCCAAAGCGCCCGAAAGCACAACAATCGGCTGGAAAGGTTATGGCCTCGGTATTTTTGGGATGTGCGTGGTGTAATATTCATCGATTATCTTTAGAAAAGAAATACCATCAATAGTGAATATTATATAGCGTTATTGGAGCGTTTGAAGGCCGAAATTGCAAAGAAACGACCGCATATGGCAAAGAAAAAAATTTTGTTTCATCAAGACAACGCACCGTGTCACAAGTCGATCAAAACAATGGCAAAACTACATGAATTGAACTTCGATTTGCTCCCACATCGACCGTATTCGCCAGATTTGGCTCCCAGCGACTACTGGCTGTTCGCAGACCTCAAAAAATGCTCGCCGGTAAGAAATTTCGCACGAATGAAGAGGTTATCGCTGAAACTGAGGCCTATTTTGAGGCAAAAGATAAATCGTTCTACAAAAGTAGTATTGAAATGTTAGAGCGGCGCTGGAATCATTGCGTTGCTTTTGATGGAGATTACGTTGATGAATGAAGCTAATTTTGAACCAAAAAAAAACGTGTTTTCTTTGTTAGGCCCGGGACTTTTCAGCCCATGTGTTAACTTCGTCATTTTATTAATATCTATTGACTATTTTATTATGCATATTAATTTTAAGCGTTAGAATACTTTAATGTATCGGTAAATTTTTTCACGTTTAGGTTTACTTCCAATTGAGCGATTAAGCTTAATTAAGCTTAATTTTGAGATTAGAAAAGTTGTATTCATTTTTGCAATAACATAAATGTTACCGATGAACTCATGCTTAAATTATGCAATACTAATTTAACTAAAAAATAAGACACTGTACGTGGAGGAGGCTATAGTGAGTATATTAAGGAAATATTTAATCCATATTCATATTTAGGAATATTTACCAACATTTAGGAATTGAAGAAATGTCACAGTTTAGGTATCTTCGGAATTTAACTTTCGTTATAATAACCGGTACAATAGGCTTCGAGATCGAAATGTTGCACGCCGATTACATGAAGGACGTTTTGTATTTTCCTTATGTTTATACAAGTTTGGGTCAAAAAAATCGAAACAAATTGAGACGCTTCTATATGCATAGATATTTCTTTAGGAAAGAACATTTGCACATATAAATAGATGCAGAAATTTATAGGAATGCAAGTGTTCACCTTCGTAGAATTAACTCTTTATGTATATAAATACCTATGAAGGTATATTAGAAAGATTTTTTATAATGATGAATCTTATTTGCTTTACAAGAACACGTCACATCATATGCCGAATGGCCACTGACTGAAACTGGATCTTGGTTCACTGCTTCAGCGATCTTTGGGCTCCTATACAGTCGTTACAGTCAATGGTCATTGCAGCCAAATCGAAATCCCGGTTTCTCACCAAGTGTTCTTGTAAAGCAGATTAATTCATCTTGATCATACCAGTTAGGCACCCTAAAATTATATCTAGCGTACTCCGTCTCATTCGACTTGTAAAAGTGGAGGAAATTAATGTAACATTATTTGAAATTTCTACATAGGAAGACGATGAACCATAGAATTGCTTATTGGACTAGCGGATCTTCATTATGAAATCACTTTAAAATAACCAATAACAAAAGAGTAAAGGATACTACTAAATTTCATCAAATACGTTAGCGTTCTCGATTCCGAGCGTCATAGTCTACTTAATCAATTAATTATAATGAATCTAGACGCAAACTTATTCTAACATAAGAAAAATAACGTCCTTCTACAAATATAACGTATTACAATTCCATCCCGAATTACGTCGTCTTTGGTAGAGTATTTTACGGAATAAAGACCATTAATTGTTTAATGGTCTTTATTCCCATTTAGTAACTGAATGACCATGACCCCATTTGTCCAATGCAATGACCATCCTCATCAAATGTGGCCAAAGTCAGACGACTTAATTTGTTGGTCAATGTCGGTAGTGTAGCAGAGCTGTGAGCTGTGTTACTATGCATCGAAGAAGAATGGGCCTCTGAAAATTGAAAGTGTACAGATATGCATGTTAATTCCAACGAAACTTCGTACTAACCACCTTCTCCGGTCAAATGGTTTAAGTATGCCCTATCAGCTTCATCGGACGACTTTTCTTTTAATTGTTGAACAAATCCAGAAATCAGTGTATCCATTAAACTGGCTTGCCTAGAGAAGATTTGTAAGATCTTCGACACTCTGGCACCATTCTCTACAACAATGAACTGCAAGAATATGCAAGGAAAACAGTTCAGGTCATCTTCTTTGGATGGTCTAGCATAATCCCAACTTAGTTCTTCATACCTCAAGCCGAGTAGTAAAGTCTAAATAAGCAAGCAAACATGTAGAGAACTTAAAACATATTTATTTAGCTTTAGCTTACGCATTCGATATCATCTATGACATATACGCCTTTTGAATTTATCCCGACAAGCACCGGAATATCCTGGTGTGTAATTAGACTTGTTAGTCCGCGAACTGGCTGCTCAATCTGACCTTCGAAAAACGCCGATCTGAAAAATATACGTACGTTGCTTTGTCGAGGAACGTCAACACTTATTTAATCACCCGTAAAACGGAAGCGACCAACAAAATTCTAAATATTTTCGCATCAACTTCCTAGTTGTGGCGGAAATTGGTATCCTTTTAAATTGTTCCAAAAGCCGCACTTCCGCAGAATTTTTAGAACTTATAGGTAACCATGTCCACGTGGAACTTTTTCTAACGTGCACCGGCAAATATTTTCGTTGTTCTTCTCGAAAATAGTGAGTTGAATGAATTTGGGAATTATATGCGCCTAGCTCTATTCGAGCTTGAATTCCACCAAGCATTATATAATGCCCCACTTCGCAAGGGTATCTTCCTTCTAGAATGTTTCGTCTTGCCTCTTCATAAAGAAGTTCCAAAATTCTTTGATCTCTAAAAGGAATAAAATGGTTATATCTTTATATAAATTTCAACAGCACGCATGGAAATTTACTATACAGTGTAAGAGATGTTATTAATTCTTGTATTTCTTAAGAGTGAAGAAAATCAAGTAATATAGTGAGCACATAACACATGGGCTGAAAAGTCCCGGGCCTAACAAAGAAAACACGGTTTTTTTGGTTCAAAATTAGCTTTATTCATCAAAGTAATCTCCAAGAGCAACGCAATTATTCCAGCGCCGCTCTAATATTTCAATACCACTTTTGTAGAACGATTTATCTTTTGCCTCAAAATAGGCCTCAGTTTCAGCGATAACCTCTTCATTCGTGCGAAATTTCTTACCGGCGAGCATTTTTTTGACGTCTGCGAACAGCCGGTAGTCGCTGGGAGCCAAATCTGGCGAATACGGTGGATGTGGGAGCAATTCGAAGTTCAATTCATGTAGTTTTGCCATTGTTTTGATTTACTTGTGACACGGTGCGTTGTCTTGATGAAACAACATTTTTTCCTTTGCCATATGCGGTCGTTTCTTTGCAATTTCGTCCATCAAACGCTCCAATAACGCTATATAATATTCACTGTTTATGGTATTTACATTCTGAAGATAGTCGATGAATATTACATCACGCACAAAATACCGAGGCCATAAACTTTCCAGCCGATTGTTGTGTTTTCGGGCGCTTTGAACGAGGTTTACCGGTTGCTGTCCACTCAGATGACGATCGTTTTGATTCCGGAGTGAAGTAATGGATCCATGTTTCATCCATTGTCACATATCGACGCAGAAATTCCGGTTTGTTACGTAGCCAAACACTGCTCAGAATCATCAACACGTTCTTGTTTCTGGTCAACAGTGAGCAAACGCGGCACCCACTTTGAACAGAGCTTTCTCATAGTCAAATGCTCATGCAATATAAAGCCAATACGTTCTTTTGATATCTTTACGATGTCAGCTAACTCACGCAACTTCCCCTTTCGATCATTCAATCATTGAACGTCCACTGCGTTCTGCATCATCGGCGTCTCTACGACCACGTTTGAAGTCAGCAAACCAACGTTTTATTGTTGTTTCTGATGGAGCAGAGTCCCCATAACACTTTTCAAGCCATTGCTTCGCTTGAACGGTATTTTTTTCCCATCAAGAAGCAGCGTAAAATTAAAACACGAAATTGTTTTTGATCCATTGTTTTGAAAATAACAAAAGTAGCGTGACTCTTAGCACAATAACTCACAAACTAATGAATAGAATATCATGAAATTTTAACAGCTGTCTCTTGAAGGTTAATACTAACTGAGAGAAAGGTGACTGCAATAAAACTTGCATCATCTATGTGTTATGCCCGGGACTTTTCAGCCCATGTGTTAGTACCTATATTGTAATTTGAAGATTAATGTTTCATTTCTTAATTTACTAGAATGAGTCTTCCTTTCGCATTGTCAAGAATCTTTCCAGCTGTACAGACTTTCAACTTTTCCCTTATATAAACCCCCAAAACTAATTATTAGTGTGCAATTTTGCTATAATACAAGAATTAATTCCTTTTTTAGATTATGTCATATATGCATTATCTAACTTATTCAAAATCTGACAAACATGTAAATGTCATTAGTTAACAACCATATTTTTATATTCTACTGATATTCCGTACTTTATCTTCTCTTCCAGGTGCTGCGGAAAGAATACGTTACGTTGGAATAATATTATAGGTTCATCTCTTTGTTGTTTTTCAGAAGAGCCGTGGCTAAATTTCTCAATCAAAGATTTCCAAGCCCGTCGTACTTCATACGGTTTGTGCGTTGGTTTCAATTGCAATTCTAAAACGACCATTTATATCACATAAATATTCAATTTTGCTACCCTACCTAGCAGAGGACTAGACATCCACAAAGTGAATAGTTGCGTTGCCAGTTGTTTATTCAATCCTACTTCGTCTGCGTTGATAATTGCATTACATATCAGATCTACAGTTGCGGATGGGCTGTCCTCTATTTCCAACATAATAGCAACCCGATCATGGAGGTAAACACATGTGGGCAAAATTGCGCTGAACTTTTCGTTCGCAATAGGTAAATTTGACGGAGCCATCGATGAAACAGAGGAATCTTCGATATCTGAAATGATTTATTAAGAATGAATTTCCATCCTTAGTTAATATAAACTAATGGAGAGAAATTCAACAATACTTGCCATTTTTTAGTTTCTCGTTTGCGGCTTTAGTATTTGAATCATCTTGTTTATCCGTGTCTCTTTCTCTACTCCAATTACCTTCTGCACCTGAACACTTTTGTTCAACGCTATACATGTCCGTCGGACAAACATTGGAGTAGTTTGCATTCACAGGTTGGATTCTCTGAGACACGGAATATAAAGTAGCCTGATCGTTCTGAGCAATGTCTTCTGTTTGTATATAATCATCATGCGTCCGCTTTGGAAAGTCACTATAAGAAAACAAAGAACTGATGATCCCTATTGAACGATATTGAGGTCATCATGGACAACCAAAAACAAGGTTGCAAAGATACCCTTAATTGAAACTTGCTTTCCTCTTTTTCAACCATGTAACAAAGGCAAAGCGATTTATTTTTTCATGCGTGCTTGATTCAAAATAATACAGTCAAAGTGTATACATAGTCCGTTGATAAGTTATTCATAAACATAAAAGTGGCTAGAAATTCAAGACTTTTTCTTATTTTTTTTTATGTTAAATCATTTTTTTTTTTCACCGAAATGCTTGAAGTTATATTGTCAGAAAATCATACTCAAACTCACGTAACTTTAAAAGACATTTTACGTAATGACTTATTCAACTAGCTTAGGAAACATATTACAACATTATACAGCTTCATTATTATTAATCATAAAACGTGTGAACTCATTGCCATTTAGGTAATCATGGATCGTTGGACTGGTGCGGAACGTGCAGTAGCTGTGAGAGCGTTTTATAAAAATGGTGATAGTGCGACTGCCGCGCAGAGAATATTTCTACAGCATTACCAACTTGGACGTCATGGACGTGTCCCATCTGCGCATGCGATTACAACGTGGGTGCGTAACCACGTAACCAAAGACACTCCAAATTTTAAGCTCTTTCTCTTTCCGTTTATTCATTGTCGCAAATGTTCTACGCATGTTTGCATACAAAATGTGGTGCCCAAGATTTATCATCGTCTCCTAACTGGATGCCAAAATACGCCATTTCCTTAAAAATGTATTCACCACAATTCCATCTGCTTGTAGGAGCCATTGTTGTCATTCGAATTTTTAATATTCATGCAACAATTTAAAGCAAATATCTAGTACACACTGACATAGTTATCATACGAAAGCACAATACTAAACTGAAGCTAATCAGTGTAAGACATCTACAAATAGACGTAAAATATAATAAATAAATCAAATTAAATTTTTGCACTTTGCATATAATCCGGTCTCTACTTATAAGTAATAATAATCCATTCCTCTATATCCCCTGCAAGCATGCGCCAGTTTCAAGGTTACACTTGCATTCATGGAACGACTTAAGTTGTTTATTTTCAGCATTTATGAAGGTGTAAGAAAATTAAATCCCTCTTGAACACAGTCACCAAGTTTTAAACATAATATAATAATAAGTGATAACAATATAATACTTATACGTAAAACACAATACATACACTACCGCTCAAAAGTGTTTAGGCACTCTGACAGCAAAAATGTATAAAAACTCAGCAAAAATGTTAATAATATTTATTTTTTATGTACAGATACACGTACATGAATAAAAATATATTAAATAAATGTGAAAATTAAAACGTTTAATTTAAATTTTGCTTTCATCTATGTGACCTCCTCTTGATTTAATAATTGCAGTACACAATCGAGGCATTCTCGCAATAAGTTTTGCCAAAGTTTCTTGTGTTATTGAGGTCCAACTCGATTGCAATTTGTTCCACACGTCAGTAGCCGATTTCCGTACTTCCCGATCTAGTTCTTCCCATAGTAACTCGATTGGCTTCAAGTCGGGGCTCTGGGGAGGCCGTTCCATAATTTTGGGAGCTCCTTCCTCTTCTAAATGGCGTAAATAGTCTTTACATAATTTAGAGGAATGTTTTGGGTCATTATCTTGCTGGAAGATAAAATTTTGACCCAAAAGTCGAATTCCGGAAGGTATTGCGTGGTTCTCCAAAATTTCGCGGTAGCCTTCTTTTTTTAATATACCGTTAATGTCCCTTACACTAGTGCCAGCAAAACAACCCCAAATGATGATAGAACCTCCACCATGCTTCACGGTAGCAGCAATACACAGCTCAAATTTAGACTCATCCGTTCATAGGACGTTGTTCTACTCTTCTATGGTCCAGTGTTGGTGTTCACGAGCCCATTTATCTTTTGCTTGTTTTGTTTGCGTAGTAATGGCTTTTTCATGGCAATACGTCCATGGCGCCCGGCTTTCTGTAGGCGACGTTTGACTGTAGAAACACTGACTAGTTTTTGGCGACCAACATTTAATTCTGCGGTGATTTCCGGGGTTGTTTTGCGTCTATTTAACTTGCTGATAACCACTATTCTGCGATCATCTGCAGATGTTGTCGCTTTTGGCCTTCCACTCCGTCTTTTATTAAGAAAACTGCCAGTTTCCCGGTATTTTTTTACGTTATAGTCAACCGTAGCGTGGTGTATTTTAATTTCTCTTCGCGGACGCATTTAAAAAAATTGTCAAACGATATTTCGCTCACGACGTGAATAGAGTAAATACCACACTGTAACTGACCATAGGTTACAGATTTCACTATAATCTTCTAGGAAGGTAATTTAAACATTATTACCTACAACTTAACAGATGACTAAATTTACCCAGTAAATTCAGAGGGATTGTTATTGTAATTGCACCGCAATAAACAGTTTACAGTAATCCGACCAAGTGCAGGTAAATGATAGTAAACCTTATGCGATATAATGGGTGTTTATCTTACTGAACTACATATTAAATACGTATTTCATTTTATTATAATGTTTTTTTTGGTAAACATAATACTATATGAATAATCCATGAAAACAGGGGTGCCTAAACACTTTTGAGCGGTAGTGTATATTACACTATTGGTATTATGCATTGGTACGATGATAAATTTTAAGTAGTATGTTCGAAGGTTTTTATTGTGGCTAACTTGCAAAATGTTTCTTTCAGATTTAGTTAAGAGTTCTCTTGGAAGTTAGTTTTCTACGGATCCATTTTTTTTCTGGTGAAATTTTGAGTATTTCATCACATAAAATTAAGCTGAAAACGAGTTAATTTTTAACCTTTAAGTAAATTAAATTACAAAAATTTTTTAACTATTTTCGAATGGGCAGACAAAAATGTTTTAAATTAGGTTCTTAAACTGAAGATGTTATGCGGTGAAAAGTAATGTTTTGCGAAGTGCAATCAGCGAAATGTGTGAAATACGCTCATAATAAACTTTAAAATATCGTACCGAAAGCGAAATTTTATTGTATAGAAATACACTGTTTGTCAAAAATTATTATATTCGAAATGGAAAGTATTTATAGTTATATAAAAAAATAATTTTCCATAAGCGTTACAACGGTCTAAGAAATCCGTTCTATAATGGTAAATAAGTATTTTGCAGAATCAATGAGTGGTTATCTAAACTAATTGACAGGTTGCGATACAAATAATAATTAATCTCTAACAGATTCTACATTTTAAATTTTAGCAACGCACGCTATGTTCTGCTTTTATCTTTACTACAGGATGGTATGCACTATCCTCGTAATAAATTTGAAACACAATCTGAATTTTATATTTAATTACATATTATCCTGATTGGTATTCAAACAGCAAGACCTTTTATTTTTTTAAAAGAGGAAACCGGTTTTGCCTGGAATAACCTGGCTGCTTAAGAAAATATACAGTTGTTTTTAAACGAATTGCTATTTCGTTTCTACACTACTACATATCAGCAATCACGAACAATAAGATTTAAGATACACATAAAAAACTCTTGGCATTTTTTTGTAATATTAATGCTTCAATAAATAACGCATTAACATTTTTTCATGACCAAAAGTAATATTTTCTCTTGTTTTATTTGGATTTGCCTACATCAATTTTTATTTAATTAAACAAGGCGTTTGTATTGTGAAGACGGATATAAGAATTTTTTGTGTAATAATGTGTAGCAACCAGCGCCTCCGCCAAAATGAAATTAAAATATAAATTTACAATACATTATTATGCATACATTTGAAATGACTTGGACTTACCTGTATTGTTCAACAATATACTCAGGTGTTTGGGAGCTGTAGAGGAGGTTTGTCGTATAATCGACCGGTATTACGGTGACGTAATTATTAGAAGCCACACTATTAGTTTGGTTCTCAATTACGTCACCGATATTGGCCATGTTGGCCGGCGACAAAGGACTAGTAAATTACATTCTGTAAGTAAAGGTATTCTATCAGTTAAGTATCTGTTTGGAAATTTTACAAATTATGCATTTTCGAAAGAAAGGATATTGTTCATAGTTAATACATTTCTCAACACGTTACAACGTTTATTTACTACATGGCTAAAACATTTACTATAAACACTGAAAATTAAATATGTTTGCACATAGATAAATGGAAGATTGAAACACTAACAGAGATTACAAATAATTGCTCTGAAACAGCATCTTCATGCGTTTTTATAAGGCGCCCCCATCCACTGTCATCTAAACGCGCCGGCGTATACAAGTTCGATCAATAAATCCGGGGCAAGTATCAATACCTCCTGTAACTTTCCCGGGACAAGATGCCGTATTTCTAAAAATAATTAGAATATGAATTAACGAAAGATAGTTTAGTACGCATAAAGTATTACAAAGAAATGCACGAATTTTTTAAAATTTACAACTGATAAATTTCTTTAGTACGATGGATATTGTGTCTAACACAACGCTTATTTCAATTATAAGATTTCTGATTCAGAAAGCGGAGTTGACTCTCAAGGACAAGGCATTTTAGAAAAAAATATATATCAAATTAAAACTCGTGGACATGAAAAAAAAAACACAAATGATATTATAAGTTGACCTTCATCAAGTTTCCAAGCTTGTTTTCTCAAAGGGAAACCGATACCTCTTCTATGGGATCTGGTGGATGAGGAATCGAATCATTCTTAAAACCGGCTGAAGTTTTTCAAACTCGCTTAATAAAAACAACTTCGCCTAAGAATTTTTCGTTCAATCTCCTTCCAACACTCATAATTTTGTAATAGATATTTTGATTTTCTTTTTAAGGATACTTAGAATAAATAGAAATCCAGGTATGTTAACACATGGGCTGAAAAGTCCCGGGCCTAACACATAAATGACGTTAGTTTTATTGCAGTCACCTTTCTCTCAGTTAGTACTAACCTTCAAAAGACAGCTGTTCAAATTTCATGATATTCTATTCATTAGTTTGTAAGTTATTGTGCTAAGAGTCAAGCTACTTTTGTTATTTTCAAAACAATGGATCAAAAACAATTTCGTGCTTTAATTTTACACTGCTTCTTGATGGGAAAAAATACCGTTCAAGCGAAGCAATGGTCTGAAAAGTGTTATCGGGACTCCGCTCCATCAGAAACAACAATAAAACGTTGGTTTGCTGACTTCAAACGTGGTCGTAGAGACACCGATGATGCAGAACGCAGTGGACGTCCAAATGATGCGGTGACACCAGAAAACATCAAAAAAAATCCACAAAATCGTTTTGAGTGATCGAAAAGTGAAGTTGCGTGAGTTAGCTGACATCGTAAAGATATCAAAAGAACGTATTGGCTTTACATTGCATGAGCATTTGACTATGAGAAAGCTCTGTTCAAAGTGGGTGCCGCTTTTGCTCACTGTTGACCAAAAACAAGAACGTGTTGATGATTCTGAGCAGTGTTTGGCCATGTTTAAACGTATAAACCGGAATTTTTGCGTCGATATGTGACAATGGATGAAACATGGATCCATCACTTCACTCCGGAATCAAAACGATCGTCATCTGAGTGGACAGCAACAAACACCAATTCCTTGCTATGCATATTTCTATGCATTGTTTGTCTTCATATTCCTATCACTGCACGCATGTCGATACCGATTTTGATACGTTGTATTAGTTTCCAGATGTAACATATTATGTAATTCTGCCATATTGTCAAATAAATTACTTCTTTGTATATACCGCCATAATATTGTCAACGGATTAAACTTTGGACGAATCGAATATTGAGGTAAAATAATCATATAATTGCATGCCACATTATTTGTGAAAATTTTAACAGGAACGGTAAAGCTCGCTTCTGTAACGACTAATCAAAAAATCTTATACTACAAGTCAAATTAATTTTCTTGCCCTACTCTCTACTAGATACTAAATTAACGCATTCAAAGTGAGCTGTGCAAAGTAACAGTGCAATATGATTTGTTAATGTAATTTACTTAACTGATTCAAATGAGAGAGGCAGCTTATTTTAAAATGGCAAATTACGATAACGAAAGATCATTGCCAATTACTAATTTTGCGTTCAAACGGCACGCGTAAAAAAATTGATTCTTAAATTCGTTTCTTAAAGGAATTCGCACAAATAAATGAATTGAAATGACATTTTAACTTAATTGTAGTCTTCGATTAACGTAATAAGAATTCATGCGTATCATAAGATAACTATTTCAAATTTTCTTTCTGTATATACGAATCCAAGTTATACTCAAAACTTGTCTTCTTGTTTTTCATCGAGCAGTAGCTAGCCCCTCAGCCCTGGGAATTCCCGGGCAAAGCTGGTATCACGTGCACGACCTTGCGTGATGAAGGTCACGTTGTGAAATTCATGTTTACTTTCAATATTCAGAAAATGAACAGTTTTATTTATTCTATTTGTTCTATGATGTTCCACTTCATCGCATAAGTGCAATAATCCAGGCAAAACACAAAATGTTGATTAAAAAATATTTATTTTTTTTTATTTATTCGCTTTCTTATAATTTTATATAATTGTTCTATAAAATAAATAAGATTTCATTATACAGCTCATCTAAATGAAATCGAAAGTGTTTGCAGGCTTGGCGTATGTGGATTATTGAAATGTGTTTTAAGTACGATACAATATTGTAGATTGAAATTGCGTATTATCTAAAAATCGATTCGCCTCCCTGTTCAATGTCAAGTTCAACAATTTGACCTTATGCGCAGTGGAAACTATCGACCGAGACCTACTTACAAATAACAACAAGAGAATTTATTCATTTATTTTGAAAGTTTATAAAGGGGTATATTCGTCGGATACAGAATGCTTTATTAAATCCCAACTTATAAGTTGAAACAATGTTGCCCATACATTATAACACCATTAATTAATGAACTAGCCGAATGTCAATAATTTCACATTCTTCGGATTAAACGTTGACAGTGGCTTGCCTTCGAAGAAACATTTAGAGGACTTGGTCAATCGATTACAATGTAAATCTTAATTTCGTTTTTGGAAGTTTATCTTTGGGATTTCTTCCTGTTTCGCTTAATATTTTCCTTCTGAGGCATAAAAGAATTAAAGTATATCCAAAGTAACTAATCTTGCAAAAAAGGTGTGTCGCCATTGTTTTCCCTTGTAACATTATTATTGATTAATTCAACTAATTTTCTAGAAATCTGGAAATGGTAGTATACAACCTTTAATTTTAGTTAGGATCTCAGGATGTAGATGGCTTAGATGTATGGAGATACCGAAAGTTGCTTATAGTACAGGAAAAACAATCCCTCTACAGAAAACTAAACTTCGATACAAAAGACGTCTATTAGAGAATAGTACTATAATAAGAGACTATAAAAGAATACAGAGTTTCTAGAAAACTGTAGACAAGAATGATTTCTTCCTAAAACAAGTAGTAGTCTAGGAATAATTAGTTGATTTTACATTTTATGCACGTAATATTTTAAATAGGTTCTTGCAATATGAATATAATAAATAGGCATTAGTGTGCTATACATCAAATGAATGCTGACTTCTAATCTATTTCTTAAATACTTCGGCGGTATTAAGAACGATTTTGTTAAATTAAAATTCTTAACTTCGAACTTTTTATTTGGAAAATTTAAGACGCTGTAATAAAGAAAATTATATTTTTTTTTAATTTATTTTGTTTTTAATTTCGTTGCTATGGTGACTAGTGACTTGAAGCATGTCTAGAATAAAATTTACAATACCTTTGCATTACATATTTCTTTGTTTTCCGATGATTGGCCAAAAGGTGCTGCTCTCGTATTTCCTTTTCTTTTCGTTTCCTATTTCCTTTCCTTTGCTCTATTATTAACTGAATTTTATTTTTTTTTTATATTAAACATTTCTTTTAAAATTATTTTGTGGCAAATTTTAGCATTCAAAATCATTAAAATCAAAAGAGTGATCAAAATTGCGTTCTAGAGCGAATTTTTTTGATGTTCTTGGCGTTATTTTTAATTTTGCATATTCTTCTGTTTATGCGTTTGTTTATGAAGTTTATGGAATAGTTGTTCTTATGTTGGTTAGTGCAAAACAAAAATTTACAATCTCAGTTTCCGCAAAAATGTACATTAAATGAAATAACAAACCTATCTAAAAATTATGTATAAAATACCAAAAATGTGGTTTCTACTTTTATGGAATAAATGAAATTGATTATTATCCTATGTTGCATACACCTTTTTGTATAATGAAACCTTCTATTCACCTTTGATACGCTATTAGTTCGATTATAGCTTAACATGCCCTCTGCAAAAATTATCAAATAATTATTAAATTCTACTTAAAAGTGCTGTTTAAATTTTAAGATAGCAGAACTTCTTTCATTAGCTGATTAATGGATTAATATTTAACCACAACCTATTTTCAGAGAAATCTACAGATGTTTATAGATTTATTTACAAAAGCGATATTATATATATTGTATATAAACGAATATAAAAGAGCTTCTGAATGTTGTACGCCCTCTTTCTTCCCTCGACTCAGGATGTTTGGGCCAATAATTCCTTCCCGGTCTAATGGCAATTAAAACGCCAATTATCGCTTGTCGCTGCTCTCTTACACGAAGTTGTGTCCAATTATATACACTAGGATGACACCAGGTAAAGCGGTATAAATATGTAAACAGCTAAATTCTAAGAACGAATTAAGAACTTTCTCTTGTCACTAGGATAGGGGTAGATGTATCGGAAGGAATTCGTCATAGTTTAGTATCGTTACAACTATGCCTCGCTTACAAGGTTCGAGTGATATTAGCGACTTCACCCGGGGTCGCATCGTTGGCCAGAGTGAACGCGGCGCTTCGCAACGTGAAGTAAGTAATTTTTTTAATATTCCGTTGTCCACAGTTAACCGTGTGATTACACAATTTAAACGCAAGGAAAAAACAACAGCGGAGCCGAGACCAGGTCGTGCCGGACCTTCTGAAAGAAGTAAAAGAGCGTTTGTGCGCGAAGTGTCAAGAGAACCGCGAAAAAGTACGGCTGAGCTTGCGGCAACTTCACAGAAAAGTCAGCGCACCGTTCTGCGATACCTCCACAGTATGGGGATGTATAAGGGGGTGGCAAAGAAAAAACCTCTCCTTACGGCGTTTCAAAGACGGCGCCGAATGGCTTGGGCAATCGAAATGCGAACGAAACCCGAAGAGTTTTGGCTGTCTGTCATTTTTTCAGACGAAAGCAGATACTGTCAATTCAGTGATAGTGGTCGTACGTGGGTATGGAGATGTTCGTCACAGCAACTGGACGACAAATTTTTGCATCAGACGGTGAGATACGGCGGTGTGAACATCATGGTGTGGGGCGCGATATGGTATGGTGGAAGATCGCAATTAGTAATCTGCGACGGAAATATAAATGCGGCAAAATATATCCAAATATTAACAGAAGGACTACTACCGATATTCGACAACGCCATTTTATCTAAAGAAGACGCCACTTTTATGGGGGATGGAGCACCCTACCACAAAGCAAGAACAACAACCACATGGAAAGAGGAATAGGGGATTCGGATTTTAGCGGACTCTAGCGAAGTCGATCTGTAATTGCCTTGCAGTTACATGCGTCCAGCGTAATGCTTGTTGTCGTAAAAAGCAGCCATCTTGAGGAGTAGTACAGCTTGGACGACCTGGCACAAGTCTTCGTATGTAACCCGCTCTTTCTCTATATCTGGCTACTGCCCTAGAAACACTTAACTGACTAATATTCATCAAATTAGTCACGCATGTTTGAGATCCCTCATCTTCGATTAAAGCAACTATTCCAGCCATTTCTTCTGGAGCTAAATTACTCATTTTGCTTCTGATACTGTTAGTAAAATACTTTAACAGCGCACTTGATTTTATTAAGAAGCAATTAAAGAAACCGTATGTATGTATATGCACGTTTCTAAGATGTTTCTGTAACAGCAAAAAACGCCTTATGCAAGAACTAATTGTACGATTTTCTTTGTATACTTATAATCGGCGCATTTATGGCAAACATATTGCGAACGTATAAAAAATATCTCAGTTTATAAACACCTTTTCGTAGTCTATGTCATACTACACGTTGCCATTAAACACAAAATAAATAAGAAAATTTTATTGTTATCTTTAATACAAGAATCTAAATTTCCCAAACAAAAAACGCAAAATTAGAATAAAATTCGAAGATTAAAATAAAAAAAAATAATTAAATATTTCACAGGACCACTAAGGCTAACTGATTACTTATGTAAAATTGGCAACCGATGGGGAAACACAATAACGCACATATTATGAGGTATATCTTTATTATGTACAAACGAAAAAGAATAGATATAAAGATATAAACTGATCTTTGAGAGAGCTTTAGTAATTGTGGTCTCCAATAACTGACAATGCAGGATGAGTACGTAGATAATTCGCTAAAGCTTCATATCTACAACAAAATGTATCTTTAGATAGAAACAATCATTTTTCACTTATTCCATTACTTTAACTAAAAATTGCGATAAATATTTCTAATTTCAGTTTTCTTCGTTACGATCTTGCAAATCTGTATCATTTCGTATTGATAAATTAATTCTTTAAAAAGGCCGTAATGGGAAATCAAACGGTGTAAGATCACAAGATCTTAGAGGAAACTCATGTTCACTGTTCAAGCTGATTAAACGATTGCCAAACACTTCTCGTATCATATTTATTGTTTCACCCGCCGTGAGAGTTTTAGCATTATTTTATTGAAAGTAATCTAACGCTAGTTCATTATCAATAAGCTGGTTAGAGAGAGCCCAAAGTACTTCTTATCGATATCTTGTTGCATTCAAACTACCATTAAAAACTGGACTGGTAACACTGCCCAACACAATTTTGCTGACTTCTATATGGGACTTGTTTTTTATCACTCCACTTTCTTATCTTTTATCATTAAAATTGAAATGAAGATCAATTACAGAATATTACTCATTGCGGATAATCAATACCTAACAACTTCTTTTAAAATTATATAAGAGCCAACTGAGAACACAGTTTGTTGAGCGACAATTTCCGCATAGTTCTTGAAGTATCAATCATTTTTTGTCTAATATCATCAATCACTTTTTCTGTTCGGACTTATAGTCGCCTACTACTCTCTTGTCGTCTCACATTAACAGTTTACTGAAAAGCTGGAACAATTCTATCAGGTGTATTCTGAATGGTATTATTGTAAAAAGCGAGGTCGAAAAATTCCTCCAGAAATTTTTCTAAACAATCTTGAATGGAGTCGATCTTTTGGCCGCTTCAGAATTACGATTTAACCATGAATACTTTGTTACTGTGTTATTAATACCATTTTAAAATTCAAAAATGCACATGCTATTTTTGATATCAGATTTTAACAATTATCACTGGCCAACAAATAAACATTTTTTCTGCTGACTAAAATCTGACACTTGTTTTTAAGTAATATAGGTACGCTAACGCCAACTGTGAAACGCTATCACGTCACGACTTTTTTCTACGGCATTCCTTGTTTGTCGAAATTGGGTCTTACGAAGCGATATGTTAAAGCTCTAGATTTACAATTTCAAATACATACGTCAAAATTTTCCACGACTAACTTACGAAAAAATTTTGCTGTGCTTGATGGACCTCGAATTTGAACTTTAATAACGGATTCAAGTTTCACCAGCTCTATGAACGAAGCTGAGAAAGAAGTCTGGACTTCATTCGCTACGGTCGCGATCAATTTTCTTGGGAACAAAAAACCTCCAATTATAAAGATCTAGTGAAGTCGCTACTTCAGAAATTTCACCGCCTAAGTTGTAACACGAGCATAAAGCTCCGTCTCCTTCATAGATATTGTAAATGAACAAGGCGAGAGATTTCATCAAGATTTACAAACCATGGAAACTCGGTACCGAGGAAGATGGGATGTCTGGCTACTGTTGGAGTATTCAGACTGCCAACCCGAAATACGTAACAGAAAGTGCAGCAAATAATTTTATAACGATTAAGTATTTGTACTATGCTCGCGAGTAATATTTTATTTACATAAATCAATGAACTATTGAAATGTTATACTTTGTTTATACCTTATTAGTGCTTAAGCAACAACTCTGGTGCATTAGTGATCCTTCAAGGAACATAATATAGCATAGAGTTACATTTTGACGTGATACGCAAAAACTGGTATGATTTTCGGATTCAGCACACCCAAATTAATAAAAAACGACTCTCATACAGAAGTCAGCAAAAATTGTGTTGAACAATGTTACTGACAGGCAATAACGTTACATTTAAAATTGAATACAAACTAAACACTGAACTTAATATAACACATGGGCTGAAAAGTCCCGGGCCTAACACATAGATGACGCTAGTTTTATTGCAGTCACCTTTCTCTCAGTTAGTACTAACTTTTAAAAGACAGCTGTTAAATTTTCATATTCTATTCATTAGTTTGTGAGTTATTGTGCTAAGAGTCACGCTACTTGTTATTTTCAAAACAATGGATCAAAAACAATTTCGTCTTTTAATTTTACACTGCTTCTTGATGGGAAAAAAATACCGTTCAAGCGAAGATATGGCTTGAAAAGTGTTATGGGGACTCCGCTCCATCAGAAACAACAATAAAACGTTGGTTTGCTGACTTCAAACGTGGTCGTAGAGACACCGATCATGCAGAACGCAGTGGACGTCCAAATGATGCGGTAACACCAGAAAACATCAAAAAAATCCGCAAAATCGAATGATAGAAAAGTGAATTTGCGTGAGTTAGCTGACATCGTAAGGATATCAAAAGAACGTATTGGCTTTATATTGCATGAGCATTTGACTATGAGAAAGCTCTGTTCAAAGTGGGTGCCGCGTTTGATCGCTGTTGACCAAAAACAAGAACGTGTTGATGATTCTGAGTAGTGTTTGGCCATGTTTAAAAGTAACAAACCGGAATTTTTGCGTCGATATGTGACAATGGAGGAAACATGGATCCATCACTTCACTCCGGAATCAAAACGATCGTCATCTGAGTGGACAGCAACTGGTGAACCTCGTCCAAAGCGCCCGAAAGCACAACAATCGGCTGGAAAGGTTATGGCCTCGGTATTTTGGGATGTGCGTGGTGTAATATTCATCGACTATCTTGAGAAAGGAAATACCATCAACAGTGAATATTATATAGCGTTATTGAAGCGTTTGAAGGCCGAAATTGCAAAGAAACGACCGCATATGGCAAAGAAAATAATTTTGTTTCATCAAGACAACGCACCGTGTCACAAGTCAAGCAAAACAATCTCAAAACTACATGAATTGAACTTCGAATTGCTCCCACATCCACCGTGCGACTGGCTGTTCGCAGACCTCAAAAAAATGCTCGCCGGTAAGAAATTTCGCACGAATGAAGAGGTTATCGCTGAAACTGAGGCCTATTTTGAAGCAAAAGATAAATCGTTCTACAAAAGTGGTATTGAAATGTTAGAGCTAATTTTGAACCAAAAAAACCGTGGTTTCTTTGTTAGGCCTGGGACTTTTCAGCCCATGTGTTATACGGATTGCCTGACTCTTACCTAGGTCCAGATAACTCTTTGTGTCTCGTTAAACGCATTTCTAGCGTGTGCAAATGAAACTTGGCGTTATTCAACTCCTTAAAATAATTTTCCTCTTCTATTAGTGTTAAGGTATCTAGTACTTGTGTATACCATTGTTGCTTCTGCTGTATCTCAGCGGTACACTGCAATTATAAAAAACAAAAAGAAATAGAAAAAACGATTAAGGAAATAGAAAATTTTTACAGCTTCAAATTGACGTTGAATATCATTCGCTCTGTCAACCAATAACTGTTTAAAATCTCTTAGGCAATCCGTTCTAAGTTTTTGTGCTACTGATTCTGATATTAACATATTACGCAGTTTTGCTAAGTATGGCGATAGGAAATCTGTTTCTTCTTCTACTTCTCTCTCTCGATGTTCCTTTTGTTGTTGCTCCTGTAAGATAAAACTGGTAAAATTCAGTTAATATAATGGCAATACACTAATTTCTACAAACCCTTTCCAACATCCCTTTCTTGTATTCTTTATTTTGTTCTCTATTAAATATGGACACAACAAGTTTGGGTACAGCTCTTTCTAAATCTCTAAGTCTGACGAATTCCGCTACCTAAAATACTCAGATCAAATCAGGTTTATGCACAGGAAGAACATTGCCGTGTTCAAAATTTAGTTTTTAATAATGTACATATAACACTAGTAAAAGAGTTTTTTTGATTGAGAAATATACATTTTGCACATAAGAAATTATCAATTGATTGGATTTTTCTACGGACAATTAATATTTTTTCTTACTGGATTAAGATCTATTCAGAAAAACTTCACTTCTTTTAGGGATGCTTTCTAGTCAAAAATAATATTTATTTATTTCAAAGAAATAATTTTATTAAACCAAGGAGCTTTCCTTCAAGATTGAAAGAAGAAATATAGTTGAAAATTATAACACAATTATTTGTAGCGATGAATCGCGATTTTCTTTTGAAAAATATTGCACTTGAAATATTTTTTAATGAACGCCAAACATTCTTTATGGGATGTAAGTCCGAAGAATAACCTGACTAAGGTAAGATTTTTCCATTTCGTCTAGAGAACATATTTGTGATAGCTTTTCTCTGTGGCATAGTATACCGTCTTGCATAAAAGTGTAGGTAATAATAATTTCTATGACCTCTCTGTATAAATACTGATTGTCTTGTTTAGTACGGCAACATACACTAACGTGACAGAATAAAGTAGACACCTACTAATTAAAAAATATTCTATTCTCGTTATATATACAAAATATTTTAAAATTTTTAAATTAGACCAATATTTTGTCGATCCACCTTTACTTGCGTGAAGAGCTGCGAGTCGTCGTGGCATAGAATCTATTAAATGATTAATAGTGTCTTCTGGAATATTTAACCACTCTTCTGTAACAGTTGCCACGAGTTCTTCCTTATTACAGGGTTTTCGGGGTCGTTTCGCCATATTTGTCTGGATTATGTGCCAAACATTCTCTATCGGATTCGTGTCTGGTGCTTGGCCTGGCCATGGTAAAATCCGAATCCCCTGTTCCTCTTTCCATGTGGTTGTTGTTCTTGCTTTGTGGCAGGGTGCTCCATCCTCCATAAAAGTGGCGTCTTCTTTAGATAAAATGGCGTTGTCGAATATCGGTAGTAGTCCTTCTGTTAATATTTGGATATATTTTGCCGCATTTATATTTCCGCCGTAGATTACTAATTGCGATCTTCCACCATACCATATCGCGCCCCACACCATGATGTTCACACCGCCGTATTTCACCGTCTGATGCAAAAATTTGTCGTCCAGTTACTGTGACGAATGTATCCATACCTACGTACGACCACTATCACTGAATTGGCAGTATCTGCTTTCGTCTGAAAAAATGACAGACCGCCAAAACTCTTCGGGCTTCGTTCGCATTTCGATTGTCCAAGCCATTCGGCGCCGTTTTTGAAACGCCGTAAGGAGAGGTTTTTTCTTTGCCACCCTTTTATACATCCCCACACTGTGGAGGTATCGCAGAACGTTGCGTTGGCTTTTCTATGAAGTTGCCGCAAGCTCAGCTGTACTTTTTCGCGGTTCTCTTAACACTTCGCGCATAAGCATCCTTTTACTTCTTTCAGAAGGTCCGGCACGGCCTGCTCTCGTCTCCGCTGTTGTTTTTTCCTTGCGTTTAAATTGTGCAATCACACGGTTAACTGTGGACAACGGAATATTCAAAAAAATACTTATTTCACGTTGCGAAGCGCCGTGTTCAGTCTGGCTAATATCACTCGAACCTTGTAAGCGAGGCATAGTTGTAACGATACTAAACTATGACGAATTCCTTCCGATACATCTACACCTACCCTAATGACAATAGAAAGTTCTTAATTCGTTCTAAGAATTTGGCTGTTTACATATTTATACCACTTTACATGGTGTCTATTTTATTCTGTCACCCTAGTGCAGTTATCTGCTAATCTAAATATCGAGATACTAAGTATCGAATAAACAACAAGGTAAAGGGATCTAAGGACTACAAAATTTAAGCAATGCTTTTAAAATTTTCAAAAATTTCTGCCCCATTTCAGTTGTTTTCCACGATTAGAAAAGAAAAAATGTTAATTTTAATGGAGTGAAATACAAACCTCCTGTATAAAAAATATATTTTACCTGATCTTCAATTTCACGAACATGTTTCAACGATTCTTCTTCGTTTTTTATCTGCTGTTCAAGCAGATTGAAAAGATTCAATTGGCGAGGTTTACCACCAATCTCCGCTTGATAACCGCTGGTGAGCTCTGGATTAAAAACAAGTCTGTCGCCCATTTCGGCCATCGGAGGTTTTATGAAGTCTCTACTAGAAGCTGTCACTTTTCCTTTATCGTAATGAAATTTCAGATGTATCTCTTTATCTATAATTGCAAATTCTCTTGTGGCTATGTCGTCTGAAGCTTTCTTGCTCGTATTCCGATTGAATTTCTCAAGTAAGTTCTACAAAGCGCATATTCTTTGGATATCGGAAAATACACGTACAAAGTTCTCGTAAATTTACCAATACGATACGTCTGGGACCTTCAAGAATACCTGGTGGTGGACAACCCCTTTTAGCATATTTTACGTGACGGTAAGCAAAGCTGTGAATTAATACTGATGTTATGTAAATAATCTAACTTTAACTGTTGGTTTACTGAAGACACAGCGTAAATTAAAAACTGTATACATTAGGAAAGACGCAGTATATTCTACAAAACAATTCTCTCGCGACAAATTCAATAATAGCTCACTAATTCCGTGAAAACAGCAGACAGTGGTTAAATCCCAATATGCTGTTACCACTCAGCTGACGGACGTGACTTACTTTGATAAAAGACGGCCGTAAAAAAGGACGCGCAATCGAAAGAAAAAAACGTGAATGAGTCAAGATAGGCAGAGAGAACACAAAAATATATATAGATTTTAAAAAATTAGAGATTATCATTAACTAACATTGTTTTGTGCTGATTTGTGGCGTGAAAATTTCGTTTTGTGCTCGTCCCTTTCCCCCAATATTATCAATTCAATCATATCAGCTCGTTGTTAATTTTGGAGGTAAGAAACTGTGGATGAAACAAAACTTACAAGTCTTCTCTGTCCACATATGTTTCAGTCATCCATTCGTTGTGCAATTCCAGTTTAGCCATACAGTCAAACCGGTTTTTGCTATAAAATTCTATTGTCCTTGGGGATTCCGCTTCATTATCCAATGTAAAAAATTTGTGAACTGAAATATATTTAAAAAATCTGATATTAAAGTAAATAGTTTTCTGAATATTACTGTGGTGTTTGACAAATTGCATAATATCACTTAAAACAACCATTAATATGAATATACTGGTTATAAAACTAAGAGCGTCGGCGTCTCGGGTTTCTATTGAGTAATGCGGTGAATTTCTAAACTTATTTCCAATATTAGCTGGAATAAAATGCAGTTTCATACTTTACAGTTGTAATGTAATAACAATCTTTTGTTTGGAATTTTTCCTTATTAATTCCAAAAATATAACAAAAGTAAAACAACGCATTCCACATTCTACTGAATTACAGTACATAATTAACCATTAAACATTAAACGCAAATCCACGTAACGATAGCATAATGCACCCTTTCCCCTAAGTACCCTCTATATCTCTGTTACAGTTTACCTTTAGCTGCATCTTCTCGACCTCTACTGTAGTATTCTGTAATTAATCCATTAGCAATTTCCTCTACAACTTTGGTTAGATGATCATGCCGATGCTCATACCGTTCCTCGACGATGTATAACTTATCTGGAGAGCATTCCAAATCTTTGAATCTACATATCCTTACCACTAAACCATCATCCTGAACATAAGGCGCAAATTCTTCCACCAGAGTACGTTTATAGCATGTAGATCGGACTCCATTGGGGAACCTTACTTGAACCACTGAAAGAAACATACTTGAATTTTATCCGGCAATTAGAATTTATAAAATCGCTATTAACCGTCGTGAGGAATATTTATTGCCATACTCCACGGCATCGGCATATCTAAGTGTTTTTCTTGATGTATTTCTACAAGACGCATTTCGTCCTCATCCATGTCATTGTTAGGTTTGGTTTTTCTCCATACTATCGGCTCGCCCACAAGTATATGTTCCCAATTAGCTACGTTACTTAAATCGAAATCGATTTTATCTAACCCATTAGAGCAATCTTGCAAATTAACCTAAAAGTTCTTTCTATCTTATATATTCGCTCAAATTAAGTCGTTTTGTGCATCTTCTTCAGACCAGACATATTTGTGATGCTCAGCCAAAAAGACGCATAAAATACGTTTTTTACTACATTTTAAATTTTTCTATTTCTTCAAGAAAAATCAGTTATGCGAATTATTATAAATTGTGGCAACTGGAAGAGCTAAAACGCCATTATCTATGAAAACAGATACGTATGCGAAATGTGTTAAAATTTATATAATTTTAGGTAGAATAGTGTATAAAGAAAATGTTAGAGTGTAGTAGAGGTCAGATGTGACGAAGATATCACCAGTGGCGGCGCTAGCCGGTAAACGAGGTAAGCAGCGCGGGGAGACGTATCATGTAAACGACGCTGCAGCAAGGTCGCGTGTTCAGAAACTTTTGCAATATTAACAACTAAATTAAACACATCTCTTAACATAAGAAACCAGATATCACGTTGCGCGAATGAGGTTGGTTGGTTGAATTGTAAAAGATCTTTGATAAATACTTTGACAATAGGAAGGTTTCGGTATAATAAAAATATGTATTTGACTCAAATTACTTACGTACTTTTATTGATATTTCTCACGTTTTTTTAGTAAATTTCTACAAAATGCTTACGCAAAACAAAAAAGAAAATGCATTCGCCGACTCACACTCAGCGACGTGACCTTGTTCTATTTAAAAGTGAAATAATTTTCAAACTCTCTTTAGCCCATGAATAAATATTTATGCAAATAATTTGGAAACTTCACATGTAGATATAATAATAATAACAATAAATCAACCCCGAGAAACACCAACCCCGGAATTCGCACCAAGGGCCCCGAAACTGATAGTCAAGCGTGCAAGGCACGGAGCCAAAAACAAACATATGTGTAGCACTAAGAGTTTTATTAACACATTCTAGTTGGAGCCGCAAAAAGATCTTTTTCGAAATCGGAACTTGTAAAAACATATCTTCGAGCGAGAAACATTTTAATAGTTAAATGCAGGTTTTCAGGACCGCTATCCATCTCAGTCAAACATAAGTACGCAATGCTAGGCAGGGGGCGCCAAAGGTGCTAGCGCCGCTACTGGATATAACTTAACATTGACAACCTGCACATACTACGTCATTGTATAACAAGCTGCGTATAAGAAATTGTGCAATGTACATATATAGGAACCTATTCTGGAAAATTACAAAATTACCCAATAATTTGTATCATTCCATATACTTTCTATGCCACAATACTGTGTAGAACTAATTTCATATTTGTATCCTGTGCTTGGTTCAATGAAAAACGGCTCTGTAATATCCCTTTTTCCTGGTCTTATCAATACCCACGCATGCAATCTAAGACCGTGTAATTCGTCGAAGGGTGGCTTTTCAAATTCCTATTTGTATAAAATAAATAGGTGACGCTTTTTGGTTGAAATTGATGGATACAGCTGTGGCCATATGTATTCGCCACTCTCGTTTGGAACGTGTTACACGAATGTTATTGTATTTCTAAGAAGCAGGGTCGATGACGGACTTACTAGGTACCTGGTAATGAGGGTTTAATGGTTTATTGTAGGCCATTCTGAGTAAATTAGAAAATAGACGTAAAATTGTAATTTCTGAATATTTCTTCAGTCTTTCTTAAAAGTTGTAAGAGTAAGGTTGAGCTAGTTAGAGTGAAGATATTGTGTCTGTGATTTTGTCTGTGTAATACGATAGTATACAATAAAAAGTAATGCCGAAAACACGCGAATTGACGGAGGTAGAGCGAGGACAAATTGTGGTGTTAGAAAAGCAAGGGTTGTCGGTGTCTGCTATTGCCCGACAAGTGAAATGTGCGCGATCGACAGTTAGAATGACGATAAAACGATACAAAGAGAGTGGATCTTTGACAAACAAACCGAAAACTGGTCGAAAAAGGAAGACAACTAGCAGAGATGAGCGAGTCTTAGAGCGGATGTCTTTGCGAGACCGGAAAAAAGGTCTAAACAGCTTTCCAGTGAGCTTTTCCGGCTACATAATGTTGCTATTTCTCCTCGCACGGTTAGAAGACGTCTTTGTGAATTAAATTTAGGTGGATACAAAGCTCGTCATAAACCACGGTTGTCTCCGCAACAAAAGAAAAAGAGACTGCTGTGGGCTAAAAGTCACCGCGACTGGACCATTGACAATTGGGCCAATGCTATGTGGACGGATGAGTCAAATATCGAGGTAAGTAATACATAATTATTGTATTTGCGGTATTCTGTATTCAATTCCTGGTATCTACAGTGTTTTTATTCTTTTTAATGGGTTCCAAAATGTAACAGTATTCATATTTTTGTTGGTAGCTTTGAGGTAAACCCGGGCCTCAATACGTGCGACGCAGACGAGGAGAGGCCTTCCATCCAGACTGTATCACCCCGACTGTCAAGTTTGGAGGTGGTAGGATAATGGTTTGGGGTTCCATGAGTGCAACAGGCGTCGTAGAACTGTTCGTCTGCGAGGGCCGAATGAACAGTCGGACGTACATCGACATGTTGGAAGAGGTTCTGGAACGGTGTGCGTTAAAATTATTCGATAATGATGAGCCAGAGTATTACTTCCAACAAGATAATGCACCGTGCCATAAATTTCGCGAAGTAATGCGCTGGTTCGAGGAAAATAACGTGCGGGTTCTGGAATGGCCGGCACAATCCCCGGACTTATCGCCAATTGAGTATTTATGGTACATTTTAAAGCGAAATGTAGCTAAATACTCATCTACCACAAAGCAATGCTTAAAAACAAAAACATTCGAAGAGTGGAATAAAATCACCCCCGAACAATGCTACAACTTAGTGAGCAGTATGCCCCGACGAATCCGTGCGGTGATAAAAGCCCAGGGAAGAGCTACCAAATATTAAGCAATATTTGTATATATCTGTATTCATTCACAATGAAACACTTTCATCGATCAATTTTCTTTTATTTCTTATGTATTCGTCGGAATAAAAAATAAAAAAGGGTAGCGAATACATATGGCCACAGCTGTATTTGTAATAATAATTAATAGAAGTATCGAATGTAACAAGACTGCCTACCTCTATTTCTTTCCTTCGTTCTTCTTCGATTCTCTTCTTTTCAGTCAACTGTTTATCGTGTTCTCGTTGTTCCATTTGTAGAAGGAACTTACTTCTTAAATCTAAAGGGGGTTTTAAAACGTATTTGGGGTCAAGTTCTTCTTCCGGTGGTTCCTCTTCCTACATAGAGGAAATTGAAAAATATAGAAATCGGAACGATATCGCAGAATACCTTCTCCTCCTCTTCTGGGAAAGGGCAATTGATCCTAGTCATAATTTTTAATGTAATATCGCGTACTGCATAACCTGATACGACGTATGCATCGTAATTCAGACCAATTAATAATGAACATAATGCGGTCGATATTTCATATGAATGGCCTGAGTTTCTTAGGAAAACTGTGTGAGGAGAATACAGTCGATCCGGCTGAAAAATCAATCTTATAATTAATACTAACCGACATTCAAATTTGACTAAAAATTACTGATATTTTTTTAACAGTTTCTAGATTGTTATAAAATTGTATGCAGATTTTATCATCAAACTCTGTTACTACAGGGGCGGGGTATAAATTTCGTTTTACTGTATGCCATGCCCAACTATTTACTAAATTTTCTTTCCGCCAACAGTTAACAATTCTAAATGCCTTCAAACAGTTTCTATTCATACTAGCTAAAGAAATGAAAGTGACGAATCAAGCACAAATTGACTGATGGTAGTATCTGGATTAAATTTAGCAAATATTATTTCATTTATTAAGCTGCAGTACTTTAAATTTAGAATTTTCAATTGGTGAATAGCCATATAAGCACATAGAACCATAGTTCTACATGTCCCGAGGAAAAGCAATAATTATAATACTATTAAAATTGAAAAGAAGTAAGTGGAGTATATACAGGGGAACAGGAAATTTTGAACGTTACAGTTGTCAGCACTGTAGAGCCGGCAGTTGTTCGTAACGTCGCACAATTGTTGTGAACGCATTGCCATTTAGTAATCATGAATCGTTGGACTGGTGCCGAACGTACAGTAGCTGTGAGAGCGTTTTATAAAAATGGTGATAGTGCGACTGCCGCGCAGAGAATATTTCGACAGCATTATCAGCTTGGACGTCATGGACTTGTCCCATCTGCACATGCGATTACAACGTGGGTGCGTAATTTTGAAGAAACAGGATCTGTCTTGAAAAAGAAAGCTCCAGGTGGCATTCAAATGGTACGTACCCCAGACAACATTGAGGCTGTTAGAGCTGCAATCGAGAGAAGTCCTCGCCGCTCCGTTCGCCAACACGCATCTATGCTAGAGATTAAGCGACAAAGCTTACAAAGAATACTGTACGATTTCCATCCCTATAAGTTGCAGATTGTGCAACAATTACATGAACGAGACCCAGCGTCACATATGGAGTTTAGTAGGCAGATATTGGCTAAAATTAACGAGGACGCGAATTTCGTTGGTAACATATGGATATCAGACGAAGCCCATTTCCACCGGAACGGTTTCGTAAACAAACAGAATTTTCGTTATTAAGCCCAGGACAATCGTTGTGAGTTACACCAGCGACCACTACACAGCGACAAGCTCACAATATGCTATGCTGTATCATGTCATGGTGTTATCGGCCCTTATTTTTTTGCACGTGAGGATGGTAGTGCAGCGACAGTAACATCCGCTCAATATGTTGAAATGCTTCAAACATTCTTTACACCGACACTGTACGAGCTTAATCTTAACATAGAAAGCATGCGGTTTCAGCAGGACGGAACCACGTCACACACTGCTCTACATTCGATGGCAGCAGTTCGTCGATTGTTTGGAAGACGCATTATTTCATGTAACGTGCGAGATCCCCTGATCTTAGTGTGTGCGACTTCTTCCTGTGGGGGTATCTTAAAGGCAAGGTGTACCGTACATGACCTGCAACAATCCATGAACTGAAGGAGAACATTCAAGAAGAAATCACTGCCATTGCGCAAGATTTGCTACACCGCGCATTCCACACTGTTGGACATTTTGATTGTAAAAACATAAATGGCATGCTGCATACATGCACTTTCGTTAATAAATTACTAGTTTTATGAATTTATTCGTGGAAATGACGTTATTTCAAAATTTCCCGTTCCCCTGCGCCACCCTGTACAAGAAATGCTTTTAATTTTCACATTTATTCAATATATTTTTATTCATGTACGTGTATCTGTACATACAAAATAAATATTATTAACATTTTTGCTGTCAGTGAGAGTGCCTAAACACTTTTGAGCAGTAGTGTATGTATGAAGGTTAGTTATATTTGACTTTGGCTAGTGATTATTGTCCATTTGTGCAGCTTTTACGTATTGGTCTAGCTCACTCGACCTCCTATAATGACAATATATTTAATCCGGAGGAATTTACACCAAAACAACTTAACTCGTATGCATATCAAAATAAGAGAACTAAAGATTTCTCTGCAGTAATATAGTCGTTCTGTGCAATTTTATGTTTGTACTAAATAATACAAAATCGTATACTTTTCTCTTAATGTCTGTAAATTTTAAACTTTATGCAACTTGCCCAAGCTTCAAACCCCTTGCGGTGGGTCCATTGCAGACCCCTTACCAGAAGTATTGATTGCGTGCGGACGAATACTAGTTAGTGTGACATACAACCATGAGATGGTACGAAGATCTTTTTACGGATAATTTTATGAACGCGCCAATGAACTGCGTTTGAAAAAGATTATGGAATGTCATGAAAAAGTTTATGCCTAATAGGAACTGAATGTCATTTACACAGAGAGCACATTGACAACGATTCGTGCGAAATTAAATCTGTTATTAGATGCTACCGTAATGAAAATGTACAGAAACCAAAGGAAAAAAAATCATGCAGTTACCAACCTTTTTTAAGTAGAGTACCACAAATATACCAAGAAAAGATATCGTACAAGGATTAAAATTTATATAGGATAATATGTAACAGTATTTCCAATGAAAGTCCGAAAGCAACGTAATTCTCTAGTTATATCCATCTAAAAATAACATAAAAAAGTACAGCAATTATAAAGTGAAGGAGGATATGTTATTAATCAATTATTAGTTTTACATTAACTTGTTGCACAGAATTGCGTACTTTCTTAAATTTTAAATTATACATAATTTTCTAATTGCTGTGCTCGAAATTAGTAAAATAATGTAATATAGTAACGACAAATTGAAAATGCATAAAATAGACAATGAAAATAAATTCTTAAAAATATATTATTGATTCGAAATTCAGTAATATTTAGTATTGATTTACAACAACGTAACTGCCGATTTTAATCGTAGAAGAGAGTAATGTTTCTTTTGAATGACTTCTGTAAATGTTACAATTACATAGTTTTGGCATTCGTCGGCTGTGTAATTTAGCTTTCTTAAAAACCAAATTAAATATATTTTTTGCGAGATTCGTTTGTGTGGCTTCAATATTAACATGCAACGCAAGCTCCTAAAAAGTTAAACGATGCAGCTATAAAAGAAAGACAGTGACGGAATTAGTTTGATAAATTTCTAATGATTTGTTACTCAAACATGAATCACGGTCTGGTAGGCCAAACGAAGTTAATGATTCTCACATCAAAGCCGTAATTGATTCAGATAGTCGTATTCCTGTCCGAGAGATCGCAGAAACGTTAATGTATCGTATAGAACAATTGGAAATCGTTTGAAACACACGGGATTCATTAGAAATCGCGATATTTGGGTTCCTAGCACGTAAAACGAAATTCATTTTACCCAACGCATTAAGATCTGTGATTTACATCTCAAGCGAAATGAAATCGACGCTTCTTTGAAACGTATAATTACTGGTTATATTTATTATAATAGTTATATATATATAAGTAGTTAAGCGAAAGGACACGTGTTAGAACATTTTAGCGCTATTGACAGAATTTATTTATGTATACGTTTACTTCTGATGTATACGTTTTGATTTTAACATACTCAAGTCTGTCTAACTATTTTTTACATCAAATGAAAGTGTTTATATAAAAGTTTTTACACTATGTACACTACCGCTCAAAAGTGTTTAGGCACCCTCACTGACAGCAAAAATGTTAATAATATTTATTTTTTACGTCCAGATACACGTACATGAATAAAAATATATTAAATATATGTAAAAATTAAAACGTTTAATTTAAATTTTGCTTTCATCTATGTGACCTCCTCTTGATTCAATATTCGCAGCACACAATCGAGGCATTCTCGCAATAAGTTTTGCCACCAGAGTTTCTTGTGTTGTTGAGGTCCAACTCGATTGCAATTTGTTCCACACGTCAGTAGCTGATGTCGGAGCCGATTTCCGTACTTCCCGATCTAGTTCTTCCCATAGTAACTCGATTGGATTCAAGTCGGGGCACTGGGGAGGCCATTCCATAATTTTGAGAGTTCCTTCCTCTTCTAAACGGCGTAAATAGTCTTTACATAATTTAGAGGAATGTTTTGGGTCATTATCTTGCTGGAGGATAAAATTTTGACCCAAAACCCGAATTCCGGAAGATATTGCGTGCTTCTCCAAAATTTCGCGGTGGCCTTCTTTTTTTAATATACTGTCAATTTTCGCAATGTCCCCTACACTAGTGCCAGCAAAACAGCCCCAAATGATGATAGAACCTCCACCATGCTTCACGGTAGCAGCAATACACTCTTCTCTGGCACGTTCACCCACAGATCTTCTTACGGGTTCCGAACAGCTCAATTTTGGACTCATCCGTCCATAGAACGTTGTTCCACTCTTCTATGGTCCAGTGTTGGTGTTCACGAGCCCATTTAAGTCGCTTTTGCTTGTTTTGTTTCCGTAGTAATGGTTTTTTGAATCACAATACGTCCATGGAGCCCGGCTTTCTGTAGGCGACGTTTGACTGTAGAAACACTGACTAGTATTTGGCGACCAACATTTAATTTTGCGGTGATTTCCGTGGCTATTTTGCGTCTATTTAACTTGCTGGTAACCACTATTCTGCGATCATCTGCAGATGTTGTCGCTTTTGGCGTTCCTTCTTTTATTAAGAAAACCGCCAGTTTCCCGATATTTTTTTACGTTATAGTCAACCGTAGCGTGATGTATTTTCGTTTTTTGGCAATTTGTCGATTACTTATGCCACTTATATGGTAAGCTATTATAAGCGCACGTGTTTCCGTACTAATTTCTCTTCGCGGAGGCATTTTAAAAAATTGTCACACGATATTTCGCTCACGACGTGAATAGAATAAATACCACACTGCAACTGACCATAGGTTACAGATTTCACTATAATCTTCTAGGAAGGTAATTTAAACATTATTACCTACAATCTAACAGATGACTAAATTTACCCAGTAAATTCAGAGGGATTGTTATTGTAATTGCACCGCAATAAACAGTTTATGGTAATCCGACCAAGTGCAGGTAAATGATAGTAAACCTTGTGCGATATAATGGGTGTTTATCTTACTGAACTACATTTTAAATACGTATTTCATTTTATTATATAGTATTATGTTTCTTGGTAAACATAATACTATATGAATAATCCATGAAAACAGGGGTGCCTAAATACTTTTGAGCGGTAGTCTATATGCACAGCAATTTTTGAAAAATCCGCTGGTAAGTTTAAACGTCGAACATGAATTTCCACCAAGATCTTGTGATTTCTTTTTATGGGTTTTCTTGAAGAACTAATTTTATCGGGTACAGATACCCGACCTTCCAAGTCTTCAAATCAGAATTGTTGAAAGAACTAACAAAATTCACGATATGTTCCTGGAAAACTCTTTTTCCTCTATTACAAGATGTGAGAAATGTCTCGAACAAGGTGTAGGCCACCTTCGGCAATTTTTATAAAATTTTACGTGTTTGTTGGAAATAAACATATTTCATTCAGTTAAAAATGTTGCTTTTATGATTTTGGCATTCGTCGTACCATTCAAATAGCTTATACCAAACAAAATTCGTATTAAAAGCCGCAGTAACAAGCTAAGAAGATAATTCTAATATCAAAAGCTACTTTAAGGTAAAATTTACTCACGCGCATGTTATTTTAACGCAAGAGAGTGTAAAAATGTAGTAAGACCCGCAAGAAACAGCAGCATTCACAATTTGGTCCAAAAAAATGTAGACGAAAGCTCAATTTTGTTGTACCGCGTAAGTAATTACTAACTGAAAATTTTTTATTTAGTTTTTAATAGGATCCTCTTTTAAAACTGTTGGAAAATAGTAACAACACCGGCGGTAAATATTGTAAACGATTAAGTATATACTACATAATAGATATGTGCAAATTTTCTAATGATTTACAGTTTTCAGATTCAGTCTGTATTTTATTTGACCACCTGTTACGTATATCAGTTCGTTCATCCTAATAAAAGCAATAAAATAAACAGTGGTGAACATTCTTTAGAAATTCTCGGCCCATATCTGATTTTTATGGACACTTGTTGCTTTTTACTACCAACCGTTTCTCTGATGCATTTTAAAAAGCTGCTACCACCACCACTACTACATACATACATACATAGTTCCTACAATAAAACTTTCTCTTTCTACCACTCACATGCGCTTATAAATATAATGTATGAATAGCCCAACAAATCCATTTAAACGAGTCCTTTCAAGATAAATTCATTCAACCTGGCGCCTTTAAAGCTCGAGCTTGTTATTGTTTCGTATATAATGACTTAATTGCTTTTTCAGAAAGCGAATTTAATTACACATGAAATGTGTTCATTTATCCGTTTCTGTATCGGATACAGAAGGTAGATAACGAGAAAACTGAGTTAATTAATTACTTAAATTTAAATCCAACGCAGTTTCTACAATAAAATAGCAATAAAGATATATCTAAAAAGCTGTAAAATTTGTTCGGTCACAAAACAAACGAACCGCATCTTGTTTCAGCAATAACCGGTCCTTTTTAAATTACTGGAAGCGCGTACTACTATTAGTACTAGTATTAGTAAGAATAGTATGTCATGAAATATTCTACAATATCAAAAATGAATAGTTGCTTTCACTATCAAAAACAAACAAATAAGCAAATGAGGATGTACACGATGGGTAACGACAAATATACGTATACAAGGTATTCCAAAAGTCGTTTTCAAAATAAAAAGGATATAATAAAATAATGGCCAGATATAACGAATAATTGTTTATTTCTTTATAAAAATACAAATTTCTATTTTTTTTAAAAACTGTGTCCTAAAATGTGTTCCCTTATTTTGCTGACACTCTTCTAAACGTGAAATTTTCGAGAACTAACACATGGGCTGAAAAGTCCCGGGCCTAACACATAGATGACGCCAGTCTTATTGCAGTCACCTTTCTCTCAGTTAGTACTAACTTTCAAAAGACAGCTGTTAAAATTTCATGATATTCTATTCATTAGTTTGTGAGTTATTGTGCTAAGAGTTACGCTACTTTTGTTATTTTCAAAACAATGGATCAAAAACAAATTTCGCCTTTTAATTTTACACTGCTTCTTGATGGGAAAAAATACCGTTCTCTTCATTCGTGCGAAATTTCTTATCGGCGAGCATTTTTTTGAGGTCTACGAACAGTCAGTAGTCGCTGGCAGCCATATCTGGCGAATACGGTGGATGTGGGAGCAATTCGAAGTTCAATTCATGTAGTTTTGCCATTGTTTTGATCGACTTGTGACACGGTGCGTTGTCTTGATGAAACATTTTTTTCTTTGCCATACGCGGTCGTTTCTTTGCAATTTCGGCCTTCAAACGCTCCAATAACGCTATATAATATTCACTGTTGATTGTATTTCCATTCTCAAGATAGTCGATGAATATTACACCACGCACATCCCAAAATGCCGAGGCCATAACCTTTCCAGCCGATTGTTGTGCTTTCGCGCGCTTTGGACGAGGTTCATCAGTTGCTGTCCACTCAGATGACGATCGTTTTGATTCCGGAGTGAAGTGGTTGATCCATGTTTCATCCATTGACACATATCGACTTAAAAATTCCGGTTTGTTACGTTCAAACATGGCCAAACACTGCTCAGAATCATCAACACGTTCTTGTTTTTGGTCAACAGCGAGTAAACGCGGCACCCACTTTAAACAGAGCTTTCTCATAGTCAAATGCTCATGCAATATAAAGCCAACACGTTCTTTTGATATCTTTACGATGTCACCTAACACACGCAACTTCACTTTTCGATCATTCAAAACGATTTTGTCTATTTCCTTGATGTTACTTTCTGGTGTTACCGCCTCATTTGGACGTCCACTGCGTTCTGCATCATCGGTGTCTCTACGACCACGTTTGAAGTCAGCAAACCAACGTTTTATTGTTTTTTTCTGATGGAGCGGAGTCTCCATAACATTTTGCAAGCCATTGCTTCGCTTGAACGGTATTTTTCCCATCAAGAAACAGTGTAAAATTAAAACACGAAATTGTTTTTGATCCATTGTTTTGAAAATAAAAAAAGTAGCGTGACTCTTAGCACAATAACTCACAAACTAATGAATAGAATATCATGAAATTTTAACAGCTGTCTTTTGAAGATTAGTACTAACTGAAAGAAAGGTGACTGCAATAAAACTAGCGTCATCTATGTGTTAAGCCCGGGACTTTTCAGCTCATGTGTTAGATGAGACCTTCAAGGAACACGAATTGGATGTGAAGATACCCTCCTTATTTATTATCTTTTCTGTGGCGATCTAACAAATATAAATTAGGAACACAAAAATCGTAAAAGGTGTTGTACTCGCAATTAAGCTTGTTTTAAATTTGGCAAGCAATTTTAAATTAACAGTTCCGCCAGTGAATACCATACTTGCATGTATTGTCTTTAAAAATTTGCTAATTTAAACCACTAATTCAAATAGTCTGTGTAATTTAGAAATGATTGACTGGGTTAGGATAAGTCCGATATTTACCATACACAAAAAGACGAAAGAATTACACTTGATTAGACATAGGAACAATCAATACTGCTTTCATTAGGCACACATTTATTGTAAATTCTGTCTTGCTTAATACTCAAAAGCTCAATACTTCTGCGAGAACTGAAAAAATTAATTCGGACTTTAAATTTAACCCTAGAAAACTACAAAAAGTATCAGCTACGTCGTTAATAAACAAAAATAGAAAATTTGCTGAAGTTAGAAACCAAATAAAAGTAATCGATTCTCTTCTTTGGCTGTATGACAAGGTACGAAGAGAAAATCCGTAAAAGCTAAATAAATGCTGGTGGAATTTAAAAGAACACGTGTAAACAGATTAATCTCTCATCATAACAAATAGAAATAGTACCGACGAACACTTTATCAATCAGTAATGTTTCGATATTTTAGGTGCACATTGTCGGTGTCCTTTAATCGTATTTTATTTACTATCAACTCATGTAAGTTGAGACTGTTTGCTTTGAACTCGCCTCCGATTGTCCTTTATTCCGATTTTCTGCAACTTTTTGTTTGCTTTGTAAAAGCTCGTCACAATGCTCTTCACCACACCGCTTCTCAACCTAGTGGAGCAGAATTAACTGAGACGTAGCGTATTTCACTTGATTAAAATATCACGTAAGGGAGCCTATGAAAGGGTCAGAGCGCTAGCGCTGTTTTTGATTTTAATCAGGCCACTTTATTCTGTGAATATCGCAACGTAGATATGTATGTACACCGTTAAACTTTGCTTTTCGGCTTTTGAAATATTACATACACGCACGTGAAGTGTCTTAACTTCATTGAATATGCATGATCACAATTATTGCTGTATAATTTATGCATGTCGGCAAGAAAACTGTGAGAAAGCAGTTCTCAGTTAGTGAATTTCTAGCGCTGATATGTTTATATTTCATTTTACTCTTGATATTTTCGTTAATCTTCTGTAGAAGTGCATTAAATTTAGACAGCTGCCAACGACGACAATTTCAGAAATGTATCACGTTAGTTTGTAAAGTAAACGTTAACATGTTCTTTTTTAAAGCTAGAATTATTTGAGGTTATGTTAGGAAATTAGATTGAATACAAAGCGTGGATCCAAATTTTAAAACTTTATAGTTTCAATATTTATAGGGAAATATCCAAATACATTATTGCCTTTCAATGTTATTTGGACTAGTTTCAACGTAATTTTATTAGAAGAGTATAAAATGTAAAATTTTTAATTTAGGAAAAATGCAGAATTATTGAATTTTACAGACGTTTTACTGTAACAATTCTTACAAAAAATAGAGATTAATAAGGTGTACGATCCACACGAACGGATAAAAGCGCTTGCCATCTTGATGGCATGGACTGAGTTAGGATGTTGAAAAATCCTCGGGGAATCATATCCCATTCTATAAGGCATATTTCAGCCTGGCACATTTTCCCAAAACGTCTCAAACATGTTCCATTGCATTACCACCTACGGAATTTACTAGCCGTTTCATTCTCTGTTCATTAACTCTAAGAGCTATCCGTAATTTGTTATTGTTTGTGTCGATATTAGCTTTCCAATGATCGCAGTAAACTCCAACCGTGTTACCGACTGCCAGTCGGTAACACGGTTGACAATGAGAGCCCACGTGCTCTCGAAACGCTGCGTTCCGAATAATTAATTAATTTGTGTGAGTGGAGTTTACTGCTATACCTGTAAATTTCGATTGACTTGTTTCTTTAACAGGACGTGATGTGCTTGGATTTGAAAAATTGCAAATCTTCACTAGTAATCACAGCAGTCAACCTTTGAACACCAAAAAAGGAGTGTGTCCCCTCTAACAACTATCGCTTTGAAACAAGCATCAACACGTCCAAACGCATTTATGTATTCGGTTTTTATATCGGGTTATATTAACTAAAATATTCGTTATTTTTTTGACACTGTAGTTTTTTTATTAAAATAGTTCTCGTTCAATTCAATGAACTGGACCACCGAACTAATGGAGACCTCTATAGAACATTGTTTTAGGATTCTTTCTTTTCACAATAATAGCACATGGTTTCGACAAGATGATGCTACGACCGACAATGCTGGTGAGACAATGAACTTGTTGCGGGAACAGTTTCATCTCAACAACCGTCACTTAACATAGTCGCTTGTTCTGAAGTTACCTGTGGGGTTACCTGAAGAAAGAGCTCCATCTCAACAAATTACAGACCTTACGGCAATATTTGAGCGGAAACTACGCAAATTATACTAGTCGTAGTGTAAACTGACATTTAATCCGTTAAGTTCACTGTAAAAAATGTAAAAAAATAATTAGTAATTACCTTTTTTTGCTTCTGCGATTTCCTTTAACACTTATTACAGGTATCCACCGAACTGTTCGCCGAACCTAACACATAGGCTGAAAAGTCCCGGGCCTAACAAAAGAAAACACGGTTTTTTGGTTCAAAATTAGCTTTATTCATCAACGTAATCTCCATCAAGAGCAACGTAATCATTCCAGCGCCGCTCTAACATTTCAATATCACTTTTGTAGAACGATTTATCTTTTGCCTCAAAATAGGCCTCAGTTTCAGCGATAACCTCTTCATTCGTGCGAAATTTCTTACCGGCGAGCATTTTTTTGAAGTCTGCGAACAGCCAGTAGTCGCTGGGAGCCAAATCTGGCAAATACGGTGGATGTGGGAGCAATTCGAAGTTCAATTCATGTAGTTTTGCCATTGTTTTGATTGACTTGTGACACGGTGCGTTGTCTTGATGAAACAACATTTTTTTCTTTGCCATATGCAGTCGTTTCTTTGCAATTTCGGCCTTCAAACGCTCCAATAACGCAATATAATATTAACTGTTGATGGTATTTCCATTCTCAAGATAGTCGATGAATATTACACCACGCACATCCCAAAATACCGAGGCCATAACCTTTCCAGCCGATTGTTGTGCTTTCGGGCGCTTTGGACGAGGTTCACCAGTTGCTGTCCACTCAGATGACGATCGTTTTGATTCCGGAGTGAAGTGATGGATCCATGTTTCATCCATTGTCACATATCGACGCAAAAATTCCGGTTTGTTACGTTTAAACATAGCCAAACACTGCTCAGAGTCATCAACACGTTCTTGTTTTTGGTCAACAGTGAGCAAACGCGGCAACCACTTTGAACAGAGCTTTCTCATAGTCAAATGCTCATGCAATATAAAGCCAATACGTTCTTTTGATATCTTTACGATGTCAGCTAACTCACGCAACTTCACTTTTCGATCATTCAAAACGATTTTGTGGATTTTTTGATGTTTTCTGGTGTTACCGCCTCATTTGGACGTCCACTGCGTTCTGCATGATCGGTGTCTCTACGACCACGTTTGAAGTCAACAAACCAACGTTTTATTGTTGTTTCTGATAGAGCGGAGTCCCCATAACACTTTTCAAGCCATTGCTTCGCTTGAACGGTATTTTTCCCCATCAAGAAGCAGTGTAAAATTAAAACGCGAAATTGTTTTTGATCCATTGTTTTGAAAATAACAAAAGTAGCGTGACTCTTAGCACAATAACTAACAAACTAATGAATAGAATATCATGAAATTTTAACAGCTGTCTTTTGAAGGTTAGTACTAACTGAGAGAAAGGTGACTGCAATAAAACTAGAGTCATCTATGTGTTAGGCCCGGGACTTTTCAGCCCATGTGTTATATCCACAGAACTAAAGTAACATCGAAAAGTATGGAAACGCTAGAAAATCTCTGAAACGCTTTGATTGATTTTAAATTTAAATTATCTTTTGATCAAAAAATTCACTACTTTAGTTAGCACAATTCGTGATATTCTTAACACGCCTAAAAAACCTTTCATATTTCGAAACAAAACACGTTATCTCTTCTCCGCATACAAAATTTTCATACATTTCTCATTATTAGCAAGAAATACTGGATGACGCCATGGTAGATCGGGGTCGTCGTTATTTTGAAATAACACTGCTAGTAACGGAGTTAAGTCAAATTGGAGAAAATGTAGATAAACGTTTTAGCGCTTTATTAAAGAAGAAAGGTCACAAAACTTCACTATCGACGATTCCCCCCCATACATTGATCTTTTAGGGATGCTGAACGCGCAACTCTTGCACCCAATGTCCATTCTTAGCCGACCAATAACGACAATTTTGTCGAAAACTGAACCGAGTATAGAAAAAGTGGATCTTTTCTGAGAGAAAGAATTCGTTACACAAATGTGAGATAATCATGACTGTGAATTTACTATATGAAGTGTTGTAATCTAATCCGATTAGGCGCTTGAGACATTTGAATTTTTTTTGGGCAGTTAATTAAGAATTAAGCTGTTCCTCGTCTCCGATTGAGGCACCTCAACTCAATTTTAGTATAACTTTACTTATGATCGAATTATAGTTGGGCGCTCAGGGTATCTCTCATTGAATAAGTAATATGTGTCTCCTTGAAAAATAATTTTATCCCCAACACCAATCATGGTTAATATTTCAATTCTTCGTCTCTCACTAGGATGCATTTTGTTGTTTCAAAAATTGAAGATACTTTCACATAAACGTAAACTTAATTTGTAAAAATTAAACACAGCATTAACACATACCTGAAAAGTCCCGGGCCTAACGCATAGATGACGCTAGTTTTATTGCAGTCACCTTTCTCTCAGTTAGTACTAACCTTCAAAATTTCATAATATTCTATTCATTAGTTTGTGAGTTATTGTGCTAAGAGTCACGCTACTTTTGTTATTTACAAAACAATTTCGTGTTTTAATTTTACACTGCTTCTTGATTGGAAAAAAATAGCGTTCAAGCGAAGCAATGGCTTGAAAAATGTTATGGGGACTCCGCTCCATCAAAAACAACAACAAAACGTTGGTTTGCCGACTTCAAACGTGGTCGTAGAGACATCGATGATGCAGAACGCAGTGGACGTCCAAATGAGGCGGTAACACCAGAAAACATAAAAAAAATCCACAAAATCGTTTTGAATGATCGAAAAGTGAAGTTGCGTGAGTTAGCTGACATCGTAAAGATATCTAAAGAACGTATTGGCTTTATATTGCATGAGCATTTGACTATGAGAAAGCTCTGTTCGGAGTGGGTGCCGCGTTTGCTCACTGTTGACCAAAACAAGAACGTATTGATGATTCTGAGCAGTGTTTGGCCATGTTTAAACGTAACAAACCGGAATTTTTGCGTCGATATGTGACAATAGATGAAACATGGATCCATCACTTCACTCCGGAATCAAAACGATCGTCATCTGAGTGGACAGCAACTGGTGAACCTCGTCCAAAGCGCCCGAAAGCACAACAATCGGCTGGAAAGGTTATGGTCTCGGTATTTTGGGATGTGCGTGGTGTAATATTCATCGACTATCTTGAGAAAGCAAATACCATCAACGGTGAATATTATATAGCGTTATTGGAGCGTTTGAAGGAAGAAATTGCAAAGAAACGACCGCATATGGCAAAGAAAAAATTTTGTTTCATCAAGACAACGCACCGTGTCACAAGCCAATCAAAACAATGGCAAAACTACATGAATTGAACTTCGAATTGCTCCCACATCCACCGTATTCGCCAGATTTGGCTCCCAGCGACTACTGGCTGTTCGCAGACCTCAAAAAAATGCTCGCCGGTAAGAAATTTCGCACGAATGAAGAGGTTATCGCTGAAACTGAGGCCTATTTTGAGGCAAAAGATAAATCGTTCTACAAAAGTGGTATTGAAATGTTAGAGCGGCGCTGGAATGATTGCGTTGCTCTTGATGGAGATTACGTTGAGGAATAAAGCTAATTTTGAACCAAAAAAACCGTGTTTCCTTTGTTAGGCACGGGACTTTTCAGCCCATATGTTATAAGCAGAAGTTTGTATAAATCAAACGTTGTATGTTAAACACTTTACAAATTGTTTCATTTCCAACCACAATTTGGAACCACGAATTCGACCCACCGTGGCGAACTAACTTTAAAATACTTTTTCCCGTTTTTCTGAAAAGCTCAAATACAACGCGTTACTGTCGAATAGCGACTACAACACTACATTAAACGGAAGAGAAAAGTACAGGTTGCCATTTAAAAAAAAGGAGAGATGTCGATAAGATAATAAATTTAACAAATATTATATATACAAAGTAGCATCTACACATCGATTGTATAAAATTACTACTAAGCATTCTTAAGAAAATTTTCTTTTCGATTTTATGAATTTTATTCTATACTTTACGACCTCACTGCATACATATACATACTTACATAAGCCGGAGGTGCACATAGTCCAAACAAATACACACTAAAAATACGAAATTACTCTGCGAAATATCGGAATTAACTGAAATTATAGATGATGGAAATGGTCCATCTAACACTTAGTAATTAACAACCAGTTAGCATCGATTAATGATTGCATCTCGGATACTGCGGGGATTGTATTATCGTCAAATCTACTAATCACGCCATGATGTGACAAGCATACAAATAAATAATTTCCTTAAAATTAGTCAAGACGGTGGAAAGATTTTATCACGTTTCCACGGTTTACGTGCTTGATGTATTCCAGTGACAAACATTACTACTACTTCAAATTGTTTTCTTAATATTGTAACAGCAATTCTACATTTATGTTGGATAACATTATAATTAAATGGGGATTATGTAAATTACAAATAAATTTTATTTATCTAAGGTCAAACTCGACACGCAAGACAAACTTTACTACATTAAACAAGAGACCGAGATTTTCGACATTCTTATCCGGATAGAGATTATAAAACTCGCGGTAATCGTCTGAGCTCAGCTTTCTTTCTGCCTCGCGAATTTTGAAAATTCGAAATAGTGTTCGTAGCGTGCAAGTACCCGTAAAGGATAGAACAATAAGTAGACGGAGAAGAAAGAAGGACGAACGTTTGCAGAGCTTATAATAGTGGTAGGCATCTGTGAATCCGGCTGACACACATCACGTGTAGGTAGATAAGGGCGAGTAGGCGTCCAAGGGAGTCAAAGGGGGTGATGGTTCGGTTCGGTCGGGGGATCTGGAGAGCGGCGGGGTTGTCGTATACGACTATACTCTCTCACACACACATACACTCCCAGACGCACGCACACACGAATTACATGGAGAAATACGCGCGCACACGTACACATACACACGCAGTTACTGGCACAATGGCCCCTGGCGCTCGCGGCTCTCCGTCCGTTGTTAGTTGTCGGTTCGCGACCCAACTCCTGTGATCTACCCGCAGCTGTCGCGGCAACTCGCATGGCCAGGGTCGTACTCTTAACCGGAAATATCACGGTCCAGGGTTGAAACTGCCTTTGTTTCTGCTATTGCCGACCATCTCCGACAGAGATGATACTTTTAAGACGCGCATACACGCGAATTTCGTACAATACACACGCACTTCTACAGGCACATGCATACAACCTTATAGTAAAAAGCACGAGAAGTCTTCAAACAAACTAGAATCAATCCTACTATGCGTGTAATTCCTAGACAGAAAAATGTTCATATCGAAGAGAAACTTACACATATACATATATAAAGTTGGAAGGTGTAATTGAAATCACAGATTCATTAAGATCCATTAATACAGAGCATGTCCATCTAGTACCTAGCGGACAACTTGGAGAAACAGCTTTAAATAAAGAGTACTTAGAGACAAATTCTATATAACATAGAAGTATTATGAAGTAGAGAAGATGTTCAGGCTTCGCTGTACGTAAGGCAGGTTAACTCCGACAATATATCAAGCCTATAAACTTTAGTTCAGTATGGTCGTCACCACATTCATCCAATATTTGAGAAATTGGTTATTTGGACAACGGCATTCTTTACCTTTTGTTCTTTCTACGCTGTACAAAAAACAAAAGAACCATGTTGACGGCTGCTATTTTTGCTTAATAAACCCACAGCACTCAACAAGAGAAAAGGAGAAGAAAAGACAATATGATTACGAATACACAGTATCAGCTCAAACATCTTATGTATATGACACACAATATACGGTCCCTCAACCATCAATTGACAAAGAAAGCGAAGGGAATCGAATTATAATCGATAACAATACTGTTTCTAAAAGTAATGAATTCTCAGATCTTGACTTTATTTCATCACGCGAAACACATTTAATCATTCAATTTGAATTAAATGACTTGGTGCGGGGTTTGAGCCTATCAAAGTCGCAAGCAGCAGCTAGTGAAAGAAACACGAATTAGTATTTTCATAATATTTGCAAAGATTACTCGTAGATGTGCCAAGGCCTGAAAGCAGTTTTGTTACATAATGGAAGCGTTTAACCTTCCATTTCAACAGATTATGGCGAGGATTATTCCTGCAATATTTCCGTAGATTTTAGAGATATTGCAATTATTTTGGGCATGTAGATAGGTTACACCAAATACATAGTCGTTATAGGAAAAACCATTACATTAAGCATAAGTGGTCGCTACAAAAGATTTTCATATCAGAAAAAAAGGCAATGGACGGCATCGGGCTTTATTTAAAGAAGAAAAAGCAATAATACCACTTCCACACATAAAATTGGAGTTCAAGGGAAGATCTAAGTCACTCGATCACGAAAGCGACGGTTTTCAATGCCTTCGAAAAAAGTTCCCAAAAATGTTCACCTAAAACACAGAAGGTAAAATAAAGTAAGGTATTTTTGTTGGAACTCAAATAGAAGAAATAGTAAGTAATAGAATATTTGAAACCAAATTAAGTTCTTGGAAAACAATTTAGCATTGGGTATGATTCAAGTACTCCACGCTGTAGACAATTTTAGTAATAAACAACGCACCGTGTCACAAGTCAATCGAAACAATGGCAAAACTACATGAATTGAACTTCGAATTGCTCCCACATCCACCGTATTCGCCAGATTTGGGTCCCAACGACCACTGGCTGTTCGCAGACCTCAAAAAAATGCTCGCCGGTAAGAAATTTCGCACGAACGAGGAGGTTATCGCTGAAACTGAGGCCTATTTTGAGGCAAAAGATAAAACGTTCTACAAAAGTGGTATTGAAATGTTAGAGCGGCGCTGGAATGATTACGTTGCTCTTGATGGAGATTACGTTGATGAATAAAGCTAATTTTGAACCAAAAAAAACGTGTTTTCTTTGTTAGGCCCCGGACTTTTCAGCCCATGTGTTAACTCAACGGTTTTTTGCATCTGGTTCACAAACGGATAATGCAGTCCGTTGCCTCACTGTGACAGAAATCATTTATTATGGTTATATTTTTCTTCCACCAATTTATGTTTGCAATAATAGGACAGTTCAAATTTAAATTATGGTGTCTAAAAATCATGTATTTTATTCTCCTTCGTGTGTTTTCTTGGTATGGAATCATTCTCACACTCACTTAATGTCAGACTAAATTTTTAAATCAGGTTAATGCATAAACTTTTATAATGAGAATAATGGTTTTTTTGTAAGCCGTGCTCTGCATTTCTTTGTTTTAAGCAATTGAAAAGGGGAAGTAAAACACGAAATCCTGCGTAAAACAGTTGGGATTGTAAAAAGTACAGAATATTAATCTCTTAATCTTATTATGCACTACCTATTTATACATTTTCTCGCAAATAATGCTTTAATAAACGATCAAGAATTAAGCACAGAGCGTTGATGATATTACAATAATAAAATTCTCACTGCACTCTAATAGTCGCTCACATAAAAAAATTCTACTTTGTTGAAACGAAATAACAACTTTCCACGAAGTCAAAATTTACTTTCTCCTTTACTACTCGTTCGAATACTTTTATTCGCGAGTGTACAAACAGTGCAATACATACGTACATTAAAATACATAAATATGCCTATGCACATTGATCAGAAATACAATTATTGTACAATACAGAAAAAAAGGAAACGAGCGCTGCGCAAAATGACTCATTCTAATTATACGCAAGGGCGTGAAAGAATTTCGGCCGTGGTTGTGGACCCCTCGGCGGAGGAAATTGGTCGCAACTCTTAATTCGGATTCCGCGAACCCCGAAGTCGATGTTCTCTACTACGGCTTTGGCGCCGCACGGTGCGGTATATAAAAGGCAACGTCGCATAGTGTCTACAACGGCTTTGACCGTGCTTCGGTTTAATTTCGCGATGGTCTTATCTAATATCCTTCGCTTCACACGCAAGATGTTTCGGGAGGTATACGCCGCTTATGGATCTTAGGTACCTAGCACGCAGGAAGAATCTAAACTTAATTTCACATGTAGAAAATTAATACATGATGTTCTATATTAGTGTTTATGTAATGTAATTCATAGAATAAAGATAATAAAAGAATGAGTATATGAACGTATTCCTTAATAAATTTATTAAACAAATTGCCTTTTCTACTCACAGGATGAATAAAGTTATAAAAGAATTATGGATATTAATAGACGACGCTGTTGAAAAAGGTAAACAAAAAGGAAAAAATATGAAAGTAGAAAACTGGAAAATGAATGCAATTAACGTACAGGAACTAATGTTTGCAGATGATATGGTACTGATAGCACACTCGGAAGAGACATTACAGCAAAACTTGAAGATATACCAAGAAGAACTAACAAAGATAAACAGGAGGAAAACAAACACAATGATAATAGCAGCGGAAGAAAGAAAACATAGCATCAAAATCGGGGAAAAAGCATTGGAACAAGTTAAAACTTACAACTACTTAGGAACAATCATTGAAGACAATGGAAGAATAGAGAAAGAGGTAAATGAGAGGATAGAGAAATCCGCAAAAATATATAACATATTGAGAAATTCGTTTCTGGATAAAAAAAGAAATACCAAAAAAAATAAAGACAGAGGTGTATAAAAGAGTGGTCAGACCAACATTAACATGTGGTAGTAAGTCATGGATAACTACGAATAGAATCAAGAGCAGAGTTAGGGCCATGGAAATGAGATTCCTAAGAAGAATAGAAGAAGTAACTAGAAGAGAGAATCAGAAACACGACAATCACAAATAGTCTGGGTATCAAACCAGTAGAAGTGGTGATGGAAGAGAGACAACTGGGATGGCTTGGACATCTACACACACCTCACAAAGAGGATATTTGAAACCAAAACAGAAGGCCAAAAACAGAATAGGTAGGCCCCGAAACACCTGGAAGGAACAGGTGTCTATAACATTGGAAAAGAGAAGTATGGGATGGATTGAAGCCAAACAACTGGCTCAGAACAGGAACTTGTGGAAGATAAAAATAAGAAATAAATAGTCCGACACCGCAAGCTATAAAGGACATAGGATTAAAAAAAAAATTAACGACGAAAAAAAAAGATAAACCAATAACCTTCAATGCATATAAACTTTATCTTATATACTAATTTTCTACCCATAATTTTATGAATACGTACCTATTCATGTAATAATAATTCACTTATTAAAATTTTCCAATCCGCTAAAAGTGAACGGAAGTTTCTGTAGGGTGAAGTTATTCAACGAGGGGAACGAAAATCACCTCTTTCAAAAACGTACAATGATAGGTCGTAATCGTTAACGAGACTACTATTATAGAATTATTTATACGCGCTCGTGTCGGCGTTTCAATTTCAATTTAACTTTAAATCAAAAACAGTAACCAAATGACATCCTCCAATAACGTCAAATACGCATTGCACTCGTAGCACTCCGGAGCGTAGCATATATTTCGCAAAAAATTTACATAGTAGTGGTGCATTAAATGTACATATAATAAATGGCTAGTAACTTATAAAATATGCATCTATTAAAATATGTTTGGCGTTCGGCAGGTGCGGTAACGATTGAAAAAATTATCCCGCATAGATATATACTGCAAGATGTGCACAATACGTTTACATACACATTTCTTTAATGTTATTGATAATTAACACGGAAGAAACAGTTATGGAGGTATAGCATTTCAGGGTTAAACGTACACACTTCTCAATGATAATTCATACCATATACCAACAAATATTGCAAATACCAGGTAAATAGTGTAAAAGTACCACATAATGGTTATATAGAAAATTTATTTTATCTTGCCACATAGAATCGACTATCTTTATATGTAGTTACTTACAAGCACATATTCATGGCAGTAAGCATTGTTTCAAGAAGTAACAATATATGTCATAGAAATTCCTCGTAACTGTCAAAAGCGTGAATTTGTTACTATACACAAAACAGAAGAAAAACCTACGTTATACAAATTAACTAATAATCGTTCAATCCTCAATTTAAAACAAGTTTCAGATTTACTTCTCACTACATACGCCAATTACGACGTCCCCAACTCCACCACAATATCAAGAATTGTAGCTAGTTTGAATTTTTAGCACAAGTTGGGTTGTAAAACATGAAATGAAAAACCAGGTCACATGTACTCACAGAAGCCACAATCCGAGCAATTAGTGACCTGATGGAAGAGGCGAATACTTTTAATACAAGAAGATTTGCTAAAATGGTTCGCATAAGTAAAAAAGGAGATATATAAACTTCCACTGCCAAAATCACCAAAAACTTGTGCGAGGGTTGAAATGAATATGTAGACTTCCACGGCGAGAGTTAGCAATAAACGAACTACTTCCGGAATTGGACCGTGTCATGATGAGATATATATAAAAAGAAAAGAAATAAGAGTTAGAGGAGAAAGAAAAAATAAGAAGAAAAAGAAATAAAGAGAAAAAATGATAAAGGGTGGGGGGACGTGAAATATAAAGAAAGTTGAAAAGAATAAGAGACAGAAATAGAGACGGGGGGGGTTCTCTCGTATCCCCCCGCCACCCCACTGTCCTTGAACTGTGAAGCACCTGAACAATAGAATAAAAGTTGCACTACAGAATAAGTGACAAATAGTTTCTACAATCTTTCTATTTCCAGTGCGAAACGCAGTATACTAAAAAGATTAAATTGACAACAAAGCGAAATAGTGATGCTGACTTGCCAATCCTTTGTGTGGAATGTTATCTTAAAAGTGAACGTTGAACACGTAGTAAGCTGCAACACCTAGTTTTGTATCTGTTACATGCAGTGCGTTTAGTCGCAGAAAGTATTCGCTATAACTACTCAGGTATAGATAGTTTAATAACAAATACCAAAAAGGTTTCTCTCAAATCTCCTGAACGGACACGGGAATTTTACAGGCACTTCCCTGGTATTTGAGAATTTCTCCAGTCAACTTGTACGTGCTGGAATACGTGGTTACCAGCAACTTATTGTTATTCTAAAAATATTCAAAAGATAAAGTCCTCCATATCGCACTTCAACTCCAGAAACCAGATTCCGTATCTGCTTCATTAGGTCATCGATGTCGCGAACCTTTCTGCTATACACTATTTGAAGATAACCTATTGCTAGAAACTACAGGAAGTTTGTAGAAACCAGCAAAATAGTCCACCATGACCAATCCATCGACCACGAAATGAATGATCGAGGAAGAAAATATTTCTACCATTTGTGCTCTAACATAATTTAGACTCGCCCTGTATAGTAGTTAATAGAAACCCCTAACCATAATAGTTCGTATTCTTAATAATTGCTTGCATATTTATATTTTTAAGTTTTTCTTAAGTATCCTTCTTTTTAACTATAAGCACAATAACTAACCATTTTCTCCTATATCGAATCATCATTGATAAGGCTATGAGTGGATATACATATATACTAGGATTTGTTACCATTTAATAACACTCTAATTGACCTATCACAGAGAGAGAGGGTCATTTACGATTTTCAACTGGTTGGCGTTGATGTAATAATATTTACCATCCACTTACTGTCAGTGCCCCTTCAGTCTTTAGGCTAGCTCAATTAAATTTTCTTTATTACCGCTTCTGATGCTCGTAACCTAAGGATCTTGATTTTGGTAGTTATTTTATACGACTATATATCTAAATGATGTACCCAATCTTTATAGTTTGCAATGGAAAAGCACATACATATTTAATGCATACACCGAAAAAAGTATATTAGTACTTTAATGTTGATTTTTTATTTTGATTAAAATAAAAAAAATGCTTTAAAATTTATGGTATCAAACGTCATATGAAATTCCAGTCTTGGATTTAACTTTCCGATGTAGCAGTAACCAACATAAAAATACTTAAAAAAAATAGCATGGCCGCCTCGATTACATTTTTTATATTTTTATAATATATAAGTACGTAATAGTATTCATTCTGAAACAAAGTACAGTTAAAAATTAGAATATCACTTTCTATAACTTACAGGCTATTAATTATATAACACATGGGCTGAAAAGTCCCGGGCCTAACACATAGATGACGCTAGTTTTATTGCAGTCACCTTTCTCTCAGTTAGTACTAACCTTCAAAAGACAGCTGTCAATATTTCACGATATTCTATTCATTAGTTTGTGAGTTATTGTGCAAGAGTCACGCTACTTTTGTTATTTTCAAAACAATGGATCAAAAACAATTTCGTGTTTTAATTTTACACTGCTTCTTGATGGGAAAAATACCGTTCAAGCGAAGCAATGGCTTGAAAAGTGTTATGGGAACTCCGCTCCATCAGAAACAACAATAAAACGTCGATTTGCTGACTTCAAACGTGGTCGTAGAGACACCGATGATGCGGAACGCAGTGGACGTCCAAATGAGGAGGTAACACCAGAAAACATCAAAAAAATCCACAAAATCGTTTTGAATGATCGAAAAGTGAAGTTGTGTGAGTTAGCTGGCATCGTAAAGATATCAAAAGAACGTATTGGCTTTATATTGCATGAGCATTTGACTATGAGAAAGCTCTGCTCAAAGTGGGTGCCGCGTTTCCTCACTGTTCACCAAAAACAAGAACGTGTTGATGATTCTAAGCAGTGTTTGGCCATGTTTAAACGTAACAAATCGGAATTTTTGCGTCGATATGTGACAATGGATGACACATGGATCCATCACTTCACTCCGGAATCAAAACGATCGTCATTTGAGTGGACAGCAACTCGTGAACCTCGTCCAAAGCGCCCGAAAGCACAACAATCGGCTGGAAAGGTTATGGCCTCGGTATTTTGGGATGTGCGTGGTGTAATATTCATCGACTATCTTGAGAAAGGAAATACCATCAGCAGTGAATATTATATAGCGTTATTGGAGCGTTTGAAGGACGAAATTGCAAAGAAACGAACGCACCGTGTCACAAGTCAATCGAAACAATGCCAAAACTACATGAATTGAACTTCGAATTGCTCCCACATCCACCGTATTCGCCAGATTTGGCTCCCAGCGACTACTGGCCTTTCGCAGACCTCAAAAAAATGCTCGCCTGTAAGAAATTTCGCACGAATGAAGAGGTTATCGCTGAAACTGAGACCTATTTCGAGGCAAAAGATAAATCGTTCTACAAAAGTGGTATTGAAATGTTAGAGCGGCGCTGTAATGATTGCGTTGCTCTTGATGGAGATTACGTTGATGAATAAAGCAAATTTTAAACCAAAAAAAAACGTATTTTCTTTGTTAGGCCCGGGACTTTTCGGCCCATGTGTTATAACCAGAAGTTTGTATAAATCAAACGTTGTATGTTAAACACTTTACAAATTGTTTCATTTCCAAGCACAATTTGGAACCACGAATTCGTGTTTTCTTTGTTATGCCCGGGAATTTTCAGCCCATGTATTATAATCAACTATAAATCTAAAATGATTCTATAGCAAATATAATACGACAATATATTTAACTGACCAAATAGATGCTGCATCGCGTTGCTGGTGTTTTCTTGTATGTGAAGTCCATGAATATATTTTGTATAATTAGTGTAAGACGTTATCAGCGATTCAAAATCTTAAAACTAGAACGTCTCATTTAAATTAATGATGAAAATATCAATTGGATATGAAATTTTTGACGCATTGTCTCTAGTCGCGAACAATCTTGGCTCCATCCTTTCAGTAATATCCAAAGTGAAAAGATGAATCTAAAATATTATGCTAGTCATAATGATATCGTCGGAATACGGCGAAAATCGTGTTTTTGTAAATATTTTGAAGTTTAGATCCAGGTAATCCTGGAATCGTACACATAAAGTCATCATCGATTTTATTGTAGGAGTTAAATCCGTGCTAATATACACAGGACCCTAACAAAACGCCTTATATACGCAGATATAATTTTTATTTGGCTTCGTGGATATTTGAAATTGTAAAGTTCAATACCTTTGATTTTTGCATGGCAGCCTTTCTTCCTTTAATGTCTTCGAGGATTTATGTTGAGAGCCAGTAGTTCGGCAGGTATAAGGAATGTTTGCCGATGAAGAGACATTTATTCCCTTAAAAATTTTGAACAATCTTGTATACTGCCTTCTCATCCTCTACGAGCTCCTCAAACTGTTCTGCGCTCTCCCATCCTACGCCACCTTTTTAACCTCTTCCCCGCGTTCTCCCCCGTACGCCGTTACAACTCGTATCACGCGGTAACTGGATAACTGTAGGACCGGGATTAACGCTTATTACGTGCACGACCCAAGAATATAATTGGCGTTTAGTGCGTTCGACTCACTCAAGAACGCACACCTTATTCCGGTACTGTGCTGGACGCAGGACATTGATCTTCCTCCTTAATAAAGTGGACCACGAATCGAATCTATAATTTATATGCTGGCTTGCTTTATTATTGCGTCCTGTAAAATCAACCTCTGCAAACTTGAAATTACATATTTTTCCGTTAGCTAATGTTTCCCATAACACTGGATAGATACGCGTACTTTAAGTCAGGCAAAAACTGCGTCAAGGAAGACAATGAATGAGTTCAAGTGATATATTTCGTTTGATATCCTGAAGAGTCTACAAATGTCGAATAGCTGTTTATCTTTTCTGTGATAATCACTTGTATGATTTTGTTATCTCTAATATTTTATAGGCATTTATATACAGCATAAACATTATTAACCGAATTAACTAATTATAGTGCGTAGTTTTTTTCGTATTTTCGAGTTGAGTGATACTAGATAACCTTCTGTCATTACCCTCTAGACTTCTCTATACTTCCCAATAGAACGTGTAGGTCACTATCTATAGAAAACCAAGCAGTTTGGTACGCCCATACTAGATTCTAGAAGCCTTCGAAGGTGAGGTGTAGGTAGCCTGAGATACGATACCACAAAAATAGATTGACTATTTATTAGAATTCTTTCCAAGACGCTATGAATGCGCAAATAACCAGCGTGAGCAAGAAAATTATTTATAAAGTAGAGAGTGCTTTTCTGTTCGAAACCTCACTCATTTATTATGGACAAATATATCTATCTGTTATCAATAACTATTACTGTAGGGTATAGTACGAAAGTTGAGTAAAAATTCAGATACTTTTTGAAGGAAAAAAGTTATAAACATTTATAATAAATGTTGTCGATATAGTCCTCTTTTGGCTTGATACACTTTTGTGTAAGTAGCAGAAATTGCAATACTGTTGGGCGGTATTGCAATTTCTGCCTTCCTATGAGCACGTTTACCAGGAAAACCTAACACATGGGCTGAAAAGTGCCGGGCCTAACAAAGAAAACACAGTTTTTTTGGTTCAAAATTAGCTTTATTCATCAACGTAATCTCCATCAAGAGCAACGCAATCATTCCAGCGCCGCTCTAACATTTCAATACCACTTTTGTAGAACGATTTACCTTTTGCCTCAAAATAGGCCTCAGTTTCAGCGATAACCTCTTCATTCGTGCGAAATTTCTTACAGGCGAGCATTTTTTTGAGGTCTGCGAACGGCCAGTAGTCGCTGGGAGCCAAATCTGACAAATACGGTGGATGTGGGAGCAATTCGAAGTTCAATTCATGTAGTTTTGCCATTGACTTGTGACACGGTGCGTTCGTTTCTTTGCAATTTCGGCCTTCAAAAGCTCCAATAACGCTATATAATATTCACTGTTGATGGTATTTCCTTTCCCACGATAGTCGATGAATATTACACCACGCACATCCCAAAATACCGAGGCCATAACCTTTCCAGCCGATTGTTGTGCTTTCGGGCGCTTTGGACGAGGTTCACCAGTTGCTGTCCACTCAGATGACGGAGTGAAGTGATGGATCCATGTTTCATCCATTGTCACATATCGACGTAAAAATTCCGATTTATTACGTTTAAACATCGCCAAACACTGCTCAGAATCATCAACACGTTCTTGTTTTTGGTCAACAGTGAGCAAACGCGGCACCCACTTTGAACAGAGCTTTCTCATAGTCAAATGCTCATGCAATATAAAGCCAATACGTTCTTTTGATATCTTTACGATGTCAGCGAACTCACGCAACTTCACTTTTCGATCATTCAAAACGATTTTGTGGATTTTTTTTTATGCTTTCTGGAGTTACCGCCTCATTTGGAGGTCCACTGCGTTCTGCATCATCGGTGTCTCTACGACCACGTTTGAAGTCAGCAAACCAACGTTTTATTGTTGTTCCTGACGGAGCGGAGTTCCCATAACACTTTTCAAGCCATTGCTACGCTTGAACGGTATTTTTTCCCATCAAGAAGCAGTGTAAAATTAAAACACGAAATTGTTTTTGATCCATTGTTTTGAAAATAACAAAAGTAGCGTGACTCTTAGCACAATAACTCACAAACTAATGAATAGAATATCATGAAATTTTAACAGCTGTCTTTTGAAGATTAGTACTAACTGAGAGAAAGGTGACTGCAATAAAACTAGCGTCATCTATGTGTTAGGCGGTAACACCAGAAAACATCAAAAAAATCCGCAAAATCGTCTTGAATGATCGAAAAGTGAGGTTGCGTGAGCTGACATCGTAAAGATATCAAAAGAACATATTGGCTTTATATTGCATGAGCATTTGACTATGAGAAAGCTCTGTTCAAAGTGGGTGCCGCGTTTGCTCACTGTTGACCAAAAACAAGAACGTGTTGATGATTCTGAACAGTGTTTGGCCATGTTTAAACGTAACAAACCGGAATTTTTGCGTCGATATGTGACAATGGATGAAACATGGATCCATCACTTCACTCCGGAATCAAAACGATCGTCATCTGAGTGGACAGCAACTGGTGAACCTCGTCCAAAGCGCCCGAAAGCACAACAATCGGCTGGAAAGGTTATGGCCTCGGTATTTTGGGATGTGCGTGGTGTAATATTCATCGACTATCTTGAGAAAGGAAATACCATCAACAGTGAATATTATATAGCGTTATTGGAGCGTTTGAAGGCCGAAATTACAAAGAAACGACCGCATATGGCAAAGAAAAAATTTTTGTTTAATCAAGACAACGCACCGTGTCACAAGTCAATCAAAACAATGGCAAAACTACATGAATTGAACTTCGAATTGCTCCCAAATCCACCGTATTCTCCAGATTTGGCTGCCAGCGACTACTGGCTGTTCGCAGACCTCAAAGAAATACTCGCCGGTAAGAAATTTCGTACGAATGAAGAGGTTATCGCTGAAACTGAGGCCTATTTTGAGGCAAAAGATAAATCGTTCTACAAAAGTGGTATTGAAATGTTAGAGCGGCGCTGGAATGATTGCGTTGCTCTTGATGGAGTTTACGTTGATGAATAAAGCTAATTTTAAACCAAATAAACCGTGTTTTCTTTGTTAGGCCCGGGAATTTTCAGCCCATGTGTTACTATTGGCTCTCGAATACTATCAAAACAATAGTAACTCTTAGACCTGCACAAAATCCACAGGATGTCGCTGTGATACTACAGAAAGAATAAAGAATACTGCTACCTAAAGATTTCTTTGCGATCGCATCGTCATTCATTGATGTGTCAATTTGGTAATTTATAAACATTTAAAAATATTAGACCAAGGTATCATACGTTAACTGTAGCTTTTCTAGTTGGAATTGAAACAGTGTAAAACGAATCTGGGTTGAACTATGTAAATTATCTTCTATTAGAATTACTATAGCATAATTATTCACACATGTCATGCAAAAAAATAAGAAATTGATAACGTACGTTCTCTATAAAATTGGAAAAAATATGTGTACGTATATCTGATGGAAGCGGAACTTTGGTAAAAAGAGCAAATGGTAAATACAGTTCAGTATGTCTTCTCGACATGAAAAAGTTCACTAGTGGTATCGATTTTATTAATAAGCAATGGGATCCATCGTACTGGCTCACTGCTCCAGCGATACATTTTTAACGCATCTGCTTTTAGCAAAAATATGTCTGTACGGCTCACAAATGAACTGCTGAAGGATAAGTAAATTGTGTTTAGTCAATTCGTCTATTCCGTTTACAATATCATAAATTAAATGTATCATACAGAAATGAAAAAAAGGATAGAATAACGAATTAAAACAAAAATGTATCTATCCCTTCACAACAGCTGTGTAAGTCAAAAAGATAAAAATTTATCGTCGATATTCACAAATAGAAAAACTGAACATTTAGGCCTTCTTTTCGCTGTTTTGCATTTTTTTTATTTGTAGTTTAGTAGGAGAACTGCTACTAATATTTCTAGTAAAATATACATAAGTAATACTACCATTTTTTAGGTGGTGTTTCTACTTTATAACTCAGTTGTCATGTAAGTGTACTGGGTTTGTTTATACAGCATTCAAAAGAAGTTATTTTTGTGCAAAAATGGAACCCTTCACAATATTTTTAAATGTAAATACCAGCGTAGACGCAGCACTCTCAGAGGCGGATTTCGTGAAGGCCGTCCGTTGTTGCCATAAATGTTGATTCTTGGGTACTAATTTACAAGTAATATACAGGATTTTGCACGAATATTTGAACGTACTGAAGTTTTGCAGTGGCTGAAGGCCGCACAATTTGAAGTCCAAAAACAAGGTTGTATTAGATGTTGCAAAAAAATACTGAATGTTGTACGTTGTTGTCATGGTTGAAAAGCATCGCATTGGTTTTACTATAATTAATACCCGAACCATTGCACACTAACCACTGTTTAAGTAGTGCTAAATAATTCTCAAACGTAGATCGTCTAATTACAAACAAAATCTCTTCGACGTAGGTCGCTAATAGAGGCATATCTTCTATCGAACATTCAACAGCATAAGCATCGTTACAATAAATATAATTAAAAGGGCAAAGTTGTAAAATGTTGCTTTAGGCACGTTTCTATAGGTAGTAGCACGACTGGTAAATTGAAAAATAAAAAAGAAATCGGCTGTTGATTTGTGCGACTTTTGGAAAGATACCAAACAAACAAAGATAAGTTTCTTAGTCTGTATGTAACCATGGATGAGTTATGTGCGCACCACTGTAATTCCGAGGCCAAAGTACAAAGTAGTGGAAACATTACGGTTTTCCTCCTCCACGCAAATTTAAGTGGAGGAGGAAACAATCAAAACAATGACAAAACTACATGAATTGAACTTCGAATTGCTCCCACATCCACCGTATTCGCCAGTTTTGGCTCCCAGCGACTACTGGCTGTGCGCAGACCTCAAAAAAATGCTCGCCGGTAAGAAATTTCGCACGAATGAAGAGGTTATCGCTGAAACTGAGGCCTATTTTGAGGCAAAAGATAAATCGTTCTACAAAAGTGGTATTGAAATGTTAGAGCAGCGCTGGAATGATTGCGTTGCTCTTGATGGAGATTACGTTGATGAATAAAGCTAATTTTGAACCAAAAAAACCGTGTTTTCTTTGTTAGGCCAGGGACTTTTCAGCCAATGTGTTAAATTTAGTTCATATACAAGTTTTGTCTTGAATTAAACCTATACATGTATTTATTTAGGTTACGAATATGAAGCATCATTTATTTTTCGCATATATGAGGTTAATACATTTAAATGGAGGGGAAAAGATATTGTTTACTTAATTTATTTATTACAACTTTTTTTATGACATACGTATAAAAATATCGGTACATCTATAGATACAAAATGACTAACACATACTAACACCCATCCCAATTTGAACATTATGTACAAACCTACTGATGCAGTTTCACGTCGCAGTTAAGAATTAATACGTTTTTATTTTTGTTTATACCTTTATAATTTCTTCTGTTTTCCTTATTGAAATTGACTAATTAGTCTAGAGTCGTTTTCGGTTAAATTTTGCTATATATAAAATATAAATGTCGCGTCGATCGTCATTCCTGCATTTCATAGAGGAAACAGAGAGAGACATTAAAATCGAAATGGGCCGTCAATTCTCATAACAGGATAAATCAATAGCTGAGACAGAAAAATAAATGATTGATTGGGTGCATTGAAATATTCAGGTAGCAAAAAGTAGGGTCACGGTCTCGCCGTTTTTTGGGAAAGGGGTGGCTGACGTTGGACGATGCGTTGTTGTTGCTGGTGCCTAATGCCGGGTTGGTTCACGCATTGTGCTGCAACAGCGACTATACACAGCAATTCTCTGACAGATAAAGATAAATGAAATGAGTTCGGCTTGACTGTTGTTTGCTTTATCCCGTGTGCCAGTTTCATCCGTTTCTGAATGGTCTATTTTTTCCAACGATATCTATCCCCCCGCCGAATTCAATCTGTGCTTGTCATACAGCGAAGTTCATACATTAACAGGCAGAAGAATATTAAAAAGTTAAAATCGAATAAGAAACATATACACCACCGTCACAAAGTTTAAAAACTGTATATAGCGTTACATAATAGAGTAGTGTATGCAAACAAGCTTTATTATAATAATATTAAAACGCTTCATTTCATATCATGGACTTTATATAAACATTACTCAAGTCATTAGTTTACTTCAAATTGTTTCAGATTTTATTCTTCAGGTGTTATTGTATGTAAATAAAAGCGGTAAGGTTAGGAGGTTTGCGTTTTGCGTGCTATTAAATTAAATAAATCGGTGTATATGCAAGTATACTACTCCCTCGACAACAGTAAAAAAACTAAGACGAGCTACTGACGGTTGTGTCGGGAACCGTCCAGACCATGAGGTCGCAACACAATACTTCCAAAATAATTACATTTAATGTTTTTAATTTAATATACATTTTTTGTATCTATATGTTCTTCTTCGGCGTGTGTCACGACTTTGTAAATTCTGTGCATTCAGCTTATTAATTTTGTTTAAGTAATAGGTATCCATTTAATACAAAGCTTCCAGTGCGCGTCCTCAAAGTAGTCAAACATTCTGTGGTCGTCGCTCTTTAGCTTTTCTGTTCAATTCATCCCACGAAAGCTCAATTGGGAACAAACCGGGACTTTGACAGGACCAGGTCATTATTCTTACTCTTTTCTTCTAAAAGGTTCTTAGATACCATATATGCTTACGTCATTCTGGTATTTTTCAGGATGTCTAAATACTCTTATTTTCGGATTCTCCAGTTATTTTCCCCCTTATGCCGACGAAACAACTCCAAACCGTCACATTTCCATCCCTATGTTTCACCAAAGGCAATAAATTACAATATGATGTTCGGCTAGTTGACGACGGACGAAAATTTCAAACTTTAACACGTTGACCTACAAATCTGTTTTCCGCTCATCCGCCATCCAGTTCAGGTTTTAACAATAGTTTCTTTTTTCTTACCCGAATATGCATTTTCATTAGTAACAGACATTGAAAATCTCTGAGTTATTATCCGTACTCAACTACTGCACCTCCGAATAGAAAATTATCCCATTTCTCTTTTCTTTACCAAAATATAGACGCAGATCTTTTCGGAATATATGGTATTTTCTCTTTGGGAGTATAAATTGTGGTACGTTGCTCTAAAGTTAGTACCTTGCCATTTTATATAAAATATTTGTGTAGACAATTTAGAATTTTTTAGACATTTTCTATGATGTTAAATGAATAATACCGAGCCTTTTGGCGATTAGTATAATGGACGTCTTCATCACAAATACCCTTATTAGCACAACACAGCAATAAAACGGTGTAGACTTATATTTTCTTTTTTCTTATATTTTCCCTTTTAGATAATTTAGTTTGTAATAGGGATTAAAGGTTTTACCCATACCCTTCCTTCCTAATATTTCGAAGAAAGTCATACTTCCTTTTAAACTTTGTTGTGATAGTGTATGTATATTATACGCGGTAATTCTGTTTTCTTCTAAGCCATGAGTAATATACTAAAGATCTACGTTCTAAGAACTACATCAAAAACAAAATATGCTACCGTCAGATTTCGTAGCAGATAACTGTTCCTTAAATAAGAAGGGTTGGTGATCAGGTGATCGGAACCTTAAGACGGGTTCCGAACATCTGAATTTATTTTCAAAAGATCTATTTTAATATTTTCGTACCAGTCGTTACCAATTAAAGAGAAAATGTCTATACATTCTTAAATTTACGTTATCCTATTTTTAAGACACCCATTTGTTCAATAGTACAATTATATATATTAATAGCAACTAAAAGTTTAATTGAAACTGTTGGTTCCACTTTAAGAAACAATCCAAATGATATGTGTTAAAGTTAATTAACGCTAATTAACTTTAATCAGAGTAAGACATCTACAAATAGACGTAAAATATAATAAATAAATAAAATTAAATATTTGCACTTTGCATATAATCCGGTCTCTACTCATAACATTAATATACACTGCCGCTCAAAAGTGTTTAGGCACTCTCACTGACAGCAAAAATGTATAAAAACTCTGCAAAAATGTTAATAATATTTATTTTTTTTTATGTACTGATGCACGTACATGAATAAAAATATATTAAATAAATGTGAAAATTAAAACGTTTAATTTAAATTTTGCTTTCATCTATGTGACCTCCTCTTGATTTAATAATTGCAGCACACAATCGAGGCATTCTCGCAATAAGTTTTGCCAGAGTTTCTTGTGTTATTGAGGTCCAACTCGATTGCAATTTGTTCCACACGTCAGTAGCTGATGTCGGGGACGATTTCCGTACTTCCCGATCTAGTTCTTCCCATAGTAACTCAATTGGATTCAAATCGGGGCTCTGGGAAGGCCATTCCATAATTTTAAGAGTTCCTTCCTCTTCTAAATGGCGTAAATAGTCTTTACATAATTTAGAGGAATGTTTTGGGGTATTTTCTTGTTGGAAGATAAAATTTTGACCCAAAAGTCGAATTCCGGAAGGTATTGCGTGGTTCTGCAAAATTTCGCGGTAGCCTTCTTTGTTTTATATACTGTCGATTTTCACAATGTCACACTAGTGCCAGCAAAACAGCCCCAAATGATGATAGAACCTCCACTATGCTTCACGGTAGCAGCAATACACTCTTTTCTATGGCACGTTCACCCACAGATCTTCTTACGAATATCCGTCTTCGGTTTCCGAACAGCTCAAATTTGGACTCATCCGTCTATAGGACGTTGTTCCACTCTTCTATGGTTGGTGTTCACGAGCCCATTTAAGTCGCTTTTGCTTGTTTTGTTTACATAGTAATGGCTTTTTCATCGCAATACGTCCATGGAGGCCGGCTTTCTGTAGGCGACGTTTGACTGTAAACACTGACTAGTTTTTGGCGACCAACATTTAATTGTGCGGTGATTTCCGGAGCTGTTTTGCATCTATTTAACTTGCTGGTAACCACTATTCTGCGATTATCTGCAGATGTTGTCGCTTTTGGCCTTCCACTCCGTCTTTTATTAAGAAAACTGCCAGTTTCCCGATATTTTTTTACGTTATAGTCAACCGTAGCGTGGTGTATTTTCATTTTTTTTTTTGGCAATTTGTCGATGATTTATGCCACTTTTATGGTAAGCTATTATAAGCACACGTGTTTCCGTACTAATTTCTCTTCGCGGAGGCATTTTAAAAAATTGTCACACGATATTTCGCTCACCACGTGAATAGAGTAAATACCACACTGCAACTGACCATAGGTTACAGATTTCACTGGAATCTTCTAGGAAGGTAATTTAAACATTATTACCTACAATCTAACAGATGACTAAATTTACCCAGTAAATTCAGAGGGATTGTTATTGTAATTGCAACGCAATAAACAGTTTATGGTAATCCGACCAAGTGCAGGTAAATGATAGTAAACCTTATGCGATATAATCGGTGTTTATCTTACTGAACTACATTTTAAATACGTATATCATTTTATTATGTTTTTTTGGTAAACATAAGACTATACGAATAATCCATGAAAAAAGGGGTGCCTAAACACTTTTGAGCGGTAGTGTATACATAGCAATTTTTAAGTGTGGCTAGAGCTAAGTAGAAGAAACCAAAATAAATTCTTGTAAGGGGTTTTCAAACAGAGCTTATAGTTATGAAATTATGACGATTTCATCACATAATCAATAATTTTATAAAATTGATACACCGATATATATACATACAGCACTAGCGTGTGAGGAACTAACGAGCGACAGATCTTCAAATGCTCATCTCTAATCGAGATTGGTAGTACAGTGCTGGTCCTAATTAATGTCTCCCCGCATGATAGAGAGATTCTATCGGTTATTGCAGGTATAAATCTTATTTAGAGAGAATATATAAATAAATTATTCATTTATTACGGTAGGATAATTGCATTGCACTTATGGTCTTTTAATGAGGGTATCGGAACGCCTAATTATCAGATCAAAGAAATTCAATTGATAACTACATATCAAAAGACTCTTTCGCGGAATTATTTAACTGTAAACTGACGTCATTTACAAGTGGAAATTTAATAGTTGTTCCTAATTAATCACAGTATAAATGAATATAGGACATATATTCCGTTCGAATTTCAATTTCTGTTTATTTAGTTCATAAAATCATTAGATTCACATTTACAGATACTTTGGCAATTGTATTTATAAACGGTCTAAACCAGAAATAATATATTTTAGGGAGAATACAAATACTTAATAATAATCCTCTAATCGCCCATAAAATCTTTAATGTTAAATCGATACATTGATTTCGAATGTTACAATAGAAAAAGATAAATAAGATTTATATCTCCAATAGCTGATAGAAGCCGTTGTCTGCGGCATGACAGGGAAAATTGTTTTAATATTCTTTCTGTCATAAACGAAGACATTAATTAAGGTCACCACTGTACATATGTAATATGTGATTTGCGACCGAATAGTTCATAGTTCACAAAACCATATACTCCGGATGAACTGATTCAGTATTCTTCCGTCATGCAGTTCGTTCCGAACTGTTACTAGTTAACACATGGGCTGCAAAGTCCCGGGCTTAACACATAGATGACGCTAGTTCTATCGCAGTCACCTCTCTCTCAGTTAGTACTAACCTTCAAAAGACAACTGTTCAAATTTCATGATATTCTATTCATTAGTTTGTGAGTTATTGTGCTAAGAGTCACGCTACTTTTGTTATCTTCAAAACAATGGATCAAAAACAATTTCGTGTTTTAATTTTACACTGCTTCTTGATGGGAAAAATACCGTTCAAGCGAAACAATGGCTTGAAAAGTGTTATGGGGACTCCGCTCCATCAGATACAACAATAAAACGTTGGTTTGCTAACTTCAAACGTGGTCGTAGAGACACCGATGATGCAGAACGCAACGTCCAAATGAGGCGGTAACACCAGAAAACATCAAAATAATCCACAAAATCGTTTTGAACGATCGAAAAGTGAAGTTGCGTGAGTTAGCCGACATCGTAAAGATATCAAAAGAACGTATTGGCTTTATATTGCATGAGCATTTGACTATGAGAAAGCTCTGTTCAGAGTGGGTGCCGCGTTTGCTCACTGTTGACCAGAAACAAGAACGTGTTGATGATTCTGAGCAGTGTTTGGTCATGTTTAAACGTAACAAACCGGAATTTTTGCGTCTATATGTGACAATGGATGAAACACGGATCCATCACTTCACTCCGGAATCAAGACGATCGTCATCTGAGTGGACAGCAACTGGTGAACGTCGTCCAAAGCGCCCGAAAGCACAACAATCGGCTGGAAAGTTTATGGCCTCGATATTTTGGGATGTACGTGGTGTAGTATTCATCGACTATCTTGAGAAAGGAAATACCATCAACAGTGAATATTATATAGCGTTATTGGAGCGTTTGAAGGCCGAAATTGCAAAGAAACGACCGCATATGGCAAAGAAAAAAATGCTGTTTCATCAAGACAACGCACCGTGTCACAAGTCAATCAAAACAATGGCAAAACTACATGAATTGAACTTCGATTTGCTCCCACATCCACCATATTCGCCAGATTTGGCTCCCAGCGACTACTGGCCGTTCGCAGACCTCAAAAAAATGCTCGCCGGTAAGAAATTTCGCACGAATGAAGAGGTTATCGCTAAAACTGAGGCCTATTTTGAGGCAAAAGATAAATCGTTCTACAAAAGTGGTATTGAAATGTTAGAGCGGCGCTGGAATGATTGCGTTGCTCTTGATGGAGATTACGTCGATGAATAAAGCTAATTATGAACCAAAAATACCGTGTTTTCTTTGTTAGGCCCGGGACTTTTCAGCCCATGTGTTAGATTGCATTATTCGTCTGGTAAGTGTGTTTTGATATTCATATGAGACTTACTGCGAGAAGCAAACTGTGAATTCAAGCTTTATGAAATCGTAACTCACTTAAATTTCTCAGTATGAAAATTGTTTGACCTCACTCAGACTTCTTAAATACCATTTCCTTATCGTAATTACCTACTTACAACGTGATGCTAATCTTAAATAAATAAACTACTACAAATCTCTAGGAACTGTAGTTAAATAGATTTAACGAAGGTGAATTATTCATCTGTTTTATCATTAAGTAAACATTTGTCATATTTGTGTTTGTTGATTTCTAGGGATTCTAACATATGTCTAATTTTAATCCTTTGTTTTCCACATGAGGAGTTTTGAAATTCGCATTGAAATTTGCACACGACGAATCACTCTTATTATGGATAAAAGAATAACAATGTTCTGGGAGGCGCTTTTCATATGCATGTTAGTTTGCAAACTCCAGATTTTTTATTACTAGGGGTTATATTTTTGTTATTTTTGATATATTTAGACAAATTATTATTCGTCTTGTATGCAATATCTATCTTTTTTTGGTAGAATCGAAAAAAAAATCCTGTAGAGATCATGGCTTGACATCAAATAAAGGGTGAACAGTTCAAATTGTACAAATTCATTTAAACGCAATGTTACCGTGTATGGGTGGACTATTTTAACTGTATAAGGGAGTATTTATTAGAGCAAATATTTTTTAGTATAGTATAAGAAGGGTTGCTAGTTACCTTTGAGCTTACAAGATTAATAATTTTCTTCTTTATACAGTGACTGACAATGAAAATGACGTAATGGTATATAATTTGATAAGATACTGAAAACGTTGGATAAAATAATTATTTGCGAAAAGTAAATTAAATATACAGTCAAACCTGGATAACTGAGAGCTCAAGGGACCGCGATCTCTTTTTCTCTTATAGAGGTGTCTCACTAACCCGAGTTTCTAGCTTACAGAGTTACAGAATGGAGTCTGTCTCACTTATAGAGGTCTATAAAAATACGGCAAATATGACGTAATTAGAAACAAAATACGTATATGTGTAATACCCATATTACATATTTAAAACGTTTAATCCAAATAATATTATAACAACATTTACTCGAAAAAATCTGTTAATTTCTTTTGCGATTCTGTTTTTAGATTTTGTGTATGTTTTTCAAGTTCATAAATTTTATCAAATATGGTTTGATCAACCGCCGTATATTCATAAAATTTGTGAAGCGTCTCCAATACCTTTAAAGCTTCTCGTTTTGTTGGAATTTCCTCCATTTCTCTATCCAAAATGTGTGATTGGCTGACTTCATTTTCACTGTCAATTTCGTTAGTACACGAGCTCACACAGTTTTGAACGATATCGTCTTCAGTGTATTCTCCGGCGGTAGCCACGTCGTCATCAATCTGTACGAAGTCTTCAAAGGTTGGCGTCGACACATTACCAGTGGTATTGTGGGACACGAGCTTGGCCCATTCTTCACTGCTAGGTGCAAGTTCAACCTCATGTTGCTCGATCAGAAAGTCTTGTTTAGCTGGACAGATAGTGAACCCAGCTTTCTTGAAGCAGTTTTTGACAGTTACGTCACTCACTGCATACCATGCTCATCCTGCAAATTTCATAGCCAGGAGTATATTTATCTCAGAACTAATCTTCTCTTCCAAGCAGGTAAGCGTATGCTTTATAACTTCACTGCGATAAATTGAATGTATGAATGATACCTTGATATAAAGATTGAAGTTTACTGGTGGTATTGGCAGGGAAAAATATAACTTTGATATTTGCAAGTGTTGGTAAGTCCGTATGAGCAGTACAGTTGTCAATAAAAAGCAAAATATTTTTTCGCTTCTTTTTCATTTGCTTGTCAACTTCTTTTAACCAATCTTTGAACAATTCCTTAGTCATCCAAGCTTTTGTATTACTCGCATAATCAACGGGTAGAGTCTTGACACCTTTAAAGCATCTAGGTCGCTTAGATTTCCCAATGATTAGAAGAGGGAGTTTGTCTGTACCGGTCATGTTAACACATTGATTGTAAGGCGTTCCTTGCCTTGTTTACCTCCGTGGCATTTTTCGCCCTTGAAAATGAATGTTTTGTCTGGCAGACATTTAAAGAACAAAGCAGTTTCATCGGCGCTATAAATATTGTTTGGATCATATCCTCTTAAAAGATTCGGCAAATCTGCAGTCCATTGGTCACATACTCCCTGATCCACAGATTTACTTTCTCCGCCTGCTTTTTTGAAAGTTATATCATGGCGTTTTTTAAAACCTTCTAACCAGCCGTTACTAGCTGAAAAGTTCTGGATTCCTAATTTTGTGGCGAAGTCTTTAGATTTTTGTTTCAGCAGTGGTCCATCTATGGGAATGTTCTTATCGAAGGTTTGTTAAATCCATTGTAACAGGCACTTTTCAACGTCGGGAAACTCAGAAAGCCGGCCTCTCTTGATATTTCCGTGTCCCTCAGAGCACTGAGACTTGATTAATTCTTTTGATTTTATAATTTTATAATAGGTGGATTCTGCTAAGCCAAAGTCACTCCGTATTTGTTTTCGTAATTTCCCAGATTCAAAAGCATTCACAATTTTTCGTTTATCACGTAGAGACAACACATTGAGTTTTCGTTTAGACAGTATGAGTAAGTACGGTAACTTTCTTCGCAGCTGCTGTTTATGAACTGACTGTAACAAGCACATTTGGCTTTTTGTATAGAACGAGTTCCTCGAACTATGATAACGAAACAATAAACAGACGCACATTTGGTTTGAATTAAATAAAAGTCCCTGGAAATTTAAGAATGAGTCATAAATAGCATAGTAGTCATAAACGCGTTTAACTGTCGCTTATAGAGGTATAGGCAGGTATCAATCTCACTTGAAGAGTGAAAAATGACTGTCACTTATACAGGTTTTATGTTTCTCACTTATGGAGGTTTTAGGAGGGCAAAATGGCGGGACCTGGTAAATACTCTCATTAATAGAGTTTTCTCGCTTACCCAGTTCTCACTTACTTAGGTTTGACTGTACTATTCTTGAAATACATTACAAAAATAAAACAAAACTAATTCGAACAGGTACTACGAATTCTAATCAGATAACATATTTAACATCTCAATGAAAATGATGTACCTACAATAATAATGAAGGAATTATTTTTGAAAGTTAAAATAAAACAGTTAATATTTAGTTGGGTTTCCTTTATATTTTATAATTAATCTATTTGGAACAGATTCCACTAACTTATGCGTATAATCTAGCGAAATACTGTTCCATTCTTGTAACAATGGTTTTTCAGATCATTCCTATTTGATATTCGATGACTGCGCGTTTTTGCTTCGCTTATGTTTATGTCAGGTGACTGAGCTGGAGTTTTCACCGTACTGTGGCAGTTATATAACAGCCATTTCTGGACCACACGCGAAGAATGTTTCGAGCCGTTATGCTGGTAAAATCTAGAATCATCTCCTGTGTCAAGTTTGCTGACACTAGACACTAAATTCTGGATGTTTAAGTGCATAAACCTATCAATAATACCTTCGATGATATAAAGGTTTCCAACGCAGCCCTAGACCATTACATGCCCACCATCATGTTTAACTCTTGGTTTTGAATGTTACGGTTTTAATTCTTTGTTCTTTTTCCTCCACACAGTACCCTTCCCATCCAAGCCGAAAACATTAAATTTACCCTCATAGGAGAATAAAACAGTTTTCCAGAAATCGAAGTCTTTATTTTGATGCTGTAATGCAAACTGTAAGCGACTTCTTTTATCCTTCTGGCTTATAAACGGGTTTTTCCTGCCTATTCGTCTGTGTAAATTGGCGCGCCCCAGAGTTCTTCGAACTGTTTTTGCATTTGCGGTATTTCCCAGAACACGTTTCACTTCCAGGGTTAACTTAGGAGCACTTAACAGTGGATTATTTCTAGATTGTCTAATCATCCACTTCTCATGTTCGTTAAATATTTCTATTTGGACTTATTTTACATTTGTTCTTCACCGTGTTTTCGCGATTATATCGTTCAATAACATCCTGTATCGCAGATGCACTTCTATTTAATATTTTTGCAATTTCCCGTTGACTTTTTTATGGTGAGAAATTACTAATCTCGCTCTTCCAACGTTGTCTGTCGACCCATGTTGAGCTACTCTAAATTCTAGACTGCTTATGATAAAAATCGCACTTCCGAGTTGCAAAAGATAAAGAGGTAAAGTACACGTGCATATTTATCTGCACCCCTATTCGAATAAAAATTGTGTACTGGGTTGCGTCATTTTCCCTGTGATGTTGAATATGTAACCGATGTAATGTTATCTGGTTCGAATTCGTAATACCTGTTCGAATTAGTTTTGTTTTATTTTTGTAACATATTTCAAGAATAGTAGATATAATATATTCAATTTACATTTTCCTAACATTTTCAGCTTCTTACCAAATTATATACCACTGTACATATTAAACAAATGCATTTTTAATTTATATACAATGCTCTGGTACATGCCAACGCACCATCAATACAGTGAATCTAAGAGAAAAAGGTTATATAGCTCTCTGCCGCTTGCCATGTGTCTGCTATCTCCGTCATCGTGTCCTCGCCAATTGCGTTCATTCTATCTTATTTTGTAAAATTATAGTTTTGAGTAGATAGTTATTCTACAACATACATATATGCACCTTTTTATTGATGCGTTAGTACTACAACTTGACTCGATTTAATTATATTACATTTTCTATTTGCTAGGTGTTCAGGGAGTAGAACGGTTATTATTTATACATAGCTGATCCTGAACCTTTTAATAATACAAATGCTTACATTTGTTTTATTTCCTTTTTCTGCACCGGTATTTTATTGCATTAAGTTGGTTTTATTATTTCTTTGTAAATTCAATAGAGTTCAATAAATATATATTATTATTGTTATTGTTATTAGATATAGATGCACCAATGTTGTACAAAAAGTTACCTTAAGAGGGTATAATTAAATGCCATGTAATAGAATCACTATAACAAAATAGATCCCCATATGCTAAATGCTTTCTCCGAGACAGCGTAGGTAGGACAGGTCTAAATTTTGCACTCATTTTTTTGATTTTAGTTATGAAATTAAGATGTGTAAAAAATATAAATCATCCTAATAACAATAAAATAAACCGTACATATCGCTATTGTTCTTCTTTTAAGGAATGACTTTAAAATTACGTCCTCTCAACATTCGCTAATACTTAAATTAAATTTTAGCGGTTAGTTCCAATATTCTTTTTGGTAGGTAAGAGTGCTATGTCTCCAGGCCAGTATAGTTATGGCCGACAAGTAGGCGCCAATAAGAGGAGCCGATATACCGCGGCTTTGCTGTAACGGGCGCGGTTTCAAAACCCGCGTAAGGGTGCACAAAAAGGACCCCGGTTCCCATACGAGAATGCGGTTTCTTGCGAAAGATTCAATGGGTAAGACTAGATAATATACCTGACTGAAAAACAGAAACTGCTTTTTTCGACCAGGTGCCTTCAACCCGCTAATAAAACCGTATTGTTATTAGATACGTCCTTTTTTCAAAGCAGAGTTCGTAAGGTATAAGAAACAGGATAGTACAATCGCGAACGGAACGATTTTATTTCTATTTCATTCTCAAAGTTTATGAAAATTCACAAAAATGTAGAGAACGTAATAATTCATTCCACCACTAAACTTTTCTTTAACTTATTTAAGGCGATTATTGTAATTACATACCCTTTCGCAGGTAATATTTTCAGCGGCTGGTTACATTAAACAAAAGAAAGTATAATAATAACGGTAATAATGATATTGGTACTAACGATAACAGAACTTTGTTGTCCAACAGTCTGTTACCACCTACACAACCATAGAACAAAATTTTAATCTATTTGCAACCAACACATGATATTGATATGAAAAAAATAACACACGGGCTGAAAAGTCCCGGGCCTAACACATAGATGACGCTAGTTTTATTGCAGTCACCTTTCTCTCAGTTAGTACTAACCTTCAAAAGACAGCTCTCAAAATTTCATAATATTCTATTCATTAGTTTGTGAGTTATTGTGCTAAGAGTCACGCTACTTTTGTTATTTTCAAAACAATGGATCAAAAACAATTTCGTGTTTCAATTCTACACTGCTTCTTGATGGGAAAAAAATACCGTTCAAGCGAAGCAATGGCTTGAAAAGTCTTATGGGGACTCCGCTCCATCAGAAACAACAATAAAACGTTGGTTTGCTGACTTCAAACGTGGTCGTAGAGACACCGATGGTGCAGAACGCAGTGGACGTCCAAATGAGGTGATAACACCAGAAAACATCAAAAAAATCCACAAAATCATTTTGAATGATCGAAAAGTGAGTTAGCTGACATCGTAAAGATATCAAAAGAACGTATTGGCTTTATGTTGCATAAGCATTTGACTATGAGAAAGCTCTGTTCAAAGTGGGTGCCGCATTTGCTCACCGTTGACCAGAAACAAGAACGTGTTGATGATTCTGAGCAGTGTTTGGCCATGTTTAAACGTAACAAACCGGAATTTTTGCGTCGATATGTGACAATGGATGAAACATGGATCCACTTCACTACGGAATCAAAACGATCGTCATCTGAGTGGACAGCAACTGGTGAACCTCGTCCAAATCGCCCGAAAGCACAACAATCGGCTGGAAAGGTTATGGCCTCGGTATTTTGGGATGTGCGTGGTGTAATATTCATCGACTATCTTGAGAAAGGAAATACCATCAACAGTGAATATTATTCAGCGTTATTCGAGCGTTTGAAAGCGGAAATTGCAAAGAAACGACCGCATATGGCAAAGAAAAAAATTTTGTTTCATCGAGACAACGCACCGTGTCTCAAGTCAATCAAAACAATGGCAAAACTACATGAATTGAACTTCGATTTGCTCCCACATCCACCGTATTCGCCAGATTTGGCTGCCAGCGACTATTGGCTGTTCGCAGACATCAAAAGAATGCTCGCCGGTAAGAAATTTCGCACGAATGAAGAGGTTATCGCTGAAACTGAGGCCTATTTTGAGGCAAAAGATAAATCGTTCTACAAAAGTGGTATTGAAATGTTAGAGCGGCGCTGGAATGATTGCGTTGCTCTTGATGGAGATTACGTTGATGAATAAAGCTAATTTTGAACCAAAAGAAAACGTGTTTTCTTTGTTAGGCCCGGGACTTTTTTGATTGCGATGAATAAGTCCATGATCCATCTTCGTGATGAGTGCCGCTGCGATGTTGCGCTTTTAAAATAAAATCGTCTTGCTCGGCCGTAAACGGCATCTTAAAACTAACAACAATTAAGTTCACTTAATTTAATAGAAATGCATAAAAACATACCTGGAAAATGACACTTATAAACAGTAGTTCTAAGAAGAACAGATTACAAGTAAAAATGAAGCAAATAATAACGAATAAAATGAATATAAATAACGAATAATAAATAACGTGTCGCACAGGCAGTTGACAGGACCGATACTCACAATGGCCGCTCTAAACATGTCAAGTCCCCTAGAATCCACCGCGCGAAATTTAAACTGGCCCCAAACATATAAAATCACTCTGTATATTCGACTTAATGTAGCGAAAATATAAAATTGTGTATTTAAAAAAGAAAGAAAATATTCACTTTATGTGCGAAAATTAAATATACATACCATACCATATTTGATGCAAAATATATATTTTTATACTTGTTATTTAATATTATATATATATTTTCTTAATAATAAAGCCTACACTGTTTACATAAAATCTTCACTAACTGAATTGTCTCTCAGAAAAAGAAAACAAAAATAGAATAACAGATTATTCAACACTCAAAATGAATAAATAATAATAGACTGTCAATAAAAATGAAAATATTATAATTTATATATATATATATACAATAATATATATACTGTGACAAGTGAATTCAAATGAATAAATTGAGTTTCTATTATTTTGGGACGCACTGTATACGAACATTTATGAACAAAACATATTTAAAACGCTAATGTAATATTTAATCCATTCCACAAAATATATACAACAAGACGCACGTCCGAGTTTATTTTATGCAATTTAATAATATACAAAGAAAAGAAAAGGTAACAGAAAATGTCAAGTTCAAGCGACCTGCCCGCTAGATCACTTGGTTTATATTTTATTACTTCGTCGGAAACTTGTTTACAACGGACTGGACATAGACCGTCGTCGACCGTCGCTAAGGTAAAAATAAAATGAACAGAATAAATTTGTCCCATCTAAAATTGTAGAACGCGAACAATTTAAAAGTAATCTCGAACCAGAATAATGTTCAACTTTGTAAGGAAAGTAAAAACATACAAAAGAAAAAAGAAAACAATAACTCTCACATGAATGGGAGATATGAATGGATCGTAGTAAACGTAGTAAAACTACAAAACAAATAAAAAGCTCAACTACATTCCATCTCAATTGACTCTTCAACCTCACATTTCTATTCCGTTAATAAGAGTTACTTCACCGACCGGCGCTTATATTTTCTACATTCCGGGCACGTTATTTTCATTTTTATCTTATCTGCGTGTACTTCTTTCGTTTGTGAGTTTTTCTTTTAATGTGACGTAGATAGCGTGCATACGTCGACTGAAGCGAAATAACAATGAAGCACGACGACAAATAATTCATATCAGTCGTTATAATATTACGAATGGAGTAGGTTTAAATTGATTTTTCATTCAGTCCGCTGTAATGAGATTAATTTGAATTTAATGTTTATTTTATTTTTGTTAAACGATTCTTGTTAACTTAACAATTTAATTTACTTGACGAGCGTATATATATATATATGTGAAATTGATGATGATGTGTTTATATTTATTATTTTGTTTATTACGATTTGTATAAATTTAAATGTGTTTTAAGAAATTTATTACAGGAATGGTATTATTTTTAATGTATTTACTTGACGTTAATAGATAAAATCGCAACATTCAATTATGAATATTGTGATTTTATTTTATTTTGTATCATTACAATACACAAAAATAGGTTTGCACTAGAATCGGAAGCCAGTCAATGAAATATTCATTTTAAATTTGTGGCGATCTTCTGAAGAAAGTTACCTATTTTGTTTGTCAAGGAATAAAATTACTAAAAACAGCTGTATAGTTCAATAGGTAGTACAGTCACTTTGGAACATCAATAGCGTATTTTCAGTCATGGTTCAGAGTTCAAATTTCTAAATATAGATAAAAGTCAGAGTTTGTTTTTAAGAAAAAAACTCAGTAGGATTTCCTAACAGTTGAAGGGTAATCCGAGATTTGGTACTTGATGTAACAAAACATGGACCATGGTTCCGGAACAGTTGGTTAGATATCTAACATTATTTTCACTTAAAACTATGAAGAGATGGAATTATTCCGAGCACAGACAAGGAAATGTTTGTTGACAATTAGTATCGTTAGCCAAAATAGGTTTTAATAGATTTCTATTAAAGTTAAATATCAACTTATCGCTGATGTGTACCTGAAATTCACCCGGCAATATTTAAGTATCAGATAACAATTCCGTTGCTAATCTTTATGGTTTACCTAATAGGTTCACCCTCTCCATAAATAGATTTTAATGACATACTTCATTGAACGCGTAAACAAAAACAAATCGCTACTGACCCTTTAAAAAGCATCAGATTCACCTATTTAATCGTATAACTCGTAAATGATTAAAAGTCGTAGCGCAACATACGTATTAAATTAAATAGTTTGAGTGTAATGTGTCGGTGTGTATTTCCCCTCTTTTAAAGTCAATTTAGGGATCACGGCTGCAACTGGTGGTTACATATTTGGGAGTCATATTAGGTCGTTATAAGAACCTACATTCCCAAGGGTGACTTCTAATCATTTTTCATAGACGCAGTTATATCACAATTATGTACGTGACATACTGGTAGTATAATTCGACATTAATAATAACATAAAAGTAAAAACAAGTTCAAGTTCATTTATGTAAAACATCCCACGAATGTGAGTTATATAGCAACACTTGTATAATATACAATTTCCCTATTGCAGAACGATTTAAGAATCCGGGATTATTTAGCATTTTGCAGATATATAAAGACAACTAAGAAATCTTGAGGAGAATACTCGAATTTCTTTGAGATAACATTATTGCCTACTATTAGTAAATGTAAATATATGAATAATAATGATTAGTACAACTTCTATAACAAAAAGAAAAGTGATATATAAGGGGTGTTAAAGGATTTGAATATTAAAACTACAAATTTGAAACGTATCTAAGATATTTTCTGTATCCCAAACTTTATACATCCACGTTAACGATAATAAAATGCATTGTATAAATAAAGTTTCATAGTAAAAATTTATATTGCAAGATTAAGATATTTCGGCTCGAGATAAATACGAACCCGTCCTTAAAGTAACAAAATATAATCATGTTTTCTTTGCATATTTGATAGCTGCGTTAGGTACGGGCAATAATTTTACGCGATATTCTACAGGAATTTGCTTCCCACTTTTTTTAAAAACTTTACTACGAAATAATCTATCTGACCGGAACTCATGTAATTACTACAAATGTTACTTTAAATCGTATTATAATTGTGTCCCAATCACATATAGTTTTTCATCGAGTTCTAACACGACGGTCAAATGAGAAAAGATTTCTGTTTAACGGAAGAAGTCTGGATGTCCACAAAAAAAATCTCCCATTTATTTATTCCTTTCATTACAACATTTAGAAAAAAAAAAAGTGCAGAGGGAAAATTTTAGATCTATATGCTGAAACATGATCAACTATCCAGTATTTTTATTCAGTTCAAAAGGAAATCATAATTGGCTACGACTTCACAACAAAGCCTGTTGGATTTTGTTCATTTTCGTCTACATCAACTTTGAAATATTTTTAGCTGGTCTACGCATTTTATTTTTGGACACAAACTATATTTCTAAGTAATATGTCGACATTTTTCGTATACACTCTTTCTCAAAATCCTCTAACAAAAAAAAATTATATTAATCGTCGTAAGACTACATTCCTTTTCCCGTTTAATCGTTTTTCTATTTACTACGGCTGTTGAAACCTCTGCACTGAAAAATTCACCCTGTATAAATGAAATTTAAAGATGACTTTATTTATGATCCTAGGAAATCAAAATATATATAAAAGAAGGATAATACATTGTTAAATGTCTTTACTTTGGTTTTTACGAATCTGTATCAAATGGTGAGTGTGGCTCGACATATTTCTTGGTACGAAGGCACTCTATACGTTCAGTTCATTGGCTTAATAACAACATTAAGTCTCTTATTGATACGATACAGAAGAATGAAATAGATTTAACTTCAAGAAAAATTTATTCAAGTAATTTTCAATATTTCGTACAAAAATATTCGTTAAAAAGTTTTTTATACAATATACAATACCAGGTAATTCAAGCTGTAAACAATTGGAAATGTGCTTTTGCATTCGGCGGAAAATCCCGAAAAGCACCTTTCGCTTGTTACGATATTATTCGAAAATAAAACGAGATCACATTTATCGACAATATCAAAATAAATACGTTCATATTCTAAGCAATTACAAAAGTAACGGCGTATCAACTACATTATAATAGTAAAAATTAAAAAAAAACACTTTGGCAACAAAAATGAAAGGAAATACGACAGAGATCTTATAAATATAGGAATTGTATGCGATAAGTGCAACATCGTGTACACATGTAAATGCTTTAAATAATACTTAGGTACGTTATTGAGCATTCAGCAAAACTTCAGTTGATTTTGGCACAATCTGCTTTTGAAAGATCAGGACATACATATACACACAGATGCGTTCACTTTGTCGACCAACAAAATTTTCATTCTCGCTAAACTCAAAATTAACCCTTAACATAGTTACTTTAAAACATTTATAGGTAACCTCAATTTATTTAATTTGCAGGTGCCGATACAACTTGGTTAAAAAAACACAGCTACCGTCAGTCAATAATATAAGAAAGTAATAAATGTGGCAAAAATAGATAAACGTATACGCATATTGCTGCATTTTTTTACGCGCACACCTACAATAAACTTTGTACAATAAACTACATACAACATCTTAATATGTAATAAATTTGGTATAGCTTCAACAGCCTACAAGTCCCTATTTCATTAATAAATTTCAATTCTTGCTTAAAGCATTACTTTCTTTTAACTTTGGTTTTGCTGTGGTCATTGTTTCTTCTGTCCAGTCCAGTTTTTATATTGTTCAATAAACTTTTCAATTGCATTATCTGCATTGCCGTTACTGAGGGGTCACCACAACATTCGAGCCACTTCAAAAACTTTTCGCCATGCTCAATAGCCTCGGTCTGCGTCAAATCCTCTTCGCCGCATTCTCTTTTATTTACAGAAGCAACATTATTATTATTGTGTAAAAGTAAGTTGTCAAGAACCGCCCTCGCTTTTGTCGAATTCTTCGGCTTCTCTTCGTTCTGAAGGTTTTCGGTATTATTAACGTCTTTGTCTTTGGTCAACTGCTGATACAATATCGGTTTGCTAGGTGATTGCACGATTTGTGTACTCGCAAATTGCTTGTACCATTTCCAGAACCACGAGCTATTTTGATATGACGATCCGTTAGCCTGGGTTGTTGTGGGATTATCGTTCGCAGTTGTTGTTGGTACATTCGCGACAGCCGTTTGACTTAACCCTAACATTGCCTGCTGGTTTAGCCAGTACCATACAGAATCCTCAACCGACTTTTGGGGATCAACTTTCGGTAGTTTCCCTTTTTGGTCAGGTTTAGCGGTGTATGCTAGCAGCGGCGTAGGCGGAATTGGGAATGTATTAGCTTCACCGCCAGTAACTTTTTTCGTTGAGGGTTTTTGTTGCTGCTGTTGTAGTAAAAGTGTATTCCATTGAGCAAGTAATCCTATGTTAGTACTTAAATCGGCGAGAGTATTACCTGTTGTCGATTTAGAATTAAACATTTCGGGGCGATTTAAGCCCAGTTCGATACTCAAACGGGCAAGTTCCGCTCTGTTTCGCTCCCTTTCGGTCATTTGGGTCGATTTTGGAGTCTCCTGTGTCACACTATTCGCGGAAAGCTTCGTATCTTTCTCTCCCTCGATAGACGTGGCCGTTGTAGCCGGTGCCTTGCCGTTAAAACCCGTAACGTCCGAAGTAGGTGGAGAATAAGAAGCGCGAACTTTTAAACTCAAATTGAACGGTGTATTATCTTCGATTTTCGTCTTCTTCTCCTTTGGTTCCAAATGTATCGAATCGTCCGTTTCTGGGCTGCTTTGCCTCGAGAGGTACGAGATCTTGTCTTCGTTTTTACACCATCCCCTTAGCGTAGATTCAGGCACGCCGATGTCTCTAGCTACGGAGGCTTTACTTTCGCCATCGTGTACCCGCCGAATAGCATCTAGCTTCTCGTGGGCAGTCAAAGAACGTAACGGACGTTTACCGGACTTCGTTGACATCGTGATATCTCACATGCACTACGCGCTACAGCGAAGAAACAAAAACCACCACTACACTTCCGGTCGTACAAGTTTGAAACACAGTCGCAGGCCACAGAGCACGTGGTTTTGTTTGCGTGCGATACAGCGTTCGAGCCAATCAAAATCTAATGCGCGAGTCGTTGATTCGCAGAGAAAAATGAGATAAAAACTTGGTTAAAAGTTTAGAATCACCGCAGACACACACGTATATACACACTAGCGTCTAGAATTTGATAACAGCAACCGGTGACGGATGCAATAAGAAATGTTTATCGTGCATCACTCGCATTTAAATCCGTCGCGATAACTTTGTAGATTAACACAACACGTATGGATAGACGATAATCGGGAGTTAACTTCCGAGACAGTTTTTAATACATGAACGTGCGCAAGCAGACAAGAAGAAAGATAACCACTACACATAGATATATATATACGTATGTAGTTATTATCTGTTGTCGGACGTGGTAAACGTTTGTGAAGCGACTAAACGCGAATGAGGCGCGCGGGTTCTCTGAGTCGCGACAATTAGTGGGGGATGCTGTTGCACGTCGGTGGTGTTTCTTGTGAACTGATGGTCAGTTTCCTTTGTCCGGTCGATCAATACGTACGACGGACTAAAGCGGACTGAGCGCAGGCAGGGAGGTTCGCGGATCCCCGCGTGACGGCTTGACGTGACACCCTCCCACCCCCGGGGCCGGAGGGACCGATGGAACACTTGCGCGAAGTCTGGTTCACGCTGTACCACTATACTCTCTCAATAAAACGTTGGCTCTGGATGGCTAGCTCTCCAACTCCTATATCGCCGCTCTCTTCTACCGAGAATCACGATAAAGAGAGAGACGGAAAGTGGAGAGCGAGGTACACATTCGGGTAATGATGAACAACAACAACGACGACGCCGAGTAAAAACCCGGGCCACCGTACCACGTGCAAGAACAGCTGACGAAATGCAACCACGGTCGCCCGACTGACTCATAACTGCACTTCTTTAATAACGAGGACGGCCGCGCTTCGCTTGCCGTTCTTCTTATTCTTTTTTTTTTTTTCGCCTCGGTTGATGCTGGGAAAATTTCGAAGAGACCCTAAAATTACGGAGACCGTCGGACCTAAACTTTACCTGCTCTAAGAGAGAGGCCAAACGACAACCGAAATTGATCAATAACAACAAATTCCTTCTAAACGCAACTATTACCAATACCTACAATTATCCTGAAAGCGATTACACTACACCCAAACACTAGTTACAGGCGTTTACTTTTTAATAGAAAGTAATAACAGGAACTTCTTAAATTATCAATCCGCAAGGTATACTTGGCGCGCTTTTCTTAAAACTCCCTTCCAAATTTAAACAAAAACGACGCTAGTAATTGTCTTGAACTACAACTAGTAATTATCGCGAATTAAATTTGTCTATAAGTTTTTGCCTCTAACAAAGAAAACTTGCGATAACTACAGTATTCTAATTGGTTTACAATTATTGCACTGATTTTATCCTACACTTAAAAAAATACTCAACAAAATGTAGATACATAACGAAAAGTATCTTTTAACTATCATAACTTGATTTAGTTTGATATCGTTAGTAAATTGTTACAAGAAAACGAAAAACATAGCAATATCCATAAATCAGGGTCTTTACTTGAATAAGGTTATAAACCTTCAACCTACTCATTGTTATTGTATTAAATAACAACAACATACATTTTCTTATGTGCTTCATTAAATATTTCTAAAATCATTCATTAAACTATGGGATTATTTTAATAGATAATATATTATCAAAGTAATTAATAACCTATATAAACCTAAACAACTTTATTTATATTTCTAGAAAACCCATATTACGAACCATCAAATTGTAATAGATTTAATTCTAACAAACAAGTTACATTAGTAACAATTAAACCCTAATAGATAAATAAACCTGTTTAGATCGGAAATATCTATTAACTTTGTAAATCGAGAAGCTGCATTTCTGATATCGCGTGCCATTTATCTACGTTTTCCCCTATGTTAATACCAATAAAAGGCATAGTCAACATGTTTATTATGTACAGACCCTTTTCGCATTGAAAACTGTGCACTTATTTGCCTTGATGAATATCGTATGTTAGATATTTTCAGCGCATTATGCGTATTCTATTACACATTTATATGGATATTCATGTAGATATTAATTTTACAAAAGCCCCAAGATAATATGAAGTCAAACATTACAATGGTTCACTAACTTAGATAATATACACTTGAATAAGTTCAATTTTAAGATTTTAAACATGCATAATTTTTTTTATTATATTTTATATTATATTTTTTTATTTTATATATTTATTATTTTATGTTTTTAATACATCTTCTTGTCACTTAAATGATAAATAGTAAGCACGACAAGTAATATTTTTCCCATGAAAGCTATACATTTACTTCAAAAAAAATAAAGTTTAATGTTTGTTAGAAATTTTCAATTTGAGTTCTAGGAAGATTATGACTTTCTTTGGTTTCAACTAAGAGATCGACCTAAATTCAATTAAGATTAATATGGGACTACCGTTGGTATTAGTAATGGTAAAATTACGATTTCCTTGCGTTTAACCAACGTTTCGAATTCCTGGGAAAATATCGGTCAAGGTAGGATTTGAACCCACGCAATGCGCTACCAATTGCACAGCGAGACTGAGTATGAGTTCAAATCGCTTTTAATACCTAGATGTCACAATGTCTGCAGATATATAGAAATATCTCGCAGACACAATATTATTACCAAAGGCAAGTTTCTACCAATTAATTAAATTAATATTAATTAATTTAACTATCCTATCTTGACTGATACTTTTTCAGAAATTTAAAGCTAAATGCAAGGAAATCGTAATTTTATCATTACTAATTATATATATATAACCCAGAAGTCATGGGTTTAAATCTTACCTTGACTGATATTTTTTCAGGAATTTAAAACGTTGGTTAAATACAAGGACCTGCTTGGGAAAATTTTTTTCATTTAAAAGATAAAGCTGAATATGCTTTGGTTTTTCCGAAATGTTACAGTTAAAAATATGTATTTATTACTATAATGTGCTCTACCTTATCTACCAGGAGAGGTTTTCACTGCGTTCTGCGAATTTAGTGTAGATTCTGAGCTATAATAATAATAATAATAATAATAATAATAATAATAATAATAATAATAATAATATCTTTATTGCCCAACAGAAAATAATTCCATTTACAGGACAATGCGAGAATAATGTAACCTAACATATAATATACGTAATAATAATATACGGCGCAGTAATAAATTAAAATTAATCGAAAATGATACAACTGAATCATAAACATAAAAATAGCTCGGTGACACCAGAATGCAAGAACAAAGTAGGACGACAATGTAAATCCATGTAGACACTTCAACAAAAAGGATCATCAAGTAATTCATTGGCATTTCTAATCATATGCGTAATGGGTGCTTTAAGCAGAACATTAGTTTTGTATGACGGGACCTTAAAATTAGGGAAGGACCTGGTATCGTACTGAGGTACCACAAAATTAATTTTGGACAGAAGGGATGGAGCGTCAATAGCGTGATTAATCAGTTTAAATAGAAATTGGCTGCTAAATTCCTTCCTTCGATCCGATAACGATACAAAGCCGTGTCTCGTCAGCAGACCAGCATAATCAACATCGCGTCCAGGGTAAGTTCCATCAATTTTGAAGGACAGGTATTTCAAAAATTGTTTTTGCATTCTTTCAAGTAGTACTTGCAGATGGAGATAGTGAGGATACCAAATTATGGAGGCATACTCCAACCCAGTACCGACAAGCGAATAGTATAATACTTTTAGCGAGGCAGGATCATTGAATGATCTGCAGGATCGTATGAGCAATCCTAAGGATTTCACCGCAGAATTTCGTACGGATAATATGTGGTCTGCAAACGACAAATTTGCATCAAACAGCACGCCCAGGTCCATCACGGACGAGTGCCTAGGAACAATAGCCTGACTCACAACATAATGAAAATTGTAGAGTCTATGACATCTAGAGTAGCTTACAACAGCACACTTATCCAGATTCAAATGAATTCCATTCTGTGTACGCCATCTAGCAATAGTATCCAGACTATTCTGGAATAACAGACAATCTGCCGGGAAGGTTATGGTATTGTAGATCTTAAGATCGTCCGCGTAAACCAGTACATTGCAGTCCAGTCCCTGTAGGAGATCAAATAAATATTAAACAAAAGGGGACCCAAATTGGATCCCTGGCACACACCAGAGGAAGCAGAAAATGTTAAGGATGTATATCCATTGTAGTGAACATAGCATGAACGATCAGTTAAATACGAGTGGATCAATTGTGTTACACTTGGCGGAAAACCAAAACTACTCAGCTTAGATACCATAAGGGAATGATTGATAGTGTCAAATGCTTTACTAAAATCGGTGTATAATGCATCTACTTGTTGACGTCGTTCCATGGATTCGGCAAAATGCTGTGCTAACTCAGCAAGGTTGGTTGCACTAGACCTTCCTGGAATGAAACCATGTTGTCGCGAAGATAAGTAAGGCTTGACACTAACGTAAATTCTGTGAGACAGAAGACATTCAAAAATTTTTGCAAAGTTGGATAAAATATTTATTGGTCTATAATTTTGGAAGTCTGAACGATTACCTTTCTTAAACACGGGTGTAATTCTGCTAATCTTCCAAGCGTCAGGAAAGGTAGAAGAACTTACGGCCAAGTTAAATATTCTAGCTAGAGGTTCACATAGTACTACACAACAATCACGTGCAAAAAATGCGGGGAGGCCGTCATGACCAGCAGTAAAATTAGATTTTAACTTCTTAGATGCTTTTAAGATATCGTGTGCAGTAAAAGATCCAATCAAAGAACTACCACTAATGAGATCCCTATCAAGAGACTGAGACCCCAGCAATACTTGTGAACCAGACACAAACACTCTAGAGAATTCATCTGCGAAGGTCTGAACAATGTTGCTGGGCTCATCAACAGTGGAGCCGTTCAAAGCGAGACATCAAGGTATTCTTGATGCATTACGACGCGCGTTTATGTACTACCAGATTAGATTTTGTGCTATATCTTCTGTAGCCGCCGTCTGATATTCCGCATATACAACTCTAATTCAAACGCTTAAATTCAATGTGGTAAATCTCCCGTCCACTCTTGTTCCACCTACGAAGGTAATAATTCTTTATTTGAAGAAACTTGATTATTTCGAAATTATACCAAGGAATCGAGAAGGGTGTTTGGACAAAGGTACAGAACGACGGATGACAATGTCTAAGCAATTATAAAAAGCTGATACTGCTTCGTTAACGCAATTAAGATTCTCCAAAAAAGTCCAGTCGATTTCAGCTGTATCACTGTACAAGTTCGGAAAGTTTGCCTTGCTAAAATTAATTTAGTGACAGATTCGCAACATAGCCTAAATATAATATTGAGAGCGGAATGATGAACATCCTCAGCCACCAATGGATCCGAATCGTGTACTACATGGGCATCACAGCTTAAGTTAGTCAGCAACAAGTCCAATAGTTTTCCATTATGATTTACAACGTTATTATACTGTTGTAAGTTCAATAAATTCATAAAAGACAACAAAGATACATATTTACGATCAGAGCTATTGCTTATGACGAAATCAGGGCAGTTGAAGTCACCAGTTATAACCTATACATTAATAATAGTTTGCGGTATCTCAAAGGTTTTCATTGAACGTTATAGAATATTTACACTACGTAATTATAAAAACCAAAAACATAACAATAATAATAATAATACTAACCAAACAAATACAGTTGTGCTGCTGCAATTATATAAACATCTCCAAATACATGAATCCGAGAAATTTGGACATTGCTATCAACTCGACTAAAATATCTTAAAAATCTGTTGTTTTAGTAAAAAATATCAACTAGTCTATTCTTCTGTTAGGTTCCTTATACCTCATTGTATGCTGTATAGATAATGAGCAATTTTTTACTTTATTTTGTTAACCTTAAAAGTAGTTAACAAACTTTTATATTAATTAAGTTTGTACAATCGCACTTTTCACGCTTAGAAGCCCTTCAAGGCAACTTTATATCACAAAGTACACTAGGCCATGATGTGATAGGATTAAACCGCATAGGTATGGATACACAAGGATCTTAAAGTTAAATCAATTTTTTTTCCCTGAAATTTTTAAAAATAAAATTAAACGGTCCAGCACGTCCTTTCTATTTAGGGTTAATATTTGTTGAAGATTGAATAGCGTTTCTACATTTAAAACAGCTATATTATCATAAACATTACAACAACCTTGATAGTGTTCCTCACAATCGAAAAAGATATGATTATTACTTATAGCTTCCGATAAGATATCTAGAATGCATGTGTTGAATGCGAAGTAATTAGGTATGTGGTATTTAAAAGGTCTATCGAATACTTTTAAATGTCTATAATTATACATATTTAAACCTTAAATCTAAGAGTTTATATAAACAAAAACAAATCACGGTACACTCATGAAACGTTTACGTTATTTGCAAATAATATGCACAAGTGTTTTCGTCAACCTCATTAAAATTATACCGTAAATATTTTATCTAGCTCAAATAAGCACAGAAAAGGTTGAATAATACCATATTACCTACAATCTATCCTGTCCGTTCGGTGATAATCCCGTGACATTAATTTGCAAGTAACGTGCATACCCGGTTAGCAATGCCAGAATATTGGCAGGCAGACACGTCAGGTATATTATGCAGCGTACGCTATCTTCCGACATAGCGACGACTTTTGCTAATGCGTCTTTAACGACTAACCCTTTATACAATACAATACTTTGATAAATACAAAGAAAGCATGGCAACAAGTAAAACTTGTTGCAATATCATTTAACGAAGGAAAGGAAAATTTAAATGTGAATTGTGTCTTGAAATAAAATTGTGAAAATGTTTTCCTTGGAGACAAATGAAGATCGGAAAGTATTTAAATTGTTAACGAAAGTACTTATTAATATATCAAATTTATCCTTAAAGCGCTGTTAATATTGCAAATACTTTTTATAGAAATACGGGATAGAGGTCGTAATTATTATATAATAGATTAACAAAAAAACCTTTGCAATTTGAAGTTCAACGTAATACTCTAAAGATAACAATAATAAGGAAAGTATATTCTTGAAACAACTACTGCGAAATTCATTCTAAAAATATCAATGAATTTCGCTGGTTTTTCTCAGCATATCAGGGTGCATAATTTTACAAGAATTGCACATGCACTGGTCGATAGAACTACAGGTGCAAGTAATAAAAACCGCAAAATAATACTTTTAAGGGATGAAGGTATTATTCGAAGATCGCCCAGAAAATGGAACACGTTTCTTCCCAGACATTTCTCAGTTGGGAACATGAAACGAAACTTGTGCACTTACTGGGGCAACCAGAAATGTTTCCGGAATCGGCAAAGAGATGGTGCACGAAGGTTGAGTGGATTCATTGGTCGAGAACCGCAATCTTTTCTATGGCAGCTGTCAAAATTTTAGACGTCTACTGTCAATAGTTGTTTAAGAGTGTGTTTCGTGTAGCAAGTCACGTGGTTTCGCATCTCAGAAGAACGCGTTGGCCATATCCTACACGAAATTTTGGGTATGAAAAAGCTTTCGGCGCGATTAGTACCGCGTTTGCCCATATCGGAGCAAAAACGAAATCGTGTGACCGTTTCGGAGGAGTATCTGGCCGGGATCCAACGCAATTCAAGAGACTTGGATCCACCACTACATTCCGGAGACCAAGGAACAGTCGAAGCAGTGGACTTTTCCGAGGGCGAATCGGCTCCGAAGAAAGCAAAGACCGTTCCATCGGCCGGAAAGGTCATGGCGACCATTTTTTGGTATTCCCATGGTGTGATCCTCATCGATTATCTATAGAAGGGAAAGACAATCACGGGACAGTGCTACATCAGTAACAATATTCTTCGTACGATTCTGAATCGAAAATCTTACAATCAAAGTAAGCAGGGGCTCTATCATGTTATGGCGCATGTTCAACGGCATTTTGCCAATAAATTGTTCCAATACATCGAGATATCCATCGACATCAAGGCGATTTGGCGGCTAAATTGGTCCAATGTTCGTGTGATCCATTATGCCCAAGCAAACGGAAAACTTTCTTTGGTGACCATATTCCCGAAATTCATGTGGATTTTTCTCTCTTCAATGTTTTCTTGCTTTTTATTACTAAGGATGTTTAGTGAACTGTCGAGTACTACCAAAGAAATCTTGTATGTCGTCTAGAATTTAGTCTTGTAGTTGTATTATACTCCTTTGTCTTGGTCTATCAGCATTAGCATTTCTAGTATTAAACGAACCAGTTTCACGAAGACGTTGACTCAATCTTTAAAACCACAATGTTAGCACCATCGGTATGATAAAATTACAATTTTCTTGCAATTTCCAACGTAATTAAATTTCCGAAAAAATATCAGTCTCGAAGGGGACTTGAACGCAACATTTCTACATGGGTGCGACTCCCCTCCGAAACCGATATTTTTTCGGAAATTTCATTACGTTGGAAATTGCATTCATATTAATATTAGTGTTAATTTCACGAATCGGTATATTTAATGAATATAAGAGAACAAAAGAACGAAGAAACAAAAAAAAAACACCAAAGTATCAACATTTGGCAGTAATGTTTTTGATTGAAATCAAATTAGAATATTACAGAACTTATTATTTTACACCGTCACCAAATGTGCGTACTATGTAAATAATAAATTATAATTTTCCTTGCAATTACCAACGCCTTTAAAATTTTCCGAAAAATATCGGTGCCGGTAGGATTTGAATCTGCGCCCATTCGCTATGCGGGCGAGTGTCATACCGCTAGATGATGGGACCACTCCAGCGGTATCACACTTGCCCGAATAGCGAAGATGGTAGATTGAAATCGTACCAGATCCGACACTTCGGAAAATTTTAAAAACGTTGGTAATTGCAAGGGAATTGTAATTTATTTAATAGAGTATCTCAATCATGGAATATTAAAAACGAGCTTTGAAGTCAATAAGAAAACAAGTAGGAAACTGGAAAATGAATGCAATTAACGTACAGGAACTAATGTTTGCAGATGACATAGTACTGATAGCACACTCGGAAGAGACATTACAGCGGAAGAAAGCATCAAAATCGGGGAAAAAGCATTTGAACAAGTTAAAAGTTACAACTAGTTAGGGACAATCATTGAAGGCAATGGGAGAATAGAGAAAGAGATAAATGAGAGGATAGTGAAATCGGCAAAAATATATAACATATTGAGAAATTCATTTCTGGATAGAAAAAGAAATACCACAAAAAATAAAGACAGAGGTGTATAAAAGAGTGGTCAGACCAACATTAACATATGGTAGTGAGTCATGGATAACCACGAATAGAATCAAAAGCAGAGTTACGGCCATGGAAATGAGATTCCTAAGAAGAATAGAAGGAGTAACTAGAAGAGACAGAATCAGAAACACGACAATCACTAATAGTCTGGGTATCAAACCAGTAGAAGTGGTCACAGAAGAGAGACAACTGGGATGGCTTGGACATCTACACAGAATAGAGGATATTTGAAGCCAAAACAGAGGGCAAAAACAGAATAGGTAGACCCCGAAACACCTGGAAGGAGCAGGTGTATAGAACATTGGAAAAGAGAAGTATGGGATGGATTGAAGCCAAACAACTGGCTCAGAACAGGAACCTGTGGAAGATAAAAATAAGAAATAAATAGTCCGACACCGCAAGGTATAAAGGACATAGGATTAAAAAAGAAAAAAATTATGAAGAGATACCAAACGATAACTCTTATTTGTGGACTAAGTCCGAACCTCGGAAACCTCGTGAAGTTACAATATTTTGATAGCAAAATTTTCAATTCAGAAGCGAACGAAGAATGTCGCTGCTTTTAGCTTTTACGCCAATTAATGCACACATCCCGTACATTTACATTAGAGTTTACACCGTAATAAGTCGGAAATACTAACGCACGGATGATGAGTCACATAGACATTCCGCCGCTCAAGAAATATTTACCTGCAGCGATCTTAACAGCGATTCCACCTTCGATAACATTGCAAATAGCGTTTTGATCAAATAAATCGCGCCAACAAATCAATTATGACCGGAATTACCGTTACGTATGTATGAATTAAGCTCTCTAAGTACATGTAAATACGCATTCATATTCAACATTATACCAATCAACTGGCATATGCATGAGTACAGTGATTACTGGATCGGAAATTATCAATGCTGCCGATGTCCGAATGAAACATTTATAACATGAATGCATTTATATTTGGTACTCTCTGACGGTTAGAATTAATGGCAAGATTTGGTTTAAAACAATCTAGTTTCACTTACGTAAAACTTTTAATATCAACGTGTAAATAAAACAATACTGCTTCTGCTTTAAATATAATACCAAAACAATTGAAGAAACATTTTTGACATGAGCGTTTTTTGATTTAAAATTTACATATAGGTTGTTTGAAATTTGTTACGCGCAAAATGTCAGTGAGAATGGAGAGTATACCCTCAAAACTTATAAAACTGCTGTACCGTTACATTTCAATTTCGTCAGCAAACATAATTAATTCTATGATTAATACGGGCATGTTTTCAAACCTTCTTAAGGAAGCACTAGTGCACCCCGCACACAACAAGGGTAACAGTGGCAGTGTAAGCAATTATCAGCTTGCTTCAGTGCTGTTATCATTTGCAAAAATCTCTCAAGTAACACATGGGCTTAAAAGTCCCGGGCCTAACAAAGAAAACACGTTTTTTTTGGTTCAAAATTAGCTCTATTCATCAATGTAATCTCCATCAAGAGCAACGCAATCATTCCAGCGCCGCTCTAACATTTCAATACCACTTTTGTAGAACGATTTATCTGGCTTGAAAAGTGTTATGGGGACTCCGCTCCATCAGAAACAACAATAAAACGTTGGTTTGCTGACTTCAAACGTGGTCGTAGAGACACCGATGATGCAAAACGCAGTGGACGTCCAAATGAGGCGGTAACACCAGAAAACATCAAAAAAATCCACAAAATCGTTTTGAATGATCGAAAAGTGAAGTTGCGTGAGTTAGCTGACATCGTAAAGATATCAAAAGAACGTATTGGCTTTATATTGCGTGAGCATTTGACTATGAAAGAGCTCTGTTCAAAGTGGGTGCCGCGTTTGCTCGCTGTTGACCAAAAACAAGAACGTGTTAATGACTCTGAGCAGTGTTTGGCCATGTTTAAACGTAACAAACCGGAATTTTTGCATCGATATGTGACAATGGATGAAACAGGGATCCATCGCTTCACTCCGGAATCAAAACGATCGTCATCTGAGTGGACAGCAACTGGTGAACCTCGTCCAAAGCGCCCGAAAGCACAACAATCGGCTGAAAAGGTTATGGCCTCGGTATTTTGGGATGTGCGTGGTGTAATATTCATCGACTATCTTGAGAAAGGAAATACCATCAACAGTGAATATTATATAGCGTTATTGGAGCGTTTGAAGGCCGAAATTGCAAAGAAACGACCGCATATGGCAAAGAAAAAAAAATTATTTCGTGTCACAAGTCAATCAAAACAATGGCAAAACTATATGAATTGAACTTCGGATTGCTCCCACATCCACCGTATCCACCAGATTTGGCTCCCAGCGACTACTGGCTGTTCGCAGACCTCAAAAAAATGCTCGCCGGTAAGAAATTTCGCACGAATGAAGAGGTTATCGCTGAAACTGAGGCCTATTTTGAGGCAAAAGATAAATCGTTCTACAAAAGTGGTATTGAAATGTTAGAGCGGCGCTGGAATGATTGCGTTGCTCTTGATGGAGATTACGTTGATGAATAAAGCTAATTTTGAACCAAAAAAACCGTGTTTTCTTTGTTGGGCCCGGGACTTTTCAGCCCATGTGTTACTATAACAAGTAGTAATGGTAGTAACTTAACTAATGTTGGATGTAATGCCCGATAGGTTTCTCGAATTGGACTATGTTTTTCAAATTAACCGAGAACTGTCAAATCGACTGTCACAGAAAACGGTATTGCCAATTTAAAATTCACCGCCTCCAAAAAAGAAAAAAAAACAACAATATTAACAAGCGGAAAAACTGTAGATGCCAATAAATTTGGAGGGTACGCTTACAAAATCGCCGAATTATGTGTCGGGAGATGTAGTTGGTACTTCACGTCTGTATCCGTACATAAAATTTTAATTCACCGAAAAGCAATTATACGTTTTGCTACTTTACCGATAGCCCAACTATCAGAGGAAGCGGAAGAAGGTAGAAGAGAATGGAAGATTGTATAATGCCAGCAAATGTTCCCGGATAGCTACTAATCAAGATGTTATGAATAGTCTATTGTATACTTCTGATCCATATCTGCCGTCTATAAGAGTTCTACTTAATATAAGTGATTAGATTTGGATACACAAGTTATTAATTTGTCAATATATGATTATTGTATAATCCTACATTAAAATATATGTACGAATTACTAATTGTTAAAAGTTTATTTTCTGTATATGTAGAAATAAACATTCGTAGTAATATGTACTTCGTCCTTGTGTTACAGTTTCAGACTATGCTTAAAATCGATCGTAAAATTGAAAATTAATTTTTTTTTCTTTAAATTAGTTTCTATCGTATTAACAACGTTAATGTCCAAGAGTTTTTTAACAACTTAAATTGCCAATTATCGGAGATTATTTGTCGAAAATTCAACATCGCTTCAAACGTTTTAACCTGCAAAACGTCGCTTCGTTCCATTGTGAACCGCATTAACATACGCACGCTCTTAGTTTTTGTAATATGCACGAGCCGTCGTATATATGTACGTATTCAAACGTATTCGTAAAACAACTGCAAATCATAAGCTATGACATATATCATAGGTGTATGAACATCTGCACAGATTTATATATTTGTTTACTTTTGTTTTTACAAGACATTTTGTTTTTACAGGACAAACTGTTATTTTTTATCGATTGTTGATGTGCTTATTATTTTTGTATCTTAAGTTCGTCTTTTAGCTTTTACGTTATACATTATACTTAATAGCATTTGTTTTATACTTTACAAAAAATTCTTGTTTCCTTTGTAATTTTATTTTTGTTAAAACGTTTTTGAGTTTGCCACAGAGCTACTTTACGAGGGATGTCTTTTAAGTTTTGCGTCACTAATCAAATGTCATTACTAAAAATTAACCTCGATCTTTAGTTAATCTAAATTCAAAATTTCAGTGCGATACGTGTAGTGTTGTAACTAAACTACAACGAACTGTCAAAGTCATACATTCTCGAAGTGTCTCCAAAAAGATGGTCACGACACAGGTCATGCAGCAACGATTCCTTTATAAAATTAAAGAATTACTTTTTTTTTTACAAAAAAAAAAAAAACAAAAATCTGCTGTATAGTAACACATCAGCTGAAAAGTCCCGGGCCTAACACATAGATGACGCTAGTTCTATTGCAGTCACCTTTCTCTCAGTTAGTACTAACCTTCAAAAGACAGCTGTTAAAATTTCATGATATTCTACTCATTAGTTTGTGAGTTATTGTGCTAAGAGTCACGCTACTTTTGTTATTTTCAAAACAATGGATCAAAAACAATTTCGTGTTTTAATTTTACACTGCTTCTTGATGGGAAAAAATAGTGTAAAATTAAAACACGAAATTGTTTTTGATCCATTGTTTTGAAAATAACAAAAGTAGCGTGACTCTTAGCGCAATAACTCACAAACTAATGAATAGAATATCATGAAATTTTAACAGCTGTCTTTTGAAGGTTAGTACTAACTGAGAGAAAGGTGACTGCAATAAAACTAGCGTCATCTATGTGTTAGGCCCGGGACTTTTCAGCCTACGTGTTAAGAGTATTTTACTAAATACGATGATACACTTTCTTGTTCAGAAAGCACTTCCTTTATTTATGAAGAAGCCGAACTTTCTGCGGTATCACAGGGAAAGCACTTTTGATATTCTCTGCGTTATAGTTGGAGACATTAATTCAGGCCATTACTGTATATGACTATCTACAGTTTGCCACCCATGTACAAAGTATCTCTGCACATATCCTTTATTTATTTATTGTAACATAGTGCGCGAAAAAAGTTATTTCTTGTAAATGTGCGAATAAGTGAAAACGAATTAAATTTTTTACATGATACACGTAGAAATTTCAAGAACGGATGAGAATCAACAAATCTCATATGTAATGCATATTTATTTACTGAAATTTCAAAAGTTTAAATTTAAAAAGAAAAAACGCATTTATTTCATAACGTATTTATATATCTACTTTTAATTAAAAGTTAATGTTGTATAAGACTGTGTTACTACAAACCCTACGAAGAGTATGACATGTTACATCTTTTATCTGAGATTAATAAGCAGAAAACGTACAATCTCGTATATAACTTATGTTCTATCTACCAAGTTTTGTGAATTGTAATTGACGCTATTATAATGAATAATTCATTTGTCTTATATTTAGGAATTATCACAGCAACTTAGTTGAAGTAAAAACAAAAAGTTTCAAACGTAGATTATACTGTAAATTATGTAATTCAGAGTCAAAATTTGTGGCAATGAACTCAAACTAATATACAGTATTGCAAACTAAACCCCGGAGACAAAGTTTGTCGTTAGTTTGAAGTTTACCTTTTATCACTTATTCCCGCAAACCACTAATAAATGTGGAGTTATTTCCGTGCATATCAAATCATATTCATCACTGATTTTTCTTTCATGCTACAGGAGATTAAATAATTCTACCTTTAGACTTCTCAAAAATGTTATATATATACAGGATAATTTATCACGACTATATTTTTAAAATTTTGGCATTCGATATTATTGGATAGGGTTGTATCTTAAAAAAAAAAATTAATTTCATGACTCACTCGACTAAACCGAAAACAGATATGAACTTTCAAATAGAATATGATATATTTGATGACTGTTTTAGATAGCTGCTTGCACACGTTTGGCGGTGTCGCATACTATAAGTTTAAAGTATATCTATCAACTTTGAGAAATTAATTTTTCTCTGAAAATTTTGACGGATACTTTTCATTGGGTACAAGCCACTTAAATCAAGAGCCCACTTGTTGCCGTAAACACGTTTAGAAAAATATATACTAAATATTCCGAAATCAAGTCCAAACGTGTTTACATGTGTTCAACATCCAAAAATGTCATTTATGTTAAATAGCAGCCCGTCCAAGTTAAATTTCTTCCCGTGCGAAAATATAACGTTGTTCCATTCATCGCAAATGATTTTGCGCAAATTTCAGTCCTACTGCCGGATAAAATTTATTGTGCACATCTGTTTGTTACTGATAAATTTGAATTACATTTTATTTGTTTCGTGGTTACATTACCAGAAGAGGCTAACCAAAATATCGACGAGCGCTGCCTCAAGTTAGATTTTGTTTACTGTCCTTAGCATGATTGTTACCATAGGAATTGCCCAATTTTATAAAATTATTGATGAGATGATGGAATCGTCCTATTTTCATGTCTATAGCTCGGTTTCAAAACCCCACCTCTTTATAGCAATTTATTTTTGTTTTCTCCTCCTCAGATAGCAATTTACCTCTGGGTATTTTAATTAGCTGATGTGTATAGTTCGATAATGTACACTACCGCTCAAAAGTGTTTAGGCACTCTCACTGACAGCAAAAAATGTTAATATAACATTTATTTTTTATGTACAGATACACGTACATGAATAAAAATATATTAAATAAATATGAAAATTAAAACGTTTAATTTAAATTTTGCTTTCATTTATGTGACCTCTTCTTGATTTAATAATTGCAGCACACAATCGAAGCATTCTCGCAATAAGTTTTGCCCAGACTTTCTTGTGTTGTTGAGGTCCAACTCGATTGCAATTTGTTCCACACGCCAGTAGCTGATGTCGGAGCCGATTTCCGTACTTTCCGATCTAGTTCTTCCCCCTAGTAACTCGATTGGATTCAAGTCAGGGCTCTGGGGAGGCCATTCCATAATTTTGAGAGTCCTTTCCTCTTCTAAATGGCGTAAATTGTCTTTACATAATTTAGAGGAATGTTTTGAGTCATTATCTTGCTGGAAGATAAAATTTTGAACCAAAAGTCGAATTTCGGAACGCATTGCGTGGTATTTCGCGGTAGCCTTCTTTTTTTAATATACCGTCAATTTTCACAATGTCCCCTACACTAGTGCCAGCAAAACAGCCCCAAATGATGACAGAACGTCCACCATGCTTCACGGTAGCAGCAATACACTCGTCTCTGGCACGTTCACCAATAGATCTTCTTACGAATATGCGTCTTCGGGTCCGAACAGATCAAATTTGGACTCATCCGTCCATAGGGCGTTGTTCCACTCTTCTATGGTCCAGTGCTGGTGTTCACGGCCCCATTTAAGTCGTTTCTGCTTGTTGTTTTTGCGCAGCAATGGCTTTTTCATCGCAATACGTCCATGGAGCTCGGCTTTCTGTAGGCGACGTTTGACTGTAGAAACACTGACTAGTTTTTGGCTACCAACATTTAATTCTGCGGTGATTTCCGGGCCTGTTTTGCGTCTATTTAACTTGCTGGTAACCACTATTCTGCGATTATCTGCAGATGTTGTGGCTTTTGGCCTTCCATTCCGTCTTTTATTAAGAAAACTGCCAGTTTCCCGATATTATTTTACGTTATAGTCAACCGTAGCGTTGTGTATTTTCATTTTTTTGGCAAATTGCCGATTACTTTTGCCACTTTTATGGTAAGCTATTATAAGCGCACCTGTTTCCGTACTAATTTCACTTCGCGAAGGCATTTTAAAAAATTGTCACACAATATTTCGCTCACGACGTGAATAGAGTAAATACCACACTGCAACTCTCCATAGGTTACAGATTTCACTATAATCTTCTAGAAAGGTAATTTAAACATTATTACCTACAATCTAACAGATGACTAAATTTACCCAGTAAATTCAAAGGGATTGTTGTTGTAATTGCACCGCAATAAACAGTTTATGGTAATCCGACCAAGTGCAAGTAAATGATAGTAAACCTTATGCGATATAATGGGCTTGCTGGTTTATCTTACTGAACTACATTTTAAATACGTATTTCATTTTATTATAGTGTCTTTTTGGTAAACATAATACTATATGAATAATCCATGACAACAGGTATGCCTAAACACTTTTGAGCGGTAGTGTATATGTACATATTTAACAATCAATAATTACATTGAAATGTAATACCTGATTTCATAGGATTTCTGTCTAACTCTATGGAATTATAAAAATTTCCCTCGTATTACGTCTATATAGCAAATACTTCCCGTACATATCTAACAGTCGTGTTATTGACAAAATAATGTTTCTTCTATTTTATACCGTTTTATACCAATTTATACCGTTGCATATGCAACTACTAAAAATTTCGCTGAATGTGTATTGGTAAAAAGGTATGCCGAACTTATATTGTTCAACTAAGAAGTATTTTTTTATTTAGTTTTAAATAAAGTGAAATACTGATTCATTCATAATAGCAAAACTTAATCACAACAAAAATATAATTAATTTCGTTTATTCTTTGCCCCCACCCGCATATTTAATGCACAAAATAATTCTTTTCGTGGGTATTGGTTCATACAGAGATTCCTACGTACGTTCAATGATTACAACAATTGATTAGCTAAATATTATATAACTGGGGTAAACAATCGCCATACCGGACTCTACCAAACACGTGTTGAATACCTTCAACTGCGCGTTATTTAACTAGTGCTTTATCAATGACCTTGTTCCATGGAGAATTACTCTTTATTCTACCGGAAATACGATTAAGTGCCTACGGTAACATATACGCCAATATCTTAGTGTATGCTTTTTGGGTGTTTTTAAAACGGTTAAATTATTCTTGGATATTTGATTACAGAAAGTTAATCTAAGAAATAACTTTTAAGTGGTTATTGAATTCTGCATAACCATATCTTTATTTGTATATAGCACGAGATATTGCCAAATTATTACACACTTTCATAAAATTTTACTTCCTACAAATCCGCCTCAAATATAAATATTATAATTTAAAATTGAGAACAACTTAATGGGTCAGAATTTCAATGCGATCTAACTTAGTTTTTCAAATATAACATCTTGCGTATTAATGTCATCGAATTTCTTCGTGCATTTTTGTACCAGCCATATCTCATGAAATTATTAACGATATGTTCATAACACATTCGAGTAGTGGACTGCTTTTATAGAAACATCACAGTAATTTATGTTAAAATTATTTCTTTTAAGGAGAAATCGATATAGACAGTATACGTTCTCGGTGCAAGTAATAAGAATATTCTACTCCCTAAAAGAATTTATAAAGAAACGTATGTGCAAGAAGAAAGCCACCAAATAATTTATACTGACTATTAGATTAAAAGTCTGGAAGATGCCGTTTAATGAAAAGGAATTCTAGCTACTTATACATTAAATTCAATCTGCATTGCCCAAAATTATTAACGGATATTTCATAAAAATGAAGGTGATACACAAGCTGTACTGCAATTGATAAAGCCCATATACTGAATACAAACGGCGGACAGTTGATTCTCTTCGTCCTGTCGACGAATTGCAAGCAAGAGGATTAACTTATGTAGGCACACTGAGAAAATAAAAGAGAAGTTCCTGTACAATTTTTGTCTAATGGACATAAATCAGAGGATAGTACGATGTATGGTTTCACAAAAGATACAACGTTAGTTTCCTATGTACCAAAACGGAAAGAAAAGTTGTGCTACTTATTTTCTAAATGTACGATAATAAAGAAATCGATGTAGCAACAGCGAAACCAAAAATAATAGCGTTCTAACACATGGGCCGAAAAGTCCCGGGCCTAACGAAGAAAACACGGTTTCTTTGGTTCAAAATTAGCTTTATTCATCAACGTAATCTCCATCAAGAGCAACGCAATCACTCCAGCGTCGCTCTAACATTTCTGATAACCTCTTCATTCGTGCGAAATTTCTTACCGGCGAGCATTTTTTTTGAGGTCTGCGAACAGCCAGCAGTCGCTGGGAGCCAAATCTGGCGAATACGGTGCATGTGGGAGCAATTCGAAGTTCAATTCATGTAGTTTTGCCATTGTTTTGATTGACTTGTGACACGGTGCGTTGTCTTGATGAAGCAACATTTTTTTCTATGCCATATGCGGTCGTTTCTTTGCAATTTCGGCCTTCAAACGCTCCAATAACGCTATATAATATTCACTGTTGATGGTATTTCCTTTCTCAAGATAGTCAATGAATATTACACCACGCACATCCCAAAATACCGAGGCCATAACCTTTCCAGCCGATTGTTGTGTTTTCGGTCGCTTTGGACGAGGTTCACTAGTTGCTGTCCACTCACATGACGATCGTTTTGATTCCGGAGTGAAGTGATGGATCCATGTTTCATCCATTGTCACATATCGACGCAAAAATTCCGGTTTGTTACGTTTAAACATGGCCAAACACTGCTCAGAATCATCAACACGTTCTTGTTTTTGGTCAGCAGTGAGCAAACGCGGCACCCACTTTGAACAGAGCTTTCTCATAGTCAAATGCTCATGCAATATAAAGCCAATACATACTATTGATATCTTTACGATGTCAGCTAACTCGCGCAACTTCACTTTTCGATCATTCAAAACGATTTTGCGGATTTTTTTGATGTTGTCTGGTGTTACCGCCTCATTTGGACGTCCACTGCGTTCTGCATCATCGGTGTCTCTATGACCACGTTTGAAGTCAGCAAACCAACGTTTTATTGTTGTTTCTGATGCAGCGGAGTCCCGATAACACTTTTCAAGCCATTGCTTCGCTTGAACGGTATTTTTTCCCATCAAGAAGCAGTGCAAAATTAAAACACGAAATTCTTTTTGATCCATTGTTTTGAAAATAACAAAAGTAGCGTGACTCTTAGCACAATAACTCACAAACTAATGAATAGAATATCATGAAATTTTAACAGCTGTCTTTTGAAGGTTAGTACTAACTGAGAGAGTGTGTTAGGCTCAGGACTTTTCAGCCCATGTGTTATAATGTTACAAAGGGTGGTATAGATTCACTTGCCAGAATGTGTGCCATTTACAATACAAGTAGACATACCAGACGGTGGCCTATGGCTGTGTTTTATGCTATACTCAATATTGCCTTTGTCAGTTCCTTTGTTCTATACCCAAGTTATAGAGACTAGCTACTCTCTAAACCATTAGTAACAGATCATCTAAATAGACGCTTGATAAATTCAAAACATCGACATTTGCATAGCCAGGATTCTAGGAAAAATGATAAAAACTCTTGTCAGCTTTGTAATATTTCCATGTGTGATGATGAGCTTGTATATGTAAAATTTGCTTGGAATAATTTTTCAGTTATGATTTTTTTGGCGCTGTAGTTTTTTATTTAAAGTTACATTATCTATTATTTACTATTTTTCTATTGTTTGTCTATATATAACCTACAAAAAGAATATGTACAATTTTAGTTTATTTGAATAAGTAAGTAAAAAAATAAGAATCAAGATATTGCGTATATCGCTTTATTTTTGTAGATGTGTTGTATTTCCTCTTACAGCTCCCATCCTATGCAAAGGATAAACATTGTATCACACCAGATGTTGCCATATATGCATAGTATATATGTGTAACACACTATCGTTCATGTTCATGTTCAAAATTCTAGAAAACTTTTTGGGGTCCAGTAGGCGCACGTCACCAGTTATGTCACATAATTTATACGTCACCAGTAGAAGGTTAAAGGTAACAAACAATTGGTGCACGTACTATTTCCTAATTTATTCATGGAATCAAATATTTGAATAGAATTTTTAGTAAAGTTCCTCAACAGACGCGATTACTTCTTGTTCCTAAAACTCAATATATTTTAATTCCTATATTTCCATGTCATTTCACAGTTGTATAATATAGTTATATTCTTTACTTTCAAGATGACGTCCTCTTCAATTTTAACTTGTACCGCGAAATTTTCATGTAATTTTAAAGACAACGTCTCATGTACATAGATAAGTAAATATTGTAATTGATTTGTACTGTGATAATTGCATACAGAGAAGAAAGTTTGCGCTTTCTAAAGTTATCAAGCGCCCTCTATATCGTTACGCGAAAACTTACGCTTGCCGCCGGAAATGATAGGTCGCAAGAGTATTCATTCGAGGATATGGTTTCTCCGAACAAATCAGCGTGCTGCACCTCGCCGCTTGACACAAAACATTTTCTCGTTTCAACGTAAAAGTGGCAATCGCGCAAACAATTTCGGCGAGGTGGTCCTGCGGAATACCCGCGCTTTCTTCTAGCACGGTGCCGCCGCGCCGTCCCGGCGAACCTACATACTTACGTCCGTCAAAAAGGTTTCGAATCGTAAAACGCAGGGAGACTTTCTTAGAAAAAAGACAAACGAAGATTGTATATCACGGCCGTCCTGAAATAAGATATAGCTGGTTGATTTTTAAACACAAAGACGGGCCGCAACGCTGACCGTCATATTCTGCACAATGGAGTGGCAGAAACTTAAAATCGGACAACGTGTGTTTGCGTTGATTTGAGACGACGCTTGCGATACTTATTCTACAGCCTGCGGGATTTAACAATTAACAAAATCGGATGAACATCTATAGGATTTCATTAATTTTGTTAAAAAATATGTATCGTTTTGAGTCGTAATTAATTAGTGCTGTTTATAGCGAGATTGCCATAAATTAATAAGTAGCTCATTACAAGCTTAGCGTTCCTACAGCGTCATTCACGATAATCACCTGTTAATCGTGATGGTTGTTGACTCGAGTGAGTTTATGGTAATCAATTGTTGATAAAACTTAAAAAAGTGGGTCTAAATCTCGCAGATATCTTTATGTAATAAATTAAGCTATCGGTTTCGTGCATAACACATGGGCTGAAAAGTCCCGGGCCTAACAAAGAAAAGACGGTTTTTTTGGTTCAAAATTAGCTTTATTCATCAACGTAATCTCCATCAAGAGCAACGCAATCATTCCAGCGCCGCTCTAACATTTCAATACCACTTTTGTAGAATGATTTATTTTTTGCCTCAAAATAGGCCTCAATTTCAGCGATAACCTCTTCATTCGTGCGAAATTTCTTACCGGCGAGCATTTTTTTGAGGTCTGCGAACAGCCAGTAGTCGCTGGGAGCCAAATCTGGCGAATACGGTGGATGTGGGAGCAATTCGAAGTTCAATTCATGTAGTTTTTCCATAGTTTCGATTGACTTGTGACACGGTGCGTTGTCTTGATGAAACAACATTTTTTTCTTTGCCATATGCGGTCGTTTCTTTGCAATTTCGGTCTTCAAACGCTCCAATAACGCTATATAATATTCACTGTTGATGGTATTTCCTTTCTCAAGATAGTCGATGAATATTACACCACGCACGTCCCAAAATACCGAGGCCATAACCTTTCCAGCCGATTGTTGCGCTTTCGGGCGGTTTGGACGAGGTTCACCAGTTGCTGTCCACTCAGATGACGATCGTTTTGATTCCGGAGTGAAGTGATGGATCCATGTTTCATCCATTGTCACATATCGACGCAAAAACTCCGGTTTGTTACGTTTAAACATGGTCAAACACTGCTCAGAATCATCAACACGTTCTTGTTCTTCGTCAACAGTGAGCAAACGCGGCACCCACTTTGAACAGAACTTTCTCATAGTCAAATGCTCATGCAATATAAAGCCAATACGTTCTTTTGATATTTTTACGATGTCACACAAAATCGTTTTGAATGATCGAAAAATGAAGCTGCGTGAGTTAGCTGACGTCGTAAAGATATCAAAAGAACGTATTGGCTTTATGTTGCATGAGCATTTGACTATGAGAAAGCTCTGTTCAAAGTGGGTGCCGCGTTTGCTCACTGTTGACCAAAAACAAGAACGTGTTGATGATTCTGAGCAGTGTTTGGCCATGTTTAAACGTAACAAACCGGAATTTTTGCGTCGATATGTGACAATTAAGGTTCTTTCGCAAAGTATAAAGTTTATAACAATTTGTCTTTCTGAGAGAGAGAGTAAATTATCCGAAAAGGAAGTCCGAGCCTAGTAATGCATTAAACTTACCATTGAAAATTTGTTAGGGAAGAAGAAAACGGATAAGTACAAAATACTAGTAACAGAATTGGTTCTTTTCTGGAAATGAATGCTGCCATGTCCTAAAAAATACATATTTTACCTATAATATTGACATTGACTTCTTCGTGTATTATTGTTTCTTAATAAATATGTATATTTTACTATAAAAAACGGCGCGAACTTATTTGATTACCTGATAACTTAATGAAATAAGTCTTTTAGCATAAGCTGCAAAGAAACGTCCTAATTCTCTTTATTTCTTAGTTTTTTTTTAGCTTTACGCGTAAACTAGTTTCGGAACCATAATTTTTACCTCAATAGGCGTAATCCAAAGTATTAAATAAAATGTTGAAAGGTAAGGAAATTATTATGTTAAAATGACTATAATTTGAGTAGTGCAGTCTTACGAAAATAACTATTTCATCTTCACTTCTTTCTAATTTTTTTTCTTATTAAAAATAATATTCAACATAAAACTATAGAAAACGCCCTGTAGTAAAAATAATATACACATCACCATATTGAGTTATCGCTTGACGAATTCTCGTTGCAAACATTGTTTGAAACTTTTAGCAGACCCGATATAATGGAGATCCATTTAAAACAAACATCCATAAGAATGAAGGGCTCATTGTGTCCAACTTTGAAGTTCCGCAAAGTACGCACGACAAATATTTTGTTTGCGCGCAACAAGTTTTCTAGACTTTTGTTAAATCATCGTGCATTTTACCCTCCCGTATTTCAGGATACATAACGGCGACGACATACGTATGAAAACGTGACGTTAGGGATAATTCTAATAGACTATACTATTAAATACATATTTGTTCTGATAATGGATATTATGAAAATTAATGTAAAAGATTTCGCCGGTGTAATTTCGCTAGAATCTTCTTTCTATAACCTATCTTTAATATTGCTTAAGCAAAGCGTCCCGACTAATATATTATGTGTCCCTAAAATCTACCATAATTACATTTAGAAAGTTATACCTCACGAATTCCGAGAATCACTACCACGCAGTTACCCATCGCAATTTCTACCTGGTCTTAACCTTCTCGCAGTTGTTCATAGATTAACTACGAGAAGAATTAACTCGCGTAGTTCCCGGACGCTATTCCTAGCTATTATTATCATTTACTGCCTTTTAGAAAGCTGTTTACAGTCTTATATTAGTGGGGATGTGTAAAATATGCGTGGTTTTAAATTCGATTTACTACTATCAACTAACCTTACGACTAGAACCATCCCCGCGTGCAAAAATGCAATATATAAAAATTGATATTTGCATACGTTTTAGATTTTCGATGGGAAAATGCGCCGGTTATTCAAAGGAGGGATGGATATCCAAAAAATGCAATCCTTTTCGTATTATGCAATGTGCAAGCGTTGTTTAATTATGGGAAATTTATTTTGAATTTGTGAGAATGATTTTTAGATTGGAAATTCAATTGGTATGGGAAATACTGACGATGTTAGTAAGAAGAAAAAAAACTAATCTACCTTTCATACAAGCTTCAGTGGAAAAATAAATTCTACACTTTAAAGAACATATTCTACAAATATGAATGTTTCTCTCCATTACATTACACCAGTACCAATAGAACCTTCAGCATTCGCACAAAGAAGATTCCATATAAAAATTTAAAGAGATATCAAATTTTATAGTCAGATCAAGGAAATGTTAGGAGGAATTATTTAACGTTGAAATGTTGACATTATATTCTACCGCAGCTGTGAAAAATGTATTTATACTAATTTACAAATGATTTCTTCTGCAAAAAACTAGAACGTAATATTCCTGCATCATAGAATGACATATTTTCCTAACAATGGATATATTAAATCGTAATTTAACATGAATTCAGTACTGATTGAGAGTCAAACACTTCTTCTATTCAGAGGTTGTACGATGTTCGTGTCAAAAATCAGTTGAAACCAAATACTAAACTAATTAATTAAACTATTTAGCAATTGAATTAATTATCGATTAAAAGGACTGTTAACACTTTTTAACAGTGAATTTAGTAAATTATCGACGAGGCCGCTAGATGCAAATGTGTGTGAATTTGGGGTACCACATGATCCGTTGATGTGACCTTTACAGCGGTCGAACGTAAAAATTTGTTTTCATTGAGGTGTTTGCTTGTTTAAACACCTCGGATGCAAAAATCTGTATATGAACTTCAGCCAATGATAGTGCAGGAATAATGCCACATGATTATTACGTATAACGTGCATGCTGGAGTTAATTGTTATTAGACTCGAAAACAAGAGGGTACTATCGGATTTATCCTCAAACATCTTTCCGCAATGGGGATTTTATGGTAGCGATAAGTCTTGTGAGAAGATTTTGAAAAGGAAAAGTAGAAGCGAAACGTAAAAATATGGGCAAGCATATTCTATCTTAATTCGTTCGCTATTTTCCTTATAAAAAAAAGCGTTGCTGCCCCTACGCGTGCGAGCATTGATTCTGCAACATAGAAAGAAATTTCATAAAATTTTTTTAACAATTGACAAAATTGGACAAGATTAACCCAAGTTATTCAACTATAAGAAAATCAGAGAGCAGTACTTTCAATTGGAAGTCATTTTAAATTTTGTCATTTGAAGAGGTTTAGTTTCATTAAAGGTAAAAATTCGGATAAGTTAAGAGATGGGGAAAATTATAACTCCAAAATATGCGAGAGCAAGTTAATTTTGACGAGAAACGAAAAGTTTGATCAGTTTAAGCCAAAACTATTACCTAATCAAAAGAAACTTAAAAAAGGTATGTTACCATAGACCCTGTGTTGGAGAAGCACTATGGCGATTTTCTATAAAATAATAGACCAACGTAAGTTGAAAATTGAAACAAATGAAGTACAGGAAGATTTCCTTCAGAGTGACAATTATTTTGACATGCGAATTTCAAATAATAAACTGTTGATTTAAGAAATATTTTTATTAAATAATATACCTAAAAACGTAATATTGGTCGTAAAACGGTGTATAACGTATTTTTTAACTTTATTTCTTTTTCAGTTCAAAATTCATACAATTCCATTTATCATACCTCTAAATAAATTTATGCAAATATTTCAAAATGAGGTAGACATCATATACATACTTTTACATCTAATGAGCTCCTATATATGTTAATTAATCGATTTTAACCGCTTACTGGAACTTACTTTTAATCTTTCTAGATACTTCATTGATTCAAATTCATACTTAATGGTCATAACACAAACGCCGAATTGAAAGCTATTCCGCATAAAGGTTGGTCCGGTACAATACGTTTGTAGAAAGCTTACGGGATTATTAGATACGGAATGGTTTTTCCAAGAATGCGTCTAATTAGAAAATGAAATTCAAGAAACTTGAATAAAATAAGCGGTTTTACTGATTACGGTTAATAATCTTCCAATTCAAGTACGATTTCCCTTGTTACCTTTTAATGTTATCCAGCACTATTCGTATGCACACGCGGGATTTGTCCCTACCATTAAAAGATTAGAGCGATCTCAGACTTTCTTTGACTTTAAACGGATGAGTTTTATATGTATGTTTCAGTTATAACACGTAGCAAATGCTCGTAAATTCTTTTCTGAAGAATATTACCTCCGTATTTCTACCTAACAATAAGTTTGTTCTGGGGGATTTGGGATATAATAACGGTGAAATGATAATGGAGCGAACGGATAGCGGATTAATATATATTAATATATTACTATCGAAAGTAGATGTTAACGTGCGTTAAGTATTTACGGATTTTACATATTCTTTTACAGAATTAACACATGGGCTGAAAAGTCCCAGGCCTAACAAAGAAAACACGGTTTCTTTGATTCAAAATTAGCTTTATTCATCAACGTAATCTCCATCAAGAGCAACGCAATCATTCCAGCGCCGCTCTAACATTTCAATACCACTTTTGTAGAACGATTTACCTTTTGCCTCAAAATAGACCTCAGTTTCAGCGATAACCTCTTCATTCGTGCGAAATTTCTTACCGGCGAGCATTTTTTTGAGGTCTGCGAACAGCCAGTATTCGCTGGGAGCCAAATCTGGCGAATGCGGTGGATGTGGGAGCAATTCGAAGTTCAATTCATGTAATTTTCCCATTGTTTTGATTGACTTGTGACACGGTGCGTTGTCTCGATGAAACAACATTTTTTTCTTTACCATATGCGGTCGTTTCTTTGCAATTTCGGCCTTCAAACGCTCCAATAACGCTATATAATATTCACTGTTGATGGTATTTCCTTTCTCAAGATAGTCGATGAATATTACACCACGCACATCCCAAAATACCGAGGCCGTAACCATTCCAGCCGATTGTTGTGCTTTCGGGCGCTTTGGACGAGGTTCAGCAGTTGCTGTCCACTCAGATGACGATCATTTTGATTCCGGAGTGAAGTGATGGATCCATGTTTCATCCATTGTCACATATCGACGCAAAAATTCCGGTTTGTTACGTTTAAACATGGCCAAACACTGCTCAGAATCATCAACACGTTCTTGTTCTTGGTCAACAGTGAGCAAACGCGGTATCCACTTTGAACAGAGCTTTCTCATAGTCAAATGCTCATGCAGTATAAACCCAATACGTTCTTTTGATATCTTTACGATGTCAGCTAACTCACGCAACTTCACTTTTCGATTGTTCAAAACGATTTTGTGGATTTTTTTGATGTTTTCCGGTGTTACCGCCTCATTTGAACGTCCACTGCATTCTGCATCATCGGTGTCTCTACGATCACGTTTGAAGTCAGCAAACCAACGTTTTATTGTTGTTTCTGATGGAGCGGAGTCCCCATAACACTTTTCAAGCCATTGCTTCGCTTGAACGGTATTTTTCCCATCAAGAAGCAGTGTAAAATTAAAACACGAAATTGTTTATGATCCATTCTTTTGAAAATAACAAAAGTAGCGTGACTCTTGGTACAATAACTCACAAACTAATGAATAGAATATCATGAAATTTTAACAGCTGTCTTTTGAAGGTTAGTATTAACTGAGAGAAAGGTGACTGCAATAAAACTAGCGTCATCTATGTGTTAGGCCAGTGACTTTTCAGCCCATGTGTTAGAATACTGTAATACATTCTTCTGATCATGAGTGGTTTGTAAATTATGTTCTAAAGACATATTGGTACATTGTTACGGTAAGTTAATCTTTTGACAGTATTTAGAGGTGATATAGCTGAAAGAGGAAAATGGAAATAACCGAAAATTGATTAATTTGATTGATATCGCAGTTAATAACTTGCACCGCAGAGGCAACGGACCTTTACAAATAATCTTGGTATCAAGTGGTGTCCGATTGCAGGTTATTGGAATTGACGGGGGATGATAGTTGAAACCTAGTAAATGTTAATTCAATCGCCTGTAAATTGTACAAAGTTTTAAATGTGCTACGAAAAATGCAAAAACTGTGCGATGTTCATATGTTAAATATAATAGGCCACGCCCATTTTCGCGCACATATTACGACTCTTTTGACAGAAGACAGAAGAAAGAATTAATCACAAAAGAAAACGCTAGGTGCAATTAAAAACTCGAGATTAATGATTCACAAGCTGCACACGTTTGAAACAGCATCATACGTAGCACAATTATTTCATTATAGATTCAGACCGCATTCGCTGTGATATAGCAAAATCTAACAAATCTTATAATTTTTCCAACGGAACTCAGGCAAGGCTCACTTACACAATCGGGTATCATCTGAAAGTATTTCTAGAAATTAAATGTAATTATATCATTGACTAGTTAATTCGCTTAGTATTTTTTGCCGCAACTACGTAACATACTCAAGTTATATAGCTGTTATTTACTGAAAATTCTACAGCATTGTTATTAGGGATATCAAGCTATTCACCTATAGAATTAGAATAGTAAGTACATATCAACTTTTTTGAAGTAGTAACAAATACATTATATAGATGGGTTTATATATACTTCGGATATCATACGTTGTAAATGATTCGTAAGTTGAATTCTAACGAATGGTAACTTCTTCCACCTACCATCTTTTTGCGACTGTAAGAAACGATAGAGATGAAATGGTAACGTGAGGGGAGGATAGCGAAGAGCTGATTAAATATCGATTAATTTCGCTGGTATCGGAGGTAGGTTTTTTTCGAAAGAAAACAAGTGCATATCGCCTAAAGTGAACGCGAAATATGCAAATTTCCTTTCACGGTCATCTTCTCCTTTCTTAATGGCCTCGAAAATATTCAGCCGATAGTTTCGGCTGCGTGAGTCGGGCGGACCGATCGTCGGTTTGGGGTGGACAGGCAGGGCTGTAGGTCGCGGTCCGCGGCCCTCCGGTCCCCGGGGCGCGCGGCGACCGCGGGGAAGGACGAGGGGTCGTGTTCGCGAACTACCTACCCGCGTCGCACACGTAAACAGCCAGGTCCGTGTGAAATTACCGCCGGCCCCGCATATCAGGGAGAGAGGGCCATTAGCCTACCCGGTATTTGGATGAACGGTGACAGCATCGGTCGGTCGACCGGCTGCTTGTGTGTTGTGCTGGTGTGTTCTCTCTATCCTCTTCTCCGATCGGCCAGGCACGTACTCCACGGATGACAACACCCGGACGACGGTCCCTGCCCATCCCTTTACCCCGCGGCCCATCGCCGGTCCCTCTTCTTCCCGCCGTTCAACGCCGGGCATCCCTACGGTTCGGTTCGCGTTCGCCCCAAACTCCTAAAACCTCATCCTCCGTCGCTTCTACTATTGCCGCCGCCGCCGCCGCCACTGCTGCTGCTGTAGCCCGCTTGCTTGCCTGCCTGCCTACTTGCTTGCTTGCCTTGCGTTGCTCGGCTATTCCGCCACCAACGCCAACGCCGCCAATTCTCCAGCAACCGTTTCTCTCTACGCTTACTATATACACAGTGTCCAAGATTAAGCAACATACGTAGGAATCTTGATGTATGTACGATCAAAATCACGACGCTAAATAAATGATATCAATCTTTAGTTACGCGAAAAGTAATTCAGTAACGACTACGCCAACTAGTCTAAGCGTCCCTAAGTGGAAATTCCAGATGTATGCTAGAATATTGGCAAAATGTTTACACTCTAAAGCTGTTTAAAATAGTAAAACTTCTTGAAGAGATATATGCGACTTATTTTCCTCTGAAAACAACGCATAATCAAAACTGCGATTTTAAGGTTACTTTGAATTTGATAATAGTTATTAAGACATATAAATATTGTAGATTCTCATCCACGTCAAGAGAAACCGGTATGCAGCAAAAATACAAAATTAAAATAACAATCCTCCACAAATATACTTTGCCATAAACTAAACATGAAATATGGATGGATTACAACACGTAAACAGATTGTTGACAATCGACAATAACACATTTAAAACCGGATAATATTCATTTGAAAATAAGAAACACATTTAAAACATTATCTACGAAGAAAGATGATTCATGGTACGGGAAATCAGCCAGAAATAAATTTTGCAATGTCGACATAAATTTGCACTACATCCATGCTACGCATACTATCCTTATTATTTAAATTGATTAATTGCGAAGATGCTGACTTTACAGAAATCAGTTTTATCGGCTACTAAAGTAATATATTGCTCTTTCTTATAACAATTTTAATACATTAACAAATGGATTGAATACAATTATATCTCGTTTATGCAACATTAAATATTCCTTTGAAAGTGGTATCTTGTCTGATTTTTGAAAAAAGGGATTGCAGAAGAGGTGACCAAAATTCCACGGCAAATATCTTATTTGGTTTTTCAAAAATTGTATAATAATAGTAAACATAAATTCTTTTGTTTTAATTGCATTGTGAAGGCATTATTTTGGCTACCTACTTAATAACAGTAAGCAGTTTCTTAGTCTAAAAAAACCGAACGTTAGTAATGCAAAATATGGTATACCTTAAGGTAGTATATTAGAACCTTTGTCCTTACATTAACGATATTAATGTACGTAAAAGATTCAATTATGTTAGTAATGTTTACTAGTTATACTAGTTTTTATAGAATAAATATCCAGTTTCATTGTTGAGATTTTAACTAAAACACTTGCCAATGTAGAGGTATACGACATCAATCTTATTTAAAAGAAATAATAAATATGCACTGTGGCTTAATGTACAGTAATATTAAATATTTTGAAATCGGAATTGTAATATTAATAAAATATTACAACACAATCGAACCATATTTAATGTACACTATAGTCTATTATATTAATTCGCAGGAGTAAAATAAAAAGACGCGTTTACACAATGGAATTTTTCAAAGCTACTTTTTGGCGGCAGATTTAAAACTAGCTAGGATTTTATACAAATTGTAGTTACGTAATTATTATTACAACGCAAATTTAGGGAGTAAAATTAAATACAAACGCGCTCAGAAAAATACACGATATAAACATCAATCAGATGTAAAAATATGGCGGTCGGCAATATATCAAATATCGCTAGTGTAATTATTGCCGAAAACTGACCAACATCTAGCCTACTTTTCGGCGCTTCAATTAGAGAACCCTGAATGATTATGCATTACAACTTGAGCATTGTAATAGGCTAGCACTAATAGATTTATCAGACCCGAAAACAAAATTATTGCGAAGTAAAAATATAAAATAATAGACATATTGAATCGAAAAGATAATAACCATTCTTATAATTCACTTTATTAAAAAACTAGGTATGTATGATACCGAAACAAAGTCTTAGTTAATAGGAAATATCATCGCTAGTAAATGACACTCTTAAAATTCGGTTTGGTTCAAAAATTTGTATGCACAAGAATCCGAATAGCGATTTTAACATCATATTTGACAGTTGTTCTTGTATAAGTAACGTTTACTATGCATTATTTAGTTAAATATTAGTTATCGGTCATCAAGTATTTACCGACCTCAACCATAGATCTGCAACTGTGACGTTGATCGTAGTCTGTCCAAAATCATTTCTTTGATAGGTAAACAAAAGTAAGCCCTTTCTCAAAGTACTAATTATTCTTTTGTAAACGCATTCATTAGTGCAAGTAAATGTGGACATCGAAGGATTCTATGTTAGATTACGCCGTAAAAGTCACTTTGTTTGCCTTAGTTCAATAGTAAAACTTATCTGACGCTTCATGTCTCTTTGAAATTCAATTTCCCCGATGATTCTGTAAATATCTTAATAGAATTTTTGTGGAAAGCACCGACAAATAGAAATTTGTTTTGTTATGACACGTGAATTCTTTAATATGCAAGTATTTGTTATCTTATAGTTATATGCGAGTGAAAAGACATTCTTCTCGAAATTCCAAAAAAATTTTTCTATTCGTGAAACTGCTTTATAGATACTTCAACCCTCCTGACAGTTTTAAAGTGAAACAAGTGAGATACAAATTTATTTCTTCTATTCATTAGTAGTATTGCAGTGGAACCATATTGTCAGTATTATGGCTATCGAATAAATGCCACCTCTTACTAAGGTGGAGAAAAAGTTTTTTGAAATGGTAGACTTTGGTTTTATGCAAAACTGTCAAAAATAAAAGGTAAATAATTGTCATACTTAATGCTATAGTAGATACCATTGTAAGTGTGTGCAACTAAATTATCCTGAGATTTTATCGGTACATTGTGTAGTACTTTTTGTTGACCCAAAATACTCAATAGAAATAGGAAGATCTTGGCAATTTTGCGTAATTACTGGAAATTAGCCAGAAACGCTCGTATACTTCGTGATGTAGTCATTCAAGATCTGACTATACAAAACTGCCATAAATAATTCAGTAATCATCAAATAAATCTTCCAAAGGAACGATGTTTCGACAAGCCTTCTATCGTTGACCAAGAGGTTCTTCGCCAAAGAATTGAAACCACCCCGGCTTCCAGTAGGCGAAGACTGTCACGGGAGCTTGGCCTTTCACAGTGGACAATAGGGCGCCACCTTCACAAACTGGGGAGAAATGTTCCTATGTTAAATCATAGGAATTAACTATAGAACGAGTACGACGAGTTCAAATCTGTAATCCAACTTGTTACCGATCCACAGGATCTCCGTCTGACGTACGTTCGTAATCCAAACATATAAATTACCGTAGTCAATCTGCAGAACCTGTGGTCAAGTGCAAAAGCTTTTAAGAGGAAATGATGCGTTTGGTGGAATTACGAAGGTGTTATCCACATGGCATTGGTGTCAGAAGGTAAGTCGTTGAACTATGAACTATAGTGCGAGAAAATCAAGCGAATACATGCAGTTTCAAGAGAAAGACACCCTCATTATTCGAAAGAAATCGCATGCTATTCCGTCAAGATAATATTAGGCCGCATACTGCCCAAAGGACTCCCCATAAACTGGAAGAATATAAGTCCAGACTTAACGCCATCCAATTTCCGCCTGCTTTTAGGTCACTTTCTCATAGAGCGTGCTTTTGCCAACGTTGTGGAGATAGAAGAAAGATGTCTTGGGTTCTTCCCTTTTAAATGGAACGGTGGTACAAACGTGCAACCAAAACCCTTACCAGTCAATGACATGGATTGTGTTTTGAACATCGATTATCTTTGGTTTTTTATTTCATTAACTTAAATTTTCTTCACAAAATGGAAAAAAAAACATTTGCTGCAGGCTATTATTTTAAGAAACCTAAGAATTTTGAATCAAGATAAATTTGTGCTTATTTTAAAAGAATGATATGTTTACTCGCAATTCTAATAAATCTGTAACTCAACAGAAAAACTTTTTTTGTTAGCTCGATAATATTTATTCAAGCAAGTAAATCACAAACTTCTTCTTTTAAGAATGGACTGATTTCTAAAACCAAAAAGTTACCAGTTCAAGGAATAATTGACTTATGTGTATTAGCATCTGTGCTAAAATGTGCAAATCGTACAATCCAATGGATCGTTATATGAATCACCAACAGCAAAGCTTGTTAAACTAATTGCGTACATCTTATCGACTCCAAAAAAGTCGTACGCGTTTGTCTCCATATTTTGTCCACCGTGTATATTAGACGCTATACACCATTCGGCTTGTGCTCTTCCATTCCTCCTCTTCGCTAACTTCGCTAGTCCTCTCTTTGTTACGTCAACGTTTGATAGACGCTTTGTTCTATTTCCACTTGGAGATGTTATCCAGGGTCGTTTGTTACACTCAGAGGAGATAGATTATGGGAATTCGTTAAAAACGATGGTGACGGTGGAATCGCGCGAGCCCGGGTGTTGTGTGCCTCCTTCGGAGTCACGCAGATGACGTCGTCGCGCCAACCAACCAACCAACCAACCCAACCTTCGGACGCCCGCTTTCGCAGATCGCGTTCCGTTCGTTACGTTATGCCGTTGTTCGCTTTTGATTAAAATATTGTTACGAGCGTATATACATATATACACACGTATGTACGATCTACCGATACACTCGCGCCCATACGTATGTGTTGGTAAATACGTAAGCGCGGGCTACAAGCAGCCAACACACGTACATTACGTACCTACACGAACGGACGCTGCGACGCGGCCGACGTATACACACACGCGCGGTCGCGTATACACGAACGCACACAATTTCTTCGTCCGTTAGACTGTCGCCCCAACACAGCGTAGACGGCGACGAAAAAATTTTAATTGTTTCGGCTCGGTGCAAACCCAGCGACACGGAGGTCTTTTATATTTTATAGTTCGATGATAAAGCAATTGGTTATATAGCGTCACGGATGAAGCACATATTTATATATAAACTGTACTATCATAGGAACCTTTACGATTACCTGTATTTTTATACGTCTAAAATACAGCACTGTGCGGAAAAATAGGTGGAATTTACAATGGTTGATAAATATCTATCTACACTTTAAAGCGCGATGCTTCCAAAATGTATAGAAAATTATATTATATTATTAAATAAAATTAAGGGGTGGAAGTGTCGAGGACTCTAGCAAAGGAACAGTGGCAACCCAAAAATTTTTTTAACGCCTGCAATTTTTTTTTAAGTACCTTGAAAGCTATAAAAAATATAAATTTTTATTTAGAACATAACTTGAAAAATATTATATTGTCTCAAGGATCACAACGATTGCAAGGACTACGTTGTTGGTTATATTATATATAATTTATTCGGAACACAGCGTTTCAAGAGCACGTGAATTCTCACTGTCGACCGTGTTACCGACCGTCGATTATGTTTCGAATAAATATTAATTGTGTGGAGTTGAGTTTACTGCGACACCTGTGAAATTGCAAGGATGACATAATTTATTTTCGAAGCAAATACATGATGGGGGATCGAGTCCTCCATACCCTTCATTTTGATTATAATTTCTTTATCTTATTTATCAAAAGCAAAGTCAGTTTGGTGTAGAAAAGTGTGGTGCGTGAGAAATTTAGAAGTAAGTTATTTAAGGAATTGGAATTGAAATTATTCTTATAGTGTACATCGATTTACAGTGAGGCGATGTAATTAAGGACAAATATCGAACCTCATCTTTCTTGGAATTTTATAAGAGTTCTCCGCTGGTACAATTTGATAACTTGCATAAATTTGGTCGTGGGCTGTTTTCTGTTTTTGCCACTAACACATGGGCTGAAAAGTCCCGGGTCTAAGAAAAAAAACACGGTTTTTTTGGTTCAAAATTAGCTTTATTCATCAACGTAATCTCCATCAAGAGCAACGCAATCATTCCAGCGCCGCTCTAACATTTCAATACCACTTTTGTAGAACGATCTATATTTTGCCTCAAAATAGGCCTCAGCTTCGGCGATAACCTCTTCATTCGTGCGAAATTTCTTACCGGCGAGCATTTTTTTGAAGTCTGCGAACAGCCAGTAGTCGCTGGGAACCAAATCTGGCGGATACGGTGGATGTGGGAGCAATTCGAAGTTCAATTCATGTAGTTTCCCCATTGTTTTGATTGACTTGTGACACGGTGCGTTGTCTTGATGAAACAACATTTTTTTCTTTGCCATATGCGGTCGTTTCTTTGCAATTTCGGCCTTCAAACGCTCCAATAACGCTATATAATATTAACTGTTCATGGTATTTCCTTTCTCAAGATAGTCGATGAATATTACACCACGCACATCCCAAAATATCGAGGCGATAACCTTTCCAGCCGATTGTTGTGCTTTCGGAGGCTTTGGACGAGGTTCACCAGTTGCTGTCCACTCAGATGACGATCGTTTTGTTTCAGGAGTGAAGTGATGGATCCATGTTTCATCCATTGTCACATATCGACGCAAAAATTCCGGTTTGTTACGTTTAAACATGGCCAAACACTGCTCAGAATAATCAACACGTTCTTGTTTTTGGTCAACAGTGAGCAAACGAGGCACCCACGTTGAACAGAGCTTTCTCATAGTCGAATGCTCATGCAATATAAAGCCAATACGTTCTTTTGATATCTTTACGATGTCAGCTAACTCACGCAACTTCACTTTTCGATCATTCAAAACGATTTTGTAGATTTTTTTTATGTCTTCTGGTGTTACCGCCTCATTTAGACGTCCACTGCGTTCTGCATCATCGGTGTCTCTACGACCCCGTTTGAAGTCAGCAAACCGACGTTTTATTGTTGTTTCTGATGGAGCGGAGTTCCCATAACACTTTTCAAGCCGTTGCTTCGCTTGAACGGTATTTTTTCCCATCAAGGAGCAGTGTAAAATTAAAACACGAAATTGTTTTTGATCGATTGTTTTGAAAATAACAAAAGTAGCGTGACTCTTAGCACACTAACTCACAAACTAATGAATAGAATATCCTGAAATTTTAACAGCTGTCTTTTGAAGGTTAGTACTAACTGAGAGAAAGGTGACTGCAATAAAACTAGCGTCATCTATGTGTTAGGCCCGGGACTTTTCAGCCCGTGTGTTACTTCTTTAAAATGAAGTAAACAGAGAATATTTACAGATCTAAGTTAACCAATGAGCACCTTAGATCTCTTTTAATAATTGGTACAAATAAATTTGGTCAGCAAGGGGACACCCCGCGGCTTCATTCGTTTTAATTTAACTTTTCCGTTTCTGGGGGATTTTCAGGATAAAAACTATATGTGCGATTCAGGATATATACATTCCAAACATATACGATGTTTACTAGTTTAATGGAATTTATCTAAACTATTTGTAAGTTATGTTTAAGTTAAATTTTCTGCGCGTTGTACTTGTTATTGAGCTTTACCTAGCAAGTAAATAAAACCGAGTTATTAGCATTCTGCGTTTTTTTTATCCAACTTAACACTAAAAAGAATATGCAATTAGCTATCGCGGGTCGGATTGACGACACTGGCGGGCCGGATTCGGTCCGCTGGTCGTAGTTTGGAGACCCCTGATTTAAACCGCCCCCTACGGTAAAACGACGGAAGCAAAGTTGTACACCTACAGTACCCAATGAACAGATATGATTGCGGAAATAAAAAAATATATATACAAAAGAAAGGTATGCAAAGAGGCGTAATATGGCATCGGAGTTGAAACGACTCGCTTAAACAGACTAATATATTAAATACACACTTACGTAACCTTATTATACGCTAGCTTACATACTGTATAATAATCTGATAGATGTTTTGAAAGAAATAAAAAACAAAATACATTTTCACTTAAGCATCGAGATTAATAACTATAAGGAAAGCCCGAATCTTTTCTTCAACATATTGCAGAAGGTATAATACGCAGAGAAGTTCGTACCGTAAATTAGTAGTTTGCACTAGCGGAAGCTGTGTGCTTCTGAATTATTTGTGTGATGAGAGCAGAGCAAGTTTATAATTTTCATAAATACAATGTTATCGTTTGCTTATTACGCGAAACTGATTTGCTAGTGGAGGTTCGATTGCAGTGCGCAGTCTTTCACCGGCCCTCCAGCTGAAACGCTGGGAATTACAACCGACTGATTTTGTCGTTTAATATTACATGCGACGTGTAATTTTAAACCATTAACATGTGCTCTTGCCATGCATCGCTGTTCCAGCGTACTTGCTAATTATCTGAAATTCTCCTTGGACGATTTTGAAACAAATCGCAATTTTAATTTGCTGCTTTAAACGATCTAAAATCAAATTGAATTCATCACTTATGTATACTACGATAAGTGAATTATTAATCGTAAATTAGTATTGCTCTCGTCAAATTCTTGCATATAATATTATTGAGGCAAATTTAAAGGTTATGTTTTTGTTATTACAATATCTCATTTTAGAAAATGATATTCAATCACGCCTTCATATAACTATATATGAGTAAATGTCATCGCCATTTTTGTTTACCTAATATTGACATTCGAGAGGGGAGATTCGGCAAACTGCTCGATTTATTGTATCCAATATATGAAGCTGTTGTTTTGCTCGTTCACTTACAGGCTTACTTACTAATACACGTTCGTGCAATTTGAAACGAATTGAAAATGCCGAAGTGCATATAAAAACCGTACGTCGATTTTATATCTGTTTACTAAATGTAATGTACCGTCCGTAGAAATTAGACCGGTATTGTTTCATCTGTTTTGACAACGACACAACTACCAAATCTAAGAACGCTATATTGATTCGAAAAAAAATCGTTGTATCCATGTTAGTACGTACAAAATAGTTCGCAAAGACCACACAGTGTTATTTGTTAACCTGTAATAGAATACAAGAATGGCATAATGAGGACTCTACAAAACTTTTAAATAGTATCGGTGCTGGCCGAGTTATGCATTTTTATCTTTATTTACTAGAAAACTGTTTCATGCTTTGCATCTTATAGTGCATACTATTCGACAGTGTTATCCCAAATTAATAACGCAGACAGAGGAAATAGTTTTTCTCAAATTTCCGAAACGTCTTCGGCTTTTTCGTCCACAGTATCTTAATATTCCAGAACTATCACAGCCAATTATGCATGTATGTTTATTATCTTCAATATTTTAAAGAGTATAAGTAATTGATTTTGCAGACAAGCAAAGTCAAATGCAACGTCAAAATCCAATCAAGTTACAGCAGGTTTGCCCGACTACAAACACATAGTAATGAAATAAACAATTGTAACATTGTTGTTACCCTAATCGTTACAAATCATTGATAAGATACAAAAAATGATACATAATTTAAATGATGAAACAAATGTTTTTGTCAGAGAAAAGTTTAATATTAAATTACGACAGATTCATAATAATGGTGCGCCGATAGATCTGTCAAATTCAAAGACCATTTTAATTATACTAATATTACATCGTTAAGTATCTGACGTTAATTCTCTTTATACAAACAGATGTTTTCAAACAATTTTAGAGACGTAAGCACTGCTTCAGGTGTATAGTCGAAACCGTCCGAACTTCGTGTAAATGTAATTTGTTGAGTAATTTTGTCACAGAACGAGAGCGACCTGAAATGTTTCCGCATTCGGCAAGAGATGGCGCACGAAGGTTGAAGTAGATTCATTGGGCGGCAAGGGCAACCTTTTTCGTGACAACTGTCAAAATTTCAGACGTCTACTGTCAATAGTTGTTTAACAGTGTGGTTTGTGTAGCAAGTGAGGCGGTTTCGTAACAATGAATAAAATCAAATTTCGTGCAGTGATAAAACACTTCTGGATGGCTGGGAAAACGGCCACGGAAATACGGAATATTTTACTAGAGGTTCATGGCGGATGTACTACATCATTTTCGACTATCAACTTCTGAGTGAGTAAGTTCTAACATTGCCGCACAAGGACAAGTGACGAACCACGCAGTGTGTCTATATATATAATTTATAGTACAATGGGGTCCAAGTTACACACAAAAGTTGTGGTAGTTCTTGTCTGGTAGAGTCTCAATAACGTGAATGTCCCTAAACGTGAACAACTAAATTGATATGCGTGAACGTCAAAAATATTTTACCTTTATAACGTGAACATAAATATATTTTTAACCAAACAACGTTTGCGCTAAACAAAATTGAATTACTTTCTGAAGAAAAGTCAATTCCATTTGTTTGTTTGATTTGTTCAGTCTTTAAATAAAGTATCTTGTAAGCATATGTATTACTCATTTAAATAAGTTTTAATTCGGCCTTTGTTTGTAAATGACTTTATCCAGTAAAGAGCTTCTCAGACATATGAAGATTAGTTCACGTTATCGAGACTGCACTGTATATTCTTAAAATGTTGCTAACCAACTCTAGTACTCCTTTCTAAAAAAATACTGAATTGTATTTATTAATAATTAAAAAATAGTTTCCGTAGTGATTTCCACGTTTGCTTATAAATATATACTGTGATACATAAATGTACTTTTTGTAAACAATAGCTATCTTCTTGGGAGTCGAATAATGTTGTGATTTAATCTTCAGTTTCAGATTCTAACCAATGGATATGCTATTCGTAAATATTTAGATATTTCATCAAACGAAATTGTGTTGCCTTGTTGTATGCGATTCTAATAGTACGCATTTGTAGAATGCAATACAGGGATGTTCGTTATATGTAGTCTATATCACCCATTCTCAAGTATTAGGCCTTATGCAGTAAACCCTCTTTCATTAGCTTATATGGATTAATACGAGCACCATTTTTCTTTACAACCTTCATCCGTGCCCGCAAATAGACACCCTAGCGGTGAGAGACGGAAATGCGCAGAAGGTGACTGCGCATCTCCCCCACCATAAGAGGGCAGAGCTTTCAGGGACCATCTCAGCCACTGACGACAACATTCTGTAGATACATCTCAACAAGCCTTTAGCAAGGATAAAAGAACAAGTCTTACATCACCAACAGCACGAGGACAATGATTTGCTATTGATCATGCTGGCGATGAGAATGGATCTGTTGCAGGAAGTGAATGAATGCATTCGCAAGAAAAACTCCCTAGATACTCATGATGCACAAAATTGTCGCTGTAGATAAATGTAAATATATTAAATATGCACTTGACGAAGCAGGTACTGAAATTTAAAACTGATCGAAATAGTATGGACACAGGTTAAAAACAAATTAAACGTAGTAACTCTAGTTTTAAAGTAAATGATATGCCTAGCCTTATCGCACAGGGGTATAACCATGTTTCACCTGAGTACTATCAAAATTATATTAATAATATAATGAAAAGTACAACATTTTCTGTTTTATTTTACTACTTTCTCTTGTAATTTATTTAGTTTAGTCGAAGAAAAAGAGTGGAAGCTAGGTGAACTACAAGACGATTCCAAAGAATTTATTATTCACTTATCATCTGAACCATCTTCTTCGACTTAGTCATCGATTATCATGGGAAAATAATGTTGAATGCATTGCAAGTACACTTGTTTTCATGGTTTTCGACTAGAAATAACCAATCAATACATTTTTTTTATTGTAATAAAGAGAATAAAACTATGTTTCAGATATATCTGTTTCACGTACATTTTATTTATACGTAATTTATCCAAAATTAAATCTTTAATAAATAACACGCTAATCACGTTATGCAGTACCAATCTATTATTTCAAATAACTCCTGTATTAAAAATCTGACAAGGTTTAGTGCTATTTCCATAAGAGGAAGAAGCCTGGTGACATAGTCTATAGTTGCAGCGTATTACAGCAAAAAGTCGTCTATTTCAATGCACATAAAATTAAGGCAATAATCTCCATAGAATATATAATATATAACGACAGATGTTCGTAGTTCTAGTTACCATTTTAAAAACTATTTGAAAATAATAAAAGGAAAAAAGTATAAATCGCTAAATTAAAGCTGGATAAACTATCGGTCAAACAATTTCAACTTTTAATAAACAACAGAAATCTTGAGGGAAGTTATTGTATTTTAACGTACAATAAGTACACGTTCTACACAGGACATATATATAGGAGACATTTTATACTACATAATTGGTATTATACAATTTCTACGCCACAGGTCTACGTACTATTAGACCTTGTTCCTCTACGTGAACAAAAACACAATCTCAAAGGGAAGTTATTGAAATGAAGTCCTCATTATATAACTACTTAAACAAAACTGACTCCTGGGAAAATAATGTAGGTCTACAATAGTTTTGTAACCATTTCTCAAGCCAATATAAAAACCCCACTATTGTTAGTGAGATTATGTTTTGTCTGCATCACAAATCTCAAAAAATTAGCAATTATAACACATGGGCTGAAAAGTCCCGGGCCTAACACATAGATGACGCTAGTTTTATTGCAGTCACCTCTCTCTCAGTTAGTACTAACCTTCAAAAGGCAGCTGTTAAAATTTCGTGATATTCTATTCATTAGTTTGTGAGTTATTGTGCTAAGAGTCATGCTACTTTTGTTATTTTCAAAACAATGGATCAAAAACAATTTCGTGTTTTAATTTTACACTGCTTCGTGATGGGAAAAAAATACCGTTCAAGCGAAGCAATGGCTTGAAAAGTGTTATGGGAACTCCGCTCCATCAGAAACAACAACAATAAAACGTTGGTTTGCTGACTTCAAACGTGGTCGTAGAGACACCGATGATGCAGAACGCAGTGGACGTCCAAATGAGGCGGTAACACCAGAAAACATCAAAAAAATCCACAAAATCGTTTTGAACGATCGAAAAGTGAAGTTGCGTGAGTTAGCTGACATCGTAAAGATATCAAAAGAACGTATTGGCTTTATATTGCATGAGCATTTGACTATGAGAAAGCTCTGCTCAAAGTGGGTGCCGCGTTTGCTCACTGTTCACCAAAAACAAGAACGTGTTGATGATTCTGAGCAGTGTTTGGCCCTGTTCAAACGTAACAAATCGGAATTTTTGCGTCGATATGTGACAATGGATGAAACATGGATCCATCACTTCACTCCAGACTCAAAACGATCGTCATCTGAGTGGACAGCAACTGGTGAACCTCGTCCAAAGCTCCCGAAAGCACAACAATCGGCTGGAAGGGTTATGGCCTCGGTATTTTGGGATGTGCGTGGTGTAATATTCATCGACTATCTTGAGAAAGGAAATACCATCAACAGTGAATATTATATAGCGTTATTGGAGCGTTTGAAGGCTGAAATTGCAAAGAAACGACCGCAAAATGTTGTTTCATCAAGACAACGCACCGTGTCACAAGTCAATCAAAACAATGGCAAACCTACATGAATTGAACTTCGAATTGCTCCCACATCCACCGTGCGACTACTGGCTGTTCGCAGACCTCAAAAAAATGCTCGCGGGTAAGTAATTTCACACGAATTAAGAGTTTAGCGTTATTGGAGCGTTTGAAGACCGAAATTGTAAAGAAACGACCGCATATGGCAAAGAAAAAAAATGTTGTTTCATCAAGACAACGCAGCGTGTCACAAGTCAATCAGAACAATGGCAAAACTACATGAATTGAACTTCGAATTGGTCCCACATCCACCGTATTCGCCAGATTTGGCTCCCAGCGACTACTGGCTGTTCGCAGACCTCAAAAAAATGCTCGCCGGTAAGAAATTTCGCACGAATGAACAGGTTATCGCTGAAACTGAGGCCTATTTTGAGACGAAAGATAAATCGTTCTACAAAAGTGGTATTGAAATGTTAGAGCGGCGCTGGAACGATTGCGTTGCTCTTGATGGAGTTTACGTTGATGAATGAAGCTAATTTTGAACCAAAAAGACCGTGTTTTCTTTGTTAGGCCCGGGACTTTTCAGCCCATGTGTTAAGACGTTACATTAATTTTACTTCAAAACATGTGCAATAATTAAGAAAGATGGAACTATTCTATTTGTTTGATATAAGTATTTCTATTTTACGTTAACTAATAGAGAAACCTAATAACGAATAAAATGAATATAAATAACGTATCGCACAGGCAGTTGACAGGACCGATACTCACAATGGCCACTCTTAACATGTGAAATCCCCTGGAATCCACCGCGCGAAATTTAAACTGTCCTCAAACATATAAAATCACTCTATATTTCATTGCTTAGCGATCACAAATATGAGGCTATAAAGAAGTTATAATGAGAAAAGCCTTTTTAGTAATAAATAAGTAAAATCATAAATAAGTAGATGAAAACGAAGATACAGAAAAACAAAACAATGGGATAGACGCCGCCAAAGGACGCCAGTGATTATTATCGTTATGTCTTATAGGACCGCCAACTTTCCGACACAAAAAAGCGCGGGTAATTCAAACATCTTCCAATCATTGTTGAGCTCAGCGTACAACTTTAATATCGTGTTTTCATTTACGGGTGTTTTGAAATTAAGCTATTGAATAGCCATATCGGCCTTTTCTAAACTTTAATAATTTAGAAACGTAAAATACGTAACCTTCATTTTAAGTTTTATGTTATGCGGAATTTAATAATATACTGTACGAGAGTTTACTTTAAAATAGGCAAGTTAGTGTCAACTTCTGGGATGTAATCGGAAACGATAGACGCCTAAATAAATTAACTGGGTTAGAACGAATACGTAGGCTTCCACGGCTAGAGTCAGTAATAAACGAACTGTTTTTGAAATGGGACCTTGTTATGGTAAACTATAAGAAAAAAGAGGAAAGAGGAAAAAAAGGTGAAAAAAAGAAGAGGATGAAGAGAACGAAAAAGAAGGGGAATAGAAAAGGAAAAAAGAAAAGAAACGCGGGATCTTGACGTTTCGCCGCCATTGTAGGAAGCTTCTTCAGGAGAAAAACAGGGAACCGCTGAAAAAGAACTCAGCGATACGTATTAGGTTTTCGCCTCTAGCGTGGTTTACACGTCGAGTTGCCGTGCCACTTTGGTTCCCCTGTTTTTCTCTTGAAGAAACCTCCTACGACTGAGGCGAAACGTCGAGATTCCGCCTTTCTCTGATCCTCTTCTCGTTCTCTCTCTTAATCTTTTTCATCTTTTTCCTGTTTTTATATCGTTGTTTTTTCCTCTCACTCTTATTTCATTTTCTCTTATACCTTTCAAATTTTCATTTTCCGTCTTATCTCTGCACACCGATGACGCAAACGACTGCCGTTAACATGTATGCGATCAACGCAAAAATAAAAATAGCTCTCGCTATCACTGGGTTGTTCCGGTTGAGCCTTAATACCTGCAATGTTTGGTGGGACAATTTCCCCGTTAAAATGATCTGGGATCAAACAAAAATCAAACACATAAAACGCATAAACTAGGTACAGACAATAATATTTTTATATTATGTTACCATTTATAATATGAAAAATTATAAAGCATAGGTACAGTATTATATTTAATTTTATTGAGATAGAACTTGAAAATGTCATGGCTACTTTTAATGTTTTTCCATCTGCTATAATGCTGATCCAATTTCCCTGCGCAGCAGTTTTAATAAAAGCAGCTAGTCTGCCTTTAATTTGAATAATGAAACCTTCCACAGCCCCACCACACACTACAGGCGAATTAACGATATTCACCTGTTCTTTAATTTCTAAACATTCAACCTTAGCTATATTAATTAAAAAGCTAAATGTGTTATTGCATTCTTCTTTGCCCACTATCTTGGCCGAAAATGCTTGTAATGTACCTTCATTATGCTTGTAAGCGTATATGTCACACTTTTTGATTTTTCTCTCCTTGAAAGATTCCTCTTCTGCTAGAGTCACGTTTACCATCTGTAAATTGTTGTTCATTTCGAAAGGTGTAGCCATTTTTATTAAGCTAATTTTTCTAAACGGTTCATTTCTAAACGTCTGCCCATCGACGTAAACCTTTTCGGCCTTTTTCTTATCGCCAACGTCGCAAGTTTCGTCTTTTGCATTTCCACCTACCAAGAACGAATTCCGGTGTAGAAGGGTATTTACATACCACGCACATGGATCTGTTGTCAAGATGAAATTTGGTCGTACATACGTTCCCAGACAGTGGCTATAATGCTTCTTGTAGCAAATTTTAATTAAGAAGGAAAAATCATTCTTTCCTGCAGCATTTGGTAGTAAGCTGAACGATATCAATAAAATTGTAACATTTATGCAGCTACTCACTTTTGACATGTTAAAGTGACGTTTTATTTTTCCTTGTTGCACCGGTCTGTGTATGTTTTTATAGGTTATAAAATGAAACGTTAAAAAGACTTTGTTCCAACCATTTACGTAGTTGTAATTAATATACAGTTTAGTAAAAACTTCATAGCTTTTCATTACAGTTGTGTCTACACCTGTTAATTACGTTTCAGAATATAAGGTTTTTATCATCTTGTACAATATATAGCATCAACAAGTTCTACCTATTAGGCAATTCAATACGCTGTCGAGATCATTTTTAAAATAGTGTCTGTAGGAGGCAGTAGGACACACGTCAAACAAAAAGCGTCCAAATAGATTTTTACCTCTAGCAATCCATTCTGATAGACTATTCGTTCAGATGCATAATTGACAGGAACTTGTTAAAATTGCATTGTAATCTAAAACTGATTTAAAGTGGTTCCCATTACGTACATCATTCATGGTTGAATCTTATTTCCGAAACGGACGTAAGATTGAAGGGCAATGGCAGTTCTCTCTTGAAAATTGTTTAGAAGAATTTAGAAATAAGTTTCCCAACTTCGTCTTTGATTACGACAGTTTTCGACACACACTTAAATGTTACATTAAGGTTTTCGGGAAAGCAGGTAGCGTTAAACAGAAAGCAGGCGCTGATCGGCAGAAAAAGCGCATGGAACAGCTAGTTGATAATGTAAGAGAAATTACAAATGATGCACCAGGAATTTCGAAATACATTATCGCAATGAGTGGCTCTATCAGTTAGTACCTGCCATATAATTTTGAAAGAGGATTTACATTAACTTCTATAGCGCATGACCTTTTATCAAGAAATCAAAGAAATCGACTATACTAGAAGAACATCGTTTATTCAGTGGTTTTTAAATAGTTTTGATAATGACATTATTGGCATAATCTTTGTTTTCTAACGAATCATGGTTTTGTCTGAATGTATGTATATGTTAACTTACGAAATATAAGGATGTGGACTACGGAGAAACCGCATGATTTTTATGTTGAAACCTCACTTCATCTGCAGAAAATTGGTGTATGGTGTGCGATTAGTCGAAGGAGAGTCTTTTTTAACGGTCCATTAACAGAAGAAAAATATCGACAAGAAATTATTATGTCATTTATTGAACAGCTTAATCAAGAAGGAATAATACACGGCAGGAGGAAGATACAGAATTTACTCTCCCATGTTTGAAAAAAAAACATTTCAATTTTATTCGATTTCTTTACAGTAATGTCTAACAAAGGGGGATATCGCTCATTATAGACTCTTTTGGTTTTGCTGCTATTTGTCTTTTAACATATATGTAAAATAAATTCAAAATATGGTATACTTTCAGCCTACGGTATGTAATATCATTGAACTTGTATAAGTAGTACTATATAAAACATACAAGAGTTCCCATTTGAAAAAAGAAGTTCATATTTGGTTCCGGTTTAGTAGAGTACGCATCGAAACAAAAAAAATAGAATGTATTTTGAAGGAGTTTGATACAGCAACGATTTGCGACAGCGCGTCAAAAGAATAGTTTTTTGAATGAATGGAGTATGTCAAGAAGGAGGTTAATTTTTAGTGGCACCCTGTAACACATGGGCTAAAAAGTCCCGGGCCTAACACATAGATGACGCTAGTTTTATTGCAGTCACCTTTCTCTCAGTTAGTACTAACCTTCAAAAGACAGCTGTTAAAATTTCATGATATTCTATTCATTAGTTTGTGAGTTATTGTGCTAAGAGTCACGCTACTTTTCTTATTTTCAAAACAATGGATCAAAAACAATTTCGTGTTTTAATTTTACACTGCTTCTTGAAGCAATGGCTTGAAAAGTGTTATGGGGACTCCGCTCCATCAGAAACAACAATAAAACGTTGGTTTGCTGACTTCAAACGTGGTCATAGAGACACCGATGATGCAGAACGCAGTGGACGTCCAAATGAGGCGGTAACACCAGAAAACATCAAACAAAAACACAAAATCGTTTTGAACGATCGAAAAGTGAAGTTGCGTGGGTTAGCTGACATCGTAAAGATATCAAAAGAACGTATTGGCTTTATATTGCATGAGAATTTGACTATGAGAAAGCTCTATTCAAAGTGGGGGCCGCGTTTGCTCACTGTTGACCAAGAACAAGAACGTGTTGATGATTCTGAGCAGTGTTTGGCCATGTTTAAACGTAACAAACCGGAATTTTTGCGTCGATATGTGACAATGGATGAAACATGGATCCATCACTTCACTCCGGAATCGAAACGATCGTCATCTAAGTGGACAGCAACTGGTAAACCTCGTCCAAAGCGCCCGAAAACACAACAATCGGCTGGAAAGGTTATGGCTTCGGTATTTTTCAACAGTGAATAATTATATAGCGTTAAAATGACGATTGCAAGGACTGTGTGGATGGACAGTCGGTAACACGGTTGACAATGGGAGCCCACGTGCTCTCGAAACGCTGCGTTCCGCATAATTAATTAATTTGTGTGAGTGGAGTTAGCAGTAAACTCCACTCACACAAATTAACCTGTGAATTATATAGCGTTATTGGAGCGTTTGAAGGCCGAAGTTGCAAAGAAACGACCGCATATGGCAAAGAAAACATTTTTTGTTTCATCAAGACAACGCACCGTGTCATAAGCCAATCAAAACAATGGCAAAACTAGATGAATTGAACTTCGAATTGCTTCGAAGTGTTTTCTTTGTTAGGCCCGGGACTTTTCGGCTCATGTGTTAAGACGTTACATTAAGTTTACTTCAAAACATGTGCAATAGTTAAGAAAGATGGAACTATTCTATTTGTTTGATATAAGTATTTCTATTATTCTATACGTTAACTAATAGAGAAACCTTGTGTTTGCTGCCTTAACGATTACTTAGAAAATATATTTTTTAAACACTTTAGGTTTTCTAAAACCGTGAAATAAAACATTTATATGTTTCTATTATTTATTTACATTATATTTTGTTTTTAGCCATATAAAATACTAGCTTAAGTTACCTACAAAAAATAATTAAATTAATGTTTTGTTGACTCTGTATTAAAGTGTAAATTAAATTTTGTAACTGCATTAACTATGTATTTGTTTTCGGTAAAAACAATTGATTAAAATACAATAAATGAGGGACATTACGTATTTTATAACATTCGATATATATACAAGCTATTAAATGTCGTATGTTCGAATCGTACTAATACAATTTATCATTCTTCATTTCGAGCGTTCAGTACAGAAAGAAACGAATAAAGTATGTGAAAGGAAATGTGGTATTTGTAGTAATTTTATATGGCATATATATTTGAGTAGCAACCTGTTGAATTATGACGTATTTTATCGTGTGCTTTGTGTACCCGAGTGTGAGTGAATGCGTATATGCGCTCACTCATCAACTTGTTTTTATTATGTACCGTAATGAATTAATAGCCCTACTAAATAAACCTGTTAAATTCTGATTATGAACGATGATATACGGATTTGCGTGCGTTATTGAAATAAATATATGTTGTTTTATCATTAGATTCGCTTCTTATATTTACGTTTCTCGGGTTAGAGTTGAGATTTATACGTTATTAAGACCGTAGATAATTTTAGAAATTGATACAAGATTTTTATTAATTAATGTCTCTTTACATCATAAATTATCCAAGTTAGCAGCAACAGCAATCCTTCTGAAGTATGACATAGTGAATTTATATGCTTCAACCATTGGTCGGAAAACATGTCTCCAAAGAATTATGCATGGATTTGGCATGTTAAGAGCGGCCATTGTGAGTATCGGTCCTGTCAACTGCCTGTGCGACACGTTATTTATATTCATTTTATTCGTTATTATTTGCTTCGTTTTTACTTGTAATCTGTTCTTCTTAGAGCTACTGTTTATCAATGTTATTTTCCAGGTATGTTTTTATGTATTTCTATTAAATTAAGTGAACTTAATTGTTGTTAGTTTTAAGATGCCGTTTACGGCCGAGCAAGACTCTTTAATTTTAAAACCGCATTATCGCCGTGACACTCATCACGAAGATGGATCATGGACTTATTCATTGCAATCATGTCTGAACCAATTTCGTGAAAATTATCCGGATGTTGTCGTACCATACAAAGTGTTTTGTAATCACAGAGACAGAATTATTGAACGATTCGAAGGGAAACACTGCATTTGCAAAGGAAAATCAACTGGACGACCAACAGTGTTAACAGAAGAGACTGTTGATGATGTTAGACAACGGGTAGAGGCAAGTCCTAAAAAGTCAATTCGCAAATTAGCAGCTCAAAGTGGTATGATGTTTTTTCTATTATTCTAAGATGTAGTATTTTTCATTTTCGTTATGTTAGGTTTATCGTTCAGTACTGCAAGAAAAGCATTGGTTAAAAATCTACACATGCATCCGTATAGAGTAACCGTAACACAGCAATTATTGCCAATTGATATTCCACGACGAATTCAATATTGTCAGTGGTTTAATGAAAATCTTCATAATGATGATATTTTAGATTTAACATGTCAGACGAGGCCTGGTTTCACTTGTCAGGCTATATTAACAGCCAAAATTGCGGGACATGGGCTACAGAAAACACTCATAATTTTGTTGGGACTTCTTTACATCCACAGAAAATTGGGGTGTGGGTGGCAATGTCTAGACGTCGCATAATTGGCCCTATTTATTTCCATGAAAATATCAATGCGGAAAGATATCGCACTCAAATTTTCGAAGTGTTTATAAACCAATTACATGACGATGAATTGGAAAGGGGGTATTTTCAACAAGATGGAGCACCACCTCATGTAGCGCATGGTACATTGGAATATCTAGAAGAGTATTTTGGTGACGGACTTATTAGTCGCGATCGTTGGCCATCACGGTCACCTGACCTAACCCCTTTAGATTTTTATCTGTTTGGGTATTTAAAAAATAAGATACATCAAAATCGACTTAACAATTTAGAAGAACTACGAGCAGCCATGGAGCAGGAAATTCGTAATATCGATCAAAACCAATTACAGCGACTGTTTGACAATATTAAGAGACGAATACATCTGTGTCTTGAATCAAATGGGGGCCATGGCGTGTATATCAGAATTAAAATACCAAACTACGAAATTAAGCATTTAATTCACCTAAGTCTTACAGTAAAATATTCAACAGACGAAACCAACAAAAGTTAAGAACAACTTCCCGATCTACAAATCAATTTTCATTATACATCGATCAAATCCTTATTGCATATATGGATCATCCAACTAAAAACAAAATTGCCTAATAATAACGAAAACATCACGTCGTATTTCAATATTTGTTTTAAACATCCTGCAAACATTTTAAGTAACAATTTAATAAATAACATTTAAAAAATCTTAACTGGTATTCTCTCTAAATCTCTAATATAACTTTTATTGGAATTTATATTGCAAGAATCGCTGCTTAAAATGAGGACGATGCTCATAAAAGGCATTTAATTCGTTTTATAAATAGAAGGATAAAGATAGAAAGAGGGAAATATCACTTATTTAAGGTATTCTGAATTCACAACATAATTTCCTTTAACAGGTGGGCGTGTTTACAATGCCTTTTCAACTGTTATTTTGCGGTTTATTGCACCCGTTTAATATACGTAGTTACTGGGTTGTGCCCTCCAAATTTACGAATTCATTCATAAATTCCGGATTTGAATAATTGGAAACGTAGTGTTACACAATTTAATAGAGCTATCGATCATATACATATATACACACGGGCACGTTGTGCGGCGCTAAACGTGTTGTTGCATTTGTATGCAACTATTGTATTGTACAAACGAGTGGAACAACAACTACTGTAATAAAGTACTAATTTAATGCTTGTAACAGTTGTATCTGCACATCTCATTAACTGATGGAATAAAATGATTTGAATGAGGTTCTCTGGTAAATTTTATTTACAATTAGCTCGAATTAATTCTTTTACAAGTTTTAAAAGAAATTATTCATATAATACATATTCACCATACATTTAAGGACAATAAACGATTTAAGTTATTTAAAAAGTAATCGAGAGACCCTAAATGACAGCGGGAGAAGAATAATAGATATGTGCATCGAAAACGACATGATTATAATAAATACAAAATTCAGACATAAAGACATTCACAGATACACAAGAGAAGTGCCTAGCAGGAAAGAAAAATCAATCATTGATTATTTCTTAATAAATGCTGAAAATTGAAGGAAGGTAATAGATGTCAAAGTCCAAACAAATGCGGAAATAGGTAGCGACCACTACCTGCTACAGATGAAGATTAGCAAAAATTCAAAAAGGATGAAAGAAGGCAAAAGGAAAAAAGTAATTAAGGAAAAAATAAGAAGCTACAAATTGAAAGAAGAAGAAATTCGAGAGGAGTACCAATGCAAGTCAAATCATCTATTTGAACAAACAGACTAAAAACGAAATAGGGATAGAGGACAAATGGATAAGATTCAAAAACATCATACAGAAGGCGGCACAAGAAAGCTGTGGAATAACAAAAATAGCAAATACGTACACAAAAAGAAGCAAATGGTGGACAGTAGAAATACAACTCAAAGTGAAAGATAAGAAAAATAAATGGATCAGATATATGCATACCAGGAAAGACGAGGATTACAATATATACAAAATGACAAGAAAAGAAGCTAAAGAGAGTATCAAGAAGGCCAAAGAAAATTCTTGGAGAGAGTTCGGAATAAAACTGGGAGGTAACTATAGAGAAAACCAAAAATTATTCTACGAAACAATAAAACAATTGAGACAGAAGAAGGCGCCGATATTGAAAAATATAAAGGATGACAAAGGAAATATGGTAACTGAGGAAAAAGAGATAATGGAAAGATTGGAACAGTACTAGTACAAGACGGATACATAAGAGAAAAAGAGCATAAAACAAAACACGACGATGAACGTATCACAGCAATAAGCGACGAAGAAGTCAGAGAAGCAGTTAGCAAACTGAAACTAGGAAAGGCGGCCGGGGAGGATGAAATCACAGCTGAAATGATAAAATATATGGGAGACAAAGGTAATGAAGAACTACTTGACCTCTTAAACAACATTATAATAAAAAAAGAAATACCTAAGGAATGGAATATGGGAATAATTATGCCCATATACAAAAAGGGAGACTCTAAGGAATGCTCAAACTATAGAGAAATAACATTAACTAGCATCCCAGGAAAAGTATTGACAAGAATATTAGAAAAAAAACTCCGAGAGAAACTGGAAGCAACACTAGAAGAAGACTTAACATGGATTTAGAAAAGGAAGAAGCACCCAGGACTTAATATGTGTAATCAGACAATTAGGAGAAAAACTAATAGGGAAAGGAAAGGAAATACATATATGTTTTATAGATCTTAAAAAAGCTTTTGATAGGGTAAGAAGAGAAGACGTATGGCAGAGCCTGGAAAGGAGAGGTTTAGAGGAAGGAATGATAGAGATGAAATTGGATTAAAACAGGGATGCGTATTGAGCCCATCATTATTCTCTATATTAATAGACGACGCTGTTAAAAAATCTAAACAAAAAGGAAAAAATATGAAAGTTGGAAACTGGAAAATGAATACAATTAACGTACAGGAACTAATGTTTGCAGATGATGTGGTACTGATAGCACACTCGGAGGAGACATTACAGCAAAACTTGAAGATATACCAAGAAGAACTAACAAAGATAAACATGGAGATAAACACGAGGAAAACAAACACAATGATAATAGCAGCAGAAGAAAGAAAACATAGCATCAAAATCGGGGAAAAAGCATTGGAACAAGTTAAAAGTTACAACTACTTAGAAACAATCATTGAAGACAATGGGAGAATAGAGAAAGAGGTAAATGAGAGGATAGCGAAATCCGCAAAAATATGTAACATATTGAGAAATTCGTTTCTGGATAAAAAAAGAAATACCAAAAAAAATAAAGACAGAGGTCTATAAAAGAGTGGTCAGACCAACATTAACATATGGTAGTGAGTCATGGATAACCACGAATAGAATCAAGAGCAGAGTTACGGCCATGGAAATGAGATTCCTAAGAAGAATAGAGGGAGCAACTAGAAGAGACAGAATCAGAAACACGACAATCACAAATAGTCTGGGTATCAAACCAGTAGAAGTGGTCATAGAAGAGAGACAACTGGGATGGCTTGGACTTCTACACAGAATGGAAGAAGATCGAATCACAAAGAGGATATTTGAAGCCAAAACAGAGGACCAAAAACAGAATAGGTAGACCCCGAAATACCTGGAAGGAGCAGGTGTATAGAACATTGGAAAAGAGAAGTATGGGATGGATTGAAACCAAACAACTGGCTCAGAACAGGAACCTGTGGAAGATAAAAATAAGAAAATAAATAGTCCGACACCGCAAGGTAAAAAGTAAGGGTGGAACAGGTTAGTTCAATAATGAAACAGAACCAGGAATATACTTATGGTTAATATTACTTAAACTATATTGTCAAAATTACTCGTAACATTATACACGGTACACATTGGAAATCTTATAATGACTGGAAAATATTGAAATAAACAACGTTAAAGTTATAGTGTAGAAACGTGAATGAAATTGAACTGGTAATTCTGTCGATATTTGAACATTAGCCATTTTTCTTCGATATTGTGTATCAATTTTGAGTAAGTTTATACTATAAAATATTTGAGACTAACAATTTTATAATCATCAGTGAAAAACATCAAATAAGAAGAGTTATAACGAGAATTTTCAAAATTTAAAATAATAAACAACAAATTTACAGTAACAGAAGATTAAAAAAGACATACGTGTAGGTGGCTGATATTAAACCATTAGTAAACATAAATGTATATATATTTCAAATTACTTTGTAAATATACGAGGGACGTTCAATAATTAACGAGACAAAGTGCAATAACGAGAAAAGTGCTAAATATTATTAACTTTCTGAGGACTAAGTAAACAATTTTGATTGCAAATTTCTCATTTCAAAGTATCACTTCCTCTCGAAATATGTACATTAGAAAGGCAATGTTCAGCGAAACAGTATGGTGAAAAGTACTTAGATCATGAAAACGTGTATAAAAAAATGGATCGAACAATTTAAATAGGGCAGAGCAAGCGATATTCATAGTACAGATGTCGGTTAAAGTCTTGACTGCGGCGCTACAAAATCTCATAAATAACCGTATTCGCATATAAAACGCGACAATTGCTGAGTTGTCTAATGTTACTATTAGAAACGCACGATTGATCATTCATAAATTATCGTAAGATGTATTCCAAAACAATAAAAGAGCGCACAACATTATCGAAAATTTGAGTTGGGAGATGTTGCCACATACACTTTATAGTCTCGACCTTGCGCCGTCTAATTTTCTCCTGTTCGGACTGCTCGAAAAGTATTTACGCGGCACCAAGTTCGTAGACAGCGCGGTCAAGGAAGTTGTACATACGTGGCTCCGTCACTAAGGTAGAGTTTTTCGCGGTGGAAACTTGGAAGCTCTCAAAACGATAAAATTAGTGTCTAACGTTAGTGGAGATTGAAAAGTTTCGTTGTCATTTAATAAATCTACAACCATTTGTCTCGTTAATTATTGAATGTCCCTCGGGCGCCATATATTTAACAGACAATAAGTATACATATAGAAGTTTAGAAAATATTATGGATGAAATAAACAAAACTTCTCACGTGATCTTTTATCAGTCAGATTTTTCGTCTTTTGCCTGCTCTCCGGTTCTCGGTTTCTCTACCATGTAGAAAGATGATCGACACATTAGGTATTAGAAACTTTCTACACCACGGAGAACACAGCGATGGGGTAAAGAATACTTTACCTGTTCGTTTAAAACAAATCCAAGAACGAACTTTTAAAACAGGAAATTTTATTTGACAACATATTTAGAACTCAGCTTACTATAGGTAGAAAAATAATCAAAATTAGAAATTTTCACTTTTAAAAGCAGGCCGTCTAGAAGTCTAAAATGAAACATGAGAACTACAAGAAATAACAACAGTTACCTTGGAATTTCACATATTGTTACTTAATTTTATCAAAACATTAAATTTCATCAGTGTCCTCTGTTTGAATACATATTTAGTATGTTTGTTACACATATTTTCGCCAAAAAAGTTTTAACATATTGACGCCATCCATTATGTTAATATATGTTAATTGTATTTTTCAAATGGTCAGTATTTTTGCGTGTGTTTACAAACCGCGTTCGTTAGCTATCCCCATAAGAAAGAAAATCACAAGTCATGTTCTATTTTACTAAACAAATTATTTTCAAAAATTCAAGTGAGGAGTTTCATCGGCTTAGTAGCAGAACGTCGATTCGTCAGTAAAACATATATTTTATATGGATCAGTCTTCTACTTGTCTTAAAGACACAAGCTAAAATACAATCAATGGATCACGACTTTTAAAGTCTGAATAAATTTGGACTTGTATAGAGTTTGAATTTAATCGCTTTGAAAATTCTTTTGGCTAGAGACTACTTTTTTGAATAGTTACAGATGTGACCGTTTATGGGGAACAGTGCCCTAGTAAATCAACGATTTATAAGTGGCATGGTCTTTTTAAACATGGTCGGGAGTCGATTGAAGACGACCCCTGCTCAGGACGGCCAGTTGAGGCCACCACATCAGACATCGTTGAAAAAGTGCAAAAATTCCTACTGCAAGATGCCCGTTTGAAGAAAAAACAATTATCTGCATTAATTGGAGTATCAGATACCACCATTTTGCGTATACCTACATGACCACTTGGGTATGACAAAAGTCAGTGCAAGATGGGTACCGCTGCAGAAACAGCAGCGCGTCTGTGCGTTCAAACAATTTTTGGAACTGTGTGGAGACGAACCTGCACAGATTTAGGAGCGGATTGTTACCGGAGATGAAACATGGGTTCATCACTTTGAGCCTGAGTCCAAACAGGAGTCCATGCAATTGCACAAAAAGGGGACACCACCTCCAAAGATATTCAAAGTCTCAGAATCGGCTGGAAAGTTGATGGCTACTGTTTTTTAGGGATTGCGAGGGGATATTATTGATTGATTACAAAGAAAAAGGTAGGAGCATAACCGGAGAATATTACGCAGCGATACTAGAAAAATTAAAGGGGGCCATCAAGGAAAAACGTCGAGGAAAATTGACCAAGGGTGTGTTGCTCTTGGAAGACAATGCGCCGGTTCACAAGAGCAAAGTTGCAATGGCTACTCTGCACGAGCATGGCTTTCAATCAATAGTCCATCCAATGGTTTTTATTTGTTCCCCAATTTAAAAAGACTTACGTGGAATAAAGTTTTCCGACGACAATGAGGTAAAGGAGGCAATTTTGGCCCATTTTGAGGCGAAAGATAAAAAATATTTTTATGATGGTTTAGAAAAATTAATTCATAGATCTTAAGGCTGATTATATTGAAAAGGAAAAATAGATTTATTGTTTTATTTTATTTAAAACCCTTTCATTCCACGAACTTCTGGACCTCCCCTCGTATATTTCAATTTGGACTTCCACTATACCTTCAAAGCGGATGTCCACAAAATGTTTAGACAACACAATTGCACGGATATATTGGATAATTCGATTAGTCAATTTTTTGTCATACGATTACTTCAAAAAATTGTTGCATCAACTATTAAATTGTCGTTAACATTTTTTTTTTTGAATAAGAGCGATACTTAAATAAAATAAATAAATAAAAATCGGTATTCAGGGGCCAGATTCCAGGACCGGTCTTAACGAATAATGCAAACGGTGTTTTCCGAACTTTAACAAATATTCAAATCAATGTTTTACTTACACATAGTTGACATATAACGTACACGTATGATTGATACCGGGCATTTAAATTAAGGATGTTTATATAATCAAAAACTAAAATTAATAGCAGTGTGAACAAATTTTGCCGTCTTCTAGAAAAACAGCTGCAAGAATGTACATACATATATACATACATCATCCTCCATTATAATTATCACACATATAGCACACAACCATCAACCGTTGTTATTTTCATGGTTTGTAGGTGCTTCAAATTTTTATTCCATACCTAACTCAATTTTCTCATAGATGTGCTACAACTACAAATTTGTCGTGACGTAGTAACGTTAATGTAATGTCAGCAAGAAAAGAATTATCCACGCAAATGCATGGTCAAATAGTGGCATATCACAACATTGGTAAATGTAAGCGAGAAATTCCTAAATTACTGAAAAACCGTAGAACTATGGATTACAACGTTAAAAAGTATCAAAAAAGTAGCGGTAGATGGCTCTGCATGTCTAGCGCATGACTTACCCCCGTAAAAAAAAAAACATCGAGAATATTCACATATCTTGTCTAGATGTCTAATGGCTATTACATCGATAAGTGTATGCGATATGGATAAAGGTTTGTGAATTACTTAAATTTGACATTCTTCTACGTTAATTAAGACTTTGAAAGATGCTTGCTTTGGCAAATGTGTTTGGTGAAGTACTGCAAATTAGAACTTGCTACCGCATATCTGTACGTCTTTTAATTGTTACAAAAATTAAACCTTGCCTTGTTTTTTCAGTCAATAAATTCGTGTTGATTCCAAAATAATTAGTGCGAAGAGTTCAAGCCCAATGAAACATCGAACTGAAAACAGTTTATTTGATTCGACAACAAGGCGATTCATGACGATCTAGTTTAGCTATCCACTTACCAAAAAGGCCAAAAGTGATTTATTAACATTGATAGGTTCAAGTTTTTGCCTAGAACTTAAATCACATTTACTGTAATAGTAGACTACTACTTGAAAGAAACTGTATACGGGTAAAACGGATGTTATGAAATTCATCCACATCTTTAAAAGAAATGGATGGATCTTATAATTGTATGCAAGTTAATAATAACAATAATGCCCTATTTAGAAAATTAAAATAAATATTATCGACCACATTTGTTTCCTTAGTAACACAAAGATATATGAGAATTGAATCACATATTTTTATAAATTTATTATTATTTTTGAAATGAATTTATGAATGCTGCTGCATTTTAATTAGGAATTTTTTTTCAATAAAATGTTGAAACAGAATTTACATAGATTTGAAATATTAACACATGAAATCCAATTAATATTTTTTTAAAAATCACTGCATTATTTATCTACATAATAACTAATAACTAGAAGAATGTTAATTAACGCTAATTAACTTTAATCAGTGTAATACATCTACATATAGTAAAATATAATAAATTAAATAAAAGATTTGCACTTATGCATATAATCTGGTTTCTAGTACTAACAAAATTCAGATACGTTTCAAAAGAAAAATTGTAACTTTATCAGTTATACCGTAGTAGGAGCCGACATCTAGCGCAATATAGTCAAAACATGGCACTACACACAATTCTCTCTACAGATTCCTATAGAAGACGGTTGTTTATAGCGATTGTTATATGAACCCCAATTCTTGAATATGGAATAAAAAATTATATTTTAGAAATATTATAATCTAATACTAGTGCAAATATGAATGAAGTAAATATTTTTGAAAATTCCAAATCACAATAATTTTGTACCCAAATATATTAAATATGTTTTATATAAATATTAATGCAAAAATGTTAGTGTTAGATAGAAAATATTCTTTGTCTTAATTTCAATTACCATAGTTACAGAAAATTTGAATTTTTATTCTTCATTTCGGAGCACTATGATCATGCTAAAAAGATTCCGGCTAGACTAACTAATACTAGAGAAATATTAAGGCAAAATCAGTATGCCTTAAAGAATCAACGGAACTATGCGGTGGCCAAAGCAAGATTTCGTAGCCAAGAAAACCATCCATCAATCCATTTTCTTTCGAAAACTATATGCCACTTGATTTTATGGTAACAGAAACTGAATACTTGCTTCACATCAGGATGATCAAAAATCACAACAACCGTAATAACTTAGAGAGACAACACGTTAACCGGGTCGAGCTTCTCAACGTACATAAGTGAGGGTATTATATCCAAGGAGTTCAAAGCATTTCATACGCAGTGATAGTAACTCATAGCGTTCGTAACTCTGTGGTCGCTTTGCCCCACGAAGAACAACTAAAAATTCCCACAACTCACTTGCATTGTAACTACTATAGAGGTTATGATATTCACTTGCATAGCTGACTGATACAACAAATCTCTACAACTTGTAATGCAAACGATACAAACGTCACACAAATAAGTATAAGTTTAATTTTCATAATTGCATACACGTTGTCTGTATACAAAAAAGTGACAAGCCAAAAGCCATCTTTTTTTCAGAAGAACTGTCATTCTTATTAACACAATTTTACAAACTACGCTTAGTTTTTGATTTTTGTTCTATGCAAAATATCTGCGTAGTAAAGTTTGGATGCTTAACTATCTGCATCATTTTACCTAGTGAAAGCTAATGCAGTAATATTTTTTGTCATTTTTCTTTCATATCGGCGAATTATGCAGTACATATACAATTTAGTGACAAAAATGTTACCGATGTACGCTGCGTACACTATTTTCTAGTTAAACCTCTAGCTAAGTAGCTGTAATAATAAATCACTTACAATTAACGTTGGGGCTTCTAACGGCTCATAAATCAAGTGATCACCAACAAACGAAGCGCTATCTTGCCACCGTTCTATTTCCGTATGAGGAAGTGTGGTACGGCGTAAAGTTGTGCATACCATTTTCTATAAGAGTCATAAATAGCATTAATTCACTATTTATTTTTTAACTCTTTGTTATATGGTACAAGTACAAGCAAAATATCTTGATAAAGTCAATTACTTTCATTTCTAAAAGTTTTATATAAGCACAAAATGACTTTGTATAATATATATACCTGCTGTCCACATTCATTATCAGCTGCTAAGAAAAGAGGTTTCCTATTAGGATATTTGTAATGAAATTGCCGACGAAAGTTTTCAGCATAAAACAAAAGCAATTTCTCTTTGTTGGTATTTTTCAAGTAGCTCTCGGGAAAATTTGTTCTGTTTTCAAATGTAACTTCCTTGATATCTGGCCAACATAAACTTATCAAACCTAATTCGTTAGCAATTTGTTTCAAGTGCTCTAAATTTAGATCGACCGGTTCAGGTAACTCCCTTGGTGCATCTAAGATATCAAATACAGATATAAACGGTTCCTCCTCTTCTTCTGCGAACTCTCCCCCATCTCCATATTCAGCTCCTCCTTCTCCTTCAGCTTCCATAAAATCTGAATCTCCATAAATTTTTGTATCCATTCCTTGTACGTCATCGGTTTCTTTCGGTGCGAGATCGTTGCTTTGAGTTGACAGTTTAAAAGATTTATCCTGTTGTTCATCCTCGGATTTAATCGTTTTTAAAAGAGGTTCTTCAGACATCTTTGTATGTGTATTGAGATTTTTCTCTTTTATTATTAAAAAAATTTAAAAATAACCTAATACGTAAACTTACGTCGAGTCAGACGTATAGAACTGTTGCCATAGAAACGTAAATAAGCTACACATAATGCCTACCAATTAAATTATTTGTAATTGTTATTGTAATTTGTAACAGATATTTATTTCGTTCAAGAAGCTTCCATTCCAATATCCCTTTTTTATTTAATTAATCTATCTAACAAACAAGTAAATTAAATTCACAGGTATAGCAGTAAACTCCACTCACACTGTCCTTGCAATCGTCATTTAGAAATAATGTAAAAAAAAAACAATTATTTTTGAATAGGTGAATTAAATAGTAAAATACGAGATTAAAAATAAATGGAAACGTAAGTAAATATGAAATCATTCAATTAAAATACACAACTATTTCTATCTTCCATTAGTACTCAGCACCTTGCCAGTTATTTGCCTCCACAGTCGTTGACTCATCGTGGCATAAATTTCAAGAAAGATTTTTGCAGGTATATAAAACTGAGTTACTGAGAAATATCAGGAAACATTAGCGAAAGTCCAAAAATATAGAGTAAGTTTTTTCAAATGGAAATCAATATTATCGTGTCTTAAGAGGAAATGCAGCAATTCCTTAGAAGTAGGATTGGCCAAATCTTCGACGCACCAGGTCCGGACTCCCGCACAGACCACCCATACGAAAATTGACCGAGTTCGTTGAACCAATGTCTCCGTTTCCCTTCCTGTGTATGCACGTGTGATACATCGTATTACGCGGTATACTGTATTTATACTTCATTATACGGAAGAATATTTTAACAGTTTATCTCTATATATTTCATAAAGAATAGTAATATGTAATTGTAAAATAGGGTAATATGTAATTGTAAAATAGAGCGGGGACTCTTGTGAAGTCGGACATTGAGAATGATGACATTTAGATGCTGCATCATGATAAAGCTCTCTGTTTCCCGGCCATCTCTATCGCCTAGTTTTGACGGGGATTTCTGCTGCTCCTCAGCCTCGCCATTCGCCTAATCTCATTTTGATACTGTTCATAATATCTAAAGAAACAACGTAACCGAGAAGCTGATAATAATTCGAGTTAAACCTTCCAGCACTGCTATAAAGATTGGAGACAACGTCTCTGGAAAGGTATAGATGTGCAAGGGATGACAGATGTATAAAAGTAAAATCAAAATCTTGCAAAAAAAATCGGTCCCATTGCTTTTCTAACACACTTTATGCCACGGCCGTTCTATAAACCTTGATTAATCACAGTTCATTTGAACTAAATTCAGTTTCAATAATATAGGAATTAAATTTATTCCAAGTGAACTGTAGCCAACAACCGACTCTATTAAGTGATGGCGAGGAATAAAGATGCGCTGTAAAAGTTTTTAAAAGCGTGCACGCCCACTTAACTACAATAATACGTTCTGAGTATTTTCCAGTAGCGCCTCAAAATGTCTCTGTTAGGGGAGCGTAAAGTGATGCACGTTCAAACGTGCGAAAAAAATGCAAGCGAAATAAAATAGTTAGTGCCTGAGGCAACCGGTGCGTTAGTACGAACAATATAAAGAATTCTTCAAGGACATATCGCGACAAATTCACGCGAAATAAAAGAAGAAAGAATGTCAGTAGCTTACTAAAATACTAATAAAGAATAGTGCGGAATATGATATATGACTTCCATCGATTAGGTCGTATATGGGCAACAACCGGCCCGCGGACCGGATCCTGCCCGCTGTAAGACTCGATCCGGCCCGCGAGACATTTTGAAACACCCAATTAAAAAAAAAATTCACGATTTAATTGTAATGTTGTACCTATTTTTTCCATTTCGTTTTCTTATTTTAATAAATTGCATTATAATAACATTGTCGTATTATTTCATGTCTTATATATATCGCTAAAAATTATAAATACTATTTTAAAACGCTATTTTAAAATGCACTACTTTTAAACGTGGCGCGCGAACGTATTTGCACACTAAAGTTTGCCCCACAACATGTCAAAAGTTGCATATACATGGATTAGATGAACGACGTCTTACGGTATCGGCTCTACGGCAGAAAATAGAACGGGAATTAGAGTGGGAGGACGAATTGATGATGTATTATGAGCATTACTTACAATAAAAAACATATCGCGTATAGATGAGACATACATTTATAGTGGTCATAGATCTTCCAAAATATGAAGTAATGTAAGTACTAAAGGTCTCTTTAAAACATTTATAAGGAATTCAAGCTCATAATACTGCACACCGGTGGAAACATGGGTTTTATTCCTAATTTCCTTCTGATGTTCAATTCCGGTTCAGAAAAAAGAACATATTCCAAACTTGCCTAGGAATTCTGTTGTTATGACAGATTATACGTCATATCACAACGTACAAAAAGATGACGTTCGAACGAGTACTAGTGAGAAAACTGAAATGATAAAATGGTAATCAAAAATATTTCGTATAGTACTACAGTGTTGAAGCCGCAACTGTGTCAAATAGTTAAACAAAATAAAAAACGATATGTAAGTTACAAGTTCGATAAAATTTTAGCGCACAAAAGACATACGGTTTTAAGGCTTCTGCCATATCATCTGGGTGTACGTAAATTAGCAGAAGAATTTCAAAAAAGATTGGGAACAACTGCGTCTCGACGATATCGGAAATAAATATTTGCAATCAGGTCGATGAAACGACCGAAAACTTGTTATTAATGTAAATAATAGTAGTAGAGACGACAACGATTTTAACGCGGAAGAGATTTATATTTAATTTACTTAACTGTTACATTTTCGTAATTTATTTGTTTTCATAGATTGCATATTTAAACAATTAAGTAGATACAGACTACTACATGGGATTAAATACAAAATAGAAGCAATCCTTTTTATATGAGCTATCTGGCTATTTCAACCACTTTTCAATAAAAACTTTTTTTTTTTAATCCTATGTCCTTTATACTTTGCGGTGTCGGACTATTTATTTTCTTATTTTTATCTTCCACAGGTTCCTTCCAAGCCATTCGGCGCCGTTTTTGAAACGCCGTAAGGAGGTTTTTTCTTTGCCACCCTTTTATACATCCCCACACTGTGGAGGTTTCGCAGAACGGTGCGCTGACTTTTCTGTGAAGTTGTCGCAAGCTCAGCTGTACTTTTTCGCGGTTCTCTTAACACTTCGCGCACGAGGACCCTTTTACTTCTTTCAGAAGGTCCGCCACGACCTGGTCTCGGCTCCGCTGTAGTTTTTTCCTTGCGTTTAAATTGTGCAATCACATGGTTAACTGTGGACAACGGAATATTTAAGAATTTACTTATTTCACGTTGCGAAGCGCCGCATTCACTCTGGCCAACGATGCGACCCCGGGTGAAGTTGCTAATATCACTCGAAGCTTGTAAGCGAGGCATAGTTGTAACGATACTAAACTATGACGTATTCCTTCCGATACATCTATCCCTACCCTAATGACAAGAGAAAGTTCTTAATTCGTTCTTAGAATTTAGCTGTTTACATATTTATACCGCTTTACCTGGTGTCTATTTTATTCTGTCACCCTAGTGTACACCTCTGTCTTTATTTTTTTTGGTATTTCTTTTTTATCCAGAAACGTATTTGTCAATATGTTATATATTTTTGCGGATTTCCCTATCCTCTCATCTACCTCTTTCTCTATTCTCCCATTCTTTTCAATGATTGTTCCTAAGTAGTTGTAACTTTTATATATATGTAAATAATTAAAATAATAAAACAGAATTAATGGAATAGTCATTCCGAAACAATATTTATTGCACTGCAACAACTTTACATAAAAAATATTATAAAACCTAAATATCACAAATATGTATATAAATAAATGGTAGTCGAATAAAAGGCAACCTATTTTCTATATGTAAGTAATATAATATAACGACAAGAGAAAACATACAAATACAGTGTAAACGCAAATGAAATACGAAATTAAAAAAATTCACGAAAATTGTACCTAGGTATAATAGCAACTTCCTTATAATTAATTTAATATATAAATCACATATAAAAATATATATAAAATCTATGTCTTCTTATCCTTCGTCGGATTTCCATTTTTCTATAGCTTCTCGTTTAATATCCGGAACTAGCTGACTTCGTACACCACCTAATACCTTATTAGTTGCCTCAGAAGCAATTATAATCGGTTTGACTATTGTAGGCGGTATTTGACGTAATACACCACCTACAGCGCCGCTGTATCCCTTTTGTTCTCTTTCATGAGATGCAACGCGCACTAGATTGTCTGCTGTCTCGCCGAGACCCTAATATGTCAGAAAGAAATGCAGCCGATACAAACAAACTATATTTACTATTATTACCTCCTTAACCAACATGTATGCCTTCGCTACTCCTTCGCGGAAGTCTTGAGGTTGTGTATGACGGATTCTCTTAACACTAGGTCCTGGCGACATCATATCATATGCTGTCTCGGCTGTAATCTAAAATACGAATTTTGAAAAAGTTTAGAAGTGCCATAAAATATAATTGTTTCATACCAAAACTAAATGTATAATTCTCGATGTCAATTCAAGCGCAGCCATCAACGTCGATTTTGTAAAGCTGTTCGCTCCTCGCTGTAATCCCCTTACAATTCGTCCATCCTTTTGATATTGTTCAATAGGTAGCCAAAACAAATCTTTAATACCTTGAACTGTAACCAAGAGAATACAACATAATATATATAAAAAAAAAGTCAAACGTCGCCTACAGAAAGCCGGGCTCCGTGGACGTATTGCGATGAAAAAGCCATTACTACGCAAACAAAACAAGCAAAACCGACTTAAATGGACTCGTGAACACCAACACTGGACCATAGAAGAGTGAGTCCAAATTTGAGCTGTTCGGAACCCGAAGACGCATATTCGTAAGAAGATCTGTGGGTGAACGTGCCAAAGAAGAGCGTATTGCTGCTACCGTAAAGCATGGTGGAGGTTCTATCATCATTTGGGGCTGTTTTGCTGGCACTAGTGTAGGGGACATTGTGAAAATTGACGGTATATTACAAAGAGAAGGCTACCGCGAAATTTTGGAGAACCACGCAATACCTTCCGGAATTCGACTTTTGGGTCAAAATTTTATCTTCCAGCAAGATAATGACCCAAAACATTCCTCTAAATTATGTAAAGACTATTGACACCGTTTAGAAGAGGAAGAAACTCTCAAAATTATGGAATGGCCTCCCCAGAGCCCCGACTTGAATCCAATCGAGTTACTATGGGAAGAACTAGATCGGGAAGTACGGAAATCGGCTCCGACATCAGCTACTGACGTGTGGAACAAATTGCAATCGAGTTGGACCTCAATAACACAAGAAACTCTGGCAAAACTTATTGCGAGAATGCCTCGATTGTGTGCTGCAATTATTAAATCAAGAGGAGGTCACATAGATGAAAGCAAAATTTAAATTAAACGTTTTAATTTTCACATTTATTCAATATATTTTTATTCATGTACGTGTTTATCTGTACATAAAAAATAAATGTTATTAACATTTTTTTGCTGTCAGTGAGAGTGCCTAAACACTTTTGAGCGGTAGTGTACAAGCCAAGTACATTATACTTACATAATTGAACTAGTGAATGCATAGGCCCAACACCGCCTAGTAAACTGGGTAATTGATTATTCTTAATATCTTCTAACCACTCTTGAAGGCAGTACGATATAAGCTTTTCTACGCCCAATAAACCGTTACGATTGTGCAAACTTTTCAATCGTAATTCCGAACAGTTTAGATGTCCGAGACCCAACAATAAACCGGTTAAGGGACCATGCGTCATATCCACACGTTTTCCAACATAATCTAGTCTTATAGGGACATCGGGAACGAAACGTACAATTCTAAAATATATCGGAGAGCAGTCTTCATTTACAGTATTATTAACGTTCACAGCCTCGTTCTGTTTCATAGCTAACACGTCTTCTTCAGTTAGCTGCAATAAGTTATCGCTAAACGACTGTTGACTGACTTGCTCCAAAGTTTCTGGTTCATAGCAACCGTCTGATACAGTCATAACAGGCGGCTGATGCGTTGGAGTATTATGCTTCGAAGAAGGTGCGACTTCATCTAAAATATTTTATTTTCTAAGCTTGAAATATTTATTGGTAAGAGTTCCGTATAAGGGGCATCGAATTAGAGATTTTAATGGATCCTAACAGAAACCTCGCGTTTTTGCTGTGTTTAAAATGACCCTTCTTTTTTTTAGGGGTTTAGTTTAAGGTACCTGAAAATCGACTTAAAAAGGGCTATTTCGAAGTTGGTACTTATGGTGTTTGGAGTAAAAGTTACCAAAACAAATGGAAAATTCTGAGCGATAACATTTTATTTGAATATTGGGGAATAATCTGTTATACAACATTTACTATCCCTCATTTTTTATTTTTATATAATATATAAGTAAATAGACTAGTATTGATAAAATTACAATTTTCTTGCAATTTCCAACGTAATTAAATTTCCGAAAAATATTGGTCTTCGATGAAGCGCACTAAACCAATTGGTTATAGTTTACCTATTCACAGGTATAGCAGTAAACTCCATTCACACACATTTATTAATTATGCGGAACGCAGCGTTTCGAGAGCACGTGGGCTCTCATTGTCAACCGTGTTACCCACTAATTTGCATGTGTGATACAGTTTTTACTTTCAGTCGGTAACACGGTTGACAATGAGAGCCCACGTGCTCTCAAAACGCTGCGTTCCGCATAATTAATTAATTTGTGCGAGTGAAGTTTACTGCTATACCTGTGAATTGTACATCCACACAGTCCTTGCAATCGTCATAGTTTGCCTATATTGTATACAAAAATAAAAAAATATGGGATAGTAAATATCATACAACAGCTAATTCCCCAATATTCAAATCAAATTTTACCGCTCATCAGTATGTTATTTATGTTTTGGTAACTTTTAGTCCAAACACACTAAGTACCAACCTAAATTTCATAAACTATGACTCATATACCACTAAATATAACCTAGAAATAGCCTAAACTAAACTCCTAAAAAAAGAAGGGCCATTTTAGACACAGCAAAACGTAGGCTTTCCGTCAGAATCCATTAAAATTGCTAACTGGCTGTAGTTCCGTATAAGGCGCATCTTATACGGAACTACAGCCTATTTATTTTATGGAAGTTGTTATAAAATATACAAAAATATAAACTATACTTACCAGTATTGGATGCAGTACCACCTAGTTCGGTAAAGAAGCTAATTAGAAATATCAACGAATCCTGATCAATATTTAATCTTAAAGGCAATAACGAAACGCGTAAATGGCATTCCTGAGCCCTTAATTTAGGGTCGGGTCTAACATGTACAGCTTTTACTACAATCTGAAAATGCAACATGTTAACGGTTTCTAAAGTTAAAAAGGTCATTATAACTAAATATATTATTTTTCCATTTCATTTTGGCAGCCACGTAATCAACTTTCATATGTACGAATTAAATCCGTACTTCATAGCCAACTAAGGTGTTAGAGTATTGATAAAAAATTGTGCGTCCAAATATAAATATGGATAGTGATTAGCGACATAATCCTAACCTTCAAAATTATTAGTTTTAATTTATGTATTTCTTATTTTAAAAGGGACTTAGTTGCCAAAATGTGAATAATAACACGTGGGCTCAAAAGTCCCGGGTCCAACACATAGATGACGCTAGTTTTATTGCAGTCACCTTTCCTCTCAGTTAGTACTAACCTTCAAAAGACAGCTGTTAAAATTTCATGATATTCTATTCATTAGTTTGTGAGTTATTGTGCTAAGAGTTACGCTACTTTTGTTATTTTCAAAACAATGGATCAAAAACAATTTCGTGTTTTAATTTTATACTGCTTCTTGATGGGAAAAAATACCGTTCAAGCGAAGCAATGGCTTGAAAAGTGTTATGGGGACTCCGCTCCATCAGAAACAACAATAAAACGTTGGTTTGCTGACTTCAAACGTGGTCGTAGAGACACCGATGATGCAGAACGCAGTGGACGTCGAAATGACGCGGTAACACCAGAAAACATCAAAAGAATCCACAAAATCGTTTTGAATGATCGAAAAGTGAAGTTGCGTGAGTTAGCTGACATCGTAAAGATATCAAAAGAACGTATTGGCTTTATATTGCATGAGCATTTGACTGAGAAAGCTCTGTTCAAAGTGGGTGCCGCGTTTGCTCACTGTTGACTAAAAACAAGAACGTGTTGATGATTCTGAGCAGTGTTTGGCCATGTTTAAACGTAACAAACCGGAATTTTTGCGTCGATATGTGACAATGGATGAAACATGGATCCATCACTTCACTCCGGAATCAAAACGATCGTCATCTGAGTGGACAGCAACTGGTGAACCTCGTCCAAAGCGTCCAAGCCATTTTTTTAACACGTTACATTATTTACTCGTAACCAATTCAATTTGCATTTTCTTTGAAAAACTAATGGATTATTAGCGATAGGGCCTGAGCACTTGCATACTGCTTGTGGCTGTTGAGATCTATTAAATCTATTGTAATAATGTTCCAGACAAGATTTTAAACGCTTTCATAATCACTATCTTTATCACATTTGTTAAAGGAAAATAAGCCTTGGGACTCTTAACGTTGTATTATGTGACTGCCAGAATCGAACCGAGGAAATATAATCCTTCTAAAAAACTAAACGACTCAAAACTAATGAAAAATCTGAACTAAAAAGGGCTGTAAAATTAACGATCAAAGAGAACCTTACCATATGTGCATGAGATTGTTTAGGCCTACTTTCACTAACGTATTGGTATAAAAACTTATTCATTTGGCTCGATTCAAGTTTGTCTCTAATCTCTAACTCTGAAACTAAGACTACTTGTCTAGATGCTTGAGATGTGTGTTCAGGATATACTTCATGCTGAAATCTAACCTGAAATAAAGATAAACAATGTATAACTAAAAGTTATAGTTTAGAAATAATAAAACGATACACTACCGCTCAAAAGTGTTTAGGCACCCTTGTTTTCATGGATTACTCATATAGTATTATGTTTACCAAAAAAACATTATAATAAAATGAAATACGTATTTAAAATGTAGTTCAGTAAGATAAACACCCATTATATCGCATAAGGTTTACTATCATTTACCTGCACTCGGTCGGATTACCATAAACTGTTTATTGCGGTGCAATTACAATAACAATCCCTCTGAATTTACTGGCTAAATTTAGTCATCTGTTAGATTGTAGGTAATAATGTTTAAATTACCTTCCTAGAAGATTATAGTGAAATCTGTAACCTATCTGGTCAGTTGCAGTGTGATATTTATGCTATTCACGCCGTGAGCGAAATATCGTGTGACAATTTTTTAAAATGCCTCCGCGAAGAGAAATTAGTACGGAAACACGTGCGCTTATAATAGCTTACCATAAAAGTGGCATAAGTAATCGACAAATTGCCAAAAAAAATGAAAATACACCACGCTACGGTTGACTATAACGTAAAAAAATATCGGGAAACTGGCAGTTTTCTTAATAAAAGACGGAGTGGAAGGCCAAAAGCGACAACATCTGCAGATGATCGCAGAATAGTGGTTACCAACAAGTTAAATAGACGCAAAACAGCTCCGGAAATCACCGCAGAATTAAATGTTGGTCGCCAAAAACTAGTCAGTGTTTCTACAGTCAAACGTCACCTACAGAAAGCCGGGCTCCATGGACGTATTGCAATGAAAGCCATTACTACGCAAACAAAACAAGCAAAAGCGACTTAAATAGGCTCGTGAACACCAACACTGGACCATAGAAGACTAGAACAACGTGCTATGGACGGATGAGTCTAAATTTGAGCTGTTCGGAACCCGAAGACGCATATTCGTAAGAAAATCTGTGGGTGAACGTGCCAGAGAAGAGTGTATTGCTGCTACCGTAAGGCATGGTGGAGGTTCTATTATCATTTAGGGCTGTCTTGCTAGCACTAGTGTAGGGGACATTATGAAAATTGGCGGTATATTAAAAAAAGAAGGCTACCGCGAAATTTTGGAGAACCACGCAATACCTTCCAGCAAGATAATGCCGCAAAACATTCCTCTAAATTATGTAAAGACTATTTATACCATTTAGAAGAGGAAGGAACTCTTAAAATTATGGAATGGCCTCCCCAGAGCCCCGACTTGAATCCAATCGAGTTACTATGGGAAGAACTAGATCGGGAAGTACGGAAATCGGCTCCGACATCAGCTACTGACGTGTGGAACAAATTGCAATCGAGTTGGACCTCAATAACACAAGAAACTCTGGCAAAACCTATTGCGAGAATGCCTCGATTGTGTGCTGCAATTATTAAATCAAGAGGAGGTTGCATAGACGAAAGCAAAATTTAAATTAAACGTTTTAATTTTCACATTTATTCAACATATTTTTATTCATGTACGTCTATCTATACATAAAAAATAAATGTTATATTAACATTTTTTGCTGTCAATGAGAGCGCCACACTTTTGAGCGGTAGTGTATGTGAAGTATGAACGTGTAGTAAGCAAAACATTATTTCAATCACTTTAAGATTCTTAACAAACATTTAGTGTCAATTTATACTGAATATGCATATGTAAAAAATAACCATCACTTAACTAACGTGGTTATTGTATAATGGTTACATCTTTTCAAATAAAAAGCTAATGGATTCTGATAAAATTTGCTTTAAGAACGTTAAGAACATTTTCCACGGCCCACTATGTAAATTGCGGATTTCCACAAAGTTCATAATTTTCCGAAACACACAAACAAGTAGGGAGTGCACCCATATTTTTCGTGTCAGTTATAGTATCCAAGAATCCTTAGCGTCATAGATTCGAACGCTTGCGCAATTTTATTTTAGCTAAAAACTATGAAACCGAAAAGAAGCTCTACCTTAGTTAATTGTAATTGCATCAATATATTATGATTCCTATTGACACCACCTTTAACCTGCCAACTAATAGACGGTTTTTTCTTTTGAACGCCACCAATTATTACTTCGCCGACCTTTGAATTGACGAACCCCACATTTGTCGACACGGTCGTGTCAGAAAAATGGACGACCTTCTTGTTTGCGTCCGTTTCGCGTTTCTTAAAGTCATTTCCCCCGTACATATGCCACACAATAGTCATCTCTCTCAACGTATACCTATACACGGGAACGGGGAAATGCGCCGGAGGTTTCAACATATCGGTTTTACCGATTGGCACGGCAAAATGATTATCAGTAATATGTAGTGGGCTATCTGTTAGCCATTTGATTTCCGGTAATCCATTTTTCGGCTACAAATGGAAATACGTAAATGTTAATTCTATAAAAATAAAAAATCTATTTCACCAAAATACCGAGGCCAGTTTCACGGTCCACAAAACAAAACTCATCATCCGTATCGCTGCTCTTATTCGATCTGTATGCAACATCGCCAAGTTCAGTTGTAACCTGAGGTAACGGTTTTCCATTATCCGTGGTTAAACCACTTTCGCCCGGGAAAAAGAACAGTTCTGTTCCTGTATTCGGGAAATGTTCAGTATTTTCTGAAAACATTTACAAACAGTGAATAAATAGTCCACGGTATTTTTGAAAAATATTAAAAAGTATCAAACCATTACAATATAACAGTTACCATTAACTCTGATACTTTCTTGCATAGCTTCTCCTAATAATTCATTAACCTGCTGATGTTGACTTTTAGATAATTTACTAATATTTTGTGGTTCAACTGCCACCAACTCCTGTTCGATATGATGTCGAGGGCTGGAGTATGAACTACTTGGTGTCGACGTTGAAGAATTCTGTTGAAGGTCTCCATCGCTTGCAAAGTAGGTAATTAATTGCATTAACGCTCTACCGCTGTCTGCGCATGTTCTGATATGAAGTATATTGTTCGACGCTCTTAAATCTATATGTGGATTAATTCCAGTTTTCTGAAAGTAAAGTACAATCTAAGGTCTTAAATTATACAGATTCGATTCGTTTTGTTGATAAAAATGCTAATTTTTATTTCAATTCTATAAAATTGTCCACCAACAATAATTGTTATCAGTAGTAAACTACACTAGGGTGACAAAATAAAATAGACACCAGGTAAAGCGGTATAAATATGGAAACCGCTAAATTCTAAGAACGAATTAAGAACTTCCTCTTGTTTTAGGATAGGGGTAGACGTATCGGAAGGAATTCGTTATAAGTTTAGTATCGTTACAACTATGCCTCGCTTACAAGGTTCGAGTGATATTAGCGACTTCACCCGGTGTCGCATCGTTGGCCAGAATGAACGCGGCGCTTCGCAACGTGAAATAAGTAAATTTTTAAATATTCCGTTGTCCACAGTTAACCGTGTGATTACACAATTTAAACGCAAGGAAAAAACAACAGCGGAGCCGAGACCAGGTCGTGCCGGACCTTCTGAAGGAAGTAAAAGCGTGCTTTGTGCGCGAAGTGTTAAGAGAACCGCGAAAAAGTACAGCTGAGCTTGCGGCAACTTCACAGAAAGCTCAGCGCACCGTTCTGCGATACCTCCACAGTGCGGGGATGTATAAAAGGGTGGCAAAGAAAAAACCTCTCCTTACGGCGTTTCAAAAACGGCGCCGAATGGATTGGGCAATCGAAATGCGAACCAAGCCCGAAGAGTTTTGGCGGTCTGTCATTTTTTCAGACGAAAGCAGATACTGCCAATTCAGTGATGGTGGTCGTACGTGGGTATGGAGACGTTCGTCGCAGCAACTGGACGACAAATTTTTACATCAGACGGTGAAATACGGCGGTGTGAACATCATGGTGTGGGGCGCGATATGGTACGGTGGAAGATCGCAATTAGTAATCTGCGACGGAAATATAAATGCGGCAAAATATATCCGAATATTAACAGAAGGACTACTACCGATATTCGACAACGCCATTTTATCTTAAGAAGACGCCACTTTTATGGAGGATGGAGCACCCTGCCACAAAGCAAGAGCAACAACCACATGGAAAGAGGAACAGGGGATTCGGATTTTACCATGGCCAGGCCAATCACCAGACGTGAATCCGATAGAGAATGTTTGGCACATAATCCAGACAAATATGGCGAAACGACCCCGAAAACCCAGCAATAAGGAAGAATTCGTGGCAGCTGTTACAGAAGAGCGGTTAAATATTCCAGAAGACACCATTAATCATTTAATAGATTCTATGCCACGACGACTCGCAGCACTTCACGCAAGTAAAAGTGGATCAACAAAATATTAGTCTAATTTAAAAATTTTAAAATATTTTGTATATAACATATAACGAGATAGAATAGAATCTTTTTTTTTAATTAGTAGGTGTCTATTTTATTCTGTCACCCTAGTGTATAATAGGTAATTTAGTAAAGAATGAAAAATATTAATTAACATGTAACATAAACGCATACCTTATCATTCGTTCTCAAACTGAGTTCAAAAAGCCCCAACTCAATAACATTTACATAATCCAGTTTTATGTCAACTGGTGCATTAGAAGGTATACCTTTCCGCGGTGGACCCTTATCACTTAAAAATAAATCACACTCTTCAGCAATAAAACGTAAAGTAGATGTATTTGCTTGAGCTGAAAGATGGGAAGACATGCTGAAATTTCCGAGTGTAACTATTGCACGCAGTGGTAAATACAAAGGCCTACAATCAAAATAATCAACATCGCATAAAAGAGTAAAATGTGCATCCTTTAAAAGTAGTAAATTCAGATAGAAAATATTCTTAAAAAGCTACACTTGATTATATAGCAAAAATATCTCAGGTATAGAATTTAATTCATACCGATAATCGATAGCGCAATCCCACAAATGTATGTGCAATTCAGTAAGAACATCTTTCGCATTATAACCCGGTATGGCGTAGTCGACAACGTTGAAAAAATCTATAAGCTGACTAATCCACGTATTAGATCCAAGGCACACACGGTGTTTTAGCGTTGCTTTATTCAAACCTACAGCTACTCTAACAGTCTAGAAAAATTAAACAATAGTTACATGTATACTGAATATTTAATACGAACCTTAACATGATGAGTTTCGTGGCTAGCTTGAATTTTTATAGCTACTGATACCATATCTCTGTTTCCACCACGATCGTTACATGTTTGTAATACTCCAGCTTCTGATTTTAGAATTGTTGGATGAAGATATTTTGGTATAGCCGTGCCAACTTCCAGCAACGGTGGATTTTGACTGGGTGTAGACATCATATCTATGTACGTGGAAACAAAACTGTTACATATTCAATTTTTGGTGAATATCGCGTTAGTTTTGAGAAAAATCTTATACGTAAATAGTACTATAACCTATCTACGTTACGGTCGAATGATGGATGTTTTTTATAAAGTTCATGTGGACTTCAATTACCACTTAGGGTGCGTACGTCATATTGGTTCGTTTTAGAAGTGAAATCGAAGGTAAAAATAGAGAATGAACGTATTCAACACTGCCTCGCATAGAGCAATTTATTGTAAAACATGTTAATGAGAATATTAATTATGATGCTTTTGGTTAACAATACGAGTCGTGGTAACAAGCAGTGTTTTTAAAAAAGGAAACAACTACTCCAATTGATATCATCATAGATGACACCCATAACAGAATGGGAGTCAGTCTAAACAAATCTTTACTGTCTAACACACAGACAGGTTAGTACTATCTGTTAACTCCACTCACACAAATTAATTAATTATGCGGAACGCAGCGTTTCGAGAGCACGTTGGCTCTCATTATCAACCGTGTTACCGACTGAAAGTAAAAACTGTATCACACATGCAAATCAACATCAACAAACACCGGTAATAAGAAATTTATAACTCTTCCTTTTCACCCAACAGTAAAAGGGTTAAGTAAAATTTTCCGACAACTAAATATGAACGTGTCTTTTGTGTCAAAAAACAACTTAAAGAATCTCTTAGGGAATCCCAAAGATAAACCGGAGATGATAAAAAGGTCTGGAATATACCAAAACGCATGCAATGATTGTGAGAAAGTTTATATTCGACAAACAAAAAGGAGTATCGAAACGAGGTTCAAGGAACATATTAGACACTATCGTTTCGATAAACCAGAACTATCAAGCGTAGCAGAGCACATAGTAAAATCCGGACATAAGATTGATTTAAAAAATCTGACACTACTTAAAAACGTGAACTCGTATAGAGAATTAGACGCGTACGAAACGATATGTATGAAAAAGAACGGAAACTTATTGAACAGAGAACCACCCCCAATTGCACACTCGAGTTTGATGGATTTATTACCATAGGCCCTGTTAAAGATACGGTTCGCTTTCGGTCCATCCTTTCCCGAAAATAGGCATTAGACCACCGAGTAGATTGTAAATAGCCATATGTTTTAGAAATTTTAGAGCCTGTGTAGAAAATAATTGGCATATGTGATACAGTTTTTACTTTCAGTCGGTAACACGGTTGACAATGAGAGCCCACGTGCTCTCGAAACGCTGTGTGAGTGGAGTTTACTGCTATACCTGTGAATTGTACATCCACACAGTCCTTGCAATCGTCAAATGTATACATAATAAATTTCGTTACACAATAGCTTTCCGACAACAAAAGCAATTATAAATCAACGTGCGTTTCAAGTTATTTATTGCATTTATTCGCTTTTTGAAATTAATTCCTGTAATAAAATAATCCCCGAAAAACTTTCATTCTCAAAATATTTTTTCAAGAATAATCAACGCGTCTTCATTAAAAATACAGTAGTAATTACAGTAAGTAATATTGGTATAGATGCAAATTCGTACATACCACAATGATGTAACTGTGCACTTTTAACTTGCACGCAGACGTAACCCAAATTGGGATCACCATTATAACCGGTGACGTTAAAAACCGTAGCATCTTCAACACTAAACACGAACTCTCCTTGCTGACTTGGAATAACGTTGGTCGTTACATCTCTAACAGGTGTATTCATCGTTATGATTCCTAACGAAATATGCAAATTTAAAACAAATTCAGACTGATTTCTGGTCTCGGTAGAAATCTGTGGGCGCTGCTTAATTGAACGCTTCATTTTGCTATCGTAGACTGAATAGTACTGTTCTGGATCGTCTTCAGAATCAGAATCACTTTCTGCTTAAATAGAAACAAATATCAAAGATCCTGACACTGCGATATTAAAGAAAATATATATATTTACCATATTGAATTCCACTTTTGCACATCGTAAAAATTTCTTGATCCGCGCTCAAATTAGGAAAACCTAAAATTAACCAAATTAATGTTTTAAAGTAGAACAAAACTCATTCTTAGCAAAAGTTCAGTACATGGCCTTCTAATTTCCTTTTAAATGTTATAAATAAGTAATTACACAATAAAACTTTCGTATTGCTGTTTTAGAGAACGTATTTCCGTCTAAAACTACAGGATTATATTTTAGACAGATATAAGTTTAAAATTTAAAGTATTGATTTTACATATTTGATAATTTTTTTCGATTAAAACTGTCGAGCTTTATTATAATGTAAACAATTTGAACGTAACACGTTTTTTTTACGCAGATGTTGAGGGAGGCATCACGACAGAGGATTATTTCAACGAATAAATTGAACGAATTCCATTCATTTACTTATTTTTTTGTTTTTTATTTATTTATTTGGATAAAGACAGTTAGTTGTTTAGATCTTTTTTCTTAATTTTCGTATAAGACAGACTGAATGCAAATCGGATATCCGTCTAAATATTGTGCGTATCCCATCAAATCGTCTATTTCCATATACTACACAGTTTCCTCTCTGCGCTGTATTTATTACTGGTCTCGGTAACATGGGGCAAGTTACAGTGCAGTGTGGAGATCGACGTGGAGGGGCCGAGCGACCGTATCAAGGCGAATGTTCACTAACGTTTACATACTCCCATCATTCATGATCGTGACCTTGGAATGAACCTTTGGAATGTTTACACGTAAAATAGCATTTTACCTAACTATCTTGAAACATTTTCTGGCTTTTCTTGATAGCTTTGGCGTGTCTCGTGTGATCGAATTGTAAAACTACCTTCTTTACATCATCAAAATGTTCGTAGTAGTAAAACGCGTCCTTAACCATGTTCCCCAACGCGCAGTAATCGGCTGCGACGATTCAGGCAGTTTGGGACACAGCTCGTGAAATCTTTTTGTACGTTTTGGGAATTTTAGAAATACTGCCTTCGTGTGAGCTATTACAGCATTGACTCGTGGATAACATTTAGGGATCAATTGCGCCACAAGGTTTAAAGCATGGATTTTACATGTTACATGTAACAGATTGCCACTCTATTCTTTAAGAGATCGAAAAGGAAAGCCCATCTCTTAAAGCGGCACCGTCACTCACAAACACTCAATACCACTTTTAAAATTGCATCGCTACTACACGTTAGGAAAATGTGGAAATGCCGTCTCCAACGAAATTCATTTAACTTAATCAAATAAATGAAATATTACACACAAAAGCAAGTTGGTAACAGAAATTGTGGGCAGCAAAGTTGTTCGTGATCTCTAGTGTAAATCCACAAAATTCTTTTTGCAGTGTGATTCAGTGTTATTAAAAAAAAATGTTACACAGTTATACCATTGGCAGTCATTTTCTTAATTATCTCAGACACAATTTAAAGTTGAATGATGAGATATACCTGTATATCCCTATTTCCATAAATAATGTTGTTCGTATTTTAAAACGATTATGTACACTAGGGTGACAGAATAAAATAGACACCTACTAATTAAAAAAATATACGGTACTCGTTATATATACAAAATATTTTAAAATTTTTAAATTAGACTAATATTTTGTCGATCCACATTTACTTGCGTGAAGTGCTGCGAGTCGTCGTGGCATAGAATCTATTAAATAATTAATGGTGTCTTCTGGAATATTTAACCACTCTCCTGTAACAGCTGCCACGAGTTCTTCCTTATTGCTGGGTTTTCGGGTTCGTTTCGCCACATTTGTCTGGATTATGTGCCAAACATTCTCTATCGGATTCATGTCTGGTGATTGGCCTGGCCATGGTAAAATCCGAATCCCCTGTTCCTCTTTCCATGTGGTTGTTGTTCTTGCTTTGTGGTAGGGTGCTCCATCCTCCATAAAAGTGGCGTCTTCTTTAGATAAAATGGCGTCGTCGAATACCGGTAGTAGTCCTTTTGTTAATATTTGGATATATTTTGCCGCATTTATATTTCCGTCGCAGATTACTAATTGCGATCTTCCACCATCATATTATATCGCGCCCTACACCATGATGTTCACACCGCCGTATTTCACCGTCTGATGCAAAAATTTGTCGTCCAGTTGCTGTGACGAACGTCTCCATACCCACGTACGACCACTATCACAATTGGCAGTATCTGCTTTCGCCTGAAAAAATGACAGACCGCCAAAACTCTTCGGACTTCGTTCGGATTTCGATTGCCCAAGCCATTCGGCGCCGTTTTTGAAACGCCGTAAGGAGAGGTTTTTCTTTGCCACCCTTCTATACATCCCCACGCTGTGGAGGTATCGCACAACGGTGCGCTGACTTTTCTGTGAAGTTGCCGCAAGCTCAGCTGTACTTTTTCGCGGTTCTCTTAACACTTCGCGCACAAGCACCCTTTTACATCTTTCAGAAGGTCCGGCACGACCTGGTCTCGGCTCCACTGTTGTTTTTTCCTTGCGTTTAAATTGTGTAATAACACGGTTAACTGTGGACGACGGAATATTTAAAAATTTACTTATTTCACGTTGCGAAGCGCCGCGTTCATTCTGGCCAACGATGCGACACCCCGGGTGAAGTCGCTAATATCACTCGAACCTTGTAAGCGAGGCATATCGTTGTAACGATACTAAACTATGACGAATTCCTTCCGATACATCTACCCCTACCCTAATTACGAGAGAAAGTTCTTAATTCGTTCTTAGAATTTAACTGTTTACATATTTATACTGCTTTACCTGGTGTCTATTTTATTCTGTCACCCTAGTGTACATTCAAAAAGAAAGTAAATCACTCTTCTTACTGAAAAATTGTAGACGATAAACATAACTAACCTCCTACCACTCTTCCAAACGATGGCAATTTTGGCTTGGGTGCGCTTGGTTCCCATAATAACAGATCGCTGTTGATTCTATTATAAATCACTTCATATATATGCTTATTAACCAATTGCATTGACACTATGGGAAGCGTAGTTAGTAAATGAAATCGACAATTTTGGGTAGTTACTTCCATAAAATCATTAATTTCGTCTTTATCCCCAGGTATTATCAATTCTTCAGTATCGTCTAAGAAAAAATACATGTTTAAAATTCAGCAAATTATGCCCTAGCTCAAAAAAGCTAATTTAGAACAACTGACAATTATGCTCACCATGATGTGACTTTACATGTGGCGTGTCACTCTGATGTATTACACGCTTGGCGCTAAAAGGACCTGGATGCCGTGTATTGTGACCAATTAGATTCCCGTACATGGATTGGTTCATAATATCTGATTCCATTGCAGAATTTTGTTCGAGAACAATATCGACCTTTTCTTCTGGGAAAATTTGCAAAACCAACCTTATGAAAGAAACAAACATGTATTAATAAGAAGCAAAACATATTTTACGCAACAGTTTTAAAAACTAGGAGAACATCTTTACCTTGGCCAATTGGATGTATCAGTAAGCGTACTTGCATGTGCTTCTTCAACACCGGCTCTGCCTAATAAACAACATAAGTCGTTTTCATTCTCGTAATAAAATACATCAATGCTTCGGCACTCCAGAGAGTACTTTTGCGATAGTTGTCCACTTTGAAGGATAGTATGCATCTCCATATCAGTTAATTGAAAAGACAAAAAATCTTGACGGACGTTTCTTTTCCACCAAGGTGTTCGCTGCAAATCATGTTGCGGTCTGAAGTCTGGCATGGGAAATCTGAAATTTAACACCAAGTTATTCTTGTTAATTAATTGTAAAACCCAAGCTAATTACCTTAGCTTTATCGTTGCAGAAGGTGACATAACTTTGATATCCATCTTATATTCAGCTTGATTGCTTGCAACACCTGCTGTGGATGGCACATTCCATACATTCTGAGTTGGTTTCTGTATTACACAAACTGGTAAAGGATTGAGTAAAGCACATATTCTATCTATAATAGTAATGTCCACTTCTGCGATGCAATTGTTAAAAGTAAAACTGCAATAATTTCATATATTAAAATGAGAAACATTTTCGAATGTTAATTCACCTCAAATCTGTTTTCGGCATAGACGAATGCCGAGAAACTCCTGATTTTGCTGTTCTTTCAGTATGCTTAAATGTAAGTGTTACACAGGGTTTTGATCCACTACTACTTCCAGTGTTAGTAGGTTTTATAAATGTCAATAAGTTTACATGATCAAGAGGCTTGTCCTTTCCATTGTTCAAACATTCTAACAACTCTAAATGAGACGCAGTCAATTTTCCTGACACGGAAAATGCAGTTTGTGCAGTGGTTTCTTTAGCTTCAACTTGAATAGGGGTAGCAAGTAACCTGTCATAAAATTGCCAATTAAAAAAAAAATGGAATACAAGTTATTTTTATCGAAATACAGTGGAACTCCCCTAACTCGAATATTTTTTTATCCCGTGCGTTATCTATTAAATTTATATGCATATGACTGTCCTTAACTCGAATTTATCCCTAACTCGAAAAAAATTTAACCAAATTTAAGACGTAGAATCTCTGTAACTTGAAATTTTCACTAAAGGTACGTGATACGCCATCTGTTAGCGGATATAACGTAATATCTATCGAAGGAATTCGGGGAAGTACCAATGACAACGGGTTTTATCATTCTTATTCATCTGCGTGTTGCGCTATATATTCAGTCGTATTCGTTAGTGTTTGTCATCAACATGCCCCAGAAACGAAAACTTAAAAGTTTAACAGTGCAATAGAAATTAGAAATATTAAAAAAAGTGGACAATGGAATAAAAAAGAAGGTAATAGCTGCGGAATATGACATACCAGCGAGTACATTGTCAACTATAATTTAAAACAAGGATCATATTCGAAGTTTCGCGAGTAAACTTACAAAACCTGCCAATTTTAAGTGAAACCGAGTTTCAAACAAAAATGTAAACAGTGCGGTGTTTAAGTGGTTTGTGTCTACTAGAGAAAAAAACATTCCGGTGTCGGGGCCACTTCTACAGGAGAAAGCACTGGAATACAGTCAACATTTAGGAACAACAAATTTTAAGGCCAGCACCGGCTGGCTTCATAAATTTAAAAAAAGGTAAAATTTACGTTATTGTATTAGACATACGTATACACATATGAAATTTATATTTTATTTTTTAAATTTAGACATGACATATCGCATAAGAATATCTGTGGTGAAAGTGCCACAGTGGATGATCGTCAGGTTAGTGATTGGATTCGAAATGTATTGCCAGGGATTTTGGGGCGGTATAGCGAAGATGATACTTTCAATGCTGACGAGACGGGGTTATTTTTCAAATGTCTACCTAAGAAAACTTTAGCCATTAGAGACGACAAATGCTATGGTGGAAAACTTAGTAAAGATCGGGTCACATGCCTTCTAGCAACGAATATGAGTGCCACTGAAAAACTAAAACCTCTCATAATTGGCAGAAGTGCAAAGCCACGATGTTTTAGAGAGGTAAAATGGCTTCCTGTAGATTACGAGAACAACGTAAAGGCATGGATGACCTCTGAAATTTTTGAAAAATGGTTGGTTAAATTGGGCAAGCAATTTTCACACGAGAATCGAAAAATAATAATGTTTATAGACAACTGCTCTGCTCATCCTGCAATACAACAGAAGCTGAAGGCCATCAAATTGCAATATTTGCCACCAAACGGAACTTCCAAACCGCAACGTTTAGATCAAGGCATCATTAAAAGTTTCAAAGATCATTACAAAGGAAGAATCCATAAAAAAACTTTATATGCATTAGAGAATTACGGTTCTCCTAGCATATCACTTCTCGACTGTGTGAGAGAAGTTGCCATGACATGGCATGTGGATGTTAAACAAAAAACTATTCAAAACTGTTTTAAAAAGGCTGGTTTTGGTAACGAAGACGAAATTCCCCTTGCTCAACTAAAAGAACGACTGCAAAATTCAGAAGATAAAGAATTTCCTGTTGAAGTAAGGCAAGATTTTGAAAACTATGTTGAGTTGCTAAATGTCGAGAGTGTATCTCTTGACACTTATCTTGAAATTGATAGTAACCTCTTAACTACTGACTGTCCGACAGACGAAGACATTCTAAGGGTGTATCAAGCATTACAGATGAAGAAACCTCCGAAGAAAGCGATGAAGAAATTGTGGAGTAACCAACACACAAGCAAGTTCTACAAGCATTCGAGACACTAAAGAATTATTTTATATCTCATGAACAAACATCCGATAAGACATATATGATCATTAATAAAATTCAAAAATCGTATGAGCACATCCGAGCGGCCAATGTTCGGCAACAATTGATAACGGATTTCTTTAAAAAAACAATTTAATTATGCAATTGTTTTATGTTCCCATGTACAAGTACACATTTAATACTTATGTATATAGGACAATTTTTGTTTAATTTCATACATATACATATAGTACATATATATATCCTAATGCATGTAGTTTGTATTTTCAGTTTGTTTTTAAGTCATTTTTTTATTTATTTTATATAATATTGTTATTACATATTATGCTTTATAAATATATACATATAATGAGAAGTAAATTGTGAATTTTCTGTAACTTAAATTTTCTCTAACTAAAATTTTATTTGGGGATTTAAGTGGTTCGAGTTAGGGGAGTTCCACTGTATTCCTTTTCAAACAATCTGATTGGGAAGTTTCATTACAAACAATACGTTATATTTCTAGTATAGAATATCTAATATGTATTACCTTAAATGATTTAATCGGCATGCTATGTCGAACAGTGGTTTGACATTTTCAAAATCCTTATTACCAGAGCATGTGACAAACGGTAAATTGTCAAAAAACTGCTTTGCTGTATTCTGCATCTGTTGAACACTTGCTGATATTACAGTTTGCGTATTGTCGGTTGAATAAGTTAAAAGATCTTCATGTAATAGAATTAATGCGAGAGATGCGATACGTACTTGGAAATGTGAGATTTCCGCTGTAGGATCAGATTCTATTGTACTCACTAAAAAATTAAATAAAGAAATCAAGGAAACGATTTCTAAAATTTTAGGTACTTTAATAAAATGAAACATACTTTTTCGTCTAGTTCTAGAAGATGCTTCACTTAACGAACTTGCCATACTAGAGTTAAGACTGGACTCCATGCTACTACTAACTACAGACATGGTACTGTCATACATAGCATTAGTTGTACTTCGCATGGGTAAAAAGTGGTCATCATTTTCTTCTAAAATTAAAGAGAGATAATATATGTAAAGTATGATGATGGTAATGTAAAAAAGAATTGTTTTGATGATACTAAACGCGGAAGACACGTACTATACGTTCCCTCGTAGTGGTTAGCATATTTTTTGTTCTAGCAATTCTAATCTGTTTGTCTTTCTGTTGCGTCTTGTATCGTTTCATGTTTTTATTTATTTTGTTGCCGCACGTATTAAAAATTTCAAAACTTTTGTTGTAGCGTGAAGAAGTTGCCTTAGACATCAGTTTCCATTCTGTTTTACGTAAAAAATGTCAAACGATTGATAGAGTACAAAGCCCCAAGAGAATTAAGTTAGACCTCGATCAGTAATTAACACCACTGAAGCAAATGAGGTAGTACACTAGGGTGACAGAATAAAATAGACACCTACTAATTAAAAAAAAGATTCTATTCTCGTTTTATTTTAAAATGTTTAAATTAGACTAATATTTTGTCGATCCACCTTCACTTGCGTGAAGTGCTGCGAGTCGTCGTGGCATAGAATCTATTAAATGATTAATGGTGTCTTCTGGAATATTTAACCGCTCTTCTGTAACAGCTGCCACGAGTTCTTCCTTATTGCTGGGGTTTCGGGGTCGTTTCGCCATATTTGTCTGGATTATGTGCCAAACATCCTCTATCGGATTCATGTCTGGTGATTGGCCTGGCCATGGTAAAATCCGAATCCCCTGTTTCTCTTTCCATGTGGTTGTTCTTGCTTTGCGGCAGGGTGCTCCATCCTCCATAAAAGTGGCGTCTTCTTTAGATAAAATGGCGTTGTCGAATATCGGTGGTACTCCTTCTGTTAATATTTGGATATATTTTGACGCATTTATATCTCCGTCGCAGATTACTAATTGCGATCTTCCACCATACCATATCGCGCCCCACACCATGATGTTCACACCGCCGTATTTCACCGTCTGATGCAAAAATTTGTCGTCCAGTTGTTGTGACGAACGTCTCCATACCCACGTACGACCACTATCGCTGAATTGGCAGTATCTGCTTTCGTCTGAAAAAATGACAGACCGCCAAAACTCTTCGGGCTTCGTTCGCATTTCGATTGCCCAAGCCATTCGGCGCAGTTTTTGAAACGCCGTAAGGAGAGGTTTTTCTTCGCCATCCTTTTATACATCGCCACACAGTGGAGGTATCGCCGAACGGTGCGCTGACTTTTCTGTGAAGTTTCCGCAAGCTCAGCTGTACTTTTTCGCGGTTCTCTTAACACTTCGCGCACAAGCACCCTTTTAATTCTTTCAGGAGTTCCGGCACGACCTGGTCTCGGCTCCACTGTTGTTTTTTCCTTGCGTTTAAATTGTGTAATCACACGGTTAACTGTGGGGACAACGGAATATTTAAAAAATTACTTATTTCACGTTGCGACCCCGGGTGAAGTCGTTAATATCACTCGAACCTTGTAAGTGAGGCTTATCGTTGTAACGATACTAAACTATGACGAATTCCTTCCGATACATCTATCCCTACCCTAATGACAAGAGAAAGTTCTTAATTCGTTCTTAGAATGTAGCTGTTTACATATTTATACCGCTTTACCTGGTGTCTATTTTATTCTGTCACCCTAGTGTAGTTCGAAATACAATCTTGAAATGTTAAGTGCAAAGTCACATTTATTTATACAATTTCTTATATTTATTACAAACATATTTGTTTGTTCACATAATTTCAACTGTTATTAATTATTGGATTTATTTATTGATATGAAGTATCTTTCATACTTTAACTTCTAATTAACACACGTTATGTCACGTAAACATTACAATTTGGCATCAGTGTGTGGTTTGATATCGTGTAAAGTATGTGACATACATTCTTCCTTAAATAATAACAGTATACTAGAGTTGTTGCAGACAGTAACTTACCTAATGGAGGTCTTGACCATCCCTCAGAAAGAGTTGTCGTTTGAAAGGTAGACAAAGGCTGTATTTGTTGCTGTAATTCTTGTTCAATTCTCTGATAGTCTAAGCCTGTCATAGGTTTTTCAGTACATTTTTGTCGAGGAGGCACATTACTGAAATAAAAATGATTAACAGACAAAATCGTGCTATCTAAAACTGCTTACCTTGTATCTTCAATGTGTGGACTAGACAATCCGTTTACCAACTCAAGTAAAATGTGGACTTGTCGAGGAGATAAAAACACAGAAAACGAACCAAAATTTGTCTCAATGGACACCTTCGGCCCATTTATGCTTTCGGACTGTTTCAATCTAATTCGTATCTACAAGAATATAATCAAGCAACAAGTAACAAACTTTCTAGTAGCAGTAATGCTCACCTCTTGTCTGCCCGTTATCTTTCCAAACATTATAATGTGACGTTGATCATCGGTGTTTTCTTTCAGTTCATAACTATCTGCACGGCTATTGACATTATTATCGCTGTCAGTATTTTGTACCATAGTTACAATAGAGTCTTGCTTTTCCTCATTCCGATCAAATACTTGAGAATGACCAATCACTGATCGTGAAAATGTTCTTGCTCTACTTGGAAATTCAATTGTAGAAAGGGTAACTCCCTCCAAATATAAATCTTTACAAGTAAACGAAGACACGACGTACGTTTTGTCATCCTGCGTACTACCTACAGCCTCATCAGATACAGGATCACGCCCAGATTCGTCGAAATATTCCATACTGAAAGTATTACACCATAAATTGTTAAATCAAAAAATGATTTTATAGAGCACCTACACAGAAATCTTAATTTGCATTCCTACACCTGTTAAACTATTTTTAGGAACATGTTCCACTTGAATAATAGTGTTAATAAACTTCACTTTGACGCGTCTTAGAACTGCAACAATCTTTGCGTGATTACAGCTGTCCGTGTATTACGTGATTAACTTACTTGAATCAATGGTTTGCGCAAACCTTTCAATTCCCTCGAGTGGTTGTAGATTATCTATGTTGCTGGATACATCTTGCTTCATACATTCTTGCGCTAACTGAATCGAACTCGACATGGAGCTCCACATTGACTCAAACATAGATGTCGCTTTAACACACAAATATTTCCACTACTAGTTGCAAATTAAATGCCAAAGAAAAATCTTAAAACAGTGTAATTATAGCATCATGAGAATTAGTTATTTGAATTGAAATCTAGAAATTCTCCAAACCTCTTTAAATTTATAAATTCATTTTTGTAGTAGATTTTATCAAGTTTAAATATACAGGGATGTGTAGAGCGATTTCAATTTAATGATACCACCACAGGGGACACCAAAAATAGCTGTGATCTACAATTATTAAAATAATGACATGCTGGTTACTTGTTGAGCTTGACCCTTCGTAGAAGTACACTTGTTAAGAACAGAAATCCTATTGAATTTGCTAAGTTATTGCAAATTTATTATGTTGTACAGACAAGAGTATCATACTTGATAATCAACTAAATGCACTTTTTGGAAACCGCAAAAAAAAGCAAAGCGTCTACTATTACTACATAATACCAGTAACTAGTGTGGTTTAATTTTTTCAGAAATGAATACACGTCATAAGTGACATTAATATGACGTTTCATTGCCAATATAAACTGAAAATTTTTCAAAGAATACGTTTCATCTAAAAATAGTGAAATTTAAACATATTTCAATCTGAAATAATAGCTACTTACATGTTATGTTACGCACTTATTATTACAAAACATGATTATGAGAATAAGACATTAATTTACGTCTAGGGATATTTATTCTGTTGGCGTTAAGAAATCTGCAGATACAAAACGCTCTGTCGCCATTTCGACAACCTTTCAAAAACAGCTGTTTATAATTAGGGATACATTTAGTGTTTACATTTTGATTTGGCAACATGGGATTATTTGACGTAATTGTCGATTGACGACGTGCTTTCGTTCCTCAAATAATTAGACTGTACTATTTATTATACAATGGCGCCCGTAAAGTACGGAATTTACGCGCAACATTCCAATAATTTTAATATTATATCACACAGTTCACTAAAAATTCAGTTCGTATTTGGCTAATGGAGGACGTACATACTTTTACTGACAAGAACATACACAATTTTCAAAACCCGATCCTACGTGTTTATAACTCGAACGGCGCCAGCTATGAGATTTATATTGAGGCATAGTTACTTCCTGATATTGTAACTCATTGTCAGTTGGAAAAAAACCTGGTTAACCAGTGTAATTACCAAAAAATTACTCATACATTTATACATACATCATGTATAAATATTAAACTGCGAAGATAATTGAAAAAACCCCAGTAAACGGACAAAATACATTCACTGTACTAATGATCAGACATGAATTAAAATTTAATATCAAAATAATTCTTTACTGTATGGTGAAGGTGCAATTTTTAACATTGTGTAATATTTGCTACGGCCTAAACTACACTACCAGCATAGATTTTATTTGAATTATTCAGGCGCATAAGAAAAGTTTAATTCTTTGTACTGGGTGTTCCAAAATTAATTTAGTTTTATTCACTGCGCGAATACAATCATTGAGCTATGAAATTTGGGAGGTACACCAAGCGTTAACCCTGTCCTTAGAAATTTAGCCATTACGTAGAGTTTTGGGGGAGCGAGGCATGAATGCTGTGTGCGCGAGTTCTACAAAAACTTCTCAGATGAGGCGCATTTTCACCTTAATGGCCATATAAACAGGCAGAACTACCGTTATTAGAGTTCAATAAATCCAAGGCAGAAGTATCAGAGGCCACTTCACTCGCCAAGTTATTGTTATTGGCTGCAATGTCGCCGCAAGGAATCATCGGCCCGTACTTGTTTGAAAATGACAAAGATCGTACAGTAACCTTAAACTCCGAAAATTGATATCTAGACGCGAAAACATAAACTGGCCGGCACGTAGCCCCGATTTGACACCAATGGATTTCTTTCTACGGGTCTACCTTAAATTAAAGGTGTACAGCAAAACTCTTCACTCTCTAAATGAATTAATAGGGAATATTCGAAGAGAAATGGGGGCTCCTCTTACGGAAAAATATGTATCGAACAGTTCTCAAAAACTTTGCCTTCGTTTAGAAGAGCGCCAACAAAATAACGGAACACATTTAGAAGACATAATTGTATAGGTAAAATTAGCATCATTTGCTTGGCAACCATCTCAGCACCCAGTGGTATAATTTAGAAGAGACATTAGGTCAACAATGCGCATGTGCAAAAACTGAGACACTAGAATCTTCTAGAAACAACGTAAAATTCATTAATTATATAGTACATAACATCAAAATAGTTGTGAAATAGTATCTTAGTATATTCGGCAGTGTATACAGCAGTTGTATGTATTAAATAAATACATTTGAAAACAACACATCAATAATTTTTAAGAAATAAATTCTCAAAGCCTCTATTTTAATAAAAAATAAACATTTATTCATTAAACCCGATAATTATTGTATTATATTCTTTTTATTTTGAAAAGAACTTTTGAGCCACCTTGTACATATAGGTTATGAATTCACACTCATCTATCAGTTATTAGATGTGAAAGATGAATGAATTTATATAGAATATAAAAATAATCGTTTCATAAAATGCAAATACAGTGTTAGCTACCATGGTCGTTTTTTTTATCAGTTTAGCGATGTTTCGCTTTCAATTTCATCAGCCCAAAGGAATTTCCTTAAATAAAAATGTCCGCAAAGTTATAGTGTTTATACGGGCTTCCGCTCTGGTAAACAACTGTCTAGGTAGTGTAGTTAATTATTAATATACACAATGTACCAAATTTCAAAATATATTACATCATGATACAAAAACACACAATACAACGCCCATGACAATTCTAAAATCAAGTTAACTGTTTTTTTATTTACTGTTTATGAGTAAGTTCTTAGTCCGTCTACTATTTAGCCAATTGACTTGTGTATTGAAATGCCCTCACTGTGCAAATAAGATGTTAGATTATAACAACTAACGCACTATATGATTATATATCATATATGTGTATGATAACAAACGTACTTTGTTGACCAAGGCTATAGCGCAGCCTTGAAGTCAAATAAATTTGATAAGTGATGAACTACAAAAAGAAAGCGCTACTGCTATATGACTGCTATTTTGAAATTTAATGTTATGGATCAAACTATTCAAATAAGGTACAAGATTGAAAAATGCGACTACACATATGCATTCTGAATAAGAATTCATAATTTAAATTATTAAAAATAAAAATAGAAAGAAATGAATTATGGGAGAAGCATGGGTAAATTTGAAAAGCATAAACTGACAAAATTTGTTCTTCATGTGACTCGTATTAATTAAATACATAGATCTATACAGATACACTCATATTTTCTTTCTTTTTGTTGATTTGGTAAAACATCATTTATAAAAATATATCTATTTCCTGATGCTTTAGTATTGGATCTATTTGTGTCATTGTTTGAAAATTTATAATGTAACAAATACGTACCACTTTCAGTTCGTTGTTTAGGTTGTACAGTCAACTTTAGTCCTTCAACTTCTACAAAACTAGAATCCCTTAATAATGAAGTCCATGGAACAGTTATACTTAATTTTTTTAGATAACCATCAACAAATTCCATTGGCCAATTTTGCTTTTCACCCAATTCATTAAGTGCCTGATCAACACAAACGAAAAATTTAAAGAATTACTTTTCTATACAAATAACTAGTTTTGTTTGTAAACAACAATGTAACAAAACATTATTTTAAGGTTATAGCCAGTAATGTAAAATTAATACATCTTATTTAAATATTACATAAATTACAATGTCAAAAATACATGTACACAAGACCTCATTTCTATGCCAAGCTATACATGTTGAAATTGCGAACTTACTTGAACGTCAAGGCTGACATCTTCCACGGTCCCTGTTCCATTGTATAGGTCTACAGACAACTGATCTAATGTTAATTTTTCTTCAAAAAATTGCCCCAAATATCTTTGTAGAAGATAAATACAAACTCTTTTCTTTATACCCTCAGGAACGTGTGGAATATACCAAGGCATTGTGATGCCAAATTTAGTTTTTATAAATTTTAATCCATACCTTTGTTTTGTTATGCACGCTTGAGAATTGACAGCCAACAATCTACAATGACAGTCAGCTGTATGGTGGGGTAACGAACTTCCGCGATTGCGCCATTTATATCACTAATGTAACGAAATACTAAATTGCAAATAGAATTTCAAAGTGTATTATATGTTTCTATTTTAAAATCAATAGATGTAGATGTTCTCACAGTTACATTTATTAGTTGTTTTAACAGAAATGTAACCCATGAAATAGAAAATATCTTGTCGCGTTTTTATGCATACCCTAATTGAATTATGAATTATTTCGTTTAACGTGAGCAATTTTGAGGGTGTAAATTCGTCGTTATAAAGCCGCGCAGAAATTGGCGAAAGTATCTGAGAGTACTATTCATAATAGGTACCTTATATTAAGTAAAATTTTGAAATGAGGTAAATTAGGATTCAGAGTTGTACTCCATTTAACATTATAAATAATTATTGTGTCAGCTGATTAAAATGTGAATTAAATATAAATAATTGGTAGCTTGGTTGAACAAATAGAACACTTACTTTTCTGACTTTTTATTGGTATTGACAGATTTAGCGCATTAAAAACCGTAAATTGTTAGGAACGTATTTAAATTTATTCGAATCTGTCACAAAACTACTTAGACAATTTATTCGAACAAAACAAAAACACGCCTAATATTAACATTTCCAATTCAAATTTGTCAAATCTGGAAAACTTGTTCCTTCACCGTTTAACGCAAATTAAATTTTTAGAGAACTGTTCATTAGAGTGCTTGACCCTACTGCTCCCTTTAACACTGTTCATGAGATTCTTTATAATTAGTACTCAATAGGTACCCTCTCATCTCCCAAGTATTAAGATTTATTTTCTTCGTCAAAGTAGATATTTAAATTTTGCAAACGATTGGTGGTATTTCCGACAATAGAGGTCATATTTGCATGCTAGAAAGCGAATATGACATTTATTGTCGAAATTGTCGTCTACGAATTTAAGTTTACATTGTTCATAGTTCCGACAATAAAGATCATATTTGCTAATCCTTCAAGCTAATCCATGTGCATATGAGCTTTATTGTCGGAACCACCGACTTAAATTCCTGGCGAAATGGTTGCTTGGGAATTATAGAGAAAGAAATGTTGGACGTTAACAACGGCTAAAATTGCAATTTCCAAATTATCAGTACCAACAAAAAATACCGCTACATTTAGTCAAGTAAATTCGAATGTCGTATGTTCAATTCAAATTCTATTTAATTGATTCGACAATCACTTTCACGCTAAATAAGGATGATGCGGAGTAATAATAATAATAGTTTGAGGTGAAGAAATTAATCTCGAAATATCATGTGAATAATCTTAAACAGAACGTTAACAGTTATGTGTTCTTTCAAATCCAAGACACTAAATTGACTACTGGTTAAACACAATATTGGGACTCATAGTAAAAGTTATCTCTAGTATAGTTTTAGTTTTGAAAGTAACTAAGTTTAGAAGAGAAGGAATTTTATTTGCTCTGCGTTTTACAGTTGCAGGAAGCACTTTTAACGATGGCGTGGACTATGTGGTTGACATGTATCGCAGTAAACTCCACTCCATACATATTAATAATTTATTCGGAACGCAGCGTTTCGAGAGGTGGACTCTCATTGTCAACCTTGTTAACACGAATACCTGTCAAGCACTTTTACGCTCCATATTCAAACAACTTTTTTCAAAAGTCACATATAATTTCTGTTGGAAGTTCGGGCAATAAAAATACTTGCATGTTTTGTTCTAAAAAGTTAGCTTAGTAAATACATAGGTTTTTGACGTGACGGTTTTTCTAACTTTGGGCACAAACTATCAGTGCTGCCAACAATTCGATGCCAAATTTTACCGTATACACATCTTTGACTTACATACATTGTATGTAAATAACACGACTATCTTCCAGTAGAGGGATACCCAAGGTCATAATGACTGTCACCAAAAACTTATGTCCTTACTATACAACCTCGTGAAAATACTAAACGTACCAAAACGTACTAAAAGCTGTGCTATGGTAACAGTATTTGCATGTTAGTTGCTTTCGTTGCTTTTACGACATTGTCAACGTATATACGTAATCTATTTTTAAAATGATATAAATTATTGTAAAAAAAAATAAATAAATATTTTGCAGTGAACAAATTAGAAAATATGGGTAAAATTAAATTTCATAAAATTATTTATTGTTGGATAAATATAACCTTTGTGTGTGCAACATGGTTTTATGTAGTGAATGGTGAGAAAGAACCTCAAGAGCAAGACAATGCTGTTGCAGTGTCGGTGGCAGGTACTGCCTCTACACAGCCCACAGGAAAGACAGCAGAAAATGTTGGTTTTATACATGCATTTATTGCATCCATTTCAGTTATTTTAGTATCTGAGATTGGAGACAAAACATTTTTCATAGCTGCTATAATGGCAATGAGACATCCTCGATTAACAGTGTTTGCAGGGGCAATGTCTGCATTGGCCCTTATGACCGTTTTATCAGCTCTTTTTGGTTGGCTAATCAATGTTATACCGAGAGTATACACATATTATATTAGCACAGCTCTGTTTGCTGTGTTTGGTATAAAAATGTTGAAAGAAGGTTTTAATATGACTGATGCCGATACTCAAGGTGAAATTGAAGAAGTACAATCAGATCTACGACGTAAGGATGAAGAGTTTGAAAAAGAGACCGTTGTCGCAGATCCGGAAAGTGGAGGAAAAAGAATAAAATCACCTGGAATATTTTCGTTAATATCAAGAGTGTTTTTGCAAGCATTTACCCTAACATTTTTAGCTGAATGGGGCGATAGATCTCAATTAACAACAATTATCTTAGGTGCAAATCAAGATGTATATGGCGTCATTATTGGAGGTATACTAGGGCATTCTCTATGTACAGGTTTAGCTGTATTAGGTGGTAGAATGATAGCGCAGAAGATATCAGTTAAAACTGTTACGATTATTGGTGGTGTAGTATTTTTACTTTTTGCATTCTCTGCGTTATTTTTTGACCCCAATGCAGAATAAATGAATATGTAAAAATTACGATTTCATTACACTCATACATGAAATAGCTGACTAAGTGTAGTAGATATTAAATAATCGCGGATGGAATAGAAGATATACATTTTGTAAGCCGTAAAACCTAGTTAAAGTTAGGAAGTGATTATAAATAATTTATTGTAGTACTTAAGTTTTAACTACGAAAATTTTCTAAATAATTCAAGAGTATATTTTTGTATATTATTTTCCGTATTTTATGTATACCCCATGTCTATTGTATTACCACTACAAAACTGTGATATATAAGTAAATATTGATTTAAATCCGTGAAATAAACTGAAATCTTGCATATGTCTGTGTAATTAGTCCTTTAATTATTTAAGAAATTTATAACATTTTTATTTCCTAATTTTGGCATTAAAAGCAAATGTTGTTTTATTCACTAGTTTCATAGTAATAATTTCCATTTTATAAATCGAGATGAATATATTTTTTATCCTTTTTTGTTGACGACAAAAGTTAATTCATTATTGAAATTGAAAATTAAACCATGTTGTTGGATGATAACTTAGTAGTGAATATTATATCATAATTTCTTTAACATTTAATATCAAATGTACCGCTAACATTTTCGCAGGTTGAGTAATCAATACGTGCTACTCGGCAAATCTATTTTATCAGACAAGTAATAACGTCAATATGTATCACTTGAACAAGTTTTCCAATTATTTCACGTTTCGTATTAAAATAAAAAAAAGAACGTCATAAACTAAGCGTATCTGTTTTAGAATCAGTATAAGAACGATAAAAATCGTTAGTTGCAAATTATACCTGCTAAAATGTTGACCAAAAATTAACTAAAATACGTATTATTTACTCATTTTCATCGAATTTTAACAAAAACAGAGCCTTTATTATGTATTAATTTTTACGTAATATAAATTAAAAAAAATGAAGGCATGATATTTATAAAAGCATGCTCCCGTATTGAACGTATTTGATGCGAAAGCAGTGTATTACAGATTGAATGATTAACGAAGTAGTTGTATAAATTAGACGAGAGAAATTCTTTAAGAACGCTTCTGTCTTGAAAATGAAATATAAATTTAAATAGACACAAAAGTACAACAAAATTTATATTATGTAAACACGCATTTGTTATATAAAAGATAAAATGTTTTTTTTTATTCACTAGATCAATTCAACCTGACATCGAATGATTTTGGTTTTTACCCAGATTTCAAAGTATTGCTCTTATGGGTATAGCACTAAACGTCAAAATTCTAAGACAATAGTTATTTTAAATAATAAGATTATTCTCCCTATATCGTGATTAAACGATGTATAAAAAAGTTTCCGTATAGTTTACTGATACTTATGAAGAACTGATTTTGTATAAATTACGTTTGATTAAAATGTACAAAGAACTAAAATAAAAGTTTTTTAAAATTGTTGTGGATATATAATACGAAAAGATTTTATTGTGTTTATTGCAAGAAAAATAGATAGTCTAAAACATTTATCAGGTGATGGAAACGATAAACGGAACAAATCTATTACCCTAGGTACAAAAACGCGCCAAATCATTTGGCAATGCTTCTATATTCAAAAAAAAAAGATAGTTACATGCGAATCATATAGGGATTTAAAAGAGGGCGATACTGCGCAAGACCTAATACTTCGAAACCCGAATCTGTATACAGAAATCTTTTCTAATAAAGTCTCAAAAGTAGCACATTATACGAAGTGTCAACCTACTATCTAAAATAACCGTTGTATTAAAATTTGGCATCATTTAGTGCTACTTCCATAAGACCAATACTTCAAAGACTGTGTAACATAGTCTATAGCAATTTGTAGTTCGAATGATGAATGAACAAGGCTTCAAGATTTATAACATAACACATGGGCTGAAAAGTCCTGGGCCTAACAAAAATAACACGGTTTTTTTGGTTCAAAATTAGCTTTATTCATCAACGTAATCTCCATCAAGACCAACGCAATCATTCCAGCGCCGCTCTAACATTTCAATACCACTTTTGTAGAACAATTTATCTTTTGCCTCAAAATAGGCCTCAGTTTCAGCGATAACCTCTTCATTCGTGCGAAATTTCTTACCGGCGAGGATTTTTTTGAGATCTGTGAACAGCCAGTAGTCGCACGGTGGATGTGGCAGGAATTCGAAGTTCAATTCATGTAGTTTTGCCATTGTTTTGATTGACTTGTGACACGGTGCGTTGTCTTGATGAAACGAAATTATTTTTTTTGCCGTATGCGGTCGTTTCTTTGCAATTTCAACCTTCAAACGCTCCAATAACGCTATATAATATTCACTGTTGATGGTATTTCCTTTCTCAAGATAGTCGATGAATATTATACCACGCACAACCCAAAATACCGAGGCATAACCTTTCCAGCCGATTGTTGTGCTTTCGGGCGCTTTGGACGAGGTTCACCAGTTGCTGTCCACTCAGATGACGATCGTTTTGATTCCGGAGTGAAGTGATGGATCCCTGTTTCATCCATTGTCACATATCGACGCAAAAATTCCGGTTTGTTACGTTTAAACATGGCCAAACACTGCTCAGACTCATCAACACGTTCTTGTTTTTGGTCAACAGTGAGCAAACGCGGCACCCACTTTGAACAGAGCTTTCTCATAGTCAAATGCTCATGCAATATAAAGCCAATACGTTCTTTTGATATCTTTACGATGTCAGCTAACTCACGCAACTTCACTTTTCGATCATTCAAAACGATTTTGTGGATTTTTTTGATGTTTTCTGGTGTTACCGCCTCATTTGGACGTCCACTGCGTTCTGCATCATCGGTGTCTCTACGACCACGTTTGAAGTTAGCAAACCAACGTTTTATTGTTGTTTCTGATGGAGCAGAGTCCCCATAACACTTTTCAAGCCATTGCTTCGCTTGAACGGTATTTTTTCCCATCAAGAAGCAGTGTAAAATTAAAACACGAAATTGTTTTTGATCCATTGTTTTGAAAATAACAAAAGTAGCTTGACTCTTAGCACCAATAACTCACAAACTAATGAATAGAATATCATGAAATTTTAACAGCTATCTTTTGAAGGTTAGTATTAACTGAGAGAAAGGTGACTGCAATAAAACTAGCGTCATCTATGTGTTAGGCCCGGGACTTTTCAGCCCATGTGTTACATCGTCATTCCATAAACCATAATTGTTCCTTCTCCACACTATAGTGTTTTCCTTCTTGATCGTCATTGTAGATTACAGAAGTTTTACGAGGTGAATCGGCAAGAGAGTACCAATGGAATGTAGAATGCTCTCGCTCTCCACATGCTTCTTTATTTTTCTCTGGTGGGGGCATTCAAAATCAAAAATCTATTTTGATAGACCATAAAATCTAGACTATTTGAAAAATAGAATTGGATATGAAATGAGCCGGATTACTCATATTTAAAGAATGCAATTAATTCACTTCTTGAATTACAGCATTTGTCTTTGTTATTAACAAAATTTATATCTTTTTAAACGATTTTCATTCGAAAATTTTGTCATATGAGGTATTAAAATTTTGATGGTACTATTTAGACAGTTAGATAATTTATCAAAATTTTAAAAAATTGACAATGACGTCATTGTTTGAAGACTAGACGTTGAGGAAACTTGTATATGTAATATGTAAAATTGATTGGTCCGACCATTTCTTTCGCAAATAAACTGCTTCAAATTTAATTAATCTATTTTATAATTTTGCTGCGCACAGTAAATAAAATCGTACTTTTTTCATCCATCTTTCATTTTTCGACAATTTGTATATTTTATGTTGTACCTCGTTTTAGTGTATATTATTAATCTAAAATGGACAAATTAAATATATTCACATTCTGGGAACTTCTATATGCAAAAATAGTATTAACATACGTAATATACGTAAAGAAATTTCAGTAATTAAAGACAAAGCAATAAATAAAATTATATACGGAGGAAAAAAGCAATATATTTTTGTAATAAAAAAGTGATAAGATAAATCAAAGAATTTCATAAATAGATTTGACTTAGTATATACAAATAAAATGAATTTTAAGTTAGCTTAACTATTTTTGCGTATGCTTATACCATAAGTTTTCTTGGTGTCATAAATAATTTTAGTTCTTCATCGGTAATTTTAGCTCTTCTTTCTTGATGTTGTTGGACTATTGGCGTTACTGTTTCTATCAGTATTTTTTTCAATTCCCCCGTAAGTAAAGTTCCACTGGTATAACCTTCCCGAATCTGTTCCAATCTCTCATCGTCTTCCAAAAAGAATGTGAGATATTTAAAAGAAACGTCAACTTCACAATTTCCACCAAGCTTACGATGTTCTTCAACAGATGCTTGTCCACCAGAAAACGCATGTTTATTAACCTTATTCTTTATTTGTTTTGCTGTGTCCGTTAGATAAATGGTTGAGTTAGGATCAGAAGCGGACATTTTAGTCTTAGCACCTTGCAGAGCCGGGAAAAATGTTGAATGTATCAGTGCAGGTTTCATAAATCCCAATCTAGGTGCTACATCTCTAGTCATTCTAAAATATGGATCTTGATCGATTGCACACGGAATCAGGCAATGGAGCTTTCTGCTACCGAATATATGAGGGAAGGTAGTTGAAAAACAAGGTGCTGCTTGGATAGCTGGAAAACTAATTTTACCGATCAAGTCGCTATCGCCGAATCCAAATATCCCCTTTACTTGATTAAATGTCACACACTTCTGTATGCGTACTACATTTCGGTAGAATTCCGGAGCTTGTCTGGAAGGAAAGAAAACTACATATATTAACGCGGAACATAATAAGAACGCTTTATTTTGTCCAGTATACTACAGATTAATCACGGGCATCTACGAAGTGTGGTTCAAAGGTAGGGACCAATAAGTGATAAAATGAAGACAAATTTATTATTAATTGCGACAATTTACATATTCACTTTATTGTTCTACATTTTCGCCATGTTGTTTCAAAGACTTAATAACGTGAAACAGTGTCTTTCAATCTGGAAAAATCTCCCATCCCAATTTTTGAATTGTTTCCGTACCGCATGCAGCCGTGTGCGGACGTGCATTATCGTGAAAGAGAACAATGTCATGCTTTACATAACTGACGGCGACTTTTAACAGCATTGTGTCGTCTTAGCGATATATCATAACCGACTGAATTTATTATTACACTTGTTTTAATACACTCTTTTGATAGACAACAATGAATTGGCTGCAGTTACAGATTACATTCCCAACAGACCAATAAATGCTACTACACATACGCGAACGAATCAGTACTGCCAACCGCTCCTATACTTGATCAGCCTATAATTTTTGAACTGCACCTCGTATATAATTTAAACATGCAGAAGTATATAACATAAAGCTATTTCTTATAACAATATTCTATTAATGTTTTTAAAAATTACGTTATGGTTTAATATTTATATGTTTTGGTATTTCCAAACTATTTTTTTTCTACTATTTGCTCTTGTGAAACTCTAAATCAAGGTCGATTAAACAGAACACCGGTTTTTATGCAAATTACTTATAACTTTTGTATACATAATTTCGAATTTAAATAAGACTGCTGTTAAAACCTTCATTGTAAAAATTATTTCTCAAGATCAAACGATTTATAGGTTTCTTTTCACTTCACAACACGTACGTGAAAGGTTATATATTCTAAACAAAACAATACACTCTAAAGAACTTATTCGTATACGCTCCAAACGGCGGTATACAGAGTAATAGAATGACATTATTGTCAAAATAACCGAGATTTCAAAATTTGGAGCAAATAAAGTAATTATGCATTGCGCAGCGCACGCTTTTATGATATTGATATAATAATTTTGTATCATTTCTATTTCCTTCTTAGATGAAACATTTTTAACGCGCAAAAAAAATATTTTGTAATACACTGTATACATGTTTTTAATATACATAAATTATAACTTGGCAAAATTAAGAAAAAAGTCCGAAATAATCTCGTTTCTCGCTATGCTTTGTTTACCCAAATATATGCCACTTAAATCAGGTTAGGTTTAGGTAAAGCGGGTGAAAAACTAATCTTTCAGATTAGTTTTGATAAGTCGTCAAGAAGGAAACATTGTTTTTAGCAATTATTTCTTTGTGACAGTTCAAATTACTACGATTGGTCAGTCCTGCCATTAAAAAAAAAAAAAACCAAATACTCGCATGACAAGAGCGACTACGCCCCGTGTGACTGTTATCCTAAAGTTTTCAGCTACGGGGTGATATTGTTAAGACCTTGACAATTCAATTTATGTATCAAAATAAGCGCTAAACCTATCATACCTAGCGCTATGCCGTTCTTTCCTTGAAGTCTGTTAATCATGTAATTTACAGCTCCCCGGTTTCCCGGCATCATTTTTTTATTTTATCCAACTCTGCAATAAACGAATCGAAGAGTTGATTTTTTGTAATTGCATTTTTCGCCGCTGGTAGATCCGTATTTTAGTATTTTTTAAATAAAACAGCACATGCCTAGTTTTTTGAATCAATATAATGGGGGAAGGGAAACGGAGATTAGTTTAAATGCTCTCGTGGTATTACATTGCTGTAATCTCAACGAAGTTATATCCTTATGGCAGAATTTCGTTCGAATAGCGTTTTATTAAAGAGATTCAATTTTTTTTTGTTGAAGGCGAGTCGAAAGTTCTCGACATACGGCTTTCGCCGGATTAATTGACGGTCAAAAGCGTTAAATGATTCGGACAACTGCAAATTTTGTTTCTCTAAATTGATTACATAGTTATACAGCGTTTAACATGTATATTATTAACATATGTATTATTCACATGGAAATAATTTTTCCGATTAAAATATTTAAAATTGTTATCCAAAACTATAAATTATATTGTAGGCATATTATTGTTAAGTGCCTTTTAAACTGTCTAAATACACAACACAAACGTAGAAATAGAAACCACATTGACCATGTAATCATAAAACCCTTAAAATTGTTTAGTTAGGTTAATATAACCTCTAAATTTAGTAGGCATTGCATTGCGACTAAGTGACCCTTTGAACCTTTACACTAGATAATGTAAACAAACATCCAGTAAGATATATATTTTGTAACGTAAACATTAAAGAGGCATTGTTCGCCTGAGATTGTAGTGGCTAAGATCGATTCTAAATTCTTGTCATATTGCAATAAGAGCAATCAATAAAAGTTATTTCATACGATTTTATAGTTGTTTTTAAGAACTGAAACGCGTGTTGTAATAACTTAATTTATATTCCTGGTCTTATGATTACCATACAGGGGGTAAAGGTAGACTGGAATACAATGGACTCATAGAGGAATACTTAATAAATGAAGCAATCATTACTGTTTTAATGTATACCAAACGTTCAATATTTACGAACCATCTCGGCGCTGACGATCCTTTTCTATCAATATTTACCCCGTTTATTTTGTCGTAACATTACTTATTACAAATATTGCTTGTGTTGGGGAATCAGAATGAAGATGTTAAAAAATATCAAATTATAAAAATTGTAATGGAACGGAATGCTTTTGTAACTCGCAGTACCTTTACTTTTTTGTATACACACTTATTACTTAAGTGCATTTTTATTCCTGTGTCTTTTCAAATTCCTCCCTCATAAACTCACAAACTTTATGTCAAGTATCAGCGTGCCATATTAAAAAACCAATACGATGCCTGTAATTGGGTATATTTAATATGCACGTAGATGAGTGCCACTATGTTCGAGCACGAACATTTTTTGAGTGAAAATATAAAAGTACAAGGGATTAAAAGAAATATGGACAGAAAAGAAAGATAATTACAAATTAACAATGAGGTTATGGATATTTAAAGTAGTAATAATAAAGTAATACAGTAGAACTACAAAAATCAAAGAGATGAATAGGTAAATTAAGCAAGAAACACTTGCAGCCTCAATGAGTAATATAGTTGACTAATCTCATTAATCGGAAATATAGCACTCGCTAAAATAAACAGTAGCGAAAATGCAATTACATTTATTTTTTAATTTGCAATTTATACGTTTAAAATTACAGAGCAAACTACTTTTACAAACAAAAAAATATCGGAAATCAAAGCTGTTAGTAACTGTTTTTAACAAGTGTCGCAACAACCTTCTTTATTTTATACTGTGAAAAATCTGCATGCAGTTCAAATGCATTTGTCTAGTTTGTTTTTTATATATTTTACCGTGAAACCTATTTAGGAGTGCTTACATAGATAAAGCTCAGACAAAATCTCATAAGATCACTACACAAACGAATTTTTGTTTAAAAAACAATGAAAGAGGACTTCAAATAGTACTAACCAAACTTAAAAACGTCAATTCTGGGGGGGTATATTCTACTCGAATGGCTTTTGGTTAATCAAATACTAAAACGCATCATGTTTACATTATTTATTCTGTTCAAACTTGCTTTATGAGATTTTTGCCTGAACTCTGCAACACTTACCCCATGTAATCAAAATTAGAAAATATGAAGGTTTTGTTTACATCAAAACCAACAGCAATAATATCTTTAACATTTTCAATTGTTAATTTTTGAGCTTCTTCTACTTTTAAGTCTTTCCATAATGTTTTTTCATCATCAGTCATTTGTATTACCAATGGAATATTGAATACATCTTGTAACCATTTGCAAAAAATAAAAGGTATTAGATGCCCTAAATGCATTGAAGAAGATGATGGACCTCTTCCAGTATACAAATAAAATGGTTTTTTTTCTTCATGTAATTTTAAGATAGTAAACATATCACGATGGGAAAAAAATATACCACGCCGCAGAAAGTGGTGAACTGGTTGGCCAATGATGTTTTCAAAATTATCGAGGAGGTCTTTATCTATCTTACTGCTACCAAATCGTTCTGAAATAAATAACTTGTAATTCCACAATTGACTAACATATGGACATCTTATTAGTATTTGAATTAATACAACGCATTAAATAAATAATACATACTAATTAGTTTATCGTAGTCAATACCGCCGTCTGATTTTCCTACAACATTCCAAGGGTCTACGATATCATCTTCAACCCCATTCTCATCCAGATGTAACTGAGAAACATTTTCAATATCTGTCGCCATTATAATTATACTCTAATTTAGGAGTAATGTAATAAATTATTATAAATTATAATACTGCTCTAGTTTTCACTAATTTTATTAAAACTTTTAAATATTACCAAACATATCACAACTGACACACGTCACATAACCTCTACAAACGTCAAATGTATGCGGAGTAGTGGTGGACGATATTTCACTGTCGGTGAACTTTTCACCGTGATTTAAAAATCCCGCCCGTGAATTTAAATATCAGAAAGCAGCTGATTTGACAGCATTTACGTCAAATAACTTTCAGTAGAGATTCAAGCGGTAACGATACGATGAAACGGTGATCATTGATTGGAGACCAATACGTGAATAACGAAATACGTTATTAAGTGAATAATCATGTGGGTTATAATACTTTACTTTACGCATATGTCACTGTATTTGTAATTATGTATTCGGTATCGTTTGAAAATTCTCGAGTATTTAAATTTGAATGATTATTGTGTTTGAATATATAAAAAATATATCTGGCATATCGATAATTAAAATGTGTCTTCGAGCTTGAACACTCTGCAAAATAGACATGCCCTCTTGCCATGTAATATACGAAATACTCGGCCTGCGAACGCAAAAGAAGTAGACAAAAATTGTAATTGTTATTTCTCAAAAATATTCTTGTAAATGTATAAATGCTTTCATTAGAATTAATGACAGACGCTTACGCGACATTCGAATATCAAAGCTTATTCGAAAAACCGAAAATATCTTAGCATTCGGCTATATCTCGTTACGATACGATATATATATATGTGTCATAAACGTGATCAAGTTTACCGTTTAAAATCGCGGTTATTTATAAATCACCATTCACGACGTTATTTAAAAATCAACACTAATGTGGAGTCAGTGTAGAGCAGGTGTAGAACACAGGCTATCACAGGTAGATGGTGCAGTTATCTGTGGTACATACATCATATGGCCACAGCTAAGGTACAATCTATGCTATCTATTACATATTTAAGTGCTTAAGGTTTGTAGAATCATAAAAGAAGAACTCTACATTATCAATATATCGATGTATGACAAATCAACGTCATATTAGATATCATACTTCGGCAGAATTTCAAAAGTATTATGGCGCGTACATAAGGAAGTAAACTACAAGGATAATGTAATTTTCAACTTACTTTAATTTGTATACAGTATTAAAATATAAGTACGCAACTAATTTCTGCTTGCAAAAATAAAAAGTGCACAGAATGTGACACTAGATATTTGTCAATTAAGTAAAAAAAAAACATAAATACGTTGAAATACGTGAGGTGATATGAATTTTTCATTTCAGTTATTCCATTAATAACATAACTACTTTTTTAAATTCCATATTTACACGTTTTTGATTAAACAATAAAGTTTAACATGTTAATCGAATATTTGTTTGTTAAATTAACCATTTTCTTCTCAGTGTAAGCTACATTTAGTCAATACACAGCTATATATCGAATAGACATAAGAACAGAACTTGAGTGAGGTAATCAGACGCGAGATACTGCGATGTTTTGTCTTGTATATCGATAGATACACACAAAACTATTTCGATATTGCGCTAAACCTCTACGTAATCAGCAAGGATGAACTGATATGAGTATCTTGAACATATATTATTATCGTTTTACATGGAGGTAATATCGAGATGTCGGCTGCGGTGTAGCTTCCACCACAAGCAATAAGTCATCTTTGACATCTACATGCCCCTAAACTAATCAGTCATTTTGCCATTCTTATAACGATTACGGTAAAATGAATGTATATATATATGTATAATTCACAGGTATAGCAGTAAACTCCATTCACGTAAATTTATTAATTAGACGGAACGCAGCGTTTCGAAGGCACGTGGACTCTCATTGTCAACTGTGTTACCGACTGTATTCCGCACAATTAATAAATTTGTATGAGTGGAGTTTACTGCTATACCTGTGTATTATACGACCACACAGTCCTTGCAATAATTAATTAATTAGTTAACGATATGTATAGTTTTTTAAAAATTTGAGCAACTTGTTTGCGTTTTGAAACTATTTAGCAATAAAATAACTACAATGACTAGCATCTTGTTCTGCAAAAGCATGTACTGCTATTTCTCCTAATTCTTCCGCTTAATTATTAACCGAATATGGTTTATTCGTGGTTACTGGAGGGTAGACCATGTGTTTCAAAATTTTTCTTAATGCGCCCCGACGAGATTATAAAATTGTAAATTTTGAATCTCTATGTATGTAGGGCATCCTTTTCAAATATATCCACTGGGATCGCTGAAACACTTGGATACAATTAACAATGAGAGAATGATATGACAACCAACACCTAACACAGCCTAATGCTTTCTGCGATGGTAAGGGTAGATATATCGGAAGGAATTCGTCATAGTTTAGTATCGATACAACTATGCCTCGCTTACAAGGTTCGACTGATATTAGCGACTTCACCCGGGGTCGTATCGTTGGCCAGAGTGAACGCGGCGCTTCGCAACGTGAAATAAGTAAATTTTTAAATATTCCGTTGTCCCCACAGTTAACCGTGTGATTACACAATTTAAACGCAAAGAAAAAACAACAGTGGAGCCGAGACCAGGTCGTGCCGGACCTTCTGAAAGAAGTAAAAGGGTGCTTGTGCGCGAAGTGTTAAGAGAACCGCGAAAATGTACAGCTGAGCTTGTGGCAACTTCCCAGAAAAGTTAGTGCACCGTTCTGCGATACCTCCACAGTGTGGGGATGTATAGAAGGGTGGCAAAGAAAAAACCTCTCCTTACGGCGTTTCAAAAACGAAATGCGAACGAAGCCCGAAGAGTTTCGGCGGTCTGTGATTTCTTCAGATGAAAGCAGATACTGCCAATTCAGTGATAGTGGTCGTGCGTGGGTATGGAGACGTCCATCACAGCAACTGGACGACAAATTTTTGCATTAGACGGTGAAATACGGCGGTGTGAACATCATGATGTGGGGCGCGATATGGTATGATGGTGGAAGATCGCAATTAGTAATCAGCGACGGAAATATAAATGCGGCAAAATATATCCAAATATTAACAGAAGGACTACTACCGATATTCGACAACGCCATTTTATCTAAAGAAGACGCCACTTTTATGGAGGATGGAGCACCCTGCCACAAAGCAAGAACAACAACCACATGGAAAAAGGAACAGGGATTCGGATTTTACCATGGCCAGGCCAATCACCAGACACGAATCCGATAGAGAATGTTTGGCACATAATTCAGACAAATATGGCGAAACGACCCCGAAAACCCAGCAATAAGGAAGAACTCGTGGCAGCTGTTACAGAAGAGTGGTTAAATATTCCAGAAGACACCATTAATCGTTTAATAGATTCTATGCCACGACGACTCGCAGCACTTCACGCAAGTAAAGGTGGATCGACGAAATATTAGTCTAATTTAAAAATTTTAAAATATTTTGTATATATAACGAGAATAGAATCTTTTGTTTTAATTAGTAGGTGTCTATTTTATTCTGTCACCCTAGTGTATCTAGTTGAGCGAACTGATGTCTGCTAGGTGTATTTTATAAGAAATAGTTTTGGTTAAATATAAATCTAATTTTCCAAATAATAAACAGATGTCTGCTCGGTTAAATTTATTAATTCATTCACGTTTTGTATATGTACAAGTATTATATTTAGATTTAAGTATTTACAAGTTCGAAATATTATTAAGCATAGTTGTATACACATACTGGACCCGCTATTTAAGAAATAGAAATATCGGCACATGATCGGAATGTCTCTTGGTAACCGCAACCCATCGCGCTAGTTCCATCTTCGCAGACGCCCCATGAGTTTCCTGTTTTTGATGTGATAAAAAACATTTTTATTAAAAAATATTAAAAACCATTTCTCAGATATTTTCTTACCAGCTTTGTAGTGCCATCTAAGAACGCATCTCTCGCAAGTTAAAGTTGCAGGCAGTGCAACTCTGTTCACAATATTGTTTTCGCCTGAGGAGACCATGTATCTATCGGACCCATCGGCTAGTTTAAGAGGCACGAAACAGTCTTCGCCTGTTTCTGGAGCGTTTGGATTATCCAATACGCATAAGCTACATTTAAAGTATTAAGTGAATAATTCTATGTGGCGGAAGTTTGTATATATATGTATAAAAAAGCGTATACCTATACAAAAATTCACCCCTGTGATTCGCAGTTAAAGTTATAGAAACGTCGATAATTTGTCCAGCGGAATATTGCCCTACTACTTTTCCGAGACCATATTTGCCCGTGTTTTCGTTAGCTTGTGGATGGGGGGATGTGTAATCATCGCCACAAAGTCCGCAGTTTCCATTATTCTCTACCATTCTCTGAAAAAAAATGTTCGTTAGTTGTAGATTTTCAATTGTACGTAGATTGTCTTGTATGAATCCCATAACCATACGAATAAAACTAATGCAAGTGCTACTCATACCCATAAACCACCGCAGTAATTGGCATTATCATTGTAATTTGCAGGGAATCCACTGAAGAACCTCCATACTGAACTCCGTCCAGGTGGGGATGTCATCATACCATGACCATCGACTCCATTTAAAATAACTATGGAAGCAATAAGGGTCAACACAATTTTACACATGTTGTAGATGGTTTGTGTAACAAGAGAACACTGAATTTTACTTCCCTTAACGCAAAATTTATAGGAACTCAATTTATAGTTTTTTAGTGATAAGATAGGAGTAAACAGAAAAGTCTTACGCATAATATAATTTTAATAAATAATTGTATAAGTATGTACCATTATTTATTAGTGTTATCATATGAGAGTGGTACAAAAGGTAAACACATCTAATCCCTCGTATTGTGCGTTTAATAGCTTTATTTCTTAATTGTGCTCAAGCGATGAATCTTTATTGAGGAAGATGTAATCCGAAAATGATCCATATTAATTGATATTATTAAAAAGCAATTGCTGCAGCATTGCCAATCGTAAAGATGAAAAGTATATATTCTTTTAAATTAAACGATATACTGCACATTTTTGTAATAGATGAAAAAATAAAAACATGGGAGCTGAGTTTGCCTATTTTTTTTTTGATTATTAATTCAGACATTTATTCAGTTTTCTTATTATCAGTCATAATCACAATTCCCATTAACGACAACATGCAGAACATTCTTTCCACCGACGCATCGAAGTTTTGTACAAAAAATTTAAGTGTAGGACTATAAAACGGAACTCAAATAAATCTGATATAAAGAATGAATAGTAACTCAAACAAATAAAACGATACATCTATAGACGCTGTCATTGATTATATTCCAATTAAGTGAACAACATTTCCAATATATATTGTTGACTCATAATGTTATTTATTACGTACAAATGTTGTTTACGGTATCAATCATTTAACGAGAACACTGTGTAACGAAAATGTAAGTGCCCCAAACCTATGCAGCACAAAACATTTATATTATTTAAACAATTAATATATGTTGAATATTGTACATACAATATGATAGAAAACGTGTTCGAAGAGGTCACGTCTTTTTTCGAATTATTTTTATGTTGTTACATACTACTACATGTTAAATCATATCAAAATTGAAACGTTAAATTACGTTTGACATAATTGACAGTAATCCTGCAAATAATAATAATAAAGATTTATTGTAAATTAAGGAATTACATGTCACACATCAATTATATAATTAATATTTTGCTTAATATAATTTCAAAAAAGGCTAAATATTACAAAAATATACATTTATGCTACAAGATTCAACATTGACGAATAATTTTAAAATGTCTGCTTTGCAAGTGCGAAAGTCAGTGTTTAAAGCGTAAATGGCCAATATGATGTGATAATCGAAGTCAATCTCTCTTAATATGAATTCCGTTAGGTATAAGCTATTCGAATGACATGACAAATGTCAAAATCATAAAACGAAAATTTTATGGGAATACTGTCATTGTCCGTCAATCTTACGTCCGTTTTTTTGTTGAATTATCACTATTCTTTTCATTTATTCTTAAAAGTATTATTATAGTTTTGCTCTTACGCTATATTTTAGTGAAGTTTGTATGTATGTTATGTATCTTTAAACGATGAAAATCTCATCACTAGGAACTGGATTATTTGCAAAGCGCATATATTTTATTTTTATGGTATATAATTTTAAATAAAATATCGATTAATCAAGGTAGCATTGGCAATAAACTAAAAAATATGTATGTTTTTCTGTTGATATTATTTACGTAGGTGTAATAAGGTACAAAGTGATTTTATATGTTTGAGGACAGTTTAAATTTCGCGCGGTGGATTCTAGGGGATTTGACATGACAACATTGTGAGTATCGGTCCTGTCATCTGCCTGTACGACACGTTATTTATTATTCGTTATTATTTGCTTCATTTTTACTTGTAATCTGTTCTTTTTAGAGCTACTGTTTATCAGTGTTATTTTCCATTTTGCTTAGAAAATCAATATGAAATTGATTTTTGGAAGATCGGTTGTCAATATTTTATCACCTATCCAAAATCTATTTGCTATGCTACTGGTTACGAATTCAAAACCAAATCGCCAACGTGACAAAAATTTAGCAAGGCGCGAAATTTAAACTGTCCTCAAACATTTAAAATCACTCAGTATACTTATTAGTGTCAAAGGATGCCGCCTCCTCGATAACGCGCGAATTTTCATCAAGAGAAGCAGTATTATTCATTCATGATTCGTTATATTGTTAACCGTGTAGAGGACACAGTATCAAATTTGTTTCCGCTGTCCCACTTTTTTTTTTATATTTGGAAATAGAATATAATGTCTAAATGTGAAATCTGTCGAATATGATGGATGCGAAAACAATTCCTATTCTCCTTTGTGCCTTTGTTTTTATACCATTCAAAATTATTTTTGCGTGTTACTTCTATGATTTCAAATAACGGTTGCCTTTTATTGAAATTCTGATAGGATATAATTTTACATGGCAGTTATTTAAGTTGGAATTAGTTACACGTATTATAATCTCGTGAATTGTTTTAACGTGCTTGTATAACTATTAAAAGTTTTTTCTTGATTATAACCAAAATGAAAACAATAAAGCAAATAGAATTAGAAGCCACTTTGACGGGACCCATTAATAGTACATGAGTATTTATTTAAATAATTTTGTATGTATCAATTTATACAAATATTAAGACAATTAGGCTTAATTTTTATAAACTACATCAAAGTACTTATTTATAACCTATAAGTAATAAATTATGTATGACTCCAGGAATTCATTTAAAAACGAAGCGGTGAAATTTGAGTAATCATAAAGTTGATACGATAAGGGTATCACAACAGCAATTACTAAATCCTTTTGCGGACACATATAAACCTTTATTGACTATAATAATTTACGACGTAGCGCACACGCCCGCAATAAATGTGTCATAAGATGTGAATAATAAATATATATATTGATTGTATTCTGTAATTTCGCATATAGTTTTGTGGATTATATATTCTAACAATCTAAGTGGTATGTAGAACTTGCACCAGGTACATGTATGAGGTGAGAGAGTAAAAGAGAAAACAACAAAAAAAGAATAGTAGTAACATATAAAAAGAATGGTAGGGATGAGAAGATTAAAGTTGGCAGACAGCAGGTTTGTGACTGGTTTAGCTTCCACAACTGCAAGAACAAGCAAAAGGGCTGATTAAGTTAAATGAAAGCAAGTCACACCAACATATTTTTAATTCTGTAGTTTATTACAAGCGTTCTTAGCCATTTCATCTATTGTTTTATTAAAAGCTACTTGAGAGTGTCCTTTAACCTATATGTACAGGATCATCTTAAGTGGAGTGGCGTGTCACGCCCCTTTAGGATTTATGACGCCTCTTTGAGAGAAATATAGGATTGGTATTAACATGCTGTCGCAAAAACTTGGGGGCTCCGCGGATCGCGGAACCTTGAACTCTAACCAACGACCCCAAACATAAAGATGGGCTTGCATATGCATCTAACGGCTTAACTACTTCCTAATCAAATCAATCCAAATGGAATTTCATCGATCTTCTTTTTGTTTGCAGACAGGATAAATAGGTTTAAGGTCAGATTCACCTTTTTTATTTACTACCTAGAAATAATGATGCTAATCTTAAGTTCTTAAATTTCTTCACCATCTAAGACATTTTTATTGAATCTTGAAAGGAGCATCCTTTGCGTGCTATCAAATAAATGGTTGATCGTGGGGTAAGATGTTGTTGATTCCTGGGAACGTGTTCAGAGTTAAAACCTTCATCAACTCTATACAGGTTCCCATGAAACGTGTAAACTGTATCGATTATTAGACAATGTACTGCGTTCTACAAAGTTCGGTGGTAATTTATCCTAGAGATATAAAATAATATTTTTATATATTATAAGGTGATAATGGAATTTAATGGATCTATGTTTTTGCTAGATCTTGCGGTGAGAAGTACTTTCATTTAAATTCGTAAAATTTAATTCAGTTTAGATGGGCTGTGCTTCCGAATATTGTATTATATATACATATATATAATATATACTAGGGTGACAGAATAAAATAGACACCTACTAATTAAAAAAAAAATTCTTTTCTCGTTATATATACAAAATATTTTAAAATTTTTAAATTAGACTAATATTTTGTCGATCCACCTTTACTTGCGTGAGGTGCTGCGAGTCGTCGTGGCATAGAATCTATTAAATGATTAATGGTGTCTTCTGGAATATTTAACCACTCTTCTGTAACAGCTGCCACGAGTTCTTCCTTAGTGCTGGGTTTTCGGGGTCCTTTCGCCATATTTGTCTGGATTATGTGCCAAACATTCTCTATCGGATTCATGTCTGGTGATTGGCCTGGCCATGGTAAAATCCGAATCCCCTGTTCCTCTTTCCATGTGGTTGTTGTTCTTGCTTTGTGGCAGGGTGCTCCGTCCTCCATAAAAGTGGCGTCTTCTTTAGATAAAATGGCGTTGTCGAATATCGGTAGTAGTCCTTCTGTTAATATTTGGATATATTTTGCCGCATTTATATTTCCGTCGCAGATTACTAATTGCGATCTTCCACCATACCATATCGCGCCCCACACCATGATGTTCACACCGCCGTATTTCACTGTCTGATGCAAAAATTTGTCGTCCAGTTGCTGCGACGAACGTCTCCATACCCACGTACGACCACCATCACTGAATTGGCAGTATCTGCTTCCGTCTGAAAAAATGACAGACCGCCGAAACTCTTCGGGCTTCGTTCGCATTTCGATTGCCCAAATCATTCGGCGCCGTTTTTGAAACGCCGTAAGGAGAGGTTTTTTCTTTGCCACCCTTTTATACATCCCCACACTGTGGAGGTATCGTAGAACGGTGCGCCGACTTTTCTGTGAAGTTGCCGCAAGCTCGGCTGTACTTTTTCGCGGTTTTCTTAATACTTCGCGCACAAGCATCCTTTTACTTCTTTCAGAAGATCCGGCACGACCTGGTCTCGGCTCCACTGTTGTTTTTCCCTTGCGTTTAAATTGTGTAATCACACGGTTAACTGTGGACAACGGAATATTTAAAAATTTACGTATTTCACGTTGCGAAGCGCCGCGTTCGCTCCGGCCGACGATGCGACACCCCGGGTGAAGTCGTTAATATCACTCGAACCTTGTAAGCGAGGCATAGTTGTAACGATACTAAACTATGACGAATTCCTTCCGATACATCCTACCCCTACCCTAATGACAAGAGAAAGTTCTTAATTCGTTCTTAGAATTTAGCTGTTTACATATTTATACCGCTTTACCTAGTGTCTATTTTATTCTGTCACCCTAGTGTATGTCTATAGCTAATTCAAATACATTCACTACACCCTACGAAATCACTATTAAGTTGTCATAGCAGTGCTGTGTATATTAAAATCGTCATCAATAAAACTGTTATCTGAAAAACATTATTATAATAAGCTTATCCAATCTTTCTTCCTTGACGTTTATCATAGCTACAATTGTAATACATATAACGTAAATGTAATATATTTGTTTTCTTATTACTTATTGAAAAAAGCAAAAAGAAGAAACTAGGGGGAAAACACATTCTTATTGTAGATTGTTCGCCATCAAATTATTTCGAGGTTAGGAATTCGAATTTTGCTTTAAAATCTTGGTTACTATTATTAAATATATTTTGAATGAATTCAGTAATTTCTTCCACAATTTAGGAACGTAAATTCTCTATCCATATTTAGAGGAGAAGATGAATTTACTGTAGGAAAAGTAATTTACCTTAAAATTATGTTACGAGTTTCTAAAATACTTCCGTTATATAAAAATGAAAATTCAACGCAGTCGTATTATTAAAAAGTGTCTATTTTATTTGTAAACGGATTTCGATTATTGATAAAATTTTTTGGTTCTCGAGAAAACAATTAGTTTTCCACTATAATTACGTAGGACCGTCATGTGATGACGAAGACAATGCGTACATGCAATAGGAGTTTTGCGTGTAACTCTGTAATCCTAATAATTCTTACAGAGCTTTTTCTTACTCTTACATACGTATGTTAGATAACATAGAAATTGCAACACCAAGAAGAGGCGCGAATTTTTTTTACCAAACTTGACAGAAACGTATAACTATTCATGGGTAATATTTGATTATATGTAATTTATTGTTGCCATGATTCAAGTGGGCATGGCATACGTGACACTTACTACGGCCTTTTCTCACATTAAACTCGAGTGTATTCCTTGTATTTGATCCAATTTCCACCTGTTTCTCTTGTCATATCTTTGTCTAACGCGTTGTTAGGGTTGATATCGTTTAAGTCGTGGAGAAATATATCGACATGGTGTTTTCAGATTTGTCATATTTGTTCAAAAATTGGCTATTCGTCATCGTGAGATTCGTCATCCGATTTATAGATAGCTTTTTTCGTATTTGTATATGTTTGTCAATAATGAATTCGTGAGATATAATGTGTTTGTAATTGTTTAGATATTTCTACGTTATTATTGTGTAGTTGATTGGAAATCAGTGATTGAACTAGTAATATAATCAGTAACATTTTTACTTAAATATTGTGAAAATATTTTAACTAAAATGGAGCTGTGTGTGCTGAACTATATATATTATTGTGTTATGTTTATTGTTATGTTGGAAGTTGCGTTTAATTGTAATATGTCTCATTTCTTTAATCTAATAGGTTATGTATAATCGATACTAAATTTGAGGTTTTATATATTAGTAGTATTCCTTATTTATACTCTATGTTGTTACATAAATTTAGAAGTGCAAGCTTTGAAATGCTATTTCCCAGTAAATGTGAGCTGTTTTAATATAAAAATTTTGCCAATTCAAATATTTCTGGCACTAGTACTTAAAGTATACAATTTTTCCGCCGTTCTTGTTAGAGATTAATATTGGCATTGTTACTTTAGTGTCAATATTTTTTCACCTATATTACTTAAAAGGTAAATACAGATAGAGATATATTTATAGCAGTTTCTCAATTGTTGCCCACTCCATAATTTCGATTTTGTTTCGAATTGCAGTCCATGGTCTCGCAGCTCGCGACTTACAGATTAGCGAATTAATCCTCCTCGATATTTACAACTTCTATCTCCTCTTCGTAATACATCGCTCTTACACTCGTAACAAGAAAATATTCTAAAATATTTACATAAATACAAATAGGTTAATTCTTCAGCGCCTTAGAAAACCATTCTTAAATAACAATTCCTATACTTTCAGTTCTTCTATCGGAAATAAGTGTCGAACTTTAAGCACTTGGAAATATCTCTTCATCAGTAGAAAGTAGTGTACAACATACTACAATCACGATTTAGATTAGTTTATTACAATCGTTCTGCTGGACATACTTGCAGTATCAATTCTTATATTCTACCTCTCGGCTTAGCATATTTACAAATTATAATAGATTACTAATTAAAATTGAAATAAAAAAACTATATAAAAAAGAAAATTAATAGTACAGTGAATGTCGTAGAGATTTTGTGCTAACTGAAGCACCTTTAGATAACCCCAGATATGTTCTCAGAATGCAATTCCTTAAAACAAAATACCGCCACGAAAACAATTAACTCAAATTTAGATGTTTTGATATCAAGGATATTCTTATAATTTACTCTAAAAATAATAATAATAAAAGTGTATTACCATGCAAAAATATATAAATATCGTATTAATTAAAAATTTAAAATTTAAAAAAAAGTTTAATATTCACATAAATTTATTTATTTATTGTTTAGAAAAGTAAATAAATTAACACAGTACTAAATATATTTATAGGTTACGTTACTTCAATATTAAAGACTCTTTCTTTAAGTTTTTCCAGTACACTAAAGTGAGCATGTTCAACGTAAAGATATAAATATTTAGAAAACAAAAAATAGTGGTAGGCCATGTTTATAATTCTTGTAACATGCACATAGTTCTATTTACCTTTTAGTTTGTCAAAATCGGATAATAAATAGAACATAGTCGTAACGGTTGTCAGTACCTTTGAAAATGCGAGCCGCGAAACGTCAAGGACAGAAACCTAGTGACACGGCGCAACCCGACAACCGTTACAACTATGTCAAACGGCCGTGAAAGTCTAAGATACTATTTAATAAATAAAACATGACTTGTGGAGTTTTACAAGGAACAGTCTGTAAAAGTAATACCGAAACAATAGTAATTGGACATACTACATTGACAGAAAATTATTTATCCGTTGACAAAGGAATATGTATTTTATTTACAGTTTAGTAATTTCCTTGAATCAATTTTAATCTCATTGTATCTGGCGGAACCTTGTAGTCTCTTATCTATTGTATATGTCTTTTTGGTAGTTTTTCACTACATGAAGATTTATATAAAGTAAATTACTTGTGCATGCTAAAAGCTATACATTTATGTCTTCGTTTTAAACTTGACCGTCAGTTTGAAAGTTTTGGTTACTAGTTTTTAGTTATTAAATAAAAAAATATATAAATTATTTGTATACGCCCGTGATTTCAAGAACACGAATATGTGTGATCGGATTTATCCCTTCTCTTAATATACTATTTCCTTTATATTGAAAACTCACAAACCGGATGTTAGCAAAATTCCATAGTTACCTTGCTGGTGTTAATTATTTGTATCCATTTCGGTAAGGTAGATAAATTTTGCTCAACAAACGCATTATACTCTCGTCGCTTTAAAACAAATATTGTGAACTTTACTATATCAATAAATTATATCAATTTTATGACTCAATGTATGTAGATTTATTGTCAATCAAATTATTAAAAGTAACAGTTGAAGAATGTAACCCTGCCAATTGTATGCCTTTTCCATCATTTGTAAAGCACATTTCTACTAAGTTACAACTTCGTTGGACTTACTTAATGGTGGTCCCAAATATATTTTCAAAAAGAAGAAAACCAAAAAGAAAATCGTCTTTTAGCAGGTCATATGTATTATAGTAATAATACAATATATTTTGATGACTGAATAGTTTGTGAAATATTAGTAATCTAAGAACTTTTAAAACTTGCGTAGGAAATATTACATGCCGATATATTTCTTACAATTCAGTCTACTAAATTAGACAGAGAACCCCTGTGCTGGCGGAGTTATCTATGCCTGTGCTCTTAAAACGCTGCGTTTCGAAATAATGAATTTGTTTGTGATATGGAGTTTACTGCGAAATCTGCGCATCCTAACTCAGCTTGTGAGCGAATAAAAAAAAGTTCCGAACAGCGAGTCTCATTGAGAGACTCCTGGTGAACAGGAATTTACCGTTGTATAACATTGTATAATCGCTGTTCACTTTGAGAAAAAAGTTTATAATTATTTATAATCAGTCTATAATGTACCTTTTATTCAGTAGATATCTGCTTACTAAGAATTTTATTCTAATTGAAATGATTTCCTTCAGAGGGCACCAGTTACAATAATAGACCATAATTGTTAAGTCTGTGTAGTTGGAGACAAAAGTTCGTCGTACTTTAAAAAGGCAAAAGAATGTTGGTTTTAAATGAACCAACTTTGCTAATTGATATTTTATCGTTACAGATAAATTGCTGTATCAAATATGGCTTATAGTACCAAAAGTGTGCAACATACCAACGAAGTTTTTAACTACTACTTAACTATGAATATCAATAATATTTGTAGAATATGTTTAGAGAGAGGGCCGAAGCTAATGCCTATATTTGATCCTATTAAACCTAGACATTTTTCAATTTTAATTATGGCATGTGCTTCAGTTCAGGTAAGTTTTGTTTACTTACCTGCTTTGTATAAGGTTGTACCACACAGTAAGATACAAAACAAAACGTACTGCAGGTTATCGAAGGAGATGGGTTGCCCCCATATATTTGTCAAAAGTGTATATCAAGGTTAAATATTGCTTACCAATTTAAATCACAGTGTGAAAGCTCTGATGCTAAAATGAGACAATACTTTGATAACCTGCGTCACATGCCCCCAACACCTGACCTTTCAGGTTTCATAGAAATAAAGAAAGATAGTTTTGAACGAACGTGTAGGAATGAAGAAAATGGGGCTACATGTGTTACTTCTCAAATAGCAGAGTTACATAAAATTCCAGTTCAAGGTGTGCATGAGAATATAGAGGCAAAACCGGAATCTATGGAGGATGATCAGATACTTTTAATGGGAAGTCTGCAATTAGATTCTTCCAGTTCATTAGAGGTAGGCTTACTCAAAGTTTATAATTAATTAATAGAAGTAAAAGGACATATCAAAACTTTATTCAGTGTTAAAAGGGTTATATTATTTATCTGGGCAAAACATGTTACTTTTCTAAAGGAATATAAGTATTGCTGTTTCAACATTAATCAAAACAATACTACTTTTGTTTTTTGTGCCACTTAGATCACTTCATATAATGGCAAGTTATATAAAAAGGAGGAGTAATATATTTTATAACTACAGGAATTGGGAAAAACATATCAAATATTTGACCTGAAATAGTTTCCATTTCATAATGTGCCATAGCAGTAATTCGATTTCCTTTTTACTCCACTCTATTGGAATGTTGAATTTGTTTACTAAATTCGAAAAACATAAAAAACCACAAAACATAAATCAATTCGACAGCTTATATTAAAACAAAGGTAGTCATGGGCAATCGATGCTTCAGGTTAAAGTTTTCTATCAATATATGTGCATTGCATTATTGGTTCGTAAAGATTTTCATTAGGCTGTATATTTTTAGAGCATGCCAAAAGCTAATGCATTGCCAGATTTGAAACTTGAATTAAAGGATACAGACGATCTGGAATTGAAAGTACAAGATATTTTTAATCCAGTGGCGTCTCAAAAGTCCAAAAAGCCACCCGCCAAGCCACATCAATGCGATACATGTGGTAAAGTATTCCGTACGAAGCCCAGTTTAGTACATCACATTCGTATCCACACTGGTGAACGTCCATACGTATGCCATTTATGCGATAAACGGTTCATAAATGGTGGTCACCTTCATACTCACATGAGAACACATACTGGAGAAAAGAACCACGCATGTGTAGCTTGCAGTAAGGCCTTCGCGACAGCTCAGCAACTAACTAAGCACACCATTGCTATACACACTTCGGAACGACCTTATGGATGTACGTACTGTTCAAAACGATTTGCTAGTTCTAGTAATCTCAATGCGCATACTAAAATTCATACTGGTGAAAAGAATTACCATTGTGATCAATGCGGTAAAGCCTTCGCCACAAAAGGGCAATTATATCAGCATATGCTGGTGCATACAGGTGAAAAAGCATTTTTATGCGAATTTTGTAATAAGAGGTTTTCTCAAAAAGCGCATTTGATAAGACATTTAAAATTGCATAGAAATCAGCAATAGCAATGAAATTAGTTTCTAATCTACGAAAATCTATGTCAAGTTGGTAAACTATTTAATGTGTTAACATTGTTATCATTTATCTTTCTATGTTAAAGTCGCAGAAAGCTACAGAATCTGTGTTATAGTAATCATTCCAATTATACCACAGGTATATTGAAAGGTAATCCGTAAGTAAGGAAGTTGATAATACATAAGTTGTGGTTAAATATGTAAAAGTTTGTAATAAGGTGCAGTAGAACTCGGCTATAACCACCTCGTGAGACAAATATGCTCTTGTAACAAAATGATGCTTTTGAACACTTACATAACGTCCACAATTTGTGGTTATAATTTCGCCTGTTTTATAAATTCTCGCCATTCACTTAAAAGAAATAGAATTGCTGCATACTTGCCCTTAAATATAATTTGAGTACGGATCAACAGTTTTTCACTTATAATTAGTATTAGATTGTTCTCTTTTTTTTACATGTTCTGGGACCTAAATTAGATTAGCATCAAAGTTGTCGAATTTCAAATTCTGTAATAATCAACTATTAAATCCAAATAACACTGATCATTGTAGATCCTCTTCCCATGGATTAAAAAAAAGCTTCTTTTCTAGGTTGTTAAATCCGGGTTCTACTATGCTTATTAATGTCGTGGTATATTTACATTTAAATTACATATAAATAAGCAGATTTTTTCGTTGATATACGCAAAATGACCAAGCATGACATAGAATTTTTCCCTTAAAAGCGATTTTTATGAAATCGATCTGTGATTATAGAAATAGTTTATATTAAACTGATCTGTGAAATTGTATGTGCATGGTCTGATATTTTAATGTAGTCGCCTAAAAACGTTAGATTTATATTTTTTAATAAATATGTGATTGCCAATACCTCTATTTCTAAAATACCTAACCTCAAATGTAGTCGAGTATAGCGTAGCTATGTTTCTGGAAGGTATCGATATATTTGTCAAGGCAATATGTCTATATATGTATTAGATTTAATACAGCGATAGTAATATCAACAAATTGTCACGTTTAACATTGTAAAACTGGATTCAATTTTTCGATCTGATAAACTTTTAACTTATTTTAAATAGGCACACGCATCGTACTTGAAATGATTTTTGTTGATTATTCTTAAGTGGAGAAATAAGAATTGACATCCAATAACACAAAATATCGTGAGGAGCTGAATTTAATTTGTATTATCTTCTTTTTTAAACAAAATACGTTATTTCTACATTCATACGACCTAGTCAAAAACCTAGGACTGCAGGATTTGGAGAACGGTAAATTCTGAGGAAGATTATGGTTTAATAATTTTCCGTTCCTTTAATTTAATAAATATGCACATTTATGTTCCGCAGATATCTAGGCCCTGTTTTTATACGAAGTATGCATAACATTGATTCAGGAGAAAATATTTTTTTAAAGTTTTGTAAATATTTATACTCATAAACTTCCATTTTACACTACAGCAGTACTTCATACATAATAGATAATAGTATTTATAAATACTATCAAAACTACCGAATAGTATAGAGTTCATCAAATCGTAGATAAACTTTTAGAAAATGAGGAGGAATTAATAGGAAGATTTCTTCTTAGCAATATTTCCAAAATTATAATACTTTAACATTATGATGTCATACTACCAGTTTCCTTTAAACAACTTGATCATCATTTCGTACATGTCAAAACGCTTACCCAGTTATACAACTTTCTTAATTATAATTTAGTTAAATCATTACTGAGATATAGTTGATGTTTTAATTTGGAGTAAAATGGAATGCAGAATGGAAAATTGTAAAAATATTATATAGTTATTTATCAAGACAAAGAAATGGCTATGATACAGAAAATTACCAAAAATTAATGTAAAATTAAGTAGACTCTATTTTTATTATTTTTTATTTTTCAATTTATATACATTTCATGAGAGCCTTTGTTATATAAAATCATTGTAACGCATATAAATACATTATTCAAATTTACACCATCTATTTGGTATCATTTCCGGAATAGGTCGATTGAACTCAATAAAAATTGTTCTTCACCTTTTGTTTATGGTGTTTTCCTAGTTTAGACGTTCATTGCTACTGCTGATTATTTGTATGCAGTAACTTTCCCGCTAAAACACTACTGGAGTGCGATTACATAATATGTGTAGACACTGTGTTAGGTGACTGCTATCGTAAGTAATATTAAGAAGATGTGAAATTACCTTTGTGAAATATTAGTTCAAATTATTTCAGCCTATTACAAATATTGTGTTTATGAGGAGGGTGCATCATTCATTACTTTTTTGTAACTTGTGATGTATGTATGATATGTAGAAAATATTCCGTCTGCAATATATCACAAACAGCTGAATAAGCTATAAATTAAATTATCCAGTCGCTATGAATTTACATCAGTAATAGTATAATAAGCTTAGTAGCATCTTTATTAAAAATAAATTATATTTTCTTCTTTTTTTATAGTTAAAATTATATTTATTAAATATTATATAAATATATAACATGCGTTTAAGTGAAATTTTATCTCAACGTAGCCTTTGACATTGTAATTATGTCTTAACCTTACTGAAACTCTTATAACGAATTTTGTTTACTATAAGTGACATGATAAATGTCAAAATAATAAAACGAAAATTTTTAACTGAATGAAATATATTTTTTTGCAGTAAACAAGTAAAAATAAATTCAACCAACCACTTTAAATCGATTTTAAATTACAATAGAATTTTAACAAGTTCGCTGTCAATATACATCTCAACGAATACCCTGTCAAATTGACAATTATTGCAACTGAAAATAGTGCAAGTTACAAAAGTTTTTATTGGAATGGACTACTATAGGTGAAATTTATTTGAACGCATTTTACATACATATATGTTGAGGCAGCTGATAGAGAGATGAGCATATCTCTCCATTCATCTCCGATCGCTAGCCGAACGAGTGTGTCCGGAGGTCTATTCTCGAATCCTTCGAATGAATGCGCGTAGTGCGATCCGTTCGCATGGTCCGTATCGCGCAGCGTAACAAATCCGTGTTCTTGAAATATCACATCGAGCGTTCGATGCGAACGCTTCAACAGGTGGAATAGGCGATGTTCGCTAGATGTCGACCATACTTTGACTGTTACGATTCTATTCATTGAAAGGGCTAATCAATCAGGATGCTGTATTTTGCAATGAAAATTTTCTTAAAAGTTCTTACCAAAACAAATACCCAAATAGCTAGTCAACAGTTTGAATCGATTAGCTACGTCGATAGATACATTAATACAGAATATTTTTTGAGAAGACATTTTGAACTTTTGAATATAATGTTACACATTAACGAGAAAATAAAACCTGTTGGATAGTAATGTTTTGTCTTCCACACACAGTGATATGTTAAATTGGTATTACAGTCAAACCTGGATAACTGAGAGCTCACGGGACCGCGATCTCTTTTTCTATTATAGAGGTTTCTCACTAACCCGAGTTTCTAGCTTACAGTTACAAAATGGGGTCTCTCTCACTTATAGAGGTCTATAAAAATACGGCAAATATGACGTAATTAGAAACAAAATACGTGTATGTATGGGTATTACATATTTATTGAAATAATAGCTGAACATAAATGTTTAATCCAAATGATATTATAACAACATTTACTTGAAAAAATCTGTTAATTTCTTTTGCGACTCTGTTTTTAGATTTTGTGTATGTTTTTCAAGTTCATAAATTTTATCAAATATGGTTTGATCAACCGCCGCATATTCATAAAATTTGTGAAGCGTCTCGTTTTGTTGGAATTTCCTCCATCTCTCTATCCAAAATGTATGATTGGCTGGCTTCATTTTCACTGTCATTTTCGTTAGTACACGAGCTCACACAGTTTTGAACGATATCGTCTTCGGTGTATTCTTCGGCGGTAGCCACGTCGTCGTCAATCTGTACGAAGTCTTCAAAGGTTGGCGTCGACACATTACCAATGGTATTGTGGGACACGAGCTTGGCCCATTCTTCACTGCTAGGTGCAACAGCTCATTGTCAAGTTCAATCTCATTTTGCTCGATCAGAAAGTCTTGTTTAGCTGGACAGATAGTGAACCCAGCTTTCTTGAAGCAGTTTTTGACAGTTACGTCACTCACTGCATACCATGCTCATCTTGCAAATTTCGTAGCCAGGAGTATATTTATCTCAAGACTAATCTTCTCTTCCAAGCAGGTAAACGTATGCTTTATAACTTCTCTGCGATAAACCCGTTTCAATGTATGAATGATACCTTGATCTAAAGGTTGAAGTTTACTGGTGGTATTGGTATAAATATAACTTTGACATTTGCAAGTGTTGGTAAGTCCGTATGAGCAGTACAGTTGTCAATAAAAAGCAAAATATTTTTTCGCTTCTTTTTCATTTGCTTGTCAACTTTTTTTAACCAATCTTTGAACAATTCCTTAGTCATCCAAGCTTTTGTATTACTCGCATAATCAACGGGTAGAGTCTTGACACCTTTAAAGCATCTAGGTCGCTTAGATTTCCCAATGATTAGAAGAGGGAGTTTGTCTGTACCGGTCATGTTAACACATTGATGAATAGTAAGGCGTTCCTTGCTTTGTTTACCTCCGTGGCATTTTTCGCCCTTGAAAATGAATGTTTTGTTCATTTCGGCAAATCTTCAGTCCGTTGGTCACATACTCCCTGATCCACAGATTTACTTTCCCCGGCTGCTTTTTTGAAAGTTATATCATGGCGTTTTTTAAAACCCTCTAACCAGCCGTTACTAGCTGAAAAGTTCCGGATTCCCCATTTTGTGGCGAAGTCTTTAGATTTTTGTTTCAGCAGTGGTCCATCTATGGGAATGTTCTTATCGAGGGTTTGTTTAATCCATCGTAACAGGTACTTTTCAACGTCGGGAAACTCAGAAAGCCGGCTTCTCTTGATATTTCCGTGTCCCTCAGAGCACTGAGACTTGATTAATTCTTTTGATTTTATAATTTTATAATAGGTGGATTCTGCTAAGCCAAAGTCACTCTGTATTTGTTTTCGTAATTTCCCAGATTCAAAAGCATTCACAATTTTTAGTTTATCACGTAAAGACAACACGTTGAGTTTTCGTTTAGACATTATGAGTAAGTACGGTAACTTTCTTCGCAGCTGCTGTTTATGAACTGACTGTAACAAGCACATTTGGCTTTTTGTATAGAATGAGTTCCTCGAACTATGATAACAAAACAATAAACAGACGCACATTTGGTTTGAATTAAATAAAAGTCCCTGGAAATTTAAGAATGAGTGATAAATAGCATAGTAGTCATAAACGTGTTTAATTGTCGCTTATAGAGGTATAGGCAGGTATCAATCTCACTTGAAGAGGTTCAGCCGTGAAAAATGACTGTCACTTATACAGGTTTTATGTTTCTCACTTATAGAGGTGTTAGGAGGGCAAAATGACGGGACCTGGTAAATACTCTCATTAATAGAGTTTTCTCGCTTACCCAGTTCTCACTTACTCAGGTTTGACTGTATTTTAAATAGTAAATCTTATCAAATTCGTCAGAAACTGGTAGCATTTTTTTGTGTAATCGACGTACATGTGTTATCAAATGTTCAGGTATAATATGCATTCAACATGTGATAAATGTAGGTAGGTGTGATAATTGTACTTAAATAAGACACCTTTCTATCGTACAATAGAGACGGTCAAACCTACCGAATATACTGTTTGATATTGAATTAAAACAATACAATTTTTGTTGCAAATAATATATGTATATTTCACTCATAGCTGATTAACATTGATATAAGATCAGGAATAAATTCAATGAAACCACAACAGTTTATTTTGATAAAAATACTGTCTAACGCTCGCTAATTACAGAAAATTCAACGATAATCACTTTCTTATAAATAAAGATGATGATTATTCATTTTAAGGAAATTAATAATACACATCTGTGCAGCTACGAGCATTTTGCATCACACATCCTAGAAAACCCCTATATTGTTTTATGCTACAGAAAATGTCTCCGTACTACCATGAAATATTCTCGCATGCACCTCATTTGCTAATATATTTGCGATACGATGGAAATGAGCTACTATAAAACGTTCCTTTTAATACATTAGTTAAATAACTTAAGACGCTTCGTTCAAATCAGCGCATAGAAACTTATAAAACATCATACGATTTGTCCGTATCGCTTGCGGTAAGGTATGCGATGTAATTGTTCGACGGTCCATTGATTTGAACTCTAGAATACGAATTCGAACGAAACGACCGTCGGACGATCACGTTGAACGTTCGACCGATCTCGAGAATAGAGCTCCAGAACACGAATGAGATATTATTGAAACATTGACCTATTCGAAACGCTCCCGGGACCATACGTATTTCACATAACCGCGACACCCGCCTCGACATATTATTTCATATTAAAATTCAGATAGGTATTTTAGGTAAGCACAAGCCTTCCTATTTATTATTAATTTCTTTTTAATTGGATTTCCTAGTTACTAGATATTAACAAATTTAGGGAACAATCTTACAGCAAACTAAGTAGTTCTGAAATTAACTATTTGAACGAATGTGCAAACTAGTATTTTGTATGGTGGTTGTTTTTATTTATTTAGTAATAGAAACAAACTGTAAATATTACTGTATCATTAAGTGATAAATGTTATTTATTTATTTATACGTTTTATACAGTTTACTTTGAGAGATTTTAAAAGCTATTTAAGATTAAAGAGATTTTTTAGAATGGAAATGTATTATTTGCAGTATTACTTTTTACATTTATATGTTACTGCAATACCAAGTACTTTATTTTCAGAACCAGCTCTGTTGATATATATATTCCATACTTTTAAGATAAAGTAAATATATAATATTATTAATGTGTTTTATTTTATTATGACCGCAGTTAACTTCTGCGCCGTTACGTTTTACGTTATTTAATACCTGGGGTAAATAAAATTCCAATAAGAAGTCGCAACTCTATTTCCTTTTTCTACAATTAAAAATTCACGGTTATAAGCCCGGTCATGTCCGTCAGAGCAGTTAACGTGGGTTTTATAATTTACAAATTCGAATCCATTATCTATTGCCGTTGGTATTAACTGTCATTGCACTGTACACCTTGTTTATATTGTATTATTTGCTTTATATCAATAAAGAATGTATTTAAAATAATTTTTCATTTTATTTACGTTAATTCTCTGCACAGAAAATTAATAACTAGAGTTGTTGTTTGGGCTATTTCCATCGTTCGTCGAACTTGTATAGTCCGAGGTTTCGGCAGTCTGTCTATTGCCGTTCTTAGGGCGCCCCTGAAGACGGCAGTAGGAAATAGCCCAAACAACAACTCTAGTTATTATGAGAATCCATCGTCAACAATATCGCGTTAAGAGACAGAAAATTAAAATTGTTTTTATCTTTTGAAGATTTATTATCAATATTGTCATGTTAGTTTTCCTTTCGCTGATGTAATTGCGTGTAAACAAAAAGAGTATAGCCCACTGTATATATATAAATATATTTAGAAAAAACAAGTCGATATATATAAATATATTTAGAAAAAACACAAGTCAATATATATAAATATATTTAGAAAAAACACAAGTCGATATATATATATATATATTTAGAAAAAACACAAGTCGATATATATAAATATGTTTAGAAAAAACACAAGTCGATATATATAAATATGTTTAGAAAAAACACAAGTCAATATATATAAATATATTTAGAAAAAACACAAGTCGATATATATAAATATATTTAGAAAAAACACAAGTCGATATATATAAATATGTCTAGAAAAAACACAAGTCAATATATATAAATATATTTAGAAAAAACACAAGTCGATATATATAAATATGTTTAGAAAAAACACAAGTCAATATATATAAATATATTTAGAAAAAACACAAGTTGATATATGTAAATATATTTAGAAAAAACACAAGTCGATATATATATATATAGTGCACAACAAAGAACTTACAAAAACTATACACGTGCTTTTACTATATTCTAAAACATGAACGAACATAACGTTCAAAAATTATACATCTATATTAGTTCTACCAACTAGCATATCTACATTCAACATAGCGGGAAATACAAATTTTAATTGCAATCCCAACATGTCATTCGTACAAAATCTACCTGCGACTGCTGACAAAAAATTCAAAACTAAATCGGCAATTTGACAAAAGTGTAGCAAAGCGGGAAACTCGAACTTTTCTCAGTTATTTCACTATACAACCGGTCGGAAGTACCTTTGAACGTCTTCTAGAGGACCCACGGCGCTGATATAAAGTCTCATTTAGACCCTTCGCCATTTAAGAGACACCCAAAAGTGTTTCCCAATGGTTGAATAGCTATAACGAATATATAAAAGAGTATTAATAATAATGCATTTCCGGCGATTTTTAGCACATTTACAATAAGTACTAGCATAAATTTCGTTGAAATATTACAAATAAGCCTTCGAATATAACTTACAAGTAACATTTTAAATTTAACCATTTAAAAAGCTAATTCAGTGTTTGACATTCGGAACTTTCTTACACAATGATTAGAACTCTTCCTAAATTGATATTTTCAATTTTCTTGTTATAATGTTTTATTTACTACCTCAAGCATGATAAAAATCTTTCTTTCGTTTCTAAATAATATTATCTTCTGTAATTAAATTTATTCAATAGATAAGGTTGCATACGTTTGATTTTATTTTGTGTGGTTCTTTACATCGTGCGACATCTAGGAGACACTCAAAGGTACTTCTACACGGTTGACTAACTAAGGAATGTATATAAACAAGGATAAAAGGTAGATTGTGACAGGTGGTATCACTTGTTACTGTCAGAAAAATCATAACCATCAATCAACAAACTAATACTTCAAAGCAATGGAAATTGGTGATAATGGTGTGACAATTAATTTCAAACCAATACAAACAGAAGTTGTTGATTTTTTCTGCGATAATTTAGATATAGTATGCCGTATTTGTCTGGAAAGATTTGATGAAGGCAGTAAGATGTGTAGTATATTTCAAACGGCGAAGTCTGTGCATGTATCAACGATGATTATGGCGTGTGCTGCTGTACAGGTATACTTTTATATACACATAATCTTTTTTATTTTAAGGTGATGATGAAGATTTTACTAGCTTGCAGAAGGTGATGGACTACCATCAACAATCTGCGGAAACTGTCTGACAAACCTACACATCGCATGGAAATTTAAAGTACAGTGTGAAAATTCAGATTTAAAGTTGCGTCAGTATTATATTAATCAACAACAGAAGCAGTTTGTGCATAATTTTGATAGTATTCACATAAGTGTAAAACATGATAATTTTTCAAGTAAATGTGATGATGCTTTTGCACAAACAGTCGCACAAACCCACATATCTGTAGGTAGTGCAATTTCGGATCATTTCTAATATTGATTGATGATTTGTAGGAACCTCTTCTAGAACAGCAAACTGCCAATATTGAACTTGTTAAGAAGGTGAAGCCTACAAAGAAATCTCAAAAGGTCCAGAAGTCAAAGGAACAAAAAATTCATCAATGTGATACCTGTGGGAAAACATTTAATAGAAGAGAATACCTCACTCAGCATATCAGGATACACACAGGTAGTTATCCCTATGCATGTTAAAGCAGAGGTTCTCAACCAATCTGTTGGACATTTTATAAATGGTTTGTGTAGTAGCTAATTACGTTGTAACTATTATTATGCACGCGAAATTTCACCTGAATATAGAATATTCAAGGCGATTAACGTTCCTAGCTGTGTCGTAAATAAAAAGAAAAGGTTGGGAATCACTGTATTACAGGTTGTAACAGACGTTTATAAAACAAAATAATAGTGTTCTATTAGTATTGATTTTAAATTTGAAAGCAGATATACAGATGTTTCGAGAGCACGTGGGCTCTCATTGTCAACCGTGTTACCGAATGTAGTCGGTGTGAGTGGAGTTTACTGCTATACCTGTGAATTACCATTAATTACTTTACTCAGTACCATTACTTTTTAATCCCTTGTAGTTGTTATTAATTACTTTGCTTCAGTTCAGGTTGCTACTTACAGCGTAACATTTTATTATGTTTTTTTTTTTAGGTGAAAAACCATACAGATGCCATTTATGTGAGAAAAGATTTGTTAATTCAGGACACCTAACGACACACATGAGAACCCATACTGGCGAAAGACCACATGCATGTAGTCTTTGTCCAAAAGCCTTTTCCACTAGGCAAGAATTACAGAAACACACAATGGTAGGACTAAAGTTGTTATCTATGAATCTTCTGATCTTCAATTAATTACAGGTACACAATGGTGAAAGACCGTTCCTTTGTAAAATGTGCGGAAAATCGTTTGGTAGCTCGAGCAATTTATATTCACATCTTAAACATCATACCGGTGAAAAGAACTTTACGTGCGAATATTGTAGTAAATCTTTTTATACTAAACAGGAATTGAAGCAGCATTTAGTAGTTCACACGAAAGAGAAAGCGTTTCTTTGTGAATTTTGTAACAAGAGATTTGCACAAATTGCACATCTTAAAAGGCATTCGAAGCTTCATTCTTAACGATTAAAAAAGGAATCCAGTTACTATTTTTTCGAATACTGTATATGTTTTAAGTATTTAATTTATATACTTGCTTTAAAGAACGTAAAATAATGTATGTATACAGGCTTTATAAATGTGATGATTACAAACCTCGCTACCAAGTAGATACACACGAATTTTATGGAAGGTTTAGTACGGCCGTGTTCTCTCCCCATTAGAAAATCTATATCACGCAGGTAGTATACCTAATAGCAAGAAATCTATAATATACGTGGTACACTTAAGAGCAAGGTATGCTATAAATTAATTGTACTATTAAAAAATACACAAACGAACGCTACATGTCTGCATTTGAATATTGTAAGCCATTAATAGTTTGTTTCCCAAAGTTTAAATTGTACGTTAGACGCGCTAATATAAGATGTGTATCTACTTTGAGTGATAAACCTTGTGCACAATTAACTTTTTGTCCTGAAAAATAGCTACCTGAGTCCATGGAAATAAGTAAAGCAGTTAATGTATTAAACGATAGATTCTTTACTTTACCTTTGAATCTAGATATATCTTTCAAAATTACTAATTCTTGCCAACCGTTTCTACTTCAAATTCTAGGGATACAATTTGCTTTAGAGGTTACGTTTTTCTTTTACTGCACCTTAAAGCATTTTAGGCACATCACTGAATACTACACTAAGGTGACAGAATAAAATAGACACCAGGTAAAGCGGTATAAATATGTAAACAGCTAAATTCTAAGAACGAATTAAGAACTTTCTCTTGTCATTAGGGTAGGGGTAGATGTATCGGAAGGAATTCGTCATAGTTTAGTATCGTTACAACGATATGCCTCGCTTACAAGGTTCGAGTGATATTAGCGACTTCACCCGGAGTGTCGCATCGTTGGCCAGAGTGAACGCGGCGCTTCGCAACGTGAAATGAGTAAATTTTTAAATATTCCGTTGTCCACAGTTAACCGTGTGATTGCACAATTTAAACGCAAGGAAGAAACAACAGTGGAGCCGAGACCAGGTCGTGCCGGACCTTCTGAAAGAAGTAAAAGAGCGCTTGTGCGCGAAGTGTTAAGAGAACCGCGAAAAAGTACAGCTGAGCTTACGGCAACTTTACAGAAAAGTCAGCGCACCGTTCTGCGATACCTCCACAGTGTGGGGATGTATAAAAGGGTGGCAAAGAAAATACCTCTCCTTACGGCGTTTCAAAAACGGCGCCGAATGGCACATCGGAAAGATGTCCTCCCATTCGGCGTTCACACTCTAACAGCCTGTTATGAAAACTCTGGAATGTGCGGTGTTGCAAATCTTGGGGAATGGCAGTGATTTCTTGTTGAATGTTCTCCTTCAGTTCATGGATTGTTGCAGGTCGTGTACGGTACACCTTGCCTTTAAGATACGCCCACAGGAAGAAGTCGCACACACTAAGATCAGGGGATCTCGCAGGCCATTCAAATTCTCGCAGGCCAATTACGTGAAATAATGCGTCTTCCAAACAATTGACGAACTGCTGCCATCGAATGTCGAGCAGTGTGTGACGTGGCTTCGTCCTGCTGAAACAACATGTTTTCCATGTTAAGATTAAGCTCGTATGGTCTCGGTGTAAAGAATGTTTGAAGCATTTCAACATATTGAGCGGATGTTACTGTCGCTGCACTACCATCCTCACGTGCAAAAGATAAGGGCCGATAACACCATGACATGATACAGCACACCATATTGTGACCTTGTCGCTATGTAGTGGTCGCAAGGATTGTCCTGGGCCCAATAACGAAAATTCTGTTTGTTTACGAAACCGTTCAGGTGGAAAGGGGCTTCGTCTGATATCCATATGTTACCAACGAAATTCGCGTCCTCGTTAATTTTAGCCAATATCTACCTACTAAACTCCATACGTGACGCTGGGTTTCGTTCGTGTAATTGTTGCACAATGTGCAACTTATAGGGATGGACATGTAATTCGTGCAGTATTCTTTGCAAGCTTCGTCGCTTAATCCCTAGCGTAGATGCGTGCTGTCGAGCGGAGCGGCGAGGATTTCTCTCGATTGCAGCTGTAACAGAGTCGATGTTCTCTGGGGTACGTACCGTTCGAATGCCAGCCGGAGCTTTCTTCTTCAAGACAGATCCTGTTTCTTCAAAATTACGCACCCACGTTGTAATCGCATGCGCAGATGGGACACGTCCATGACGTCCAAGCTGGTAATGCTGTCGAAATATTCTCTGCGCGGCAGTCGCACTATCACCATTTCTATAAAACGCTCTCACAGCTACTGCACGTTCCGCACCAGTCCAACGATCCATGATTACTAAATGGCAATGCGTTCGCAACAATTGTGCGACGTTACAAACAACTGGCGGCTCTACAGTGCTGACAACTGTAACGTTCAAAATTTCCCGCTCCCCTACGCCACCCTGTATAATTGACATCAATAGAGATTGGTGATAATGCAGTTTCATCTTTTGAATCAGAAGTAGAACCATTAGTTGAATAAGCTTAAATACTTTTGTCTTCGGTAGGTAGGTTCTTCTAATTCGGGATAGCCAGAGGTATTATTCAAGATAAGCAATGCGTTTAAAGGTAAGTTCAAATCACTAATTTTTCCTTTTAGCTTTAGATACAAAAACATGAAAACACAAAAATCCGCCATTGTAACACATCCCTTATTTTCGCTCATATACACAACGAGAAGATTTGGACCACCAAATGCCTTAGGTTTATTGGCTTTTTCAGTAACCAGCAGTTTCAGCTTATGAGCACCGAAAGCATTAACACAATACATGAAACTAAACCGATCAGTCCTAAACTAATTTTGCGACCTGGTACTGTTTTTACGGTTTGGTTTAGAAGGACGCTGTAGCGCTGGTGGGGTGCTAATTCCATATTTTTTAATAACTAGAGTTGTTTGGGGTATTTCCACCGTTCGTTGAACTTGTATAGTCCGAGACGTTTCGGCAGTCTGGCTACTGTCGTCTTCAGGGGCGCCCTGAGAAGGGCTATTGCTTGCCAGAGCAATCATGCTTCAATGATTTTTTATCTGACGTATTTGTCTTATAAGCTACAATTTTCTGCGCAGAAGGGGCTGCGTATTGGACCTGCGCGGGGGTGGCACGCAGTAGATCGATTTTTTGCGCATGGGCGGTCGCCGGTCTTCGGCTAATGCTCGATGTAATTAACATAATAATACATTAAAAAAAACTATACTTTATGTTCTTTTCAAAAATATATTTTTTTTTGTTAAATTTTATTTTTATACCTCTTCAAAATATGGGAGGTCTTTATGCCCCACCCTGTATTACTGTAAGCTTATTTTGTACACTGTTTTGAGTCATCATATGTCTCCAAATGTTTTATATCCTATTCCACATTTCTATTAACTTTTCAGACTTTCATTTAGTTTTATTTGTAAACGTATTTCTTTACAAACTCTTGCAGCAGGTAATGTTGTGTGCATCGTTGTAGATAGGTGAGAATTGATATTTTAAATTGCTAAATTTTAAAATAAAAGAAATATAGAAGCAACAGTTTTCAATTCAAAAATCTTTTTACTTCATACATACAAATATACAAGCATCAATATGAAATATAATTCATTCCTTATGGTTAATATTAATAAGTACACATAAAAGGTGAAATACTGGTATGTCAACCATAAATATAGTGTAAAAATATCCTATCTATATCTAACAACTTTATTACCGTTATATATATAAGAAAAGGCAGGTGTTTGAACTTTGAACTAACAGTTTAGATAAGGCATGTAACTATTGCTTCGGGTTAAAATGTTGAAAAAGGGTAAAGTGTAAAATTGTTCTTCATATTATATCACAATATATAATTGAAATCTTATATTTACGAGAACATCGGTAGAAATGATTGTTATTTTACAAAATTATATGTATATAAAGAACCAAGAGCTTTCGAAAACATACAGCTAAAACATTAATTAATTATTACAAATTTACGAATAAGTATAAATTATTGGGTAAATATAAATGGAAACTAAACAATGATCTTCGTACAAATGACGATATAAATGAGTAACAACCTTAAGAAGCATCTTATACAACCTATTTGGCACAACTGCAAAGTATAGATAACAATAAAATAGAACATACAATCACAAAATCTAAATTATAAATGCTTTAAGTTACATAAATTACGTTTTGCAATAGCTAACAAAAAATAAATTCATATCTCTGATTTCTTACGTGTTCTCATTTAAATGAAAATAAAAGAAAGGCAAAATGATTTAAAACTCCTCGGTTTGAAGCATACCATTACATTTAAATGTGAGGTAGTTTTTTTTTTGTACATTCTTACAAAGTACGGATCCTTCATTAAATACGGATACTAACGCGACTAAAAAAACGCAAAATTTCGTTGATGTTAGTATTTCAGTCATATGCACAGATCAGCCATGTTTTCACGTTATTTGTTTTATAGTACGTTAGTTTAGTTTTCATTAATGTCAAGTTACTTTTTCGTATTTATTTAAGCAATTGGAAACTGTATTAATTTGTGCGTATAGTTTTTCCTGATGCATTTACTATAAAACCACTAAAATAAATCTATTAAAAAAAATAAATCGTACGTGACTTTCTTTCTAAATTAATATTAATTCTAACTTATCTACGCCAGTAAGCTGCTTTCTTAAACAATATAATCGTTTTGTTAGCTACTGCATTACAAATTCTAATTCAGTTTGTATACAATACATCTTAAACATGTATCAAAATTGGAAGACAACCAATACAACGAATACTCAAAACTTTACATAACCCTAATAGTCAGTATTCTATAAGTAAAACAAATCCTATTGCACAGAATTTTGAAAATTCCATAAACTTCTTGTTGATCATTTTTCGGTCAATTCGGAAGTAGTTAGTGCATAAAATTGTTAATGGAAAACCTATACATTTTCTCCTATATACATCTTAAATACTACAAAAAATTATCGTACAAAAAAAATTAAATAGTCGCAATTTAAAAAATTTAATAATAGTCCGTTAATGAAGGTATCACTTGAAACGAATTACTTATTAACAAATTCATTTCCGATTGTTGTAATAACAGTGTATATACAAAAACAAACGAAGAAATTGACTATTGGCACCAATCAGGTTCCTGTAAAGATAAAAGAACTACAACACCATTTCTCTAATACATTAAATTTAAGCAATCGAAAAAAATAATTATACGTTATGAAAACAGTAGAAGAAGACTGCAAGACTTTCACTTTAAACTCTACATAAATTTGCAGAGAAGAGTGTTTTCGCAGTAACGGACGGCGCAGTTACTATCAATATTAAAAATAATGAAACTATTTTAATTTGATTATGTTATTGATGTAGAGTGAGGCTATTGTTTTATGTCATTAGCATGCCTTCCAGCGCTGACTCAGTGATACTGCTACGCCGGGGTGAAAATAAGTTGGTGTATTTGGAAAAATAGCGTTCTGCGTCTAATGACGTGGTGTTCGCGAATTTAAAAAGGTCATATTCGTACTCTTATCTCACTCATATCTAGAGTTAAGATACCTATAAGCACTCATCTACATAACAAAGAACGCCGTCGATTCGCCATCATCAATCTAATCCGGCTTGCATACACGTACTAACCATACGCATATGAATCACCGCCAAGTAACATCAAGTTTTTCTTTTCTTATTGCAAGCAAATATTTCCTTCAAGTAAGCCGAAAATGTGTTAATATACACTAGGGTTACAGAATAAAATAGACACCAGGTAAAGCGGTATAAATATGTAAACAGCTAAATTCTAAGATCGGAAGGAATTCGTCATAGTTTAGTATCAACTTACAAAGTTCGAGTGATGTTAGCGACTTCACCCGGGGTCGCATCGTTGGCCAGAGTGAACGCGGCGCTTCGCAACGTGAAATAAGTACATTTTTAAATATTTCGTTGTCCACAGTTAACCGTGTGATTACACAATTTAAACGCAAAGAAAAAACAACAGTGGAGCCGAGACCAGGTCGTGCCGGACCTTCTGAAAGAAGTAAAAGGGTGCTTGTGCGCGAAGTGAGAACCGCGAAAAAGTATAGGTGAGCTTGCGGCAACTTCACAGAAAAGTCAGCGCACCGTTCCGCGATACATCCACAGTGTGGGGATGTATAAAAGGGTGGCAAAGAAAATACCTCTCCTTACGGCGTTTCAAAAACGACGCCGAATGGCTTGGGCAATCGAAATGCGAACGAAGCCCGAAGAGTTTTGGCGGTCTGTCATTTTTTCAGACGAAAGCAGATACCGCCAATTCAGTGATAGTGGTCGTACGCGGGTATGGAGACGTTCGTCACAGCAACTCGACGACAAATTTTTACATCAGACGGTGAAATACGGCGGTGTGAACATCACGGTGTGGGGCGCGATATGGTATGGTGGATGATCGCAATTAGTAATCTGCGACGGAAATGCGGCAAAATATATCCAAATATTAACAGAAGTACTACTACCGATATTCGACAACGCCATTTTATCTAAAGAAGACGCCACTTTTACGGAGGATGGAGCACCCTGCCACAAAGCAAGAACAGCAACCGCATTGAAAGAGGAAGAGGGGATTCGGATTTTACCAAGGCCAGGCCAATCACCAGACATGAATCCGATAGAGAATGTTTAGCCCATAATCCAGACAAATATGGCGAAACGACCACGAAAACCCAGTAATAAGGAAGAACTCTCGTGGCAGCTGTTACAGAAGAGTGGTTAAATATTCCAGAAGACACCATTAATCATTTAATAGATTCTATGCCACGACGACTCGCAGCACTTCACGCAAGTAAAGGTGGATCGACAAAATATTAGTCTAATTTAAGAATTTTAAAATATTTTGTATATATAACGAGAATAGAATCTCTTTTTTTTAATTAGTAGGTGTCTATTTTATTCTGTCACCCTAGCTATAACGAAATGGCTTTTATTAAATGAATGCAGTTTCTTATCTAGATGCAATTGTTAACGCGTTAATTACATGTCATTACCGATCACTTTTAGACTTTAATAACACTCTGATAAATAATTGGTAAATTACGGTTGACTTATATATACTGAAAACATGTCCTCTCGCTGTAGGTCCAGTCTGAATTAGTACTATATTCATCCACAAATTGATCGGTTTCAATGAAGTATTTTCTTATTAAATGCATCTTATTCTCTTTTGCCAATTACGATATTACAATACTGCAGTATTAAAATGAAGTCTAACCAACAAAATATGTTGGAATTTAGCGCAATGTAAATGTGCGTTTAGGTTTTTCAAATTTATTAGTTTGCTTTTGAGCTGATCGTCAAAGATGTGTGCAGACAGAAATTTATTCTATTTCCGTTTTCTATATTTGTTTCCATGTAATTTAAAGAGAATTACCTATTTCAATAAGATAGACATAAATATAAAAATGATTGATTTCGGTTTAAAATTTATGTACTTACCTTGTATGTAGCTTCATAACCCCCTTTGCTTTTCATTTGCATATGAAGAGCAGTCAGTTGATCATTTGGCATTTCTACATCTCTGCTACCTATGTGGGCTGTGTGTTGAAAGTTGGTAGGTACCCCGATCATAGACCTACAAAACATATGTAGATGCTATTTGTTCGGAACAGATATTTATATAGTTATAAACTACAAGGGATACGAGAATAATTTTCTTGTAAATAGAATTCTTAATGCGGTGTCAGGTTTAAGGGTAAAATAACTATATTAATATTAGCACTGTATTGCATTTAGTTAAATATGTCCCTATTCATTGAAGGAACCAGCAAAATGGCACAGATAGTTACAAGTTGCAAAGCATTATTTTATCCCTCGAAAAAAATACTTAACCATACCAACATGATGGTAACTTAAATGTCCATTAAATATAAGTAAATAACCTAATCAGAGATAGTATAGTTTACTTTCTACGCATAACGGTATACTTAGTTAAAGAAATAAAATTTATCGCTCATTAAATAATTGCAGTAATCATAATGATAAATCATAACGGGGAAATACGATTGTAATTCCTCAATTTTAGGATTATTGATTTGCAGGAAATGTGATACGTTTTTAAATTTATCAATAAGCTTAATCAACATTAATGGTGAAGATAAGAATACGCATTTGAAAATGACAGTTGATACTATGATTGTTGAAATATTCCCAATCAGAATTAGCGCAATCAGCTGGATTTTATCAATTCGCTTTTGAAATTATATTAATTTATTTTTTAAATTCAAACTTTAAACGAATTGTGTGTTGTGGGAAAGGTGCAGGCAAATACATATCGTACTGTAAAGTAGCAAAAAAGGGATACTATATTAGACTGATGTAAACACTGTTTAGTCAGCAAAAATGTTAATAATATTTATTTTTTATGTACAGATACACGTAGATGAATAAAAATATATTAAATAAATGTGAAAATTAAAACGTTTAATTTAAATTTTGCTTTCATCAATGTGATCTCCTCTTGATTTAATAATTGCAGCAAACAATCGAGGCATTCTCGCAATAAGTTTTGCCAGAGTTTCTTGTGTTATTGAGGTCCAACTCGATTGCAATTTGTTCCCAACGTCAGTAGCTGATGTCGGAGCCGATTTCCGTACTTCCCGATCTAGTTCTTCCCATAGTAACTCGATTGGATTCAAATCGGGGCTCTGGGGAGGCCATTCCATAATTTTAAGAGTTCCTTCCTCTTCTAAATGGCGTAAATAGTTTTTACATAGTTTAGTGGAATGTTTTGGGTCATTATCTTGCTGGAAGATAAAATTTTGACCCAAAAGTCGAATTCCGGAAGGTATTGCGTGGTTCTCCAAAATTTCGCGGTAGCCTTCTTTTTTTTTAATATACCGTCAATTTTCACAATGTCCCCTACACTAGTTAGTGCCAGCAAACCAGGCCCAAATGATGATAGAACCTCCACCATGCTTCACGGTAGCAGCAATACACTCTTCTCTGGCACGTTCACCCACAGATCTTACGAATATGCGTCTTCGGTTTCCGAACAGCTCAAACTTGGACTCATCCGTCAGTAGCACGTTGTTCCACTCTTCTATGGTCCAGTGTTGGTGTTCACGGGCCCATTTAAGTCGCTTTTGCTTGTTTTCTTTGCGTAGTAATGGCTTTTTCATCGCAATACGTCCATGGAGCCCGGCTTTCTGTAGGCGACGTTTGACTGTGGAAATACCGACTAGTTTTTGGCGACCAACATTTAATTCTGCGGTGATTTCCGGGGATGTTTTGCGTATATTTAACTTGCTGGTAACCACTATTCTGCGATCATATGCAGATGTTGTCGCTTTTGGCCTTCCACTCCGTCTTTTATTAAGAAAACTGCCAGTTTCCCGATATTTTTTTACGTTATAGTCAACCGTAGCGTGGTGTATTTTCATTCTTTTTTTTTGGCAATTTGTCGATTACTTATGCCACTTTTATGGTAAGCTATTATAAGCGCACGTGTTTCCGTACTAATTTCTCTTCGCGGAGGCATTTTAAAAAATTGTCACACGAATAGAGTAAATACCACACTGCAACTGACCATAGGTTACAGATTTCACTATAATCTTCTAGGAAGGTAATTTAAACATTATTACCTACAATCTAATAGATGACTAAATTTACCCAGTAAATTCAGAGGGATTGTTATTGTAATTGCACCGTAATAAACAGTTTACGGTAATCCGACCAAGTGCAGGTAAATGATAGTAAACCTTATGCGATATAATGGGTGTTTATCTTACTGAACTACATTTTAAATACGTATTTCATTTTATTATAATGTTTTTTTTTTGGTAAACATAATACTATATGAATAATCCATGAAAACAGGGCTGCCTAAACACTTTTGAGCGGTAGTGTATGTACTGCATGTAGTTTCGTGAAATTTTGTACACATATTTTTTCGTTGTTTTTTTTCTATAGGGAAATAATTTACTTGAAATCGCTTAACTTAATATATTTTTAGTTTTACATTATAACAATTGTATACATATTAATATACTTAAACTCTCTTTTGTTTTGGTTATCTTGAAATTTTCAGTGGTGTGTGTACACTTTCGTGAGTAATTGTATATTTTAGCATTAGCTAAAAATACATATTATAAATCCATTAGTTACGCTGTATATTTTTAGAATATATATTATAGAATCATTCATTGTTCATAATCGGCTTTATACTGGATTAGTAATCCATAATCTATGTCGTCAGGTGATTAAAGAGTAATTCATAATGCATCCTTTTAAGTGCTAAGTGTAATCCCCATAAGCGTAGATTTGGAAATGAAGAAGTTTCATTCACTTCACGTTTCATAGTGGATTACCGTGCTTGAAAGGACGTTCTTGAATTATTTAGATATACACAGCAAAAATTATAACATTTGATAACACGCTTTTGTTGTTAATTATTTGACCGTTCATATTTTCGCTGTCGCATTGTGTAAATCAGAGGTCCCCAACATAAAATCTTTCTAAAGATACATTTAAAAAAAAAGAGGGATGAAGGCAGGACAAGCATATAGGGGGAGAAAAATGGTCAGCAACATCTATCGTCCTTAAGAATGCTTATGATATTATATATTTAATTTTAAAAAATCGCGTTTCCCCTTTCAAAAACTAAGAAGAGATGTAGGCTGGACCTAAAGTTGTGAAGGACTGGCTATCACACGCGGGTATTCATTTAAATATTGCTAATGACCATACAATGATGAACTCTTGATAACTGCATAACACACTTTTAAATATAGACAAACAATAAAATAATGTATATTACGAAATTGTATGTAAACCATTTACAATTACCCTGTTTATAATATGCTAGTGGTGTAAAAAGTAATTTCTCATATAATGGTAAATAAGTATTTTAAAGAGCGAATTAGTAACCATCCAAATGATTGATAGGTTGGAATACCAACAGAAATTAATCTTTCACAGAGAAGCTTATCCTAAATCTCTACATTTTTATTTTCCTCAGAGATGTCTACATCATTTTCGAGATAAATGCACTAATGAATATCTTTATTCATGAAATAAGTTCTATAAAATAAGAGAAACTTTACTGCACAATAAGGGTGCCCCCACATAAGGGTGTATTGTAAAACACAACCTATTTAATTGTACATTGCCCTAACAGCACGTTTGTTTTTTTATCATTTTCAACATTATTAGGAAAATTAATAACCCTCCTCGGGGTACTATTAATCTTCAGTAAAAATTGTTTATTGTGGAGTATGCTTGATTTTTTCATGTCCTAGTTTTAACGATGTTTTAGATTTAATTGCAAGCAGTAATCATTTTATTGCCTAAAGAATAAAGTTTTAGCTTAAAACAATGAAAACACGTATAAGTATTTGCAATCCCAAAGGCAAACTGGAAGGGCACAACGTTCTAGATTTTTTTAGGTGTACTAATTGTACATCAGATTTTACTATATATTTTTTATTTATGTCAATAAATCATGTCATCCTTTTCTCGAAATTGAACAGTAAGGCAATAAATATAAGAATTGAGATTCTGTTACTATCACTTAAATCGTAAACATTAATCATTGATAAGTAATCAACAAATAGGTTAAAATCTCAACAAGGATTCCAGTGAGGAACAGGGAGTATTGAAAACCATACGTTTCAATACCTTTTTTCTTAAGAAACCGAATAATAGGTATAAAAACACCAATATTTCAATCTTTTAAAATAAGAGTGATGAGATTTTCTTTAAAGCAGTGAATAAAAGTATCTAAACCACAGCACTGACAATTAAAATGGTACAAAGCGCATACAGCCTCCTATGATTCTGCGATAAACCCATTAGAATTTCATGCAATATTTGTTTAGACCGAATTCACTTACGTCATTGTTTATGTCAACGTTAGTAAGAATAAAAATATAATAAAATATCATGTGACTATATTATAACCACACTAATGCAATTAATATATAAAAAGAATATTGCAATAAATTACTATTCCTGCATTTATTTATCTTCTGCTTTATTGTCATATTTCATATACTAAAGATGGCAATACCTCTACATATACACGCTTGTGCATATTCTTTGCAAATATCTGGAAACTTATCTAATTTTTTCTTACTATCCAATTGAATTCTTTAAATAGGAAGCTTATCTAATTTTCATTAGAAAACATCTTCGATTGAATTCTTTAAATAAGTGTGATAACAAGTTCACAAATAATTGTACTTAATCTTGAAAACTATGCAAGAAAACCTGATTTATTTTCTGTATTATTTGCTATTTCATAAAAAAAACAAATATTGCCATTTTAACCTAATGAATGTTATCTTATTCTTTATGATAAATAAAAAATTCCGAAATTAAACTACTGTAAATTGTCAGTTAAATGTAAATAAAAACACATTTTTATATCCAGCAAAGGGTAATTTTATAACATTCTTAGTAATGATTGTAATTAGCCTTTGCAAAATCCTGTAATACAAAGGAAAACAATGTGATTCACAGCATTATATGATAAGATGTATAATTACAATATTTATATTTGGAAAGTAAATTTTAGATATCTTACCAATAGATATTTAATACTTTGAAATTGTAAGCACCATATGTAAAATTCCTGACTTTAAAACATTTTAATGTTACTTACCTATCAATTCTATGTCTTCTTTTTTGAGGCTGAGCAACACAACATGTAAACCAAGAAACCCATAATTCACTTACTGCGGCCATCTGCAACAATTTTTGTTGTATTAATTTTACAAATTTAATTTGCGAGTGAAGGATGTATTCACTAAATTCGCAGCTCCTATTATTGGGATGTAACTTGAAGAAACTAACCTTAATTCCAAAAATAGCATTCTAATGTCATATAAATAAAATAAATATTAAAATAAAACGCAAATACAGCAAATTCTTCGTTACATATGTATAAAACAAATAGAAAATTAATTTACTCGACAGTAATTTCAGTTCACACACAATTTACATCTATTAAGTTCAAGATACTATTTGCATTTATGGTTATGCCCATAAAAAGACACTAGTCAAAATACCTTTCAATATCCTATAATTAAAAAAATAGGCCTTTGGCTAAGAAATTGGTAGAAATAAATAACTTTAACAACAAAACGGACACACAGGAGGAAAATCAAGAATGCTAGGTGTAGCACACTTGTAATATCAACAAAATTACCAAGGCCACTAACGTCAATTATGTTGACAAGAGCAGGATGACAACTGTCTGCCAAAAAGTAGACAACAAAGCACATGCGTATCATACAATCATTTTCTCATATAAACATTGGCCTTACTGACCAACCATGCCACGCTTTTTGAAAATCCAGACATCTTTATGCGGTACCATGTAAATTCGTTCCAGTTGTTCGCAAAATGTTAAACAAAAAGATACAGTCAAATTTTCTGTGTTAAGTTATTATATATTTCATGATGTGAACTTGCATACACACAGAATCTTACATTTTTATCTAACGTAAAAAGAATTACAAAAAAATATTTTGAAATAAATATATTTTTTCTTCTATATTGCGCCATTGTATAATTGTTACAAACTGCCATTAAATGTTGTATTCTATAAAAACAGTTCTATTTATTTAAAAAAAGAATGTGAACCCAAGGTTAAACTGAAAATCAAAATACATGTTACTCAGTAAAATTGTTTTTATCACGATTATTAAATTTTTAATATGTATTTTTAAACTTGATTGTCGGGCGCCAAAAATTTTGAATTGTCAAAGGTTAGTTATTGGAGCGCAATCGCAATTTGCCAACCTCGAAATGCTAACTTCTCTTCACTCTTCAGCTTTCAGCTTCACATCGTACGTGAAGTCCTCCATCTTGTAGGAGTTGGCGGTAGGTAAGTCAAATTGATCTTTTTGTATGTATTTAACATATATTATATAGCGAGTAGGCGAAATTATCAGATAACATTAGACACCCTTTTACTTTCATAAATCCTATGTAAACTGGAATTCAGTTGCAATAAATTAATGATTAGGTAATCATGTCAAGTATACATTTTCAGTTCTTGTTCATCTTAAACAATTGTAGAGTTACATAATAATCAATGTCGATCACGTCTTTTATGTTACAGAAAATGGCTGGAAGACTGTTGGCATTGAGTGCTAGAGCAGTAACTGCTCGATCTATTCCTGTTGGTGCTTGCGGTGCCCATGATGATGTGAGAGCCGTAATTGGAAATCGTGAAATCGTAGGTTATGGTTACAATGGCCAAGCAAACTATGCTGATCGTGCAGAATTTCCTTTGCCAGCTATTCGATGGAAAGAACCTACGCCTGATATAACGGTAAGTTTATTTTTTTTTGACTTGACTATGTTCCATTAAAAAAATTTATAGGCTTTAAGAGAAAAGGAAAAGGGCGATTGGCGCAAGTTGTCTATTGAAGAAAAGAAAGCGTTATATAGGGCATCATTTAGACAAACTTTCTCCGAATTTAAGGCCCCTACAGGTGAATGGAAATCAATTTTCGGTTACAGCCTTTTCTTTGCATCTTTGGGATTATGGCTCTTTATAGGAATGAAATTATTTGGTAAGTGCTTATATATATATAATTATTTACGTTAGTAGTTGTAAATATTGTTTGTCAAGCATAATTTGTATATTGGAGGTTTTCGGAAATGAGTCGGTATGTCTTTGTTACAGTTTATAGCCCACTTCCTGAATCATTTGACGAAGACCATAAACGTGCTCAACTGAAGCGTATGTTGGATTTGAGAGTAAATCCAATATTTGGTATTTCATCCGAGTGGGATTATGAAAAGAATGATTGGAAAAAGTAATTAAACTAAAATTTTAGTGGTATTGTAAGAAATAAGTGGAATTTCAGTAGACAGCCACTGAAACTCCATTTTTGTACAATAGTAAAATTAGTTCAAATAAATTATTGTATTAAATGGTTTTGGAACTGTTACAACTACATCATTATAAACTTTTTGTGATAATATAGGAGCTTGTGTGTAGATCACAATAATACAACAATTTTATGATTTTGTTTTTGCGATGTCGATGAAATAAACCCTTTTTTTAAAGATAGAGCAAATATATATAACTCTTTAACCTTTAATAATAAAGTGTTACCGATTACGTAACTGATTTTAGCAATTAATAAAAGAGCAAGGTATTACTATTTTACGTTCGTTTTGACTTTTATAGGTTGGTACCAAATTGATTATACTCGACGGAATCAATTTGTTCACGTTATCGATTCTACTGTGCACGGTTTGCGTCGCTTAGTATCGAATATACTGAGTGATTTTAAATGTTTGAGGACAGTTTAAATTTCGCGCCTTGCTAAATTTTTGTCACGTTGGCGATTTGGTTTTGAATTCGTAAATAGTAGCGTAGCAAATAGATTTTGGATGGCTGATAAAATATTTACAACAGATCTTCAAAAAATCAATTTCATATTGATTTTCTAAGCAAAATGGAAAATAACACTGATAAACAGTAGCTCTAAAAAGAACAGATTACAAGTAAAAATGAAGCAAATAATAACGAATAAAATGAATATAAATAACGTTTCGCACAGGCAGATGACAGGACCGATACTCACAATGGCCACTCTTAACATGTCAAATTCCCTAGAATCCACCGCGCGAAATTTAAACTGTCGTCAAACATAAAATCACTCTGTATTTACCCAAAATATACTAAAATAAAGTGCAGGTAACAATGTAGATGGAAAACAATGTAAATTTGTTTACAGAATTTTCTAGTATTAAACTCTGATAAATTTTAATACCAGTGAAATAATACTTGCTGTGCAAAAAGTGTGAATTTTGAATTAGTTAAAACTTGCATAAACCATTTCGTTCGAAAAGAATGTGAATATGACCTTCATAGCCACAAATACCAACTTAATTTGTCCACCAGAGTTAAAAATAGTTCACTGGGTTTCTAATATTGGGTGCGTTCAGGGAGTTCTGGCGTTTGAGGTCATCGCTAGAACTGGTTGAACGGCCCACAGCATTGTTTTTTTTGACGCGTGCTCATTGCTTACTTGATTGTTGGTTTGGCGCGAACTTTCGTTTCCTACCACACGTTGTTGGGATGTGTAATATAAACAAATACTTCTCCACTATCTCGCACGAAAGTATCATATTACACTTTCTTACTTTACTATTGCATATAAGGGAATGCGAAATCCATAGAAGGCCTACTTTACTTAAAAATAATATTTCAAAACATGAATATTTGATTGTTGGGAGATACCTCCTCATTCGCCCCTATGCGCTTTGCAAATACCGGGATACCTCAATCGATGTTAATGGATCACTAGAATCTCTGTCGACAAATATACAAATTTCCCTCGTGTGGGACTCGAAAAGTAAACGAACGATTGTTTACCGTTGGAACAGAAACAAAAACTTGTGCAAAATGTATTCTTAAATGGATCCAGGTCAGGTTTGCCATTTTCTATCAAAAGTACGAAGATTTTCGAGAAACGGCTCTAAAACTAAAATTTCTGTCGATGCCTATACCCACCCTAAACTTCTAACACATGGGCTGAAAACTCCCGGGCATAACAAAGAAAACACGGTTTTTTTGGTTCAAAATTAGCTTTATTCATCAACGTAATCTCCATCGAGAGCAACGCAATCATTCCAGCGCCGCTCTAACATTTCAATATCACTTTTGTAGAGCGATTTATCTTTTGCCTCAAAATAGGCCTCAGTTTCAGCGATAACCTCTTCATTCGTGCGAAATTTCTTACCGGCGCATTTTTTTGAGGTCTGCGAACAGCCAGTAGTTGCTGGGAGCCAAATCTGGCGAATACGGTGGATGTGGGAGCAATTCGAAGTTCAATTCATGTAGTTTTGCCATTGTTTTGATTGACTTGTGACACGGTGCGTTGTCTTGATGAAACAAAATTTTCTTCTTTGCCATATGCGGTCATTTCTTTGCAATTTCGGCCTTCAAACGCTCCAATAACGCTATATAATATTCACTGTTGATAGTATTTCCTTTCTCAAGATAGTCGATGAATATTACACCACGCACATCCCAAAATACCGAGGCCATAACCTTTCCAGCCGATTGTTGTGCTTTCGGGCGCTTTGGACGAGGTTCACCAGTTGCTCTCCACTCAGATGACGATCGTTTTGATTCCGGAGTGAAGTGATGTATCTATGCTTCATCCATTGTCACATATCGACGCAAAAATTCCTGTTTGTTACGTTTAAACATGGCCAAACACTGCTCAGAATCATCAACACGTTCTTGTTTTTGGTCAACAGTGAGCAAACGCGGCACCCACTTTGAACAGAGCTTTCTCATAGTCAAATGCTCATGCAATATAAAGCCAATACGTTCTTTTGATATCTTTACGATGTCAGCTAACTCACGCAACTTCACTTTTCGATCATTCAAAACGATTTTGTGGATTGTTTTGATGTTTTCTGGTGTTACCGCCTCATTTGGACGTCCACTGCGTTCTGCATCATCGGTGTCTCTACGATCACGTTTGAAGTCAGCAAACCAACGTTTTATTGTTGTTTCTCATGGAGCGGAGACCCCATAACACTTTTCAAGCCATTGCTTCGCTTTAACGGTATTTTTGTCCCATCAAGAAGCAGTGTAAAATTAAAACACGAAATTGTTTTTGATCCATTGTTTTGAAAATAATAAAAGTAGCGTGACTCTTAGCACAATAACTCACAAACTGATGAATAGAATATCATGAAATTTTAACAGCTGTCTTTTGAAGGTTAGTACTAAATGAGAGGAAGGTGACTGCAATAAAACTAGCGTCATCTATGTGTTAGGCCCGGGACTTTTCAGTCCATGTGTTACACACGATTCAAGTCACTTTAACATAAAAATACGATATTTCCCTTCTTCTTTACGCCGAACGCATATTGCGACAAATTCGTATTTGACTGTTGGCTGCCTATTTTCACTCGCAGCTAGATTGTCGTGCATTTTTTCGCTAGGCAAGATGGCGACCGCTAGCTCGGGCGCCGGCATCTAGCGGTTGCGTTCAGAACGCTGCTCGAGCTAACGGAGCCCAGTCCCTAAATGAACGAATTGACTCGGTGAAACATTCTTCACGAATTTAGGAAAAATAAAACAAGTTACTATATAGATATATACAATGTATTTTTAATAATTAAATTTGTACACTTACTTAAAGGTGACATCCTATAAAATTGCCTTACATATCGAATAAATTTATTTTGTTACATAGATCTCTTTACATGTTGTTTATCTATTGAGTAAATATTATGTGGCATCAGTTAAATTATACGGAAATTGTGCATATGAAAAGAAGAGATCTATGTAATATTGGCACATTTTTTTACATAAATTATTTTTAAAATTCACAAAATGAGTATGTTTATATGCCTTATAAATATTGGGTATACAAAATTACTTATCAAAAATTCACAATTGCAATTAGTCGAAAGGGATTGTTATTTGCCGGTTGTGCTTTTACATATTTAAAAGAAAAACTACAGGGTGATTTTATATGTTTGAGGACAGTTTAAATTTCGCGCGGTGGATCCTAGGGGATTTGACATGTTAAGAGTGGCCATTGTGAGTATCGGTCCTGTCATTTATTATTCGTTATTATTTGCTTCATTTTTACTTGTGTAATCTGTTCCTCTTAGAGCTACTGTTTATCAGTGTTATTTTCCATTTTGCTTAGAAAATCAATATGAAATAGATTTTTTGAAGATCTGTTGTCAATATTTTATCACCCATCCAAAATCTATTTGCTACGCTACTGGTTACGAATTCAAAATCGCCAACGTGACAAAAATTTAGCAAGGCGCGAAATTTAAACTGTCCTCAAACATTTAAAATCATTCAGTATTAAATGCCTGTAAAACTATGAAAGGTCCAAGATCAAACTGTTGATCGAGCTAAACAAAAATGAAACAAGTAATAAAATCCAATAGGGCATATAAACTTTCTTTTTTTAGTTTCATAAGTGAGGCGTGTACGTCAGTTTAGACTACTTTTTAATTAATCTGAAATATTTCAGACGGTATTTAAACAGTGCAATTCATTATTAATTATATATAAATATTTAACATATTTAAATAATTTTATATACCTTTACTTCTTTGTATTGCACTTTCGTGCATAAAAACATACCCAATCTTGAATAATTTGAAATTGGTAGAGTATGCACTATCATACGTCTTCTTGTAATATATCCACACATGTCGCTTCTTTTTAAGTTACATATTTGATTTTACAAAACAATTTGTCTTTAAAAAAATATACAAATATCAACAAGCAGTAAGTTCAATCATAAAAAATCCATGTCTAACGCGTTATATAAAGCTCCGATTTCGTTGTGGCTTGTTATCCTCCAGAACGGGAAATTTAGAGCTTTCGCAGCTGCTTCCTCCTCTTGACCGTCGCCAATAACTACGTATGTACATTTTCGACCAAATCTTGTAACGATCCTCTCGAAGCAGTTTTCTTTGCCTAAGAATTGGAGAAACAGTATAATAGAACGTCAAATGCAGTTGCATTTGTAATTCATTAATTAAGGGTAATAGAGTAATAGGGTACATGGTATAATTTTTAAATTAAAATCGAAGCAATACGACGAGCAAAATCACATATTAAATTAGACAGCGAAATCGGATGATTATAACTGCCTGTCAATTACAACACCAATCTTATACAGAATGTCCCAAAAATTTTTTTCAAAATAAAAAGGATATAATAAAATAATGGCCAGGTTTAAACAACTATTTTTTAAATGACGATTGCAAGGACTGTGTGGATGTATAATTCACAGGTATAGCGGTAAACTCCACTCACACAAATTAATTAATTATGCGGAACGTAGCGTTTCGAGAGCACGTGGGCTCTCATTGTCAACCGGTCACAGTCGGTAACACGGTTGACAATGAGAGCCCACGTGTTCTCGAAACGCTGCGTCCGGCATAATTAATAAATTTGTGTGAGTGCAGTTTACTGCTATACCTGTGAACTATTTTTTATTAAAATACAGGCTTTGGGAATTTATTTCTTAAAATTTATGTCTTGTAAATGTTTTCCGTTACTTTGCTGGAACGCTCCTAAACGTGAGGCATATTTTTTGGGAACTATTCGGTACATATTCTCCGTGATATCGTGATAGATTTCTCTTTGAATATTCTTTTTTAATTTGTTCAAAGAGTGAGGAGTTATGCTTGATTACAAGGTCATTAAGGTGAAAATGCGTCTCATGTGAAAACAAAACGTTGTTGAAGAACCGTAACCATTGAATCATTTCATTAGCAAAGTTGAGCCTCTCAGCAGCATTAGTTGGATTTAGTTCTTGCACTAACTCCAACTCATAGGGTGGAAACGCAAATATTTACGCAATATGGGATGTATGGAACATTTAGGACACTTGTTCTCTTGCAAACGGAAAGGCCGCGAATCTCACGAGTCGACTGGTGCCCGGGTTCTCCACGTTTTTGCGGTTCTTGACGTCCGAGGATTGTCCATTGTCGAACCGGTGTTCTCCAACTTTTATACCGATTTTTTGATGAGTTCAGTACATGGTGCTTGTCTAATGTGACGCAAATGATAGAGATTAGGAAAGTTTCGTCGCGCAGTAGTGGCAGAATTATTGTTTTTGTGAGGTGAAATTCAGATGTTACTCGATTTTGAGATTACAAATAGGAATATACGAGAGATATTGGTGTTATACAAATTACGAACAGAGCGAAATTCGTCGCAGATTCCAGGGCGATTATAACCCGAAACGAAACCGGCGTTGAGTGCTTTGAAGATTGATCAACGCAATTGCATGATGATCTGGAAAAAAGACAGACCGCAGACCTCACACACGGAGCTTCCACTGCATATCGTTGTTCCAATGTAAACACATTCCCGGATATGAACATCAATGCAGGCTGTACGGTGATTTTAAACATCATCGGATAATAATTAATTACAAAAATTGGTGCACCTACCTATCTTTGTAGCAGAATATATATTTTCTATCGGAAAAACTCCTCCCAAACCAAATAATAACACTTTTGCTAATGCAGGAATTAATTGAGTGGTTGTAACTAACACATTCACGCAGTTATTTCTTGAATTGATTAATGTTAAACATTTATTTGCTAACGTGAGCCAGTTATCTGTCATCGATTCTATTTCTGCTCTTAATTGTAGCCATTGCTCTCGTTTCGCAGGTCCTAAGAGTCCACCCACACTGAAAAAGAGTAAAAGTTTTCAATAAAGAAAAAAAAATAAAAAAAAAAAATATCCGTACCTATTTCGATAATTATTGTAGGTATCCTTTATCTTTCTATATCTAAATGCCAACTTTCGCATCCAATCCACACCACCTCGTACTCCAGTTGCTAAGCATAAATTTCCACTAGTTGCTGTCGATGAATGAAATCCATCACTAGCAAAGTTGTAGTTTGTTAAATCTTGACCATTGTCATCTGACGAAACGTCATCAATATGAACTTGATCGCAGTCCTATACAAACTGTAATTTAGATACAAATGGTTTTATTTGCTATATAACTTACTTCAATGTCATTAAAGAAAAAATGTGTGTCGGCCATATTAAATACCATTTCTTCCATTCTGAATCCTAATTGCACAACACTTTGAGAATCCTAAAGTTGGATACCAAGTATGTTAATGTAAATATTACAAGGTTAGTAATTAGATATACCTTATTGTACTTCGTTGCATAGCTTCCTGTCAATAAACTGTGAAAGATTATTATCGTCTCATCAAGATCCCAGATGAATACCCTGTCCGTACTTGATTCGGGTGTTGTTGGTGATACTGTATTCGTTCTTCTACCTCGACCTCTTGGACCCCGTGTTTCCGATCCAATACTTCCAGCTGATTCTCTTGATCTTCTTGAACTATCGGTTTTTAACGGTGAATGAGGTCCATCAGGTAGGGATAATCCGTTTGACGGACTCTCTGAAATTGTAATAATAATATTTTTATCGACCTGGATCCCGCTTTAGCAGCACCATCTTCACTCCCGCTTGTATCACTGTAGGGGCACAACATTATATGTGTGGAATTTTATAACGTTTATGCGATGTAAAATAAATTTTGTGTTATTGTTTACATCAACGTGGAGAGGTTAGACATATATATTTTAAGGCCTTTACGAAAAAGAAGGAACGAGACTCAAGTATGTAATTTAGTCGTACGATGGCGCCACCAATAAGGTTTTGCTACAAATAAAATGTTTAATTTTTATATTTCTGTGCGCGGCACACACTTAGGAAATTCCTATTGTAAATTAATTTCGAGTATACGGGATGTTTTACAAGCAAGGACTACGCTAAAATTGGCATAGTCTAAATAGAACATTCTGCATATTTTTATATATATTATATACATATTTGTTCCCAAGCAGACATTTTTAAATATCGCCAGAGATTTAAGTTGCTAGTTCCGGGAATAAAGAATATATTTGCATGAATTAGCTTGAAAAATTAGAGAATATAGACTTTATTGTTGAAACAAACTTAAATCGCCCGGCAAATTTGAAATCTCTCATTGGGTTATGCCCCATATTTTTATTTTTTAAGGCTACCAGTTTATTCCATGATTTATTAAAATTGATTTCTTGCAGGCCTAAATTTGCATTTGAGAAAACGAAGTTAGAATGAAATTGAATGATTATATTATTTCTTTGAGTAGGTGAGATCTAGAATATTAGTGAGCTTTATTGAAAGGTGGATTTTTTCATTTCATCAAATGAGATATGTATATTATCAAAATGTGTAGTTAGCGTAAAGAAAAATGTTGAAACATCAAAATTCTCGCAGTAGTCTTACCTGGTAAAGATGTAGCAGCAAGTTGATACGTTGACGTCCCGATACTACCGCTTGAGCTTGGCGAACTTACATAAGGTGAATAGTTTTGAGATGTGTAATAACTAGAAGCGTATTGGTTAGCTTGGGCATCTGTCGTATATGTTCCATAACTGCCATAATCTACGCCCTGTTGAAAATATTATAATTAATAGCAGCAAGAGTTAAGATTGGATTTATATTGGAATAGCGAAGCTTGCTAAAAGAAATCAGTTTAAGTGGTATAGAAGTTACCATATATTAGGACAAGGTCAATGTTGTAAGGATTGCAATCAAAACAAGGGTTTTTTTTAATAAGAAATAATATGGAAGCAACGAGACAGTAAAACATCCGCATGTCAAACAATTTCAGAGAAAACGGCGAAACTTTTCAATTTCAATTTTAATTGTATACATCATTTTACGGAACTGTTCAATATACAAATGTTTTGTTGTTGCTCTACTCTCATACTGTTCGTCTTTGAAGAATTTAAATATAATTAGAAAACGTTGGTTTCTATAAAATAGTATTTTATTCAGTCCCTCTATTTTTTGTTTTGAGTACAATTCCTGTAAGCGAGTTCTGACAAATTAGTGTTATCTTCAGCAATATAAGTGGTGTGATTGCTTCAGAAATCGTTTGTAAATGATATGAGATTATGTGAGAATCAAATACTTGGTACTCGGATACTTTTTGGAATTGATTATCCATTTAGAAATCGAGAACTGAAAACAAATTATTGACGACAATTTTTTTACATGTGAAGGTTTAAATTTAATCCAGTTTACTTTAGGTATACGAATAAAAAGAGTAATTTTAGAAGAAAGTGTTCGATATGGGATAGAAAGAGAAATTATGAGGAGCACTTCGATAACAAACCTTCATCGAAAACCTAATTACTACTACTCCAATATGAATCTTTGCACAACAATGTTTGTGTACTTTCTACATTCTTTATTAACGTATAGAGAAGGCAAAATGAGCGGCGCACCATAGGCGTGCGTTTGGTAGTAGGTAAATAAAATAAACAGTAAGTTGCAATTTATAAAACATTGTGAAACACTTACCCTTTTAAGCATCGTTTTCAGTGTTATCACAAATTGGATAGGATCTGTTAAATATTTGCGACATCATATATGTTGCTACAGTTGTTGCAGCAAACGGAGTTCGCCATGAGGAAAAATGTTCTTATATGAAGAGAAAGACCGTTGGAAATGATTCATTATCTAGTAAATGAAACGGTAGATTACACGTAATGGTCGGTTTTTCAACGTACGTAACTGCGACATAATTATATACAGCATACAAAACTCCATAATACAATTGTTTAGAAAACTGCACGAACAAGGTATGCCACGGAATATAGACTAACGCTGTCAATAAGACATTTCGAACTTTGTTGAACATGTGCTTCACGCACGCCCAGTGAATTGCCGCGCGCATTTGCCATCTCTATTAATGGATTAATAACTGTGTAATACAAGATCAGATATTACATTTTCTGTTTCCTTTTAATATAAATTATAGAAAGAAATGGAAAGTGGTATATATTTTTGACATTTGTCAAAAAAAAAAAATGCAACACCATGCTTCACTATAACAAGTAAGACAAAAATGCTAACAAACCACGATTTCGACATTCAATAAAGAACTAACTCTCCTCATTCAGATAAATTTAGAACTTAATTAAGAAAAGAAATTATTACTAATTAATTTCCTTTAATTCAATCAACTATAGCATTCGAGGCACATGAACAAAATGCCTAAAAAACAATACCCAAAAAAAATGCCTAGAAGACAATGCCAAAGATAATAATGCTGCTAAATACAGTTCATGGTATTGGTGGGATCATCCACGGGGAAGACAATGTGACTAGGCAAAACGCTAACACGCGAACATGTTTCTGCCTAGCCGATGTTATCAACGCGGCTTCCAGCGTCTTTCTCATTCTCCAACTAAAATTGTTTCTCGTCTCCTGGCACTAGATAGCGCTAAGAAATGCTCACTTGGCTGCCCGTGTAGAGAACGGTGATATAAACCGAGAAGGAATTTGAATTGGAGGTGTGAGGAAGTCCAGGATGAAGACCTCAAACAACCAAGAAGAAAGCAAGAGCCCCTAGCAAGTAGCAAGAAATAAAATACTAGGAGAAGATGGAAGTGAACCAGAGTCCAGCCAAACCATTGATACAGTTGGAGGTAGAGAAAGACGCCCGAAACCGTGCTGATGTCGCCGGGTAGGCAGAAACATGTCCGCGTGTTAGTGTGTTATCGCCTCGCATTGTTTTTCCCGTGAACGATTCCGGTAGTGCCACGAGTGACTGTATTTAGCAGTACTGTGTGGGGTATTCGAAACATGTCCATCGTATTATTCGTTATATAATTTTATCGTAGTTATAGAAATCTCCCCGGTATGTTGCTCATCTTGCAAGAGTTAACAAACATATCGTACGTTGATGAATAAAGCTAATTTTTCTTTGTTAGGCCCGGGACTTTTCAGCCGATGTGTTATATAACATTATCAGAAGAATTGTGGACTGAAATATCTGACCAAAATATTTGTAAATTCTCTACGGGCAAGTCTGATGTAAACATATGTTCAAGTGGGTAAATTTAGAATTACGTCAGCTGTCTACACCTGGGTGATGTTGCTGTTCGTCATCAAAGGGTTAGAATGAAGATCAAAAATATTGAAGTAGTAAAATATAATTTAGTCTGATATAGAAATCATAATTGGTGACACATTATATATATATAGAGCCGTATGGTATGTTATATATGTTAACAAACCAAGTATAACATTTAAAAAGATAAAATACCTGTGCTGGAAATCCTTGTGCAAAGGTTGATGTGCCTGGTGCGCTGTAACTTGTATATGGTGAATATTGTCCCGTTTGAGAGTGTCCTGTTGTTTGAAACGGAGATGCGGGTGCGGAATACGGCGACGGTAAATATCCTGTACTCACTTTACAAGCCGGATTTAATCCCCGACTAGGTCCGAGGGTAGAATACGCATAAGACGAAGTATTATAAAACGTAGACGCCGAATTTATATACGCGGAAGCTGCACTGTTTGACGTACCGTACGCTTGTTGCATACTGAATTCAAAAAGTGGACTATTGAAGGATTAGGTGAGAGACCTTATTCAGTATTTACCTGTTATAATACTGATGAGCTGTTGAATATGTTTGTGAGTAGTCTTTATCGTACACGCTGCCTAAATCCACCGCGCTACCGTAGAAACTTGTAGGATCTTGTGATAAATTCGTCACCTCCGCTTCGGCTAAACCAGGACTCCTTATTTCACTTTTGACACCTACAGCGAAATATAATTCACAGATTAAACATTTTTTTGTTACGCTTGGAGAAGATCCCTTAATTTAAATTTTTTTTTTAACATTAAATATACAATAAAACGAAAAAAAAAATCATTTCAAACAAGCTGTTTCTCAAGTTGATCTTTGAGTTGATCATAAAGCAAGAGTTAGTTTCTTCGGGTTAGGTCAAATAATGCCTTTCTACTGTTACTGTGTTTTTTTTTATCGTGTAACGTCTCCATATTATCCACCATATTCATACGTAATGCCGTGTTCATAGTTGTTCACTTTTTGCTACGTAATAAAAAGAAAGTATTGTACCATATGCACAAACATTTGACTGCAAATTTCTATTTATATTCGTAACACATGGGCTGAAAAGTCCCGGGCCTAACACATAGATGACACTAGTTTTATTGCAGTCACCTTTCTCTCAGTTAGTACTAACCTTCAAAAGACAGCTGTCAAAATTTCATGATATTCTATTCATTAGTTTGTGAGTTATTGTGCTAAGAATCACGCTACTTTTGTTATTTTCAAAACAATGGATCAAAAACAATTTCGTGTTTTAATTTTACACTGCTTCTTGATGGGAAAAAATACTGTTCAAGCGAAGCAATGGCTTGAAAAGTGTTATGGGGACTCTGCTCCATCAGAAACAACAATAAAACGTTGGTTTGCTGACTTCAAACGTGGTCGTAAACACACCGATGATGCAGAAAAATGAGGCGGTAACACCAGAAAACATGAAAAAAATCCACAAAATCGTTTTGAATGATCGAAAAGTGAAGTTGTGTGAGTTAGCTGACATCGTAAAGATATCAAAAGAACGTGTTGGTTTTATATTGCATGAGCATTTGACTATGAGAAAGCTCTGTTCAAAGTGGGTGCCGCGTTTGCTCGCTGTTGAGCAGAAACAAGAACGTGTTGATGATTCTGAGCAGTGTTTGGCCATGTTTAAACGTAACAAACCGGAATTTTTGCGTCGATATGTGACATTGGATGAAACATGGATCCATCACTTGACTCCGGAATCAAAACGATCGTCATCTGAGTGGACAGCAACTGGTGAACCTCGTCGAAAGCGCCCAAAAGCACAACAATCGGCTGGAAAGGTTACGGCCACGGTATTTTGGGATGTGCGTGGTGTAATATTCATCGACTATCTTGAGAAAGGAAATACCATCAACAGTGAATATTATATAGCGTTATTGGAGCGTTTGAAGGCCGAAATTGCAAAGAAACGACCGCATATGGCAAAGAAAAAAATTTTGTTTCATCGAGACAAGTGTCACAAGTCAATCAAAACAATGACAAAACTACATGAATTGAACTTCGAATTGCTCCCACATCCACCGTATTCGCCAGATTTGGCTCCCAGCGACTACTGGCCGTTCGCAGACCTCAAAAAAATGCTCGCCGGTAAGAAATTTCGCACGAATGAAGAGGTTATCGCTGAAACTGAGGCCTATTTTGAGGCAAAAGATAAATCGTTCTACAAAAGTGGTATTGAAATGTTAGAGCGACGCTGGAATGATTGCGTTGCTCTTGATGGAGATTACGTTGATGAATAAAGCTAATCTCGAACCAAAAAAACCGTGTTTTCTTTGTTAGGCCCGGGACTTTTCAGCCCATGTGTTAAATAGAGGTCTTTAAACTTGATAATTGTCCTAAAACGTGTTATCTGATCGTCTGGTTGGCAAGGGTTTTGAAATCCGTATAAAAAATACTAGTGGTTTCATAATTAAACTTATTTTCGCGCCTTGGAATATAAATTAGCAATACTGCAATAATTTCGCATATCTGGTATATAATAAATTAACCTACCTGCCGAATCAGCTAGAAGAGACCATGTTGATGGTAAGTGCGTGGATGTAATACAGGATGTGGCTGCTGGAGTTGATAGAGCATCCGATATAACGTTTGCTGATGATGCCGTTGCCGGCGGCGAGCTACACGTAGAAGAGGAGTGTCCACTTTGTGGACTGCATGCTGTTTCACCGGCCAGTCTGGAATAAGATAGAAAATTATAAATTGTTACTGCATAGTTAACTATAGACTGTAGCTAATGTTGTAGTAAGAGGTCTACGTGCAGTCGTGAAATCTATGAACTAATTGCAGTGGTATACAAATATGTATTTTGTTACAAAAACAGTTTTCACTATTTCTCATGTAATTTTGCCTGGTAAATTCAAATATGCTATCAGAATTTGTCTATCACCAACCACTTTTCTTGTAATTGTAGTGTCTTGAAATAGCGTCTTGTACGTTTTACCCCCAAATTGGCATAATTTTCGAAGCTTTTTTAAAACAAGTATTAGTCTGGATAAATATGATTTAGTGAAATAACCGGACGACTCAGGATGTCTCTACAATGACTACTTGTATGGTGTTACGCATGCTTCAGAATAGGCCAAATATGTCAGACAGACTTAAATGACTTAGTCCACAATCTAAATTTGTAAAAGAATCGAGCAGAACTTATTAGACAAAGGGGCAAGAAATGCATGTTCCACAATACGCAGCAAGAACCGCAGCATTAATTTTCAAAACAGGCTGACCTAGTACTCTGTAGCGATGTCAATACTTTACTGGGGATAGTAAGCCAGCATCATAATTCAGAAGAGTAGAGATTCTTCATAGCCTCCTCAAAAACTAGTTTTAAAGCTGTTCTAATGCCAAATAAACGTATTACTGCTTCTACATTGAGGATTGAATTGTTCAACTGGAACTTTTTAAAGACTTGGTGGTCCGGTAGTAAGAGGCCCTACAACTGACTGCAGTAGGAGCCAATGTTGTGAGTTCAGGTCTCGCTAATGTTAGTACAGTGGCATTACATTTTCCGTCGTGTCCGATATGCTCCCGAGTCTTCATTCTTCTTTGGAAAAGTAATGAACTAAGAAAATCATAAAGCACATACCATCCTACACCCTAAAGTTCTTCCGGTTTTTACGAGTTAAATAGCTTATTACTCTCTGTTGGAGTGCTTACGATACACAAGCAATTATAAGAAAGGTATGAAGTATAATTTCCTTTATTCAGAAATAAGTAAGAAATCTACAAAGACACAGGATATCGGTCCAGTTATTCTGCCATCATTATTCATTTTTTATTTATATTTAAAGTGGCAAGAATGCCTAACCATCGTTCGAATAAAGCGACAAGCTGCATTTATTTAACAACTAACTAGAAATGACCAGAAATCCATCTTTATATTAAACACCGTAAAAATTGAAAATGAAACAATTATTATTGTTTTTGTTTTATTTCAAGTCGTACATCGTTCATTAAAAGTTTATTAATGTTATTGTTATTTTTATTGTTGTTCGTATTGTTACTGTTATTACCTGTGTTAACACATGGGCTGAAAAGTCCCGGGCCTAACAAAGAAAACACGGTTTTTTCGTTTCAAAATTAGCTTTATTCATCAACGTAATCTCCATCAAGAGCAACGCAATCATTCCAGCGCCGCTCTAACATTTCAATACCACTTTTGTAGAACGATTTATCTTTCGCCTCAAAATAGGCCTCAATTTCAGCGATGACCTCTTCATTCGTGCGAAATTTCTTACCGGCGAGCATTTTTTTGAGATCTACGAACAGCCAGTAGTCGCCGGGAGCCAAATCCGGCGAATACGGTGGATGTGGGAGCAATTCGAAGTTCAATTCATGTAGTTTTGCCATTGTTTTGATTGACTTGTGACACGGTGCGTTGTCTTGATGAAACAAAATTTTTTTCTTCGCCATATGCGGTCGTTTCTTTGCAATTTCGGCCTTCAAACGCTCCAATAACGCTATATAATATTCACTGTTGATGATATTTCCTTTCTCAAGATAGTCGATGAATATTACACCACGCACATCCCAAAATACCGAGGCCATAACCTTTCCAGCCGATTGTTGTGCTTTCGGGCGCTTTGGACGAGGTTCACTAGTTGCTGTCCACTCAGATGACGATCGTTTTGATTCCGGAGGGAAGTGATGGATCCATGTTTCATCCATTGTCACATATCGACGCAAAAATTCCGGTTTGTTACGTTTAAACATGGCCAAACACTGCTCAGAATCATCAACACGTTCTTGTTTTTGGTCAACAGTGAGCAAACGCGGCACCCACTTTGAACAGAGCTTTCTCATAGTCAAATGCCCATGCAATATAAAGCCAATACGTTCTTTTGATATCTTTACGATGTCAGCTAACTCACGCAACTTCACTTTTTTTATGTTTTCTGGTGTTACCGCCTCATTTGGACGTCCACTGCGTTCTGCATAATCGGTGTGTCTACGGCCACGTTTGAAGTCAGCAAACCAACGTTTTATTGTTGTTTCTGACGGAGCGGAGTCCCCATAACACTTTTCAAGCCATTGCTTCGCTTTAACGGTATTTTTTCCCATCAAGAAGTAGTGTAAAATTAAAACACGAAATTGTTTTTGATCCATTGTTTCGAAAATAACAAAAGTAGCGTGACTCTTAGCACAATAACTCACAAACTAATGAATAGAATATCATGAAATTTTAACAGATGTCGTTTGAAGGTTAGTACTAACTGACAGGAAGGTGACTGCAATAAAACTAGCGTCATCTATGTGTTAGGCACGGGACTTTTCAGCCCATGTGTTATTATTCATTCTTGTTATAATTATTAGATATAATTATTAACGAAAACAGTAAAAGTATTCACAAATATAAATACAAAACCAAAAGAACGATGCTATTAAAAAGCAATTGTTTGAATAGTAAAAACATGTACACATACAAAACGCAAAAAAATAATGGAAAATCCAATACAGTTTTAGAGAAATTTCGAACTAATCAATTCAGATTATATAAAATTTCTATATTCCATATTCTTCTGGAAGAAATGTTTTTTTTTGTTTAATCAAAGGTACTTTACCTATACAAATTAATTCATTCGATACACGAAAATGTATTTAGCAATGATTTATAGTTAGCCGTGAAATATGTTTTAAATGTAAGTAAATCGTTTACATTATTCTGCGGTTTTGAGGTTATTTAAGAGATTATTGCGAGATACCACAATGTTATCTGCAATGCATGTTTAACGCTGGTAAAAACAAACAAATTTACATTTTTTGTGTTTGTTAGTATTTAGATAAATATATTTTTTATATGTAATTGTATCCAGAGGCGAATATATTTTATTATTTATATGTATATAATAGTGTGGGATATTTTATTTTTACAAGACTGCGGCATCTTTAATTTAAACAAATTTACGTAGAAAAAAAGAGCGTAAAAAGAGAGAATTTCCGTTTCGATTCACCTTTGCTATGCGATAGAGAGTAAATTCGTGGTTTACGTACATACATACATAGTACTATTTTAATAGACGATTTCCAAACAATATATCTGTCAACTCGCCACTACCATAATAATTATTTGTGTTTGCTTAACTAAATGAACTTCCTAACCTAAAAACTCGTCCAAGAAAATAGAATATAATGAGTATTCTTCACATTTTAAACATGTGTGAACCAAATGGTATGCGTTTCTTTATCTTTAGCCGAGTTGCGGTGCGTTTTCTGTCCTTGTTAAATTTCGTCGTTCCAGCACCATTAACTTCGGAGTTGACACTTGTTGTTTTCTGTGTTTAAAACCTGTCGCAGCTTTAACATGTTTCAAGAGATGTTAGATGTTTATTGTGTTTTTGTACAAATCGTTCCTTTCCACGCATACATTCTTTTACGGTAAAGACGGGAATTGATTTTTAATCTTACAAAATTAATACGCATTGTGTTACGACGCAGGATTATTATATTATTATAAGTACTTATATTGTATTGTATTGTTTCACTTTATAAATGGAATTAGATGTTTGTACTATTCGTAAATTCTATACGCAATATTTGTATAATTAAAAATAAGATGTTTGCAAGTAAAATCAAAATGTATCGTTCCATATATGCGCTTAAAATAAGATTTATTAACGAGAAAAAAAAGATGTATTAACGAGAAAAAAAAGAGTAGCTATAATAATAGAAGGAAATATTTATATATTTTTAGTTAAAGTCTATTTATCTTTATAATGGTTTATGTATTACGAAGTTAGTGGTAATCTTTATTTCCCAGTAGAAACAGGTATACACCTATAGGTATTATTTTAGTTTTTCTTCAAATACAGTAAACATGTAGAGTGAAATTCCCCTTCGCGGACACCCCTCTTACACGGACACCTCCCTTAAACGGACAGTTTCTAATGGTCCCGACCGGCTCTCATATAATTTCCATTGTATTAACTCTTTCTTGGACGGACATTCTCTTGAACGGACGCGGACACGAGAAAATGTTCTCTTAACCGGACAAAAAATAAAACAAAAGAAACGTCTTATCTTATTAAACCCAGAGCTTTTAAAAACATTAATATAAATAACCTGCCTGTGACTTGGAAATACAATGAGAAAGCTTGGATGACAGGACAAATTATGACAGAGTGGTTGCAAGACCTAGATTGGAAAATGGCTAAAGAAGAAAGAAACACTTTGTTATTTTTAATGTAATTTTTACCGAATACTGACTAATAGTAAGCCTAACACATGGCCTGAAAAGTCCCGGGCCTAACACATAGATGACGCTAGTTTTATTGCAGTCACCTTTCTATCAGTTAGTACTAACCTTCAAAAGACAGCTGTTAAAATTTCATGATATTCTATTCATTAGTTTGTGAGTTATTGTGTTAGGAGTCACGCTACTTTTGTTATTTTCAAAACAATGGATCAAAAACAATTTCGTGTTTTAATTTTACACTGCTTTTTGATGGGAAAAAATACCGTTCGAGCGAAGCAATGGCTTGAAAAGTGTTATGGAGACTCCGCTCCATCAGAAACAACAATAAAACGTTGGTTTGCTGACTTCAAACGTGGTCGTAGAGACACCGATGATGCAGAACGCAGTGGACGTCCAAATGAGGCGGTAACACCAGAAAACATCAAAAAAATCCACGAAATCGTTTTGAATGATCGAAAAGTGAAGTTGCGCGAGTTAGCTGACATCGCAAAGATATCAAAAGAACGTATTATATTGCATGAGCATTTGACTATGAGAAAGTTCTGGTCAAAGTGGGTGCCGCGTTCGCTCACTGTTGACCAAAAACAAGAACGTGTTGATGATTCTGAGCAGTGTTTGGCCGTGTTTAAACGTAACAAACCGGAATTTTTGCGTTGATATGTGACAATGGATGAAACATGGATCCATGACTTCACTCCGGAATCAAAACGATCGTCATCTGAGTGGACAGTAACTGGTGAACCTCGTCCAAAGCTCCCGAAACCACAACAATCGGCTGGATTTTGGTATTTTGGGATGTGCGTGGTGTAATATTCATCGACTATCTTGAGAAAGGAAATACCATCAACAGTGAATATTATACAGCGTTATTGGAGCGTTTGAAGGCCGAATTTGCAAAGAAACGACCGCATGTGGCAAAGAAAAAAATTTTGTTTCATCAAGACAACGCACCGTGTCACAAGTCAATCAAAACAATGGCAAAACTACATGAACTGAACTTCGAATTGCTCCCACATCCACCGTATTCGCCGGATTTGGCTCCCAGCGACTAGTGGCTGTTCGCAGACCTCAAAAAAATGCTCGCCGGTAAGAAATTTCGCACGAACGAAGAGGTTATCGCTGAAACTGAGGCCTATTTGGAGGCAAATGATAAATCATTCTACAAAAGTGGTATTGAAATGTTAGAGCGGCGCTGGAATGATTGCGTTGCTCTTGATCGAGATTACGTTGATGAATAAAGCTAATTTTGAACCAAAAAAAACGTGTTTTCTTTGTTAGGCCCGGGACTATTCAGCCCATGTGTTACTTTTTGAAGCTTCAATTTAAAACACTCCCCCGAATTAAAAAATAGAGTGTAATATTTGAAATTGCGAAAGGCTCTTGTAGATTTATGACTTGTACTAAGCTAAATACTATTTCAATGATAAATTAAAATGCTCCTCATAGTAACAAAATAATTATTACTGATTTAAAAAACCAATCATTATCAGTGAATCTTTAATGATTTTATGACAGAATTCTGTATATTCTTTTCAAATTGGTTTAGGTGAGTTTTTTTGTTTACTTACACTAACAATATTTGTCGAAGCCACATATTTGATAGTAGCAGTGTAGTAATGAAAGTCATACCAGATAATTATTCCTGTAGATGTAATAATTTTTCCAATATTTGTCGTGGATCTTCTTCGCCCCAGAATCGGCAATTTTGTTTATTTCCCAATCTCCCCAATTAAAATCGTGTTTCCTCCCAATAGATAAATTTATTGAAAACATTAATCTCATTCGTTTTTTTGTGGTATCGTCCAAGTTACGAATTGACTACGTAATCCAAGTTCATTGGTTTTATTTCTCGAGTTATCTGAATCGCGTAAGTAAATGGGTGTTTTAAAATTTATGTTAAGTTTAAATCTCCTTTATTTTGCACGCTAGAAGGTAAAAGATTGCTATCGACTTACTTTGAATTCATTAGATTATCAAAAACATACCAGCAACAAATTTCAACATATGTTTGTATGTACATACATACTTACCCACACGCAGACTATTACACGAAACGGACCCAATAAATCCAGAGCACGCGGCTACAAATTTTCATTACTCTTTGAATTCAAATGTTTCTATTTCCAGTAAGGCACTTCTACGCCAACGGAAAAAATATAAATTCACTCCAGATAATAGAATAGGTAAAGATTAAGATCGGCTTGTATAAAATTCTCACTGTTTATGTAAGCGTTGAACTCCTGACATGGTCAATAACTCTTACCTGTGATACATGGTACCTATTCACTAAGGTTCAGGCTTTTACAAAGGATTTTTTATGCTCGATGAGTGTAGAACGTGTAATTGTTCAATGTAACTGAAATGCTTATGCTTCGCGTCGAAGTTTCTAACGATAGTTTAGTTGTACTAACAGATATTACAATTTTTAGAATTTCTTTAAAGCAGCGGTAGTGTATGTAACGTTAAAATATGTAAATAAATTCAAACTACTGATGGAATATTTCGATAGTGATATGGTATTTCCGAAGATAATGTATCTTCACACAGAGAAATGCTTTTTTAGTGTATGCAAACTTACTTCAATTAAGTAAACGGTTAAGTAAATGTTCCTGTATATTCACAGGTATAGCAGTAAACTCCACTCACACAAATTAATTAATTATGCGAAACGCAGCGTTTCGAGAGCACGTGGGCTCTCATTGTCAACCGCAAATAACCAATAAGCGAATAAATCGCTTCTTGATCCAGTTAATTAGTTATTAATGCGCCAGTAGCAATCCTGGACGAGAAGTTTGGCTTCCGCACCGGTTTCACTGCCGATTTTCAAATTCTATATTTTAGAGATCTTGTTCGGAACACAATTCATAATAGAGAAGTAGTCTAGGATTTTGCTACAGTGTAACTTGGTGGACTCCTGTACGATATTCAGAAGCGTGCTATTAGCACGAGTCTAATTTCAACTAAAGTTCTAAGTTCGGCACTATCGGAAGCAAATTTTGAACCTTCCTCCTTGTGCTTCGAAATTGCACTTAGTTTCTACGTATGATACCTCTGAGCCCGCTGGCATTGAACTCGTGATATACGCTGATGATCCGGATCTATTTGTGCTGCGAAAGTTAGTAACTGTTTACTAAGCGAGTGTAGATAGCTACTAATTAGAGTATTTCTCGGAAGGTAAAAATGATTCCTCGAAGAGATGGGTACTGAATGCGTTAGTGAAAACGTTATTGCTGCTGCTAAGATACCAGTTTTAGCTTCACGACAAAGTGTCAGACGGCAAGTTACATATGAAAATTTAAATACGTTTTGGTTTGCTCGTCGACATGAATATGGAAATTTACTCACAGAAGCAATGAAAACATTAATTCCTTTCGCCACGTCTTATCTACGTAAGAATGGTTTTTCGTCTGTGGTTGCGCTAACTGCTAAATACAGGAATCAGCTTTCGCCAGTCAAAAACAATTTGCTTCTGTGTGTTTCTAACGTAGATCCACGTATGGAGAAAATTGTAAATGAAAAACAAATGCAACCTTTTCAATTTTCTCTTCCCATCGCGTGTTCATGAGCGCGGAAGAGCGAAATTCGATTTTCAATTACAGGATTTTTGTATTGTCACCATGTCCATCTTCTTCCATATTGTTACAAATACGATTGGCAATATTTTTTTTTGTAACTGTTACGTAACACATGGGCTGAAAAGTCCCGGGCCTAACAAAGAAAACACGGTTTATTTGGTTCAAAATTAGCTTTATTCATCAACGTAATCTCCATCAAGAGCAACGCAATCATTCCAGCGTCGCTCTAACATTTCAATACCACTTTTGTAGAACGATTTATCTTTTGCGTCAAAATAGGCCTCAGTTTCAGCGAAATTTCTTACCGGCGAGCATATTTTTCAGGTTTGCGAACAGCCAGTAGTCGCTGGGAGCCAAATCTGGCGAATACGGTGGATGTGGGAGCAATTCGAAGTTCAATCCATGTAGTTTTGCCATTGTTTCGATTGACTTGTGACACGGTGCGTTGTCTTGATGAAACAACATTTTCTTTCTTTGCCATATGCGGTCGTTTCTTTGCAATTTCGGCCTTCAAACGCTCCAATAACGCTATATAATATTCACTGTTGATGGTATTTCCTTTCTCAAGATAGTCGATGAATATTACACCACGCACATCCCAAAGTACCGAAGCCATAACCTTTCCAGCCGATTGTTGTGCTTTCGGGCGCTTTGGACGAGGTTCACCAGTTGCTGTCCACTCAGATGACGATCGTTTTGATTCCGGAGTGACGTGATGGATCCATGTTTCATCCATTGTCACATATCGACGCAAAAATTCCGGTTTGTTACGTTTAAACATGGCCAAACACTGCTCAGAATCATGAACACGTTCTTGTTTTTGGTCAACAGTGAGCAAACGCGGCACCCACTTTGAACAGAGCTTTCTCATAGTCAAATGCTCATGCAATATAAAGCCAATACGTTCTTTTGATATCTTTACGATGTCAGCTAACTCACGCAACTTCACTTTTCGATCATTCAAAACGATTTTGTGGATTTTTTTGATGTTTTCTGGTGTTACCGCCTCATTTGGACGTCCACTGCGTTCTGCATCATCGGTGTCTCTACGACCACGTTTGAAGTCAGCAAACCAACGTTTTATTGTTGTTTCTGATGGAGCGGAGTCCACATAACACTTTTCAAGCCATTGCTTCGCTTGAACGGTATTTTTTCCCATCAAGAAGCAGTGTAAAATTAAAACACGAAATTGTTTTCCAAGATTTTTGCTCTCAGTTGTTGACTGCATTTTGCCCCGGGGCTTTTTAGAACGTCATTCACTATTCGAAGTAAATCAGTAGTATAATGATTTGAATTCCTACAATAATTTGCTGATTTAGTTATAGCATGGCCCTGCTTAATTTTTGGTAGGTTGCTAGTTCCATCGTTTTTTTGTTTTGATCAACTACTGATACTAACAGAGTTAGTTACATATTTAAGTGTTCTTTGTTAGATTTAGTACCACTATTTGCTCACCCGCGTTATATTGCTTTGCTGAGTTTTTAATGTTAATTTTAACACTAACTTTATTTTCTAATGCATTTATAATTTCCACCTTTCGATGCATAGAGAAAATAACGCGCTTTTGTTTGGACGACATTGAGGGAGCACGATGTAAGTTTAATCGAAAGCATAAAGTTACAAGAACAGTAAAATGCAGTTTGCGTTATGTTCAGACGATCTAATTGACAACAGACTTCAACAGTAAACAAAAAGAACCGGTTAGACCTATATATGGTACAGCTTTCTCCTGGATATCGTAGATTATTCTACTTTCAAAGTGTTAAGCTGCAAACTAAATAATTAGTTCCCGAATACGCGAGAGTATATCGTAATAGTGGTTGCCCTAGTGGTAGTAAATCGATAGCTTAAAGCTTACAGTCTTAAGCGACCATTTTGACAAGCAGTTGTTCTTTTTTGGTCTTTACTAGCTCATAGTCAGTCTCATATCATAGTCAGCAATTTTGATTTACACAACCTTCTATTTCAGCGGTGTAATATTTCTGCCAAAATAGGTCAAACGAATTAAAGTTTACCTAAGGTTCAGAAAGATTTTTTTTATATTTGATATTAAACTACTTTGCTGATCGTAAATTTGATTAGAAGAGTAAAGAAAGCAACTTTATGATGATAGTAATTGATGATGAGAAAATGGTATAAACTTGGATAGAACTGCTATAAAATAGAATAATGATTAAATTATAGCTTTTCGCAAGTTCAATAATCGAAAATGTGATTTTAGTTTTTGCCTATTATTATGCAATATTTAAATCATCAATCATGAAAGGAACAATCTTTTTCCTTACGTCAGTTTTCTTTTTATCAATACCGTTCGCACATTGTGGACGTCGTAGTTTTGTTATTATGTTTTTATTACCGATACATTTTGCGATTTAGTGTTCTGCTAGCCGTCCACTAACTATATGCGTACAAATAATTCCACTTTGGGCCGCACATGTCTCGTTTACACCGCCGCCTTGCTGTAACATACAAGTTGTGCCAACCTGACAAGACGTATGTCATTGCTCGCGTCACACACAGGCGCAACATGTGCGTTTTCAATACGTCACGTATTTCTGTTCTCTTTCCGTTTTGGCCCTATAAAGCACTGGCATTAGACAAAGGTAAAGTGTGCTGGGGTTATTTTCGCGAAGGATGACTACTCTTACACCCGTACGATTGTATGGGAGACCGGGACATTTCGAGATATTTATGTGTTTTGTCTCGTAACCAATATATTACGTAGAATACAGCTTTTTCTAAGACGTGTTGGGATTTTTATACGGCTGTCATTTTACTGGACTAAAACTAATGACGCGTTCGTCACCGTATTTATCAGCCTTGTAGAGTTGACTAACAAATGGTACTTTAATACTGTTATGTTGTATTCATCGTGAACGTGTGTTTATATTTTGGATTCTGCTGGCTGGTAGGCAAGTAGATGATACGTATATATATATACAGTCATGTACAAAGTAATAGTAGTGTTAAAAGAAAATGATGATACTAATAATGATATGGGAACAGCTACAGTAGATGCTTTTTAATATTCAATAGGGTATTATTTTGCAATAAAAACGCAAACGTATAACTCTGTCCAAAGAGAGTAATGACAGAAGCGAATGTGCAAAATAATATTAAGAAATATTATAAGGCAGCGAGTTTGTATTATATAACTACTAAGAAGACTATAAAAAAGACATTTTTGCTTAAAAAGAACTATCAGGTAATACTTTGTCGTGTTTTTAATAACTGCATGCATTCTGTATGGAATCGATCCCACTAGGCATTAAGATCTCTTCAGTGGAATGGAATAGGATTAATATATCAGTAAGCCACAACACTACATTAATATTAGACTCTTCTAAGCAATTTGTAACCAGTTTAACTGTACGTTTCTGGCCATTATCATGTACGAACTAGTTAAGAGGTGGTATTTGTCTTACATTACCTCTATTTCCCCCATAATAATTGTAAAAACCGGAGTTGTATAAAAATATAACAACGTATCGGTTGAATTCATTTGGTTGTTATTGAAAAAAAAAACAGCACTCAAAAGTAGTATTTTTAATTGGATTGCCAAATTCCACTACTTCCTGTGATTAATTTCCGGAAGATTGGTCATTGACGTTATTGTTAGCATTAATGTTGTGGGTTGTGCGATCAAATACTACCGATATGAAGACGTGGTGAGATTAAAGCACTCTTGGGCATTTGTATGGAAGAAATTCACATAATTCTGCATGAAAATTTGAACGTATGAACGCTTGTAGTCGTTGAATCTTACACAATTTGAGAGAAATTCGAAGCTGTGTTGAATGGTTAAATGCATTTCTATAACATATTTAAAAAAGTCATTAATGCAATCTAGAGTACTGTTACAAAATCTGGGTTCATCAACACGAACTTTTGTGTGCCATAGTTAACAAAAGTTATTTGTTTAGGTACTGCTGCCAAATTCGTTTGTTTCCTCGGCTTTACTGGAGATGCGGCTAACGTTAGAGAATCGAGCGACCGCGATTGGTATACCACAATATGCTTGCTAAAAGTCATTGGTGAAATAATCAAAATTGGCGAATTATTCTTCATTATGACAGACGTCACTAGACCAGCAAAAATGATTGAATTAAATCGCATTCACCTAATTTATCACCTTTTTATTCCTAAACAGACAAAACATAAGATGTACGGTGAGCGACTATTGTTGAAAGGTCTCGAACATTAATTTTCGAAGAATCAGCTGAATTAAAAAAAAATATTTCGAATATCGGTACAAGCATATACACTAGGGTGACAGAATAAAATAGACAACTACTAATTAAAAAAAAAGATACTATTCTCGTTGTATATACAAAATATTTTAAAATTTTTAAATTAGACTAATATTTTGTCGATCCACCTTTACTTGCGTGAAGTGCTGCGAGTCGTCGTGGCATAGAATCTATTAAATGATTAATGGTGTCTTCTGGAATATTTAACCACTCTTCTGTAACAGCTGCCACGAGTTCTTCCTTATTGCTGGGTTTTCGGGGTCGTTTCGCCATATTTGTCTGGATTATGATATGCCAAACATTCTCTATCGGATTCATGTCTGGTGATTGACCTGGCCATGGTAAAATCCGAATCCCCTGTTCCTCTTTCCATGTGGTTGTTGTTCTTGCTTTGTGGCAGGGTGCTCCATCCTCCATAAAAGTGGCGTCTTCTTCAGATAAAATGGCGTTGTCGAATATCGGTAATAGTCCTTCTGTTAATATTTGGATATATTTTGCCGCATTTATATTTCCGTCGCAGATTACTAATTGCGATCTTCCACCACACCATATCGCGCCCCGCACCATGATGTTCACACCGCCGTATTTCACCGTCTGATGCAAAAATTTGTCGTCCAGTTGCTGTGACGAACGTCCCCATACCCACGTACGTCCACTATCACTGAATTGGCGGTATCTGTTTTCGTCTGAAAAAATGACAGACCGCCAAAACTCTTCGGGCTCCGTTCGCATTTCGATTGCCCAAGCCACTCGGCGCCGTTTTTGAAATGGCATAACGAGAGGTCTTTTCTTTGCCACCCTTTTATACATCCCCACACTGTGGAGATATCGCAGAACGATGCGCTGACTTTTCTGTGAGGTTGCCGTAAGCTCGGCTGTACTTTTTCGCGGTTCTCTTAACACTTCGCGCACAAGCACCCTTTTACTTCTTTCAGAAGGTCCAGCACGACCTGGTCTCGGCTCCACTGTTGTTTTTTCCTTGCGTTTAAATTGTGTAATTACACGGTTAACTGTGGACAACGGAATATTAAAAAAATTATATAAAATCGCGAACCTTGTAAGCGAGGTATAGTTGTAACGATACTAAACTATGACGAATTCCTTCCGATACATCTACCCCTACCCTAATGACAGGAGAAAGTTTTTAATTCGTTCTTAGAATTTAGCTGTTTACATATTTATACCGCTTTACCTGGTGTCTATTTTATTCTGTCACCCTAGTGTACATATAAAAGACGTATTGATGGCAAAGGTGTTCATATGTGTTTTTTACGTCTTTTCCAGATGTATACCAAGCAGTCCTTACATTTTGCGCATGACTGTACGTATGCGTGTATTTATTCCTTATCATTCAAGATGACGGAAACAAATGCATGCCAATGGGCAGCGATTAAGGAAGGAGTTAGAAAGATGTTAAATTAACGGGTTTATCTTTGTATACATCAAGATCTACGCTTTTATTTTATTTGTTATACTAGTTAGAAAGTATTGATTGTCGGAATTTGTTGCGAAAGTAAATTAATCAACTGTTGGATTTGATAGCCACGCCTAAACATAACGGTAATACGCAACGTTCATTTCTCTGATAAATCGGTCTTCTGCATATGAGGACGCACTTTATACGCACATAGTTCTTACGTGCAATGTAATTTCTCAAAATTGGCGACTGTTTATAGAAATATGTACATGCCATATGTCCCAAAAATTTATAATAAAATTCATTAATCACTTACTACTACTTATTTTTAGGAAAGTTCCATATATAGTTAGTCAGACACAGGGAAAATCGTCCATCTACTATTGCAGGTTGATTTGTTGTAAAATCTGGGTTAATTAATTTCATATTAATATATGTAATATACCATTTCATAAAATAGCCTATACTACGCAAAAATTCAGATATATAAAAATTGTTATTCGTTTAATATACAAAAGAATATCCATTGGAAATAAGTATAATCTTCATAATCGCTGTGAAAATCATCCATTTCAAAACAGCATTCAAATAAAACATTTATTATTTAGGCCTCAGTTTCAGCGATAGCCTCTTTATTCGTGCGAAATTTCTTACCGGCGAGCATTTTTTCGAGGTCTGCGAACAGCCAGTAGTCGCTGGGAGCCAAATCAATTCATGTAGTTCTGCCATCGTTTTGATTGACTTGTGACACGGTGCGTTGTCTTGATGAAACAAAATTTTTTTTCTTTGCCATATGCGGTCGTTTCTTTGCAATTTCGGCCTTCAAACGCTCCAATAACGCTATATAATATTCACTGTTGATGGTATTTTCTTTCTCAAGATAGTCGATGAATATTACACCACGCACATTCCAAACTACCGAGGCCATAACCTTTCCAGCCGATTGTTATGCTTTCGGGCGCTTTGGACGACGTTCACCAGTTGCTGTCCACTCAGATGACGATCGTTTTCATTCCGGAGTGAAGTGATGGATGTTTCATCCATTGTCACATATCGACGCAAAAATTCCGGTTTACTACGTTTAAACATGGCCAAATACTGCTCAGAATCATCAACACGTTCTTGTTTTTGGTCAACAGTGAGCAAACGCGGCACCCACTTTGAACAGAGCCTTCTCATAGTCAAATGCTCATGCAATATAAAGCCAATACGTTCTTTGATATCTTTACGATGTCAGCTAACTCACGCAACTTCACTTTTCGATCATTCAAAACGATTTTGTGGATTTTTTTGATGTTTTCTGGTGTTACCGCCTCATTTGGACGTCCACTGCGTTCTGCATCATCGGTGTCTCTACGACCACGTTTGAAGTCAGCAAATCAACGTTTTATTATTGTTTCTGATGGAGCGGAGTCCCCATAACACTTTTCAAGCCATTGCTTCGCTTGAACGGTATTTTTTCCCATCAAGAAGCAGTGTAAAATTAAAACACGAAATTGTTTTCGATCCATTGTTTTGAAAATAACAAAAGTAGCGTGACTCTTAGCACAATAACTCACAAACTAATGAACTTAGAATATCATGAAATTTTAACAGCTGTCTTTTGAAGGTTAGTACTAACTGAGAAGAAAGGTGACTGCAATAAAACTAGCATCATCTATGTGTTAGGCCCGGGACTTTTCAGCCTATGTGTTACTCTGGTAAAGATGCGTCAAATGTGTCTGTCTAACTCTGTCAGCCTATAGGAAATTCGCTATTTTGAGTTACCATTATTGTAAATATTCTCTGTTTAAAATAATATTTTCATGCCGTTTTCTCTTGCAATTGTGTTTATTTGTAGTGCAGCATTAACTCCGATGCATAATTTACCGAAGTTGTTAAGAAAATCAAATATTCTGTTTAAAGGTCTCATAGAACTATAGAAATTTCCTATATACTATCATTTTCCACTGCTAAACAGGACCAGTTTCTTGTCTAGATTAGTTAGTTTTTTGAAATAGTGAAACATCTTCAATTATTTTTAGCGATGCAGCACATATACATGTGTGCAACTAAATAAATCAATGAACTTTATGTAATTATAGACTTTTAGAAGTATAACTTCATAATTTCGTCGTGCACAAAGAACTATATTAAAAATTACCATCGCCCGTATAAAAATAATGTAGTAAAAGCAAAGTCTTGAAGAGTGTGAACATTGCATATTTCGAATAGCTACGAATGCTTAATGCCTCCGCATTATTTAAGATAATGGAGTTTGAGTCAAAGATATAAATTTCTATCCTCGAAGATTGTACATGTTTGATAAAGCTACGAAAACTCTTGTAGATTGAAGATAGTAGTCATCAATGATTGCGCCGCATAAATTTGTGAAGTGTGGTAAACTACCTGCGAAACCTCGACCATAAGCGTCTTCGAAACAATCAAAAATTTCAAATTTATGTTTAACTGTGTAGTATATACAGTGTGTAATAGTTAATATCTAGGAAAGGCAACCGTTGGGAAATATGAATGGTTTTACCTTCCAGCTAGAATTATTTTATCTGTACACTACCGCTCAAAAGTGTTTAGGTACTATCATTGACACCAAAAATGTATAAAAACTCAGCAAAAATGTTAATAATATTTATTTTTTATGTACAGATACACGTACATGAATAAAAATATATTAAATAAATGTGAAAATTAAAACGTTTAATTTAAATTTTGCTTTCATTAACAATTACATTGAGAAAAGGTGCACAATGTGGAGTAAAAGATTCTCTATGGTTAATATTTAAACTAAATCTTTAGAAGGGTTCAACTAAAACGGAATTTACTCTGCCTACAAAAATAATATTTGCAATATCGTTAACGTACTGCACCCCCTTCTCCCCCCACCCTCGCAACGCTTACCATCTAGTACCGCCCTTACCTTTTGCTGTGTATCACAAAATGCTATTAAAATCAATACTCTAAATTATTTCTTCATTTTCTATATTCTGCAGTGACTAATAGAGTAAATTTTCCAAAGACTTCTAGTCGTTTGCTTATGTATAATCTAACTCAGTTGCTCTTTCAATTAAGAGGGTGCTCAGCGCTGTACAAGTTTGTTTAAGTTACAACGGAAACTAGTCGACGCTCACAATAGTAGAAACCGCACCGTTAAAATTTCTTGTAACTTTTAAGACAATTTTACAGCCAGCTTGTGAGCAGCTTGAGCCGACCGTTTCCTTCCGTGTTTACGTTCGTCTCAAAACGATAAGACATTATATAGGTAATTTATTTACTAGATGGAACATTTTTAGAAGCTATTATTCAAGAGACGAACCGTTCATCTGTTATTATGTAATTGCTGTTTAAGGCGCCTTACATTCTAAATTCGACTAAATCGTAGAGTATATGTAATAATATATTCATAGACGGACTGAAATTTCATTAAGAGATTCTATAACTTGATATCGCTGTTTTATAAGTAATTAGTTTATAACTAATCAAAACAATAAACTATAGTACAGAAATGCCGATGCATGTCATTGAAAATTCGCGCTGAAATTATGACATCTGGCTAGTTACAATTATTGACAAGCAACACCAACCTACGACGCAAATAAATAGGTTATAGTTATAGATGTATTTCGGGTTTGCTTTTGGCTTATAATGTACGAGGGGAGGTCCAGAAGGCCAAAAGCGACAACATCTGCAGATGATCGCAGAATAGTGGTTACCATCAAGTTAAATAAACGCAAAACAACCCCGCAAATCACCGCAGAATTAAATGTTGGTCGCCAAAAACTAGTCGGTGTTTCTACAGTCAAACGTCGCCTACAGAAAGCCGGGCTCCATGAACGTATTGCGATGAAAAAGCCATTACTACGCAAACAAGACAAGCAAAAGTGTCTTAAATGGGCTCGTGAACACCAATACTGGACCATAGAAGAGTGGAACAACGTCCTATGGACGGATGAGTCCAAATTTGAGCTGTTCGGAACCCGAAGACGCATATTCGTAAGAAGATCTGTGGGTGAACGTGCCAGAGAAGAGTGTATTGCTGCTGCCGCGAAGCATGGTGGAGGTTCTATCATCATTTGGGGCTGTTTTGCTGGCACTGGTGTAGGGAACATTGTGAAAATTGACGGTATATTAAAAAAAGAAGGCTACCGCGAAATTTTGGAGAACCACGCAATACCTTCCGGAATTCAACTTTTGGGTCAAAATTTTATCCTCCAGCAAGATAATGACGCAAAACATTCCTCTAAATTATGTAAAGACTATTTACGCCATTTAGAAGAGGAAGGAACTCTCAAAATTATGGAATGGCCTTCTAAATTAATAGAATTAGTGTAATGTTAAAAAGGGACATTTACACGTTCTTTTTCATGGAAAATAAAAAAAAAAACAATTACATATGTGGATGTGAAGTTTCGAATTTATTATATTGTTTCCCCTGTATGTTATTTTATAAATACTACGTATGGAACATTAGATATTAATTGGATTGGAACTGGTGTAAGATCTACACCATCTCTCCACTGAAATAAAGAAACATGAAGCAGCAAAGTAAATATTATGACAATATATTGTCAATTATAAGGAGAAAGTTATAATCGCCTTCTCCACATCAAAAGTCACGAAAAGAACGAACCACCACTGGTAACATTGATCAGTGTTTGTTATTGGAATAAGAAAATTGAAAACCTTATATTAAAACTTATGTGTACGTATGAAAGTAAATTATTAATTGTAAGTGGTGTAAAAATTATGTTAGCAGAAAAAATGGTTTTGAATTGGTAGTTAACACATGGGCTGAAAAGTTCCGGGCCTAACACATAGATGACGCTAGTTTTATTGCAGTCACCTTTCTCTCAGTTAGTACTAACCTTCAAAAGACAGCTGTTCAAATTTCATGATATTCTATTCATTAGTTTGTGAGTTATTGTGCTAAGAGTCACGCTATTTTTGTTATTTTCAAAACAATGGATCAAAAACAATTTCGTGTTTTAATTTTACACTGCTTCTTGATGGGAAAAAATACCGTTCAAGCGAAACAATGGCTTGAAAAGTGTTATGGGGACTCCGCTCCATCAGAAACAACAATAAAACGTTGGTTTGCCGACTTCAAACGTGGTCGTAGAGACACCGATGATGCAGAACGCAGTGGACGTCCAAATGAGGCGGTAACACCAGAAAACATCAAAAAAATCCACAAAATAGTTTAGAATGATCAAAAAGTGAAGTTGCGTGAGTTAGCTGACATCGTAAAGATATCAAAAGAACGTATTGGCTTTATATTGCATGAGCATTTGACTATGAGAAAGCTCTGTTCAAAGTGGGTGCCGCGTTTGATCACTGTTGACCAGAAACAAGAACGTGTTGATGATTCTGAGCAGTGTTTGGCCATGTTTAAACGTAACAAACCGGAATTTTTGCGTCGATATGTGACAATGGATGAAACATGGATCCATCACTTCACTCCGGAATCAAAACAATCGTCATCTGAGTGGACAGCAACTGGTGAACCTCGTCCAAAGCGCCCGAAAGCACAACAATCGGCTGGAAAGGTTATGGCCTCGGTATTTTGGGATGTGCGTGGTGTAATATTCATCGACTATCTTGAGAAAGGAAATACCATCAACAGTGAATATTATATAGCGTTATTGGAGCGTTTGAAGGCCGAAATTGCAAAGAAACGACCGCATATGGCAAAGAAAAAAAATTTTGTTTCATCAAGACAACGCACCGTGTCACAAGTCAATCAAAACAATGGCAAACTACATGAATTGAACTTCGAATTGCTCCCGCATGCATCGTATTCGCCAGATTTTGCTCCCAGCGACTACTGACTGTTCGCAGACCGCCGGTAAGAAATTTCGCCCGAATGAAGAGGTCATCGCTGAAACTGAGGCCTATTTTGAGGCAAAAGATAAATCGTTCTACAAAAGTGGTATTGAAATGTTAGAGCGACGCTGGAATGATTGCGTTGCTCTTGATGAATAAAGCTAATTTTGAACCAAAAAAACCGTATTTTCTTTGTTAGGCCCGGGACTTTTCAGCCCTTGTGTTAAGTGCATTATGTACTTTAGGAAAACTATTTTGGTTGATACTACATAATTATACGCCAGTAATTACAATATCTGAATAAATCGCTAATGTGATAGTAATTTTAATTGTTAAAGCCATCAAAGTTGTTGTTAATATTGAAATTTACGTAAATACAGTTTGTTAATATTGCGATCTATTAATCCAGTCCTATAGGTGCATTCCTATACCCGGCCAAGTTCGTGAGTGCATTTTTAACATAACACGCCGATCTTCTTTGTGTGCGTGCGCGTGCCTTTTTTTTTAATTTAAACAAAAAACCAATGCTACTTGATGTAATTCAAAGATAACCGGCCACCCATACAAGACGTTCAGTCAAGCGGATTAAGTCCCATATTTCCAAAAAGGAGCGCAATATTTCTTAAAAATTTGGTCCAGTGGACAATTAAAAATACGGAACCTAATCTTGATCAATTCATTATGGTTGTTTTGTCACATAACGCGCCGGACCTCCTGGTCGCAGCTTGCTCCGCCAGCCCACCTACCATTACTTGTTTTATTATCTTCACTTGTTTCTTTTTTATTTCACACAATCCCGGCAGGCCGGTGAATTAATTCCATTACAACTAAATAAAGCTTGCTTATCGTAGGACAATTTGTATACCCCGTTAAAGAATTAACTGACAAAATCTTCTCTCTTTTTCGTCGGATACCGTGTTCTCCTTCCTTTTCTAATTGATATACTAACATCTATGTTGATTCTTGTACCTTTTCTCTTTCGTCCACAGATAATCAACACTGAGTTTTATTGCTCGGGGCAATGATAAATTTTATTTTTTATAACCGATCCTGCTAATAACGTGTATCAATAATTAAATGAAATATTGTAATGGACGATAACTCTCCTCTAAGGGAACGATTATTATTTTGTATAATTAAGTTTGTATTGAAGCATAAATTACTGGTTGTGATACGTGCAGACGAACAGAGAAATAAACAATACGTGACGGTTTGTTGGCGGCCGTCTGCGCTGCGTATATTATTTGCATAGTAATAAAAAATATTAAGCAAGTCCGAAATTTGATGAAAGCGCATATTCTTTAAGATGTTAAATACCTTCGAAGATGACAAATAAATTCGAAATAGTGATAATGTCTTAGAAGTATTCATTATGTCCTTTTTTTCTAATTCTATAGACTATGTCACCAGGCTCTTTTATTATAGAGATAGCACTAAACGTTTTCCGGATTTTTGATAAAAGGCTTATAAAATAGGAAATAATAGGTTGGTACTCCGTACGATAATCGTGTCGTTTTGACAGATTTATTAAAGTTTTCGTATATATAATGAATTGATTTTGGATAAATTGCGTATAAATAAAATGTATGTAAGACAAATATAAAGAAAATACATCAGTTTGTTTTTTTTTAATTTGTATAGGCACATGATTTGAAACATACCTTTCTTCTGACGATTGCAAGGACTGTGTGGATGTACAATTCACAGGTATAGCAGTAAACTCCACTCACACAAATTAACTGTACAGTTTTTACTTTCAGTCGGTAACACGGTTGACAATGGGAGCCCACGTGCTCTCGAAACGCTGCGTTCCGCATAATTAATTAATTTGTGTGAGTGGAGTTTACTGCTATACCTGTGAATTGCACATCCACACAGTCCTTGCAATCGTCATTTGATTATGGCTGTCCAGCCCAAGGAATTAGAAAATAATTTGCATGTGTGATACAGTTTTTACTTTCAGTCGGTAACACGGTTGACAATGGGAGCCCATGTGCTCTCGGAACGCTGCGTTCCGCATAATTAATTAATTTGTGTGAGTGGAGTTTACTGCTATACCTGTGAATACCTTTCTTCTGTTTATTATAAGAAAAATAAATGTATTTAGAGGTTCTTGTATTAGACATCCTCGGTATTTGGTTTCCTTTTAAAGCATTTAGGTTCCCAGATTGAAACCGCGTCGTAATTGCACGAATCTGCCAACTCAGTTGGATAGAGCTTCTTCTGGGTTGCGACATATATCATATCGCCGCTGTGAGAAGAATGATTCAGATGACACCAGAATAATAAATGTAGGTCAGCAGTCGCAATTCGTTACAAATTATGCTTCAATAAGCCTTTCTAGAAACCACTACTTTTCAAGTTCAGCCAACGTACAACTTCATGTTTTTAGTGACCGTAGTACGTATTTTATCTTAGTGCTGTGATAAAATGCGTTGTGGGCGACTATCACTGAATTGCTGGGCAAATGATATTCAGCATTTGCTATGAAAAAAAAAATTCACTTAATGAAATAAAATTTGTTATAACGTTGGAAATTACAAGAAAAATATGATTTATCATTAAAAAGACGACGAAAGTTTCATATTACCTAATTTAATTAGACATTATTGCATCTAGGTGTTAAAAGCAATTTGTTCCTATGTGTCTTCGTGGTCTATACTTCATTCACGTTAAGAATGCAGTGGGTAGCGCTACGATCGGCGGCTGTATTACACTGGTGAAATTTAATGGAACTGTCAAATGACAACATCGTAAACATGAAAGTTTGGTTATTAAAATCTTGTATAATAAACAGTAAAGTTTTTCATGTTTTATGTGCAAAACAATATGGTTATATGACCTGGTAAAATAAAACCGCAACAATAAAGTAAATGTAACATCAATTGCAATATAAATGTATCCTTCCGTTTATTTCATTTACCGAAATAGTTGGAATTTATTTATGTTAAAAAGTAAATGAGATTACATTTAGGGTTAATCGAAGGGAACATAAATGAAGTATATTATTATATCTAGGTATTAAAAACAATTTGTTCCTACTTGCCTCCATGTTCTAGTGGTTAAGGCACTCGTCCAGAGAATGAGAGACGTAGGTTCGAACCCTATCGGGACCACATTTTTTATTAACAAATTTTAATGTTAGAAATTACAAGAAAATTTCTAATTTATTATTCATATGAATTACATAGTAGTAGTGTATGGTATAGCGAAGTTACAGAATCTCTCATTTAGCATTAGGGAAAGAATTAAAAATATTGGTTGACATAATCATCTTTTGTTCTTTAAAAGAAGTTAATTCAGTTCCAAGATCATTTTAACCACGCAAATGTTGGAATATTAGATGCTTTTTTTATACAAAAACATTACACCTCGACGAACATCAATTTCCAAAAAGAATGTGCAGCTTTACGCAATGTTGCAGATCCTTAGCCTGGTTTATTGAGGTCGTTAATACTCATCCTGTGAATAACAATCATGACATAAAACATAGGTATGTACCAGCTAATATATGTATAGGTTAGAATGTTCGCTCTACTTATAACAATAATTAGCTATACAATAGCGATTTACGCCAATTATATGGTTTCTTAAATTATTTGGAAATTAGTTAGCTTTATTACTTTACATATTCTTCAATACATCCCTTTAGTTTTCCAAATGTAATGTTAAACTTTAACTTTTCTTGACTAGTCTGTAAAAAAAACTTCATCTACATAATAAAAAATAATATAATTCAAAATTAGTAAGTTTCTCCATTTACTTTAAAGTGGAAGACAATAAAAAGTTAATCCTTCACGTAATAGAGAGTAACCATTTAGGCTAGTAAAAGTTGTGCCTGATCTATTTTTGATATTGTTTGACTGTAATGGTGTTTAAGTCGGGGAACCAGTGAGCGAGTTTTTCCTTTGTTACTTCTAATATTCATTTTGTAATTTTTTGCAAATGAATGAAGTACTTAAATAGGATCTGCAAACAGATGTCTATACTCATACAGGCTATATACTGGTCTATTTTTAGAGCAAATTACGGCTAGTGCCTCATCAACGAGAAATTAACAATGTGTACACATATTTATCCTATACTTGAACGCGTATTTACTACAGTTGTATATAGAATGAAAACGGCTGGGCGAAATAATTTTAGAGCTATATTACGAAGAAACCGGGTTTAAAATTGAAATAAACTCATTACTGAAACAGGTTTCAATAACATTTTAAAACTACCATGGTTAAGGAGATTGAATAACGGTTGACTATTCTACACTTACCCCTTTGAAATTTGTAGGTATTAATAGCTAAATAATACGTTAAACGTTTTTGAAATATTATTGCTAAGCGACTAGTTCTATTCTTTAGTAATTTTAGTTTCACGTGGATTTAAATAACGAAGTTTGCGACATAATTAAGGAATTAACTGCATTAGAAGAAAGAAGTTAATGAGATTAATGAATTACTTAAATTTTTTTCTAATTACTATCTATAGTTCTATAATTCTTACTATTCAGCATAGCAGGATCTCACTGTGCTGTTCTATACTCAACATGTGATTGAAGTTCATCGCCAATACGTCCTATATTTTGAAGAATATGAATTTTGAAGGATGTTTTATAGCTGAGAGTGTATAAAAGAAGGGCAGCGGTGAATACGTTTCCAATTTGATGCGGAATGCTATTACGATACATAGAAGAACTTCAACATGAGATTAGAAGATGGGAGGAAAAATAGAAAAACGCATCAGCTGAAGGCAATCACGTCAACGTTACCAAGGATAGCAGAGATGACACAATTTCTTAGCAAGAGGGTCTTCAAATATTGGGAACATTTTCTGTAGACGTAAAGTTCTGAGTATAACTTGTATAAGCTATGTTAAGAAGATGCAAAAATAACGGAACACAAAGCTAAAGATCGAGAATTAATACGTATCGCTAGTCAATTTCGAATTACTTTCATAAATTTCTCATCGAGGAAAAGAAGAAATAGAAGAAGAAAAGATCAAAAGAAGGAAGAAGACAAGCAAGAGGAAGGTATAGTTAAAAAAAAGGAGTGGAGGAAGGAGTAGAAGGAAAAGAGTGAGGAGGTAGGTGAATTAGGGGGAGGGAAAAGAGAAGGAGCAAGAAGAAGTAGAAGAATAGGAGGAGGAGGAGGAGGAGGAGGAAGAGAAGGAGGAGGAAGAGAAGAAGGAGGAGGAAGAGGAGAAGGAGGAGGAGGAGGAGGAAGAGAAGGAGGAGGAAGAGGAAGAGGAGGAGGAAGAGGAGAAGCAGGAGGAGGATGAGGAGGATGAGGAGGAGGAAGAGGAAGAGGAAGAGGAGGAGGAAGAGAAGAAGGAGGAGGAAGAGAAGAAGCAGGAGGAGAAGGACGAGGAGGAGGAAGAGAAGAAGGAAGAGGTGGAGGATGAGGAGGAGTAAGAGTAGAAGGAGGAGGAAGAGGAGAAGGAGGAGGAGGAAGAGAAGAAGGAGGAGGAAGAGGTGGAGGAAGAGGAGGAGGACGAGAAGAAGGAGGAGGATGAGGAGAAGGAGGAGGAGAAGGAGGAGGAGGAGGAGGAGGAAGAGAAGGAGGAGGAGAAGGAGGAGGAGGAAGAGAAGGAGGAGGAAGAGGGGGAGGAAGAGGAGGAGGACGAGGAGGAGGAAGAGGAGGAGGAAGAGGAGAAGGAGGAGGAGAAGGAGGAGTAGGAGGAGGAGGAAGAGAAGGAGAACGAGAAGGAGGAGGAGGAGGAGGAGGAGGAGAAGGGGAGTAGGAGGAAGAGGAGGATGATGAAGAGAAGGAGGAGGAAGAGAAGGAGGAGGAAGAGGAGAAGGAGGGGGAGAAGGAGGAGGACGAGGAGGCGGACGAAGAAGATGAAAAGTAAAAGAAAGAGGAAGAGGAAGAGGGAGAAAAGAAAAGAGGAAATAGGTTGTGGAAAGGAGGATGTGGAAGATTGACAGAATAAAAAATAAGAATACGAAGAAAGCTAAAATGAGAAATTGGACTAAATTTTGCCCAACATTATATTCATAACATCACATTGCTATTGTTCAGAAAGGATTTGCATATGAACAACGTACCCGTGTAGATGAATATTCCACATACGCAAGTACAGTAGAGTATCGATAAGGTGAACGTCCCATAACGCCAACATTCCTAAACGTGAACAGCCAAATTGCTATGCGTGTATTCCAAAACGTGAACATCAAGAATATTTTACCTCCTCTATAACGTGAACATAAATAAAAACTCGTTTGATTCCTTTTCTCGGTAAATTTAGAGCCCTTGTATTAGGCCGCCAATTATTCGAAAGAGATATTCACCGTTAGCCTGCGTTTATAGAACGGAATAAAGGATGAAAATTGCACTAGAATAGATCATTCTGGTGATTCTGAAGTCGAACGAGTCATGGATCAAAACGAAGGATTATCTAAAGATAGAGAAATTCACCCACGTGGAAGTAATTCGAATATTTAACAGAGGTTTGGAATGGGCGGAGCAAAATAATGCTGAGATCGGGGGCATTCAGTCGCTACAAAAATTACGTGAACACGCTACTATACTTTCAACCAAACGTTTCCGTTAAACAAAATTAGATTATTTTATAAAGATAAATTAATTACACTGATGATAAATGGAATGTGCTTCAAAATACGTCAGAAACTACAACTATTCGAATATATACAGCATGCCCCAGAAGTTTGGAAAGAAATAGGAATCTAATACTACAAATTGTTAAGAAGAAAATAATATGTGGGGTAACAAAAGAACAAAAATTCGATAATAATTCGAAAGGTTCAAATAAACGTTTCCGTTACTATGCTTCTAGAATTTTACTAAATATTATTTTTGTTGTGTCCATTATGGATTAGTAAGGTTCCAATACTTCGTTTTTTGTTTATGGCTAAAGTTTTACTATGCAAATAAAATGCCGTTTCGTCCAACAATGTATATTTTACTAAATTTGGGACGCGATCATAATTTCGTAAAATTTCGATTTCTAATCTTCATCGTGGACTAAAAGTTCTTAAACCTGGTGCACTTATGTGAGTGCCATTTTCTATTTTTGGTCGTATGATGGGTTATAAATTATGAAATTCCTGGTAACATTTCTTCTGTCAAGAATTATTTGGGTTCTCATTTAAATCAACTAATAAATTGAAACCAACATTCTTTACTGCTCCCGGAATTGTGTAATTGATGCATTACGGTAATACTTGGATATTTCATAAACTTTTCGTCTTTTCGTTTTGTCGCTACATCAAATCATAAAACAAAAGATTTGCTGCTTTGCTTCTCTGATAAATTAAACATTGGTAATAATTTATTCTATTCATCAAAACATTGAAGCCAATACGTATCAAAATTTGATTTTAGATCCTTTTAATTGAAGAACTTCATGATGATCAGTTGCAACTTGGTTAGGACGGGGTAACAGCTCACACCGCGCAGAGAACAATAGACTATATGCAACAATTTTTCGGAAACCGATTGATAAGTAGACACCGCTGATTTTTTCACCACATTTGACCCCGTTGGATGTTTGGTTATTTAAAAAATAAACTTCATTTTAAACGTATCCATACCTTGGAGGAATTACAATATGCAATTGTGAAAGCTGTGTTACGCAATGTGTTCAACAGTACGAAACGAAGGGTGAATTCGTGTTTAAATTTACATGGGCGGTATTTTGAACAAATGTAGTAATTTCAAAGCATTTGACTGGTGAATATATATAATTGTTCGTAATAATTTTCATTGACTAGTCTAATCTGAAATTAAGCTAGAATGTAGTTTAGAATATTAAAATTGAAAAACAATTTTAGTATAATAAATACGTATATATTACTAAAATTGGTTCTTTTCTCATATTTCTATGTTACGCCTATGATATATAGTGTTTAAAACTTCAAAAGTGTTGAGTAGTACTTATCACCAACTTAAAGCAAAAAAATAGAAGCGGGAAATTCAAACGTCTTTCAATTATTTATATATATATATATATATATATATATAAATAGTTGAAAGGTTTGAATTGCGTTGCAGGATATATATATATATCCTGCATATTGAAACGCAGCAGTGCCAACGAAATTTTTGTGGAAGTTAGTAATGCAGTTTCCCGATGGATTGATTGCTAGTACAAAATTCCCGCGTAAGTATCGGGTGTTTATAAAAATCATACCAATATTTTTATTTTAAAAATACTTGCAAATACGTCGCAGCGAGGTTAAATCGATTTTACGTTTACGCATCTCGTAGATTAGTTACGACACGACATACCGAGGCGCACTGTGACACATGTACAGTTCAACATAAAATGGAACATAAATAGTGTTCTTCTCGTAATACCTGTAACGGGGTTTACTACGAGCAGAATTTTACTTGCGCGATTCGACAAAATGCCTGTTTACCGCCACCTTGAGAGTAATGTTCAATGTAACAGTTTTAAATAGGTGCTTAACATGAAGGATTACAGTGAAAGGTATCATTTGTACAGTATTTTTCCGAGACTGGTTTTGAATTTTGAGGTGGTAAAATAAAAAAGAATATGATGGTCTTTTAGATTCCTTAAAGTTATTGCGAGAAAGATTAAAGTTGTTAAAACAATAATTGAAGCAATACGAATCGTTGGTGAATGTATGTGTACGCACTTCCAGATAGGTGATGCTAATTGTTGTAAATTCCTTGCAGCACTAGAGTTAGATCTTAGAGATGGTAAGAGATGTGGAGCTTATTTTGGAGCTAGTAAAGTTAAACCTGGATTTAAGCAGTTAAAGAATAACTTCTAGAAAACCTATTGATGTACATGCTCAGTGTTAGGGTATATTTATAGGATTTAAATTCACCGCGTTGTATTACGCCACCTGGTGGTGGCGTAGGGAAGTAAAAGAGAAGGTCACGGCACGTGATTATTATGTTATGTATTGTAATATTGTTATGTAGTTTACGATAAAATAAAGAGGATAATAACTTTAGAAGTGGGATAAACAAAAAACAACGGATTATTTATGTGAATGTAAGTTGATTGAATGAACCAACCCGTATTTACGATGGATGAACATGAAACCGACAACCGATTTGAACATTTCTGCGAAGATAATAAGGTTTCTGATTCCGACGAATGTGAACAGCAATAAAAATGAAGTAAGTGGAATAGGTAATGTAGATATAAACACCCTTATTAGCGCAATGAACACACTACTACAATAAAACCAATCATTAATGCAAACGATGTCTAATTAAAGCAATAGTAATTGTTACAATATTATGCCAGATTTCTCGAAAACGATAGCTGCTTTTAACGGAGATAATTTAAGTCAAAGTAAAATTTGGTTAGCAAACATAGAAACTACAGCACAGCTTCATCGATGGCCACCCGCATTTAAATTAGAAACAGCGAAGAATCGCTTAGGTGCCGCCCGACACTGGTATGAGGCACGAGTACACAAAATACGTAATTGGATTGATTTTCGGAGAGAATTTAGTAGTACCTTTATACATGTGAAGAATTTAACCAACTTATGGCAACAAATGTGTTCAAGAGTTCAACAGCCTAAAGAAGAATTAAATGTTTACAGCAATGAGAAAATTAAATTATGTCAGGAGCTAAGATTAGAATTTGATGAGCAGAAAGAACAAGTTGCTATAAGATTACTCTCAAGGGAAATGGCATCTATGATTATGCCAAAATCACACCTCGATGTACACTAGGGTCGCAGAATAAAATGGACACCTACTAATTAAAAAAAAGATTCTATTCTCGTTATATATACAAAATATTTTAAAATTTTTAAATTATACTGATATTTTGTCGATCCACCTTTACTTGCGTGAAGTACTGCGAGTCGTCCTGGCATAGAATCTATTAAATTAATAATGGTGTCTTCTGGAATATTTAACCATTCTTCTGTAACAGCTGCCGCGAGTTCTTCCTTATTGCTGGGTTTTCGGGGTCGTTTCGCCACATTTGTCTGGATTATGTGCCAAACATTCTCTATCGGATTCATGTCTGGTAATTGGTCTGGCCATGGTAAAATCCGAATACCCTGTTCCTCTTTCCATGCGGTTGTTGTTCTTGTGGCAGGGTGCTCCATCCTCCATAAAAGTAGCGTCTTCTTTAGATAAAATGGCGTTGTCGAATATCGGTAGTAGTCCTTCTGTTAATATTTGGATATATTTTGCCGCATTTATATTTCCGTCGCAGATTACTAATTGCGATCTTCTACCATACCATATCGCGCCCCACACCATGATGTTCACACCGTCGTATTTCACCGTCCGATGCAAAAATTTATCGACCAGTTACTGTGACGAACGTCTCCATACCCACGTACGACCACTATCACTGAATTGGCAGTATCTGCTTTCGTCTGAAAAAATGACAGACCGCCAAAACTCTTCGGGTTTCGTTCGAATTTTGATTGCCCGAGCCATTCGGCGCCGTTTTTGAAACGCCGTAAGGAGAGGTTTTTTCATTGCCACCCTTTTATACATCCCCACACTGTGGAGGTATCGCAGAACGATGCGCTGACTTTTCTGTGAAGTTGCCGCAAGCTCAGCTGTACTTTTTCTCGGTTCTCTTAACATTTCGCGCGCAAGCACCCTTTTACTTCTTTCAGAAGGCCCGGCACGACCTCGTCTCGGCTCCACTGTTGTTTTTATCCTTGCGTTTAAATTGTGTAATCGCACGGTTAACTGTGGACAACAGAATATTTAAAAATTTAGTTATTTCACGTTGCGAAGCGCCGCGTTCACTCTGGCCAACGATGCGACCCCGGGTGAAGTCGCTAATATCATTCGAAACCTTGTAAACGAGGCATAGTTGTAACGATAGTAAACTATGACGAATTCCTTCCGATACATCTTCCCCTACCCTAATGACAAGAGAAAGTTCTTAATTCGTAGTTAGAATTTAGCTGTTTTTATATTTATACCGCTTTACCTGGTGTCTATTTTATTTTGTCACCCTAGTGTAGATGATTTATATAAGGATCTTGTTACATATGAAAGGATCATTGCAGAAAGAAAACAACGACAAACAAGACAAAATACAATGAGAACGCACAACACTACTATAGCTCATCTTCAGAAGATCAGCCATGATGCAACTCCAAAGCCGAAAGTAAGTGCAGCACGTTGCCACAACTGTATTGAAGAAGGACATATCATCAAGCAGTGCACCAGGCCAAGAAGAGACATGCGGAGAAGCTTCACACAAGTACAGGGATTGTCCAGGACGTAGAGAACAACAAAATTCTGTAGAACCCTTAATTGTAAGTTTAAAATTTATAATCAATGATGAGGATTGTTCTGTTACATATAATTTAAGTGCTCTTATTGATACAGGGTGTCCGATTTGTATTATAAAACAAAAATATGTTAAAAGTTCTGCACCTCATGATAATAACTCACATTGGAAATTAAATATTGAGATTGCGATTAGTGATATTCAAGTTGCTGACTAAAAGAACTGATTCGTTCTAGCAGCTGCTATATTTTTCGTAATACAATATATTAATAGAACACCACCTACATACATAAATTGTAACCAATGTAGAATGTAAATATTGTTAAATGGTAATCGCTGAATGCGCTGGTCAGTTATTGATGAATGTGGCCGATGTTTACTACCGCATGGATGTTGAGTCTACGGAAAAAGGTACCTAAGGTATATTCGTGGAACATTGGCGCAGCCATTGTGTAGCTGATGTGTATAAATGTGTACGTGTATGCAGATCTGTAATCTTTTTTCTCACCCGACAAATACTGAGGATCAAAAGCTCTAAAATTATGCCACTAAGCATTATTTAGATATACACTAGGGTGACAGAATAAAATAGACACCTACTAATTAAAAAAAAGATACTATTCTCTTGTTATATATACAAAATATTTTAAAATTTTTAAATTAGACTAATATTTTGTCGATCCACCTAATTTACTTGTGTGAAGTGCTGCGAGTCGTCGTGGCATAGAATCTATTAAATGATTAATGGTGTCTTCTTGAATATTTAACCACTCTTCTGTAACAGCTGCCACGAGTTCTTCCTTATTGCTGGGTTTTCGGGGTCGTTTCGCCATATTTGACTGGATTATGTGCCAAACATTCTCTATCGGATTCATGTCTGGTGATTGGCCTGGATATGGTAAAATCCGAATCCCCTGTTCCTCTTTCCACGTGGTTGTTGTTCTTGCTTTGTGGCAGGGTGCACCATCCTGTATAAAAGTGGCGTCTTCTTTAGATAAAATGGCGTTGTCGAATATCGGTAGTAGTCCTTCTGTTAATATTTGGATATATTTTGCCGCATTTATATTTCCGTCGCAGATTACTAATTGCGATCTTCCACCATACCATATCGCGCCCTACACCATGATGTTCACACCGCCGCATTTCACCGTCTGATGCAAAAATTTGTCGTCCAGTTGCCGTCACGAACGTCTCCATACCCACGTGCGACCACTATCACTGAATTGGCAGTATCTGCTTTTGTCTGAAAAAATGACAGACCGCCAAAACTCTTCGGGCCTCGTTCGCATTTCGATTGCCCAAGCCATTCGGCGCCGTGTTTGAAACGCCGTAAGGAGAGGTTTTTTTCTTTGCCACCCTTTTATGCATCCCCATACTGTGGAGGTATCGCAGAACGGTGCGCTGAGTTTTCTGTGAAGTTGCCGCAAGCTCAGCTGTACTTTTTCGCGGTTCTCTTAACACTTCGCGCACAAGCACCCTTTTACTTCTTTCAGAGGGTCCGGCAGACCTGGTCTCGGCTCCACTGTTGTTTTTTCCTTGCGTTTAAATTGTGTAATCACACGGTTAACTGTGGGGACAACGGAATATTTAAAAATTTACTTATTTCACGTTGCGAAGCGCCGCGTTCACTCTGGCCAACGATGCGACCCCGGGTGAAGCTAATATCACTCGAACCTTGTAAGCGAGGCATAGTTGTAACGATACTAAACTATGACGAATTCCTTACCCTTATGACAAGAGAAAGTTCTTAATTCGTTCTTAGAATTTACCTGTTTACATATTTATACCGCTTTACCTGGTGTCTATTTTATTCTGTCACCCTAGTGTACTTGCCCATGTTCAATATTAATTTTACCATACTTTCATTTTTTTTTTTTGTTGTAACAACTCACGACATTCAAGCTAATCACCGTTATATTTTAGATTTACATTATTTGTAAATAATTACGATGTTTTCGATTTGTTAAACTGTGGTTAATTTAAAAAGCTGCCTCTCCTTTCTCTCGACACAATCTATCAACTTCATGGCAGTCTATTTTTATCGTCCCCGTGTTTTTGAAGACAAATACAACGATGTCAAGTTGTCTTACAAAGTAGAAAGACCACTGACATGATTTATTCAATAGATTATTTTTCTCTGCCTTACCATTGATTAAAATTTAAAATTTCAATATCGAATAATTTGTTAGTTTCAAGTTGTTTCATACGTGTAGTATGACTAAAACTCTTTTACATATACTAACAACTTTCCTTAACCTGATTTTAAATAACTTATATCTATAAATAGAAATATGGGGGTGATTAATATTAGACGTCATTCTTTACGTAATTTCGTATTTTGCAATGAAATATTTTTTGAAAAAAACTTATCTATTTCAAATTGAATCGTTATAAATTTTCCAATATATGAATTAGAATGTAATAATTTGAGGTTTTAATACGTTTAAAATATTTTTACGTTAATCTTGTTGCTATTTAAGACACGGAGATTCCAGAACTTCCAAAATATATGTATCATCTACTAAAAGTTTTCATTTGTAGTTGAGTTTTTAGTAAAAATTCTTAGTACATACATACAGTGAGGGACAAAAGTTTCGATACGTTAAAGTTAAAATACACAAACATCCTCAAAAATGAGAATAAAGCATTTTAACACAAACGTAAGTATGCAGTTTATTTACAGTTGAATGATAAGCAATAGAAAAAGCCGAAAAATGACGAATTTCTTCCGATACATCTACCCCTACCCTAATGACAAGAGAAAGTTCTTAATTCGTTCTTAGAATTTAGCTGTTTACATATTTATACCGCTTTACCTGGTGTCTATTTTATTCTGTCACCCTAGTGTATATCGGATGCATATTCTCAGCCTTTTGTGGATAGTTTGGGTCTGGGAAATGATTGGATATTCCAACAGGACAATCCCAAGCATACCGCGCGTTTGGTGAAGGATTGGTTATTATATTATGCTCCACGTTAACTCTGTAGATTTCTTCTATCATCGGACTTTGGGAATTATTGGCTCAAAAAATTGATCATGCAACTTCAAAAAGCAAATAATCTCTTAAGAATAAGCTAGATTTCCATGATCATAAATAAATTTCAAAATTTCACTTAACGAAAACAGTCCAGTAAAGTAGAGTATAGGTTAATTTTGGCACGTGTCTTTATTTTCTTTAGAAACCTAACAGTGCCGCGATAATACTTATTGACGTCGCATTTTCCTATAATATTTACTTCATGAAATCATGAATAGGGCCTTTTGTTGGTTGGTTATCCTGAGATTGGTCAACGTCCGGGCGTTCTTTTTGGTATAGATCATATCAGACGTCGGTAAAATTTCCAATAAACTGTTCTCCGATGGACGAACTTAAATTTATGCTAGTAATTAATTGAGGTTTTTTTTTTAATGCGATATGGATGGCGTGAATGTTTCACTTAGTAAATATATATTTCTTTAATAGTTTTTATGTAAGCATATTTAAAATTTACTTGTTAAAGATTTGATAATGTATTTACATAACATGGTATTGGTTAACGTTATATTAGTCATTAGGGAGATTTCGACGATGTTTTAAGACACTTTAGGAATGGATAAAAAATACGGATTTCAAAAACGAGGGAGTACTACGGGTGTTACGGGTAGGTAACGTGAAATTATTTTGCGTTTTAGAATACCGAAAAGGAATTCAACGCTTTTTTCTTCCCTGCAACCAGCAAAACAAATGAAATCATGTCTTGAAGGTAAAGTAAAAAATGGTGTCCGAACTATTTTCATGGAAGCATATTCCGACTTGGATAATGCAGATGTACAATATAAGTATTTCAACACGTTTAGATCCGTGTGGTGACTGCACAAGTGAGAGTCATCTCAATTTATGAAGATCTTATATCATCAGAGAAATGTCGACTATTAAGTAAAGCGCTTAGGGCCGGAGTATTCAATTTTATGTGGAATAAGAACATCGTCTGCGTTGCACTTATAAAGTAACAGCGTAAGTGTTACTGTAAGAATATACGAATGATTTGCTAATATTTAACGCCGGGATGTTATAGCATAACGTTGTAATTATTTAAAGTTAGAGAAGCGTAAACAGCCACGTGATAGGTAACAATTAATATAGAAATTAAAAAATAGTAGATTGGGTCTGTGGTATACCAGATGTTGCGAGTATCCGTTACAGTATATATAACACTGTCCTCTAATTAATTTATTTAGTTTTTGTAGTAGTATAATATGGTCAATATTATCAAAAAGTTTAGAAAAATCAACATAGATATCATCAACCCACTTGCGAATGTCAAGAGCTTGTTACACAACCATGCAACTGTTTAAATATTGGAGAATTTGGAGAGGTTTATAACACATGGGCCTAACAAAGAAAACACGGTTTTTTTTGGTTCAAAATTAGCTTTATTCATCAACGTAATCTCCATCAAGAGCAACGCAATCATTCCAGCGCCGCTCTAACATTTCAATATCACTTTTGTAGAACGATTTATCTTTTGCCTCAAAATAGGTCTCAGTTTCAGCGATAACCTCTTCATTCGGGCGAAATTTCTTACCGGCGGTCTGCGAACAGTCACTAGTCGCTGGGAGCAAAATCTGGCGAATACGGTGGATGTGGGAGCGATTCGAAGTAATAATAACGATATATAATATTCACTGTTGATGGTATTTCCTTTCTCAAGATAGTCGATGAATATTACACCACGCACATCCCAAAATACCGAGGCTATAACCTTTGAAGCCGATTGTTGTGCTTTCGGGCGCTTTGGACGAGGTCCACCAGTTGCTGTCCACTCAGATGACGATCGTTTTGATTCCGGAGTGAAGTGATGGATCCATGTTTCATCCATTGTCACATATCGACGCAAAAATTCCGGTTTGTTACGTTTAAACATGGCCGAACACTGCTCAGAATCATCAACACGTTCTTCTTTTTGGTCAACAGTGAGCAAACGCGGCACCCACTTTGAACAGAGCTTTCTCATAGTCAAATGCTCATGCAATATAAAGCCAATACGTTCTTTTGATATCTTTACGATGTCAGCTAACTCACGCAACTTCACTTTTCGATCATTCAAAACGATTTTGTGGACTTTTTCGATGTTTTCTGGTGTTACCGCCTCATTTGGACGTCCACTGCGTTCTGCATCATCGGTGTCTCTACGACCACGTTTGAAACCAGCAAACCAACTTTTTATTGTCGTTTCTGATGGAGCTGAGTCCCCATAACACTTTTCAAGCCATTGCCTCGCTTGAACGGTATTTTTTCCCATCAAGAAGCAGTGTAAAATTAAAACACGAAACTGTTTTTGATCCATTGTTTTGAAAATAACAAAAGTAGCGTGACTCTTAGCACAATAACTCACAAACTAATGAATAGAATATCATGAAATTTTAACAGCTGTCTTTTGAAGGTTAGTACTAACTGAGAGAAAGGTGACTGCAATAAAACTAGCGTCATCTATGTGTTAGGCCCGGGACTTTTCAGCCCATGTGTATCTTTGTACAATATTGTACAATGCTTTTGAAAACCTAGCTAAAAGTTTGAAGTTATGAATCTCCGAGCGGTTATAGTTCTTAAAAGCAGAAATTTTGCTAATTTTTCCAGGACTCAGAAAGGCTGAGGTTCTTAGAATCAAGTTGAATATAATTAAGAACGGTTGTGACAAGATAAATGTATACCTACATATAAAAAAAAACTGAGCACGTCGTAGTAGTCAAAGACCAGATTTGGTTTTATCCTTGACAAAATTTGATAATTCCATTTACTAAACGAATCAACGGTAAAGTTCCTATAAGTGGAGAAAGGTGAAGTAGTTATATTAAATGGAAAGTTAAGACATTCCTTCTCGCGTAAGTCCAAAGTCTATTTCTAAAGATAAATAGCAAATGATCTGCATGGCTATAAGAATGAAGGCACCTATTCGGGGTGGTATTCTTTTATTTCGAATCCAGTGTATATACAAAGCTAGGAAAACCATCACTTCTGCCGTTTTTGTTAAGTAAAGCTTTGACGCCACTCTTACGCAAACCACGAAGGTAATTCTGCTCACTACACTAGGAACATCATTTACATATTTTAGGTAAGGATTCGCCTTCATTGTCTACATTGGAATCTCGTCCAAGTTTTTATTCCAAATCTGTTTTGTCTTTAGCCAAGTATACGTTTTCGAGTCTATCAATCATCTTCATTTCTTGTCGATTATCTAAAGTTTGAAGATGGATAACTTCAAGTTTATGTGATTGTCAGTTGTAAACTTACATGCAAAACTGAGCTTGTTAGTAAGCCGGAAACAGAGAATGCAAATAGTGGAGATAAAATACCTTAGAAAAGCAATAAATTACTTGGGCAAATAGGTAAAAAGGAAAACGGTAATATAATAAAAGTATAAGGGATTATAAATGAAATTAACTGAGGGTATTCCTACTTCACGGTAGGGAGACTCGTCAAAACTTTAAAATCTATTGTCACTTGAGTAATTCTCAACATTTAATGATTCGAAATGATATTAGTATAGAGTGGGAACACAGAAATTGTTGTGATGTGAATCTATTACAAGAATGAATGGGGAAAGACAAGTAAAAAGTATTTGGGAAATAAGACCAATATGAAAGGAGACAGAAGAAACAAACTTGGAACAAACAGGTGGACCTGATGGTAAAAAACACATTTTAAGAGCTGGAGGCGACAGAAAGTAAACAAGATGCACGGCATAGTAATCAGCGAATTGGAATTCATATTTGTCATTAATAACAAAGCTATCATGGTAAAATTGACCTACAGAAAATACAACAATTGCATGGTAATTTCCATTTTTCCAATTTTGTTAAACAAAATAAAATTAAAGCAGAAACCAGATCGTAGAGTTCTTAGAAATCAGGCGCTGTGCATACTGATCTAATAACTAAAACCTTGTGGGCACTAAATAGTACGCATCGTTAATTTTTTCATTTATCTTCAGATTAGTGCATGCCAGAACGGCCGATAATCAAAGAACTGGACGACCGAACATTTCGTTAAGTGTAGGTACCTCCGCCGTCCGAGAATAAAAGTTCTAAAAGACCGTAGTGTCCGTAACGCCTTGTACCATGTGCGGTTTTCCAGAAGACAATAAAATCCGTCAGGCGTCGGAAATATTTAACGAATAAATATCAGTGAAATACTGCCGGGTCACATATTCATATTTATTGACAGCAAACGGATGAAATATTATTGGGCTGGATTTTCTCGAGCGCCTAGCCGAACATTTGGTGTACGTATTTTGATGGATGGCCAGTCACGTGATGCTTAAAGTGTGCCGTGAAGAATACGTTGACTCTAAATTTTTCACAGTTTAAAATAAAATCCGTGTAGACGAAATGTGCGAACTAGCCGTGTGGACATATTAATATCTTTAATCGAATGAGTACAAATATCGTATGAATTTAGTTGTTGATGGTATACTACGTATGTATTTATCCCCTTTTATCTTTGTTTTACTTGAAAGAAATGATCGTTGAATTGAGGAAAAACGTACACTTTATGCTGTACAAGCTAGTCGTCTTGTTTGAAATAACTGTTTTGGAAAATTTGAGCTTTGTACTGTTATGAAATATGTAACTCATATATATCTGTTAGTCCTATTCATAGTTCTCAGCAAATAATAATAATAAATAAATAAATCCAAAAGTATAAAAACGGGCATGTGGCACTAGAATTATTGGATATGTAATACATTATTTAATATATAAAGGGTTTTTCGATAAAGGCGGGTTGATGTTGGAATGGAATAAAAGAAGCTGTGTGTGGAGTATTAACGAAATTCTTTATTTATTTGAAAGGCCCGTGCATGCCATTACGTGTCAGTCACATATCCGTCGCGGCTTCTCACAGTGACACGGATCCGAGTGGACCAATTTTCAATGATCCGGCTGAATATGGACGATGACCTGGGTTATGTTGACTTTAAGGCTATCGATCGATTGCGGCTTATTGGCAAAGACCTGCGACTTCAAGAAACCCCACAAGAAAAAGTCTAGCGGGGTCAAATCGTACGACATTGGTGGCTAATCCGTGTTAACTCTGCGAGAGATTATAATATCCTTAAATTGTTCGTGCCCATCGTGGCGTCCGCTGTGTGATACATAATGCCATCTTGCTGGAACCGCATATCGTCCACGTCCATGTCATTCAGTTGGAGCCCAATGAAATCGGTTTTTATCCACCAACGTCGTTTTCGAAAAGTACGGACGAATGACGCCGCCGAAATTATGCTTGTTAACATAGTCATTCTCGAAATGTATTATATTATTGTTTTCAAAACAATATATTTCATTCTGAAAATTTACTATTCAGAATAGATTCGTACTTCTACTACTTACTAAGGTATAAAAAAGGGCGGACAGGTTCATCTACATCATTCAAGTTTGTTCTTCATACCTTGAAATAGTTTTTAGGATTTTTTTTATATCTTCTGTAGTTCCTAAGGTAAAAGCTGTTCGAATTTGAAACTGCCTTTTAAATTTATAACAGAACACACAAATATTAGTCCAAAAGCAGCAGTCTAACGATGAAATATAGCACTTTGTAAGTGACTTTTTGCTGTGGTACTGCAAAATAGTATTCACTTATTAGATTCGCAGTTGTACGAGATGTAGCACCGCCCTCTTGAAATCACACCTTTCGACATTCGTAGTTTCCAACAAGTCAAATAAAAAGTTTGTAATTATTTTCTGATACCTGCCTTGAGTAGCAGTAACAGTTTTGCAAATAGATGCAACGATTTTCAGTTAACACATGGGCTAAAAAGTCCCGGGCCTAACACATAGATGACGCTAGTTTTATTGCAGTCACCTTTCTCTCGGTTAGTACTAGCCTTCAAAAGACAGCTGTTAAAATTTCATGATATTCTATTCATTAGTTTGTGAGTTATTGTGCTGAGTCACGCTACTTTTGTTATTTTCAAAACAATGGATCAAAAACAATTTCGTGTTTTAATTTTACACTGCTATTTGATGGGAAAAAAATACCGTTCAAGCGAAGCAATGGCTTGAAAAGTGTTATGGGGACTCCGCTCCATCAGAAACAACAATAAAACGTTGGTTTGCTGACTTCAAACGCGGTCGTAGAGATACCGATGATGCAGAACGCAGTGGACGTCTAAATGATGCGGTAACACCGGAAAACATAAAAAAAATCCGCAAAATCGTTTTGAATGATCGAAAAGTGAAGTTGCGTGAGTTAGCTGACGTCGTAAAGATATCAAGAGAACGTATTGGCTTTATATTGCATGAGCATTTGACTATGAGAAAGCTCTGTTCAAAGTGGGTGCCGCGTTCGCTCATTGTTGACCAAAAACAAGAACGTGTTGATGATTCTGAGCAGTGTTTGGCCATGTTTAAACGTAGCAAGCCGGAATTTTTGCGTCCATACGTGACAATGGATGAAACATGGATCCATTACTTCACTCCGGAATCAAAACGATCGTCATCTGAGTGGACAGCAACTGGTGAATCTCATCCAAAGCGCCCGAAAGCACAACAATCGGCTGGAAAGGTTATGGCCTAGGTATTTTGGGATGTGCGTGGTGTAATATTTTCCGACTATCTTGAGAAAGGAAATACCATCAACAGTGAATATTATATAGCGTTATTGGAGCGTTTGAAGGCCGAAATTGCAAAGAAACGACCGCATATGGCAAAGAAAAAAATGTTGTTTCATCAAGACAACGCACCGTGTCACAAGTCAATCAAAACAATGGCAAAACTACATGAATTGAACTTCGAATTGCTCCCACATCCACCATATTCGCCAGATTTGGCTTCCAGCGACTACTGGCTGTTCGCGGACCTCAAAAAAATGCTCGCAGGTAAGAAATTTCGCACGAATGAAGAGGTTATCGCTGAAACTGAGGCCTATTTTGAGGCAAAAGATAAATCGTTCTACAAAAGTGGTATTGAAATGTTAGAGCGGCGCTGGAATGATTGCGTTGCTCTTGATGGAGATTACGTTGATGAATAAAGCTAATTTTGGACCAAAAAAACCGTGTTTTCTTTGTTAGACCCGGGACTTTTCAGCCCATGTGTTATTACAACGATATTTTTCGTGTTTTTTCTCAATTATAATTTCGTTTGATCACAAATTCGCCCAGTTGTGCCAATGTGCCTAGTTATCTTGAAATCTATTTATTGCTGTACGGCCCAATTTACGAATTAACAACGTAATTCAATGTCCGCTGGCTTGATTTCTTGTTATATGAATTTTGTAAGCTTTATGTAAAATTTTAAAAAAGCTGGTTTTGAACAACGGAAACTTGATGTGTTTGGATTGTCGTTAACACTAACGCTTACAGTTGCAATATTTCCTTCTTAATAACCAATGCCTTTCCGTTTTAATGAGCCGTAATATTCCTATTTGTCAAGTAATAAATTAAAAAACTAACTTCAAAGTCTTTATAAGCCTTGTAAGCGTTTTAACTTGTCGCCCTGTATATTTGCCTTCGTATCACCGCAATTGCGCAATTAATTCGAATGTTTTCGCTTAATTTAAGTCCATTTTGAAAGTTGAATAAAGTCTAGCTTTAGACGATTCCGTTCTTATTTTTGAGTCTACAATTTTATAGACCACTTTTTCTGTAGGTACGTAGTTAAGAAATTACAAACATTCTTTTATGGTTAGAAGAGACGCGTCGTAAAAATACCAAAAAATACGAGATAAATGGAGGTAGGCTCTTTTAATCTTCCCATTTCTTTGCTTCTATTGTTGACTTTAACAGCACGCATACATTTACGCACGTAAATAACTGAAAACATGAATTATTTAAGGGACCTAGAAAATAAGGGCATACAGAAGTTTGTGAGGAAAATAAGTATTTCGAACGTATCTCAAGATTATTTTTAAATTCTTTTAAATAAGTATTCTAGGAAAATTATCTGTGGTTGCATCTAGTTGTGACAAAATTAAATTTTAAAGTTCTTTTTAAAGATTTTTTGAACATTCTTATTTCGAAGAACAGAATGCACCGCTTTACGCAACTAAGAAACTAAAAAAAAATTAAAGCGTAAATTGGAAAAGGAGTTATGTCATCGTTATTGAAACCATTCTCGTCTCAAGCAGATGTACTTATTAGAAGTCGTGTGATATAATTTTGAAAAATGGAGGTAAGTAAGCAAGAATTTATTTGCGCAGCACATAGTGTACATAACGCAATAATATTTTTAACGTTCACGTGTTGGAATACACACATCAACTTGGCCGTTTATGTTAAATTAACTACAAACGGTTATTACATTATTTATACTCTACGGTGTCTTGGGGCGCCGCGGCGCACACTTCGGAAACCCCTGTCCTAAGCAATATAAAACTGGCAAGAAGGGAGGGGAAATCGCAACGCAACCGAAATATCCAGGTAATATTATTCTAAATTAAAGAAATCTCTAATAGACTAAGAATAATGTTGGTGGAAGTCGCTATTCAATTTCGCTCTAAATCACCGTAACATTTTACAGTTATTGATGGGACTGGAATTTTGTCCAAAGTTCTAGCGATGAAAACATTGACACCAATAGGGTGTATATTGCTCTTCGAGGCTGTTCTTTCGCATAAGTATCGCGAGAACGTACATCTGTCTTTTTTGCATAATCGAGCGTGATAACCCGCCTCCAAAGTGAATATAAGGGGTAAAGGCAAAATTCTGCAGTCACGAAATATGGGCCTACACAACTAGGAAAGTTTGAGTGAAATTGTACGTAAAACAGCTTTAATATTCAAGTAATGACGTCAATGACAATTTTTTAAACGACGATTTTCAATTTTTTTTCCTATTTGATAGATCATTTAATTGCCTAAATGGTACCACCAGAGTTTTAATACCTCAAAACGAAAAATTTAGGTTACTACACTACGAAATCTACAAGATTTGAAAAATAATATTAGTTATGATATGAATCTAATTAGTTCTGATCTCATTCGCAATGTATAAGATGAATGTGTCCATAGGCATTTTCAGCTTTTGCTATAAAGAAAACAATTACTTTATTTCTTAGATAACAGCAGTAATGCTTTCCACTATTTAAACAACTTTAATTCGAAAATTTTGTTATGTGGGGTATTAAAATTTTGATGGTACCATTTAGATAATTAAATGACTTCCCAAAATAAAAAAATTGAAAGTTATCAGTTAAAAAATTGTCGATGACGTCATTACTTGAAAATTAGAAGTGGAGGAAATTTAAACTTGATCTGTTCCACCATTCTTGCGTAAAAGAAATTGCTTCATATTTAATGCCCTAACTCTAGAAATGCTTCGTTTATTCGAAATTTAAGATGGTGATCCTCTAATAGCATTGATCACATTTTATTTGTCAACATAATTTTGGTTACAAACAGCTTATAATAAAAGAAAATAAAACAGGGAGCGTTATTCAAATCAGTCTAATTATATTGTGTATAGTATTGCATAATTCTTTATTCACGACTAAATTTCAAACTTTTTAGTACGTTTAGGTTTGATATGTGTGTTTTAGTGTGTTCTTTTCTCACAATGTCTTCTTCGTCTGGTAAATAAGATATATATTCTTGCTGGCTACAGAACTAATAAAAATCTACGTCGTATCAAACAGGTATCTGTAAAATTTGCGTTAATTTATAGCGTTCGAAAATTTATGTCATTGGACATATATTCGTAAGGTCCCTTTATACTTAATACCTTGGAAGCACGTCTCGTCAACCAGTACTTATAACATCAAGCCGAGATGTAATACAGTGCACCAGCATATCTTAAAATCTTGATTATCGATCCACCACATCGTGGGTGTTCTTTATTTTAAAAGGCTTTGGATTATGACGGTGGAACGGGAGTGTTTTTATGGCGCGCGACGTGTTGATTGTGAGGGTGCATTGTCTAAAAATTGTTTTCATTTTGCTGAACGTGTAGATATGTATATGGAGGTATGTACTTGTGTATTTATATTATGTGTACATATGTATATAGGGTCACTCACGGCGACCGCCTATTAGTCGCAGTGGCGGCTCTACTCTGAGGCGAAAGGAAATACCATCAATAGTGAATATTATATAGCGTTATTGGAGCGTTTGAAGGCCGAAATTGCAAAGAAATGACCGCATATGGCAAAGAAAAAAAATTTGTTTCATCAAGACAACGCACCGTGTCACAAGTCAATCAAAACAATGGCAAAACTACATAAATCGAACTTTGAATTGCTCCCACATCCACCGTATTCGCCAGATTTGGCTCCCAGCGACTACTGGCTGTTCGCAGACCTCAAAAAAATGCTCGCCGGTAAGAAATTTCGCACGAATGAAGAGGTTATCGCTGAAACTGAAGCCTATTTTGAGGCAAAAGATAAATCGTTCTACAAAAGTGGTATTGAAATATTAGAGCGGCGCTGGAATGATTGCGTTGCTCTTGATGGAGATTACGTTGATGAATAAAGCTAATTTTGAACCAAAAAAACCGTGCTTTCTTTGTTAGACCCGGGACTTTTCAGCCCATGTGTTATATAAAGCTGATTACAAACCTGCTACGCCTGCGGTTATCAAAAATTTCACGAAGGCATAGACAAAAATTTGCATAATGTAAGAGGAATGTGCAGTCTCCTATGTCTCTCTCTATGGTAATCATAATAATAATAATAATAATAATAATAATAGTAATAATCCTTTATTGCCCAACAGCCCAAGGGCCAATTACAGGACAAATTACAAAACAATTCTTATTTAAAACAAAATAATTAAAATCGTGTTGCCTACAATAATAACATGCTGAAAATGTATATAATAATGAAACAAAAAAAAAAAGAAAGACTCACAAAAATGGCTCCAGATCCCGTTTGTTTGCGTTCCTCACCATGTGACTGAGAGGTGCCTTAAGCAAAATGTTGGTATTAGCTCTAGGTACTTGAAATATATTATAGTAGCGAGTATGATGAGTAGGTACGGTAAAGTTTATTTGCACTAGAAGGGCTGGCGAGTCGATAGTATTTTTCAGGATCCTGCAAAGAAACTCCACACTGTTACGCTCGCGGCGGTCAGCAAGAGATAGAAAACCATGCTCAACAAGTAAGCTATAATACTCGATACCTCTTGCAGGATACACGTTGTCCATTCGAAAGGAGAGATACTTTAGAAATTTCTTTTGAACGCGTTCGATCATAAGCTCTTGGTGTAAATAACGGGGATACCAAACAATGGAGGCGTATTCAAGCTTAGAATGAACGTAGGCATAATATAAACGTTTCATTACACCTAAGTCTGAGAAATGCCTGCAAGAACGCATGACAAAACCGAGAGTTTTGGAAGCAGATGAACACATGGACGAAATATGTTCCGTAAATGACAGTCTATTATCAAACAAAACACCAAGATCCAAAGTTTTGATATTGCGTGATATGGCTGCATCATTAATCTGGTAGTTATAGTGTAAAGTAGTGTGAGTGTTATTGTAGGAAACCACAGTACACTTGTTGATGTTCAGAGGAGATAATTGACCTTGCTCCAAGTATTAATGCGAAGAAGATTGTCTTGTAAATGTTTACAATCGAAAATGCTACCAACAGTATTAAATATCTTTACGTCATCTGCGTATGCTAAGACGTGACACGTAAGCAGAGATAGTAAATCATTTATATAAAAATTGAAGAGAAGTGGTCCAAGATTTGAACCTTGAGGAACACCTGATGTTGGAGAAAACGGCGTAGAGGAATAACCATTGTAGCAGACATAACACTCCCTTCCAGTAAGGTAAGACTCAATCAACGTCAGGAAACCCACACCAAAACCAAATTTATCCATTTTTTGTAGTAGCATCTCGTGGTTAATGCAGTCGGACGCTTTAGAAAAATCTACGTAAATAACATCCACCTGCTTTCGCTTATCAAGCGCTTCACTAAGATATTGGCCAATGCATGCTAAATTAGTGATCGTCGACCTACCTGCAACAAAACCGTGCTGATGCTCAGATATGAAAGGAGTTATGCAGATGGATATTTCTTTGTAAAGCAAATGTTCAAATACCTTAGCGAAATTGGGCAGTATAGTTATAGGCCTATAATCAGCAATGTTAGATCGGTTTCCTTTCTTAAATACGGGGGTAATTCTGCTAATTTTCCAAACCTTTGGAAAAGTTGACGTGCTTATCGCTAGGTGGAATATAGTTGACAGTGGATAGGACAGAACAGGAGCACAATGACGTACAAAGAAGCTCGGTATTCCATCATCTCCAGTTGTCATATTAGATTTAAGTCTCTTGATACTGTTCTCCACATCCAATTCAGAGAAGGCATGAACACAAAAATTATTATAATTGAGAAAAGAGTTGAAAGATACATTTTGAACACTAGGTTTATACACACTCGCAAAGACACTGGAAAAGGCATCCACGATTTCGTTTGGCTGGGTAAATTCTCTGCCGTCATACTGCGTACTTCCCGGAGTTCCGGAAGAAGCTTTCTTGTTGTTAATGAAGCGCCAGAACAACTTAGGATTTCTGTTGATATTAATTTCAGCATCTGCCAAGTAAGCATTGTATGCGTCTCTAATCATAATAATTAATATCAGCAAATGGGAAATCTAGAATTTCGAATTCAAACTGGCGTGAAACAACAATCACCAAGGTCGTAACGGTTGTCGGGTTCTAACTGCGGTTCGCATTTTCAAAGGTACCTTTAATAAAGTCGTATACTTAATTTTGTGTTTGTGGTACTGATCCAACATTAGAGTGATGGTGGCTTTCTTTGATTGATCCTAACAAATACTGCGTACAAGGAGTTTTACATGGCAGTTTCGCGGCCTTTCTTCTGTATATTCAAATCTAATCGTAACGTATTTTAACGATATTGTAAAAAAATCGATGAAGAAATTATTTACCATTCCGAAAGAGTATCCCAAAACTAGAGGAACCGTTGGGGTGTTGCTAGCAAAGAAAATCATTTGGAAGGCGATAAAGTTGAACAAGTTGTATCTGTCAAGATGAAGTTTTCATTGCGACAATCTAATATACGTACGCATACGCGACTGAGCGTTTTCAATGATGTTCCTAATTTACAGCCCATACGTTTAAAATATCGAATCCGCGCTTTTATGGAACTGACTGTAAAGTATTTTATAGGCGCAATCTCATGTTTTGTGCACATATACGCGCATTTCTTACATAATTTCATATATCTGGATTCATCCAACCAGTTTTAACGAACGCGTTGTCTATAAAAATATATAGGATACTTTATTTACTTGAAAGAATATTTAAGTGACACGTAAGTATATGCATATATACGGACTTTTTAAAATGCCGTATCTGAAAAAATCTTATGGTATAGTTGGGTAGGAAAGGTAGTCCGGTTGTGGCAGGACAGTGGCGTGCGTAGTCGTGTGTTATATGATGGGTTCCATAATAACACAATATAACATGATATCGATTCCGAACAAATAAGATATAAAAGGAAAAGGACTATAGAATATTATTGCTAAAAGTCTCTTGTCTTAACTTTAATTTGTTTCGTTACTTTATTAACCAATATCGGCAGTTTTTGTTATATAATATATTTAAAGTTACATTATAAAAAATAATTAATAGTTTAAATATAGTTAGTTCAGGTTAGCTACTTAATTTTACATGGAGTAATTGACTAAACTATTGATTAACTTTATAATTAGTTAATGAATCGGCCCTTTACACTCAATGAATATAATGTCGTGTGTAACACATGGGCTGAAAACACGGTTCTTTTGGTTCAAAATTAGCTTTATTCATCAACGTAATCTCCATCAAGAGCAACACAACAACGCAATCATTCCAGCGCCGCTCTAACATTTCAATACCACTTTTGTAGAACGATATATCTTTTGCCTCAAAATAAGCCCCAGTTTCAGCGATAACCTCTTCATTCGTGCGAAATTTCTTACCGGCGGGCATTTTTTTGAGATCTGCGAACAGCAAGTAGTCGCTGGGAGCCAAATCTGGCGAATACGGTGGATGTGGGAGCAATTCGACGTTCAATTCATGTAGTTTTGCCATTGTTTTGATTGACTTGTGACACGGTGCGTTGTCTTGATGAAACAAAATTTTTTTCTTTGCCATATGCGGTCATTTCTTTGCAATTTCGGCCTTCAAACGCTCCAATAACGCTATAAAATATTCACTGTTCATGGTATTTCCTTTCTCAAGATAGTCGATGAATATTACACCACGCATATCCCAAAATACCGAGACCATAACCTTTCCAGCCGATTGTTATGCTTTCGGGCGCTTTGGACGAGGTTCACCAGTTGCTGTCCACTCAGATGACGATCGTTTTGATTCCGGAGTGAAGTGATGGATCCATGTTTCATCCATTGTCACATATCGACGCAAAAATTCCGGTTTGTTACATTTAAACATGGCCAAACACTGCTCAGAATCATCAACACGTTCTTGTTTTTGGTCAACAATGAGCAAACGCGGCACCCACTTTGAACAGAGCTTTCTCATAGAGAAACGCTCATGCAATATAAAGCCAATACGTTCTTTTGATATCTTTACGATGTCGGCTAACTCACGCAACTTCACTTTTCTATCATTCAAAGCGATTTTATGGATTTTTTTGATGTTTTCTGGTGTTACCGCCTCATTTGGACGTCCACTGCGTTCTGCATCATCGATGTCTCTACGACCACGTTTGAAGTCAGCAAACCAACGTTTTATTGTTGTTTCTGATGGAGCGGAGTCCCCATAACACTTTTCAAGCCATTGCTTCGCTTGAACGGTATTTTTTCCCATCAAGAAGCAGTGTAAAATTAAAACACGAAATTGTCTTTGATCCATTGTTTTGAAAATAACAATAGTAGCGTGACTCTTAGTACAATAACTCACAAACTAATGAATAGAATATCATGAAATTTTAACAGCTGTCTCTTGAAGGTTAATACTAACTGAGAGAAAGGTGACTGCAATAAACTAGTGTCATCTATGTGTTAGGCCCGGGACTTTTCAGCCCATGTGTTAAATAAACATATTTAAATAGGTAAATAGGTTATTATTGCTATTTCGGTTGAATATATTAATGGTTTATTTCATACAACAAATTTCTAAATTGGAAGAACGAAGTATCAATTTAAAACATGAGTTGGTATGATTTTCTCAAGCGTTTATTAGAAATTCAACTCGTTTATTTTTGAATAGGGATAACTAGCGAATGTTATATCAAAACAAAATATTTAATCAATAGTAAGCTTCTGTTATTTTTATTTTTTTTTACTTAAGCAAATATTGGAGTTTACCGTGAGAAATCATAGATGGCCTATGACAAGTAGATATTCTTGTCAGTTTTGCGCTCTGATTAAGATTCTAATGTCATTTAACTAAGAGAAAAAAATATTATTTTTTGTGTTTGCTTTCTTTTTTCGGGTGATTAATTAGAAGATTATCTACTAAGTTAACATTTAACCATTTAGTTAAGAAAATGAATCGAACTCGTCATTTAACTAATGATGTATATGTATGAGTTTTGAGTTTGGTAGAAAAGGGAAGAAATATACGTCGTTGGAAAATTTGTTGATTGTTAATTATTCGACAATTAGTTGAGTGGTTAAAGGGTTTAAGGAAAGCAGACCACACCACAGAAAACGCGACCAGGGCAGAAAAAGAGTCATAAATGGAATTAGTGCGCGTTTTCTTTAACAAAAGGTGTTAAGAAACAGAAAATATGCAAGTAATAAATTCGAAACTTTAAGCAATGACAGAATTCCTGCTTTAACCATTAGCAGACAGTAACAAGCTGGATTGTTAAGTAACAAAGCTCGCTGCTCTCTGCTATTTCCTGCAGGTAATAGATCATGCACATTAAGGTTGGACAGAGATCACGTAGAATGGACGCAAATGCACGGATTGATGGCTGGATGACATTTACAAATAAAAAAGAAGTGAGCGTAAAATCTTGAGATGATCGTAATAGAGTATGGCGGAGATCTGGAAAAAGACTGTGATTGCATTGTCTCTTTAAGGGAATCATCCTGACGAATCAAAAATGTTCTGGGAAGGCATTTGTTTTGACGTACTTATAGAATTAGTGCTTATCCGTCCACGGTCCATGAATGCAGAATTCTACCTCCAAAACATTATTTAACGTTCTACCGTTAGTGCCATTTATAGTGGATAGCTTCATTTTCATGCAAGATAGTATAAGGTTTGTTAGGGTATCTAGATAAAGTCAATATTATCACCTTTGGAATGTTTTGAAAAATCAGCTCGGCGTCATTCACTTGCTCAAATGAAGTATTGAAGCGCGTATTTCTCTTTGAACAGGAAAACGTTCACGAAGCAACTATCCACAAGCTAATAAGTAGCTTACCGCAGCAAAAGTAAGCTGTTATAAGAGCACGAGGAAGAACTACAAGTTGTTATATTAGGGTTTATGAATTGTCTTTAAATTTGTGTTTCCGTTCTTTCCTTGTAATGTTAAGCGGAATTTTACAATTTTTAATTCTTTGTAACCAATCTCTAAATTTTTCTTAAATCCTCCATCTTCCTCAATACAATATCGTTTAATCACCTTCACTTATAGTATTTAAATGCTAAATTGAGTAATGTTTGCAGTAGTGCATTAATTTAGAGCAGGAGTTTATATTAAAAATGTAGAAATAGTATAATAATTATTATCTTTACGATTAAGAAACAGAATTATATTAAAATTAACGTTTCCCTTATTTCGTGTATTATTTCTTTTGGTAAACTATAATTCATAACTAATATTAAACACCGACGTCTTAAATCTCGGTGTTTTTCGTCTGCGTTATAAGAAAAATTGTAAATATCCACAAAGGACATGATGAATAATAGCCGTGTTAATGAAACGTTCTGTTTTTCTTATCTTCAGATTGAAGTGAGAAACCTCTTAAAATGTGTCCAAGAGATAGTCGACGTTCCGCCGCTGCTAAAGTACTACGAGTGAATGCATGTGATGTCCATAAGGGCTGTCGTATCCCAAGTGAGATTTTATCAGTAAAGAATGTAAGGACCTGTCCGGTTAAAGATTAGTATATCTTAAGACACATAAACATAATTGTCAACAAAATAAAAAGGAACAGAATGAATAACAAAACTGGAGAAAAAGTTCGAAGACGTTCGGAAAGGAATTATTCTAAAAATGTTAATGCGCCTTGAACTTCATGCAATCATTTAGAGGCGATAGGTTTACGTACATGTAACATTGAAATAAACCTTAATTACATGAATACACTAGGTATAGAACTTCACATTAACCGTAAAAGACCTGAATTTTAATTTAAATTAGTTAAGTATATTGTATATAATTTTGACGAAGGTATTTCTACTACTTTCGTCTGCTCATATATATGTACATATAAAATTAGCCGATCGTCATTGGTGAATATTTATTTCTCCTTAATTCGACGAGCAAATAGCAAAATTTCACTTTCTCCAACGTGTTGTTACGTTCCGCTATTCCGATTCAAAGTTCGTGTTTATATATTCGCAAGATACAAGATTAATTGCCAAACTTTTGAACTGCATTATTAATATTTCATCTTTAATACATATATGTATTTAATATCCACCGACATTAATAAATTCACTTAATTAGGAGATAAAAAATAAGTTATTATTTAAGTCTTAAAATAAGATTCATATTTACTTATTTATAATTTTCGTAGAAGTTTTAAGAAGAGGTTGAATTATCAACATTCGTACAAGATATTATGGTGAAATTAGTACAACATAATACTTCAATGTATTTATAGCAAAACCATGTTTGACCCACAGTGGTTGTTTGTCCTTATTTTACACCTTCTAAGGAACAAAAGTGGATTATTTTTTATTTGAACCTTTAGTTTCGGATAAACATATATAACGTAGTATTACTTGTACAAATCAAGCAAGAGTCTTCCTCTACCGGAAGAATTACTTTTAGTTTATACGATTTACAACTTTGAAACATTCGAAAATCAATTCCATATTAAGGTAATATTCTGTAAAGAATACGTCAGATATACACTACCGCTCAAAAGTGTTTAGGCACCCCTGTTTTCATGGATTATTCATATAGTATTATGTTTACCAAAAAAAACATTATAATAAAATGAAATACGTATTTAAAATGTAGTTCAGTAATATAAACACCCATTATATTGCATAAGGTTTACTATCATTTACCTGCTACGTAACTGTTTATTGCGGTGCAATTACAATAACAATCCCTCTGAATTTAATGGGTAAATTTAGTCATCTGTTAGATTGTAGGTAATAATGTTTAAATCACCTTCCTAGAAGATTATAGTGAAATCTGTAACCTATGGTCAGTTGCAGTGTGGTATTTACTCTATTCACGTCGTGAGCGTTAAAATTTCATGATATTCTATTAATTAGCTTGTGAGTTATTGTGCTAAGAGTCACGCTACTTTTGTTATTTTCAAAACAATGGATCAAAAACAATTTCGTGTTTTAATTTTACACTGCTTCTTGATGGGAAAAAATACCGTTCAAGCGAAGCAATGGCATGAAAAGTGTTATGGGGATTCCGCTCCATCAGAAACAACAATAAAACGTCGGTTTGCTGACTTCAAACGTGGTCGTAGAGACACCGATGATGCAGAACGCAGTGGACGTCCAAATGAGGCGGTAACACCAGAAAACATTAAAAAAATCCACAAAATCGTTTTGAATGATCGAAAAGTGAAGTTGCGTGAGTTAGCTGACATGGTATTGGCTTTATATTGCATGAGCATTTGACTATGAGAAAGCTCTGATCAAAGTGGGTGCCGCGTTTGCTCACTGTTGACCAAAAACAAGAACGTGTTGATGATTCTGAGCAGTGTTTGGCCATGTTTAAACGTAACAAACCGCAATTTTTGCGTCGATATGTGACAATGGATGAAACATGGATCCATCACTTCACTCCGGAATCAAAACGATCGTCATCTGAGTGGGCAGCAACTGGTGAACCTCGTCCAAAGCGCCCGAAAGCACAACAGTCGGCTGGAAAGGTTATGGCCTCGGTATTTTGGCATGTGCGTGGTGTAATATTCATCGACTATCTTGAGAAAGGAAATACCATCAACAGTGAATATTATATAGCGTTATTGGAGCGTTTGAAGGCCGAAATTGCAAAGAAACGACCGCATATGGCAAAGAAAAAAATTTTGTTTCATCAAGACAACGCACCGTGTCACAAGTCAATCAAAACAATGGCAAAACTACATGAATTGAACTTCGAATTGCTCCCACATCCACCGTATTCGCCAGATTTGGTTCCCAGCGACTACTGGCTGTTCGCAGACCTCAAAAAAATGCTCGCCGGTAAGAAATTTCGCACGAATGAAGAGGTTATCGCTGAAACTGAGGCCTATTTTGAGGCGAAAGATAAATCGTTCTACAAAAGTGGTATTGAAATGTTAGAGCGGCGCTGGAATGATTGCGTTGCTCTCGATGGAGATTACGTTGATGAATAAAGCTAATTTTGAACCAAGAAAACCGTGTTTTCTTTGTTAGGCCCGGGACTTTTCAGCCCATGTGTTATGTAAGCACGTATATAATTCTGTATACCACGTGCAATGTAATTTCAAGATAGTTATCGATTTATGAACTTTTTTAGTTAAGCGCTCGTAAAAGTGTTATTTTGCTTTACGTATGATATAGCGATGAACATGTTCAGTTATCGTATTGAAAACAGTACAACCATATATTGACCGCTATTTAAAGCAAAATCTTGTAATTAGAGTTGTTCTTTGGGCTATTTCCATCTATATTTGTGAAACCTACATAGTCAGTACAATATCACGCCAAAAGTGAAAACCTTGTAACATACTCTTTACTTTTAGTATACAATATATTTTGTCATGGCGTAACTAACATACTACTTCCACCGCTGCCTCAGAATAACACGCAGGTTGATACAAAACATGTGTATTTGGATCAACACCAATTGCTGGTTGGTTCAATTCACTAAAGGTTGGATACCACCAGTGCTAAGAAATTGGTTTAATCGTTGCTCAGTTTTAGTTTAAAATGACACTCACTCTACTGCTTGTTTAAATTCGCCGTAAATACGTCCTAAAGTTGGTCTAAAAAGGATTAACTTCCCCAGGCAGCATTTAAAATATTATCGATAATTGTTGCTTTTTTCGAACGATACCAATGCAAACAATCCTACGTAATTTTCGTTAGCATTCGAGTGGGCCGAGCATATGTAAACACAAAAGTTAGTAGGGTTGAATCAGGAATTTTTTTTCTCTATAAAAATTAGCTTTGAAACGAGGTAAGTATTTTAATGAAGTATAAAAATAAATAATTTAAACTGTTTCATCCGATCCATAGTTTTAGTAGTTCCTCTTAAATAATCTATTTCATAACAATAATAATGTTACGTTATCTTTTGGTATACGATGCGTGTCATGTTTGTGTAAACAAATAGAAATCAATTTTAGACATATGAAATAAATTCTACGGGTTAATCTTTCTGTATGAGTTACCTGTCTCTGTCTGTGGAATCCGGAGTTGTATCAGTTCTGGCACGTTTAACCTGCAACCAAAATCGTTATATCATTTATTTTGGTTCGAAATAATTATAAAGCAATTTAGTAATAAATACTGATGTTCTTTAAAGCTTTGCTGACAAATATAAGAAGTATCTTTGAAAAGAGATTAAAGAATACATTTTCATTGAGAGCTTTCGTGAGCTTTCATACTTGTAACCTAGGATATTTGCGCGCCGTCGGTAAAAAAGGAAGATCTCTCTCTCTGTTATTGTTATTAAATATTAAAGATTTATATTTAAATGTGTAAATTTTCTTTTCTGAATTCAACTGAATAAATAATTTTAACATTGTAAAACTCTAGTATCGATTGCGTATGAATTTAATGAACAATATATTGTTGATGGTGATTTCAATATTAATGTCAAATTACCTTAGGTTCGCACATTTTGTCAATCATTGTGCATCTTGTAGAGTTAGCATTTAAATAATTACAAGGCATGAGTGTTACCATATTTACATTACGTGGGTACCGTCGCGGTACCTATAGTACTAATTTATGGCACCGCCGCATAAACTAATAAAACTGTTTCACAATAATTCACGCACCATTCAGCAGCACTGTCATAACTATAACCCATAATCTTTCGTTAATTGTTTTAGAAATAAACAAATTCACTCTCTGTATTAACTACTTCTTACTTTGATTTGATCAAGCTTTTTACGATTCTATACGGCGTCGATGGTAGTATAACGTGTACCAAAAATTAAATTACCAGTTCGCTGCACACTAATTACTCCTGTTGCCGGATAGAGTTTCTGTTTGCTTTTTTTCTATTTTGTTCAACTGTCTTTTTTTTTTCGGACGCTTGCGTAAAACACATCACCATTACACAACGCAAACGTTTGTTTGATACTGAGAGCTTTTGCCGGAATCGAGTTACCAGCGCCGTACAATTCACCCCTCTGGTGGCAAACGTAATAACTAAAGCCGAAGCCTTCTAGGACCAATGATACAATTTGTTTTTCGAGGTAGGTCTTCAAATATCCAATGGTATTCACGTACACAGCGCTTCTATATTATATTATTCTCTTCTATCTGATCTCGCATCAATTTTATACAATTATTCGATAACAATAACTAATTTCCAAACATCAATAAGGGTAAAGAAGAGATGCGGATAAATATTTAACGATACTATAATTAGTTGTAAAGTTGCTCCTAGGATGATTGCTTTACGAAACCAATTAATTTGGAATCTAATTTGACCGTTAAATTGGAGTCATAATAATTCAAAGTAATTTAGAAAATCTGATTTAGGAAATTTTGTTCTAAATAAATAAATCCATAATACCTTCACTTCTTTTGTGTGGATTATTACTTAGATTTATTACGATACATCCCTTCAGGGATTATTTTATCGTTTAGACCCACTTCTGGATGCAAGATAGTATCTCTTACAAACTTGTGAATTAGTATAATTACGTAGATAACGTTTTTACGTGGGCTGTTTTCTTCCGCTGAGCCTCTTGTTGTCAAGTATACTTGAAGATTGTTAATTTTAAAGTAATCCTTTCCGCAGGAAATCACTCATGCTGTGATTTTTTAAAATTGTAAGCATGGTCTAAGCCATAAAGATTGTGAGAAAATCAATTGAGTGTTTGCTGGCGTTAGATACCATAAAGTGGTAAAGTTTCTTTAAATAGCAACTTTTGAGCTTCTAAGCTAAAAGAGCCAGTTCCCGAAAAGAATATTGGTCTTGCGAAGCATGATTGAAGGAGTATTCACGATTTGAAGATTGGTATGAAAACAATTGACACCATTTACAGAAGCATTTAGTTTCAAAAGTTCTCTTCTTTTAACTTACGGCAGCATTTTTAAGTAAGGTATAGCTTTATGATTTTTGAAAATTTTCTGGTAAATCATTTTTGAATAATGGTCGAAGAAGTAAAAAAAAAGTCAAATATTTTACAAAAATTTCCGTAATGGTATAAAAATACTTTCGTGGTATGTCGATTTCCTGGTAGACTGAGGGTTAATGACACGTGAGCTTTGTGGCCATCGGATACTCCACAAATTAACTCCAGATTCAAAAAAGAACTAAAGTTCATTACAGATGATGAAGCGCGTGTATATTGCTGACTCCGAAAGAAAGCAATAGTCAGTAGTTTGCGTCTTTGAGAACAAACCGGCTCTAACAGAAGTTGTTTACCAAAGAAACATAAACCGAAGGATAGTCGTCATACTTTTGGAAGTACTAAACATGTACCTCTGGAAAGTCATCGTACTGTTATTGCAGTTTGCTTGTCTCAAGTTCTCCAAAATGTTCGCGAAGAACGTCAAAGCCGAAGAATCAACTTGCATGAAGGGGCGCGCATTGCTATTTGAACGATTGAGTATTAGCCAGATCATTGAAATAATGCATCATCCGTCGTCTAATCTAGTCTTGGCACCAAATGATTTCTTCTTATTTCCGTGTGTAAAGAATAAGTTGCAGGGTTTACATTTTAGATTGGACGAAGAAGTGGCTAATGCTTTGGAAAATGAAATAAATATGTTTGAAAGATTGGTTTCTACCGACGCAAAAATGCATTGACTGTGGATGGGAGTATTGTAAATAATTGTAAATAAATATGTTTTGTGGAGAAATTGTATATTGCTTTAATAATAAATTTTAGGATAGAAGACTTTTTTAATCGCGGTTGTTATAGGTAGAAAGGGGATATGATGGCGGAGAAAAAAAGAATTTATGTTCTTCTAAGAACGGGGGTAAACTCTTAACGTGAAATAGCGCAAATAGAAGGTGTTTCCAATCAAACTGTGATAAGAATTGTCGAATTAATTGACAGGTACCTCAATATTACACCAAGAAAAAAGGCAACGCTAATATCACTCGAACCTTGTAAGCGAGGCATAGTTGTAACGATACTAAACTATGACGAATTCCTTCCGATACATCTACCCCTACCCTAATGACAAGAGAAAGTTCTTAATTCGTTCTTAGAATTTAGCTGTTTACATATTTATACCGCTTTACCTGGTGTCTATTTTATTCTGTCACCCTGGTGTAGTTGGTGTTAGTAATGATAAAATTACGATTTTTTGCATTTTACCACCGTTTCTTTAAATAACAGTCTCAGTAGCATTTGAACCCAGGACCTCTCTACTACCAGCAGAACGTCTTGGCCAACTAGATCATGGCATCGAATGTGGGTTCAAATCACTTTCAATACCGAGATGTCACAATGTCTGTAGATATATCGCAAAATCTCGGCAGACATAATGTTATTAGGGCAACCTTAATAACCTCTGGTCTAGCTGGTACCGGAGAAGTCGTGGGTTTATATCCTATCAAGATTAATATTTTCAGAAATTTAAAAATGTTGGTATATCATTATTTACGGTCTGCCTAAGTACGGCTACATTCCTCGCGAATTTCTTCTAACTGGTTGGGTATAAAACAACGGTTTAAAGTAGCGACTGCAGTTTCTTATTTAATAAAGTTTTAAATACCATCACGCTTGTGTAAGAATATTAGGTACCAACATGTTTGTTTATTGTACAAGCTCTGAACAGTGAATAACAAGCTTATAAATAATCAAATAAATCCCATCTAAATATGTGGTGGTTATAAAATCATTTTTGATTTGAGAATATTGAAAGATACTCTTTTTAATTTATAAAATGGTAATTTAATGAACCACAAGTGATAAACGCAAATAACAGTGAAAGAAAGCAAATACTGCAAATTCGAAGCATATAATTTTATTATGCATCGTACTGCAACAAAGAATCTTAATTATTTAAAAGTACGCAACCTACATTCTTTTAATTTGAATATATTTTATTTTGCGTTTATTAAAATCTACGTATTTTTATTAGTATCCTAGCATAAACCGCAATATTTATTACTAAAAAATAAAAATCAATAGATTTTAAAAATCCCTCCAATATTCAAGAGCGCGAATGATGTTTTTTACCGGACACATAAGTTGCGTAAAACGCAATTTTTAAAAGTGAAAGTGGTTGCAATGTCACATACCAAATGTTTTTAATATCAGATCCACAATCATTACTGAAAGAAGTGTAAATATTAATTGAATGTGATATAAGTTGTATAATAAATATTTTTAATGGAATGGGTCGAATATGTTACACCAACAGGCATGTTGTTGCTACCAATTGTCGCCATGTTAATATTTTGATAAATATAACCTATATGTTAAATATGTTAAATATGTTTAAATGTTGTTTAGCTTCGTCTGTGTATCCATTTGTTATTGTTAGTTTATTTTCTTAATTTAGAATTTAAATCGGTGCTTTTCGCTTCTAGCTTAATAGATATTTACAGGTATTAGATAACAAATGTCACGAAGGCGTGTATGGTTGCATGCTACTCAGACGCTGTATTTCGCTGTATTATTATGGGAGTTTCATTTATCAAATGTAAGAAAAAAAAACTAGACTAAAATTAATGCAAAACGTATAATGTATTCCAAATAACGACCTCTTTCAATAAGGACACAGAAAATATACATTCCATTTAAAAAATTGTAGGTTATGTTTTGTTTGACGTGATGCTAAATAATTGAGATTGTCTATTATAATAAGATTATCCGGAATAAAGAAGGATATTAATTGGAATTAACTCTCTGTAATATAAGTAATTAGTATTATTTACATTTAATACAATTAATTAGCCAATATTTTAGGTGATATATTAGGTAGTAATATTATATAGTGAAATTATCAAATAAAATGTGTGTGTACTTTTCTCCTTGGTTGCTTCTAAAGTTTCCTACGATTTTTGTAACGATAGCTCTGGATTTGTGTGGTATTACCTGTTTTTTGAATATTCAGTGGTACAACTGAAGGTCTACAAAGGAATACATAAATGCATAATACCTTGAATATACATACGTACATGTGTATGTGTCGTATGTGCTACAGGAAGGTTATATTAGCGGTACTTCAATACGGATATTTACAACACCCTCCTATTGTTGTTCATTTCCCGTGATTTGCCTTTAAAATAAAGTATTGGTTTCTATACCTACATGTACGAGCTTGTGTAGATGTCACCGAACATGTTTCCGATATAATCTTTACGCGGTACAATAAAGGTTGTAATACAAGTGGAACTCGATTTTTTTCCTGAATATAGTTTGATTTACCTATATGTGTATGCGACGTTTCCTTAAGGAAGGAGCAGCTGTTGCGGGAATTTTTAAATTTGATTATAGATTTCCTGTTTTATACGTCTATTCCTGTTTATATTGTACAAATATGTTTGGGAAAACCTGGTATGAGAAAAAAAATACTACTATAAATATACACTACCGCTCAAAAGTGTTTAGGCACTCTTATTGACTGCAAAAATGTATAAAACTCAGCGAAAATGTTAATTATATATTTTTTTTATGTACAGATACACGTACATGAATAAAAATATATTAAATAAATGTGAAAATTAAAACGGTTAATTTAAATTTTGCTTTCATCTATGTGACCTCCTCTTGATTTAATAATTGCAGCACACAATCAAGGCATTCTCGCAATAAATTTTGCCAGAGTTTCTTGTGTTATTGAGGTCCAACTCGATTGCAATTTGTTCCACACGTCAGTAGCTGATGTCGGAGCCGATTTCCGTACTTCGCGATCTAGTTCTTCCCATAGTAACTCGATTGGATTCAAGTCGGGGCTCTGGGGAGGCCATTCCATAATTTTGAGAGTTCCCTCCTCTTCTAAATGGCGTAAATAGTCCTTATATAATTTAGAGGAATGTTTTGGGTCGTTATCTTGCTGGAAGATAAAATTTTGACCCAAAAGTCGAATTTCGGAAGGTATTGCGTGGTTTTCCAAAATTTCGCGGTAGCCTTCTTTTTTTAATATACCGTCAATTTTCACAGTGTCCCCTACACTAGTGCCAGCAAAACAGCCCCAAATGATGATAGAACCTCCACCATGCTTTACGGTAGCAACAATACACTCTTCTCTGGCACGTTCACCCACAGATCTTCTTACGAATATGCGTCTTCGGGTACCGAATAGCTCAAATTCGGACACATCCATCTATAGGACGTTGTTCCACTCTTCTATGGTCCAGTGTTGGTGTTCACAAGCCCATTTAAGTCGCTAAATTTCGCGTATCCACTGTGTATATTATACAATTTAATTATTAAAAGTTCCATATTTCCGACAATTTGGAAAATTAGTAAAATATTTAAGGGAGGTGACCGGGCTAACATTGCGAATTACAGATCTATAAACATTTTAGCTAACTTTGCAAAAGTATTGGAACATATTTTATATAATAATATTTTTTTAATGTTAAACCATTTCTGTCAATCCATCAACATGGATTTATGTCAGGTAGATCCACAGTAACGAACTTGGCAAATATCACCCAGTATATATCCGGAGTGTTGGACCAGCGAGGACAGGTCGATGCTAAAGCATTTGACTGTATTAATCACAAGTTACTTTGTGCTAAATTGGAAGCTATTGGCTTCTGCCCTGCGTTGGTGAAATTAATTTCATCTTACCTCTCTGGAGGGAGTGGTTACGTTTTTTATAATGGCTATTCGTCCACTCGTTTCAGAATACTATCTGGAGTTCCGCAGGGTTCTAATCTCGGATCACTCTTATTTAACATTTTTCTGAATGATTTGCTAGATAAATTGCGATGTGAGGCTTTAGCTTACGCTGATGATCTTAAAATCTACAATGTTATCGATTCGCTAGTTGATTGCGTTAAGTTGCAGACTTACCTTACCCTTATTAATGATTGGTGTACTCCGAATGGCATATCTCTAAATATTGGCAAATGTTTAGTGATATCTTATACCAGACGCTCTAATCCGATCATTTTTAATTACTCTGTTGATTCTACATTTATTGCAAGAACTGAAAAAGTAAGTACTTTTTGACACGAAACTAAGCTTTTCTGATCACATATCCGCTATATGTCGTTCTGCATCTAAATCTTTGGGTTTTCTAATAAGAACTTGTCGCGGCTTTCGTGACATCTCAGTGGTAAGGACTCTGTACTATACTCTTGCCCGATCTAAATTGGAATATGCCAACTTAATTTGGTATCCTTACTACACGTATCAGGTGATTTCAATTCAACGTGTACAAAAGCGGTTCCTCAAATACCTTAGCTATAAGGCTAGCGGTACTTACCCTGATCGTGGTTCAGATTATGTAACATTGCTGCAGCAACATGATTTTGATTCATTAGAAGATCGTCGCCATAAAAACAGCGCAAGATTTTTATTTAACCTGTTATCTAATGAAATAGATTCACCATCATTATTAGCTTATGTCGATTTCCGAGTACCACGTTACACACGATCACTTGATTTTCTCGTGGCGTGTAGGCACAATACAAATATCATGGCCAAATCGCCTATATTCCATATGGTCACCAATTCCAACAGAATATACTCGTAGAATATTTGTTTATGTTAGGATTATGTTAATTGTTATGAAATATATTGTACATATGTGTTGATTCGTAATAGTATTACGCATGAGGTATATATATAATCAATGTAATTGCACCAATTGTTTGTATGTTGTCCTGTAAGTATAGTAATCGTTGGACAAAGAAAGATTATTATTATTATTATAACTTAAAAGACAACCCTCGTACTGTGATAATTAAAACCAAAGTAAAAAAGTAACGTGAAACAACAACGTGAACAATTAAATTCTTATACTGGTAACTATTAACTACTAGGGGTTTTCTTACAAATTTATATCCTGACTCACGTAACTACTGGTAGGTACAATTATCGTGTAAGTCTCTAGTGTATTTTTCGTTTAGGTAACGCGTTCCATATTTGGTGCACCGCGCTATAAGTACACAGCGCGCCACACGGTACATTTGCTTTACTAACCTAAACATCATAAATTTAACTGACAATCTTTTTGTAGATATCATAAATACACCCATTTTTATTGTTTACTGTTCTATTATTACAATTTAGTAGCAAGCATAAATCAAGAGTATATGTTCGTGCCTTGCACACACCTGGTTTCGGATAATTGTTATAAAGGAAGGTAATTAAAATTATTATGATTCCTAATTTTATAGCGTAAACAGCGTCTAGTAATTTTAGGAGTCCGAAAAGGACCGTTCGGCTATTACAGTTTATAATTTTAAATTTCCAAAATGTACGAACGTAAGATATTTCAATATCTAACATAAAAAGATGTATCCTACGTGCACGTAGGTAATTTTATAGTGGGTATTACTTCTCTCTTAGGCTCCCGAAAGCTTATTTGTAAAGGGAAATGTGGATTAATGTGTTTCTACGCTTGAATATACACATATATCTACTTTCGGTTATAAAAGACCACATGATACGAAAACATTTAATATCAAAACCTTTGCCGAAAGAATTCGTGTAGCCTACTTTAATAACTTGGTTTACTTGATGTTAAAAAATAGTCTTGTTAAACCTTAATTAGTTTAATTGTTTTTCAATCAAGAAGATATTTTAATCTTACGCAAACAAATAAAAAATACTTACAAATGATTTAATACAGCGACGTGGTATCTTGGGTAAATGTACGAGGTATGTTCCAGAATTTATGAGAATGATTAGTTATAAAGTGTTTAATTTAATGTATCTACGAGGGGAGGTTCAAAAGTTCGTAGAATGAAAGGGTTTTAAATAAAATAAAACAATAAATCATTTTTCTTTTTCAATATAATCACCCTTGAGCATAATACATTTAGTAGATCTATGAATTAATTTTTCTAAATCATCATAAAAATATTTTTTATCTTTCGCCTCAAAATGGGCCAAAATTGCCTTCTTTACCTCATTGTCGTCGGAAAACTTTCTTCCACGTTAAATTGGGGAACAAATAGAAATCACTAGGTGCCAGGTCTGGACTATAGGGTGGATGGACTATTGATTGAAAGCCATGCTTGTGCAGAGCAGCCATTGCAACTTTGCTCTTGCGAACCGGTGCATTGTCTTGCAAGAGCAACACACCCTCGGTCAATTTTCCTCGACGTTTTTCCTTTATTTTTTCTAATATCGCTGCGTAATATTCTCCGGTTATGCTCCTACCTTTTTCTTTGTAATCAATCAATAATATCCCCTCACAATCCCAAAAAAACAGTAGCCATCAACTTTCCAGCCGATTCTGACACTTTGAATTCCTTTGGCGGTGGTGTCCCCTTTTTATGCAATTGCATGGACCCCTGTTTGGACTCAGGCTCAAAGTGATGAATCCATGTTTCATCTCCGGTAACAATCCGCTTCAAAATCTGTGCAGGTTTGTCTTCACACAGCTCCAAAAATTGTTTGGACGCACAGACGCGCTGCTGTTTCTGCAGCGACGTGAGCATTCTCGGTACCCATCTTGCACTGACTTTTGTCATACGCAGGTGGTCATGTAGGATACGCAAAATGGTGGTATCTGATACTCCAAGTAATGCAGATAATTATTTTTTCTTCAAACGGGCATCTTGCAGTAGAAATTTTTGCACTTTTTGGACGATGTCTGGCCGTCCTGAGCGGAGGTCGTCTTCAATCGACTCCCGACCATGTTTAAAAAGACCATGCCACTCATAAATCATTGATTTACTAGGGCACTGTTCCCCATAAACGGTTTCTATTTCATTCAATATGGAGCATTCTTTCCTTGCTTTGTAAGGAACTTTATCACAGCACGGTGTTCAATTTCCTCCATAGTTTTCTTCTGCATTGACTTGTTTAGCAGGCAACGCAAACGACTGACGCTATAGGGCTGCGACTTAACTTATATACTAATGATGAGTCGCCAATCAGAAAGACACCTAGCGAGCGCCCCTATTCCCATTCCATCCCCTCCATTCCACGAACTTCTGGACCTCCCCTCGTACAATTTAATATTGTCTCCTTCAAAGTATGCTCCTCTAGAATACGCACTGCGTCTCTAGCAAGTTGTCCATTCCTGGTAATAATTCTGGAAGTCTTGTTCCATTATGTTATTTAGAACCCATCCAATGACATTTTGGATATTGCTTATTGTTCTGTAATGGGAACCTTTCAACTTCCGCTTAAGCGTTGGAAAAAGAAAATAGTCACACGGAGCCATGTCTGGGTTAAAGGCCCGGTATGGGAGTACTGGAATCTCTTTCTCTGCCAAAAATTCAACATCCAAAAAGTTATGGCGTAGGTTCTAAGCAGCCTAATGGAAGAAGAATTATTACCAAGAATGGAAAGCTCACTGGAGACGCTGTACTCATTCTAAAGGAGCATATTTTGAAGAGGACAATATGAAATTATAGGTACATTCAATTAAACACATTAAAGCTAATCATTTTAATTAATTCTGGGACACACCTCGTATATTTATTAACGACAATGAAGGCATCTCAAAAAAAAATATCCCAAAGAAAAATACAAGATAGTGACACATAATGGCTGCTATAATGGCAATGATACATAATTCTGTACATTCTTATTTGTTTGTACACAAGTTGGTATGACCTTTTTGATCATTTTTATTCTTGCCAAAGCCCAAGAATATTCCGCCGGCATTTTAGAGTTTAAACTGCCCACAAGCCCTTTTCCCATGACGAAAATACTTATGTGCTAGTTTCATCCAAAATGGCATTAAACATTTTGAGAAACAGACCAAAAAATGGAGATACTTAAAAAATTGTTTATCATCTCATGCGTTGTTTTTCATAAACTGCTCTGATTCTATAATATATAGTTTAAACAACGTGCGGATTTCGTAATTTTGTTATTGTATTACAAACATACAATTTGTAATATTGCTCGTATTCTTAAAAACGGTAAAAAAACTGGAAGGGAACGCAATTAGCTTTTCAATATAAAATGGAAAATTCAGGTATAATAAAAATGTCATTGACAACATGTTAGTTTGGTAAGCGTTCAGTAAAAGGGTTAAAAGGAATAGAAAGGCTTTAAAACTAGTTGAATAAGTAAAATTTAACCTCTTAAAATTAGGAAATCCGAAATTGCGTGAGAAACGCGCGGTCTCTTACCTTGAAAGGGTTACACCTAAAATTCCCACATCCAGTTTTAGGTAAAAATTGTTTAAGGAAAGGGTTTTGTGAATTTGTAATATATTGACGGTTAATAAGGGTGGCTAACCCTAATCCGCGCAGAATATTTTATATTTACTAAAATGCCGTGCGTAAGAATTTCACATCTCGCTATGTGAAATCGAAGTTCTTTCAGTAATGAATTACTTTCAATTATACGTGTGTACTCGAGAAATTCTAACTCGACTTCTTTTGTGGCTTTTTATTCATGGTCCATTTCTGATGGTTATGCAAACCGATGCTTAGTAGAGTGCTATGAATTCCTGTAATCTACGCGTAAACGCAAAATACGCAGTCGAAATGCAAACATACATACATTCATGTAAAAATAAACCACTTCCGTAGTTAACTTTGATGGTAAGCTGATAACGCCTAATAAATTAATAATAACGTACTTAACAATGTTCCCAATTACTCTAATTCTAACTCATTAGACTAAAGTAGGACTGCTGCGTAACTTTTGACCTACAAAAGCAATTCGTTTCCAGCCATGGTATACGGCTCTATAACAACCCTTATTTATCACTGTCATATTTGGGAGACCTTCGACACTAATCAGGTAGCGAATGTTTTGTATGTCAGCTTTCGAGAATGCGTAATTTTATTGTGTCGATTTCGTTGAAGATAAGAAGTGTTTGGAGTAAAAGAAAAATGTAATGTTTCGAACTTCGGAGTCATGGTTATAAGATATTTTGTAATTCAACAAATAATTAGTATTCTACTAAAAGTATTAGTTGTTTTTTTTTCTGTTGATGGGTATAAAACGCATGTTTAAAAATATCCAGAATCAAAGTAGTCCACAGCAATTTTAGAGTCATATCTGATATACTGAGAGAGCAAAAATTATATTGATAAAAGTATGCCGTGGAATTTGAAAATGTATGTCGTAGTTTTTTCATTTTTTTCTTTGACATAATTCTGACAGATGCAGGGTTAATACTTCTACACAATTGCGTAAAGTATATTTGAAGCAATGGCGAAATAAAAATGATTTATATGTTTGAATAACATTTTAATTAAAAAATTAAATACAATAACTGTTGAAAATGACCAGTCGGTAACACGGTTGACAATGGGAGCCCACGTGCTCCCGAAACGCTGCGTTCCGCATAATTAATTAATTTGTGTGAGTGGAGTTTACTGCTATACCTGTGAAGGACCAGTACTTTACTATATATCATACTATTAAAGGCATTTTGTAGCATTTGTGACATTATGGTTGCAGTATTTGTACATTCTTGAATTATTCTTTATTGCAGTTCTTGTAAATTAAGTGCTGGTGTTTTGAAAACCCCAGTTTTCAAGTAAGGGAATACAAAATACTCCGTAACAGTCAAACCTGATGACCTCGGAGGGAACTCGACTTATCAAATTTATCAGTCGATCATCAAAAAACTCATGGAGGAAGGATATAGTTTTTGGTGTCGTATGTGCTGTCGCACCGCCCTGTTGGAAATAACCATTTTGAAGTTCAGTGTCGTGAAGTTGTTGAACAGATTCAGTGAAAAATTTCTGTACTTCTCTGTATTCACGCCGAAATAGAAAAAAATCGGCTAAATTATTCTTCTCCGAGAGACTGCAATCCAAACACCAATTTTCTGACTATGTAATAGAGATTCCACAAAAGATGTGGCTTATCACTGCTCCACATTCGTATTTTTTGCGAATTGACGTACCCTGAAGGGTGAAACCTCATCAGCAAAGAAATGTTATATTTAGCAGGTCATTATTCATCAAATTATTGACGAACCATTGGTAGTATGCATGACATCTGGGGTGGTCTGTTGGCAAAAGGACTTGATATGAATGCATCTTATATGGATGCACGTTCAAGTTTTTTCTTTACAACAGTTCGGCATGTTCCGTAAGAAACTCACAGGTTTTGTGAGGCCCTATTCCATACCATTACGAACATCAATAATCAACCCTTTTGTACAAATAGTTGGCCTACCAGCACTTTTTTTATGAGCTACATATACAGTTTCGTGCAACACGAGCAAGGCATATAGACAAATCCTGTTCTAGTACTGCGAAATTTGGGAAGTGCTCACGAAAATTGTCCAAAGAGAAGGCTTACTATATTATCAAATTCCATTAACTACGATACGTACTCTAAAAGGCTTTAATCGTGCAAGTTTTGTGCGCTGTGGCGAAAACCATAATTGAAAAATTACTTAAAATTCCAGAGAGAAAACACATGACAGAAATTGTAGCAATTATCGAATTGCGATGCGGCTCGAGTATTATTGAGAGTAGTATTAGTAAAAATCAGAATGAATGTGAAGACAACGATTAAGAAAAAAGAGGGCAGTTCCTCTAAGATACAAAGAAACAATGTTATTGTTTCATTAAGTAAGTAAACGCGGGTATTCTTGGAAAACAAAACATTTTCAGTTATTCAAAAACAAAAGTCTAGTTGTGTTTTAATATAATGATATTCCAATTTAGCAATTTTTTTCGGAACCATTTTCGTTGAATCGAGTTGGACTATATTATTATACAAAGATAATTAATCTACACTTGGATGACAGAATAAAATAGACACCTACTAATTTAAAAAAAAGATACTATTCTAGTTATATATACAAAATATTTTAAAATTTTTAAATTAGACTGATATTTTGTCGATCCACCTTTACTTGCGTGAAGTGCTGCGAGTCGTCGTGGCATAGAATCTATTAAATGATTAATGGTGTCTTCTGGAATATTTAACCACTCTTCTGCAACAGCTGCCATGAGTTCTTCCTTATTGCTGGGTTTTCGGGGTCGTTTCGCCATATTTGTCTGGATTATGTGCCAAACATTCTCTATCGGATTCGTGTCTGGTGATTGGCCTGGCCATGGTAAAATCCGAATCCCCTGTTCCTCTTTCCATGTGGTTGTTGCTCTTGCTTTGTGACAGGGTGCTCCATCCTCCATAAAAGTGGCGTCTTCTTTAGATAAAATGGCGTTGTCGAATATCGGTAGTAGTCCTTCTGTTAATATTTGGATATATTTTGCCGCATTTATATTTCCGTCGCAGATTACTAATTGCGATCTTCCACCATACCATATCGCGCCCCACACCATGATGTTCACACCGCCGTATTTCACCGTCTGATGCAAAAATTTGTCGTCCAGTTGCCGCGACGAACGTCTCCATACCCACGTACGACCACCATCACTGAATTGGCAGTATCTGCTTTCGTCTGAAAAACTGACAGACCGCCGAAACTCTTCGGGCTTCGTTCGCATTTCGATTGCCCAAGCCATTCGGTGCCGTTTTTGAAACGCCGTAAGGAGAGGTTTCTTCTTTGCCACCCTTTTCCCCACACTGTGGAGGTATCGCAGAACGGTGCGCTGACTTTTCTGTAAAGTTGCCGCAAGCTCAGCTGTACTTTTTCGCGGTTCTCTTAACACTTCGCGCACAAGCACCCTTTTACTTCTTTCAGAAGGTCCGGCACGACCTGGTCTCGGCTCCGCTGTTGTTTTTTCCTTCCGTTTAAATTGTGTAATCACACGGTTAACTGTAGACAATGGAATATTTAAAAATTTACTTATTTCACGTTGCGAAGCGCCGCGTTCACTCTGGCCAACGATGCGACCCCGGGAGAAGTCGCTAATATCATTCGAACCTTGTAAGCGAGGCATATGTAGTTGTAACGATACTAAACTATGACGAATTCCTTCCGATACATCTACCGTTTTACCTGGTGTCTATTTTATTCTGTCACCTTAGTGTACAAGGATTTTTCCGAATCCGAACTATTGAGTCGCCGGTTGGTAAACTTTATATTTCATACTACCATGTCACATAGGTATTCATGTGAAACTCTGTTTTGTTGTTAATCTAAGAAAAATATTTCATATGTGACGTTTATATGAGACCGTCGAACAGGGGTAATTAACAAACAGATCCAAATTTGTGCTATTAACAGGTAGTTAAGGAAATTGAGAATATCGCGATATAATTAGAAGGTAACGGCTTTCCAATAATGCTCTCATTAACGCAAATTAATTACTAATTTATTTATTATCGGACACGCCTATTGAGCATCTATCAAAATTGAACGGAGGTAGGAGGTTGGGTAGGTAATACGGATATATATATACATTTTAGCGGCGGCGTGAAGCTTACAGTCAGTCAACAAATAATAATATATTTGAAGAAACCGAATATACCAACTGTCTCACGTTGCATCCAAAATATATGTTACTTCTGGTATCGCGTGTCTTCATTCATCTTTACGATTTTGAAACTTGACTATCCGACTTTTCCCTCACATAGACTTACGTTAATTTGTCATGTTCATTCATAAATAGAGCGCGCGCCATATATTTTTTACCAGTCGCGCTCTAGTTACATACATACGTATGTAGTTAACGTAAATTGAGATGAATTATTGTCGCAGAGCGTGTAATTGTGACAATTGAGTCTTTACACAGAAAAATCGCATAATATTGGTTGGTCAAAAAGATAAGTATAACTAAACCCATTTGGCTGGCTCAAATTTCATGTGGATTGCAATAATAAGGAATTTAATTGTCTCATAAGAACAAAGAAAAATAAACGGATTTTATCTGTTACAATTAGTGTTGGTACTGGGAAATTTCGGTGGGTAGCTCGCGCTTAGAAAACGTGCGAAGAGTTTAACAGGTAATAAATAAATAAACACTCACCCTCTTTAGCAACGTTTTCAATATGTAGATGCATGAAGTGGATAACATCTGTTAAATATTTACAGGAATGTTTCAACAGTTTCCTCATGTAACCGTGACCGCCGTAAAGAAACAAATGTTCCTATATCTGAGAACAACCGTCATCTAATGGTGATATACTTGTATAATTATAATATATCTTTCTAAATACTTAACTATACTTTAATCCGCTAAAATCAGAACCTTCTGTTAACAGAGTACCTACTTTGGCAATACCACAAATAACACATGGGCTGAAAAGTCCCGGGCCTAACAAAGAAAATACGTTTTTTTTTATTCATCAACGTAATCTCCATCAAGAGCAACGCAATCATTCCAGCGCCGCTCTAACATTTCAATACCACTTTTGTAGAACGATTTATCTTTTGCCTCAAAATAGGCCTCAGTTTCAGCGATAACCTCTTCATTCGTGCGAAATTTCTTACCGGCGAGCATTTTTTTGAGGTCTGCGAACACCTAGTAGTCGCTGGGAGCCAAATCTGGCGAATACAATTCATGTAGTTTTGCCATTGTTCTGATTGGCTTGTGACGCGGTGCGTTGTCTTGATGAAACAAATTTTTTTCTTTGCTATATGCGGTCGTTTCTTTGCAATTTCGGCCTTCAAACGCTCCAATAACGCTATATAATATTCACTGTTGATGGTATTTCCTTTCTCAAGACAGTCGATGAATATTACACCACGCACATCCCAAAATACCGAGGCCATAACCTTTCCAGCCGATTGTTGTGCTTTCGGGCGCTTTGGACGAGGTTCACCAGTTGCTGTCCACTCAGATGACGATCGTTTTGATTCCGGAGTGAAGTGATGGATCATCCATTGTCACATATCGACGCAAAAATTCCGGTTTGTTACGTTTAAACATGGCCAAACACTGCTCAGAATCGTCAACACGTTCTTGTTTTTGGTCAACAGTGAGCAGACGCGGCACCCACTTTGAACAGAGCTTTCTCATAGTCAAATGCTCATGCAGTATAAAGCCAATACGTTCTTTTGATATCTGTACGATGTCAGCTAACTCACGCAATTTCACTTTTCGATCATTCAAAACGATTTTGTCGATTTTTTTTATGTTTTCTGGTGTTACCGCCTCATTTGGACGTCGACTGCGTTCTGCATTATCGGTGTCTCTACGACCACGTTTGAAGTCAGCAAAGCAACGTTGTATTGTTGTTTCTGATGGAGCGGGGTCCCCATAACACTTTTCAAGCCGTTGCTTCGCTTGAACGGTATTTTTTCCCATCAAGAAGCAGTGTAAAATTAAAACACGAAATTGTTTTTGATCCATTGTTTTGAAAATAACAAAAGTAGCGTGACTCTTAACACAATAACTCACAAACTAATGAATAGAATATCATGAAATTATAACAGCTGTCTTTTGAAGGTTAGTACTAACTGAGAGAAAGGTGACTGCAATAAAACTAGCGTCATCTATGTGTTAGGCCCATTTGTTACGTTTTTGGCTATCGAGCGTGCACTTTTTTTGAACGTTGTTAATCATCTTATTTACAGAAAAAAATATGATTGTAACGGAGTAATTATTTAAAAAAAATATTTAAATTTTCTAATTACTGCGATTCATACTTTTTATATCAATAGTTGTAGTTTCAATGGGGTACCTCGTTGGTAATGATATTAAATGTTGGAATTTTGAAAGTTACATACATAATATTCCATTAAAAAACAACATACGTTATATCAACATTTCCAGTACTTCCTCAATTGATTTGGTATCAATCGAAACGTTAGTCCACTAAATTGTTTTGTAGGATTAAGCATTAAACCACGTAAGCTTTGAACTTTACCTTTTATTTATGTGTTGGTTTTCGGAGAATACCGAGATTAGAATTATCTCAAGGGAATCAACTATATAGAAAGAAAACTAATTACTACGTTGATCAATATGCAATTAATTAAGTCGCTACAATTGACCTGTTGGAATAACTAAACTCACTGTTTGCGTAGAAAACAAAAAGTTAATATTCGGTAATTAGTTATGCATACGTGTTTAGTAGTAAAAAAGGCTCCGTGTCCGCAGCGATTTTACGATAATTGACTTCTGTGCGCGAAAGCACGCTAACCGATTTGGTAGTACTTCGAAAATTTGCCGTAGTCACGGTCGTAGACAGATTCGCCACAGGTATTTCAAAAGTTAATAAATCAACGTTGGAATGCCGTTTTTCATTGGGTGTTCGGTGTAAATTGTTTTAATAGGAAACATGTGTATGCCTCCATACAGCAAGGCTTTATAACAAACTCTATACAGAAAATATGGGAAAATCTGTATATTGCTTTAAATGTTGTTTCGACGAAGTCAAGGAAAATGTACAGTCCCTGTCCATTTTATTAGGGCCACCTTACAAATTTAAACTTAACAAGGAGTTATATAGAATATAACGAAGTTATGATCAAACCTGAGCTATTACAATCATCTTCGTACCAGCAAAAAATAAAATTCTCGAATTCCTCGAAGTTAGACAACTGTCACTTGATACAGTGAAAGATGAAACCACCACTACTTGGCAAAAATGCATAACGCATGTTATTAAAGAGGAATCCTATATGAGAGATCTTGATGCAATGATTAACGATGTGATAGGACCTCAGCATTATTGGAGAGAACAATAACACTGAAGGTGCTGACTGCTATTCGAAATCATCACAATAATTTAGAAAATATAACACATGGGCTGAAAAGTCCCGGGCCTAACACATAGATGACGCTAGTTTTATTGCAGTCACCTTTCTCTCAGTTAGTACTAACCTTCAAAAGACAGCTGTTAAAATTTCATGATATTCTATTCATTAGTTTGTGAGTTATTGTGCTAAGTGTCACGCTACTTTTGTTATTTTCAAACCAACGGATCAAAAACAAATTCGTGTTTTAATTTTACACTGCTTCTTGATGGGAAAAAATACCGTTCAAGCGAAGCAATGGCTTGAAAAGTGTTATGCGGACTCCGCTCCATCAGAAACAACAATAAAACGTTGGTTTGCTGACTTCAAACGTGGTCGTAGAGACACCGATGATGCAGAACGCAGTGGACGTCCAAATGAGGCGGTAACACCAGAAAACATCAAAAAAATCGACAAAATAGTTTTGAATGATCGAAAAGTGAAGTTGCGTGAGTTAGCTGACATCGTAAAGATATCAAAAGAACGTACTGGCTTTATATTGCATGAGCATTTGACTATGAGAAAGCTCTGTTCAAAGTGGGTACCGCGTCTGCTCACTGTTGACCAAAAACCAGAACGTGTTGACGATTCTGAGCAGTGTTTGGCCATGTTTAAACGTAACAAACTGGAATTTTTGCGTCGATATGTGACACTGGATGAAACACGGATCCATCACTTCACACCGGAATCGAAACGATAGTCATCTGAGTGGCAGCAACTGGCGAACCTCGTCCAAAGCGCCCGAAAGCACAACAATCGGCTGGAAAGGTTATGGCCTCGGTATTTTGGAATATGCGTGGTGTAATATTCATCGACTATCTTGAGAAAGGAAATACCATCAACAGTGAATATTATATAGCGTTATTGGAGCGTTTGAAGGCCGAGATTGCAAAGAAACGACCGCATATGGCAAAGAAAAAAATGTTGTTTCATCAAGACAACGCACCGTGTCACAAGTCAATCAGAACAATGGCAAAACTACATGAATTGAACTTCGAATTGCTCCAACATCCACCGTGCGACTGCTGGCTGTTCGCAGACCTCAAAAAAATGCTCGCCGGTAAGAAATTTCGCACGAATGAAGAGGTTATCGCTGAAGCTGAGGCCTATTTTGAGGCAAAAGATAAATCGTTCGACAAAAGTGGTACTGAAATGTTAGAGCGGCGCTGGAACGATTGCGTTGCTCTTGATGGAGATTACGTTGATGAATAAAGCTAATTTTGAACCAAAAAAACCGTGTTTTCTTTGTTAGGCCCGGGACTTTTCAGCCCATGTGTTATATCTTTAAACAGTTTAAGTCCATAATAAATGTATTATAGTTCCATATTTTAATAAGAATTGTTATACTATTACTTTTTATTATACTGTATAGTATTACACAATTATTGCAATATATAATTTTCAATTCTAACTGTTAATCTATCGACTTAATCCCAGGAAGTAAGCTTTGGTGTAAGCATAGGTTTTGTAAACATACTGCAAATATAAACATTATTTGAGTTTTCCATGTAAAATTTATTTTTAAGATTTTTGTATATATTATTTGGGCTGGGGGTGTTCAGAAATACGTCCCTCTATTTTTGGAGTAGAATGTAATACAATTTAGGTCTTAAGTTATTTTTAAGAAAAATGGTATTTACAATAATAATAACAATGTAATTTTATGCGTATATTATTTAGTAATGGAAATTGTTACGTTGGCTAATAGTACCGTAGGTAAGGCTAGATAGATGCATACACATTTAAACATACACCCACGTGTAGGTACTGGCTGATCAGAAGAGACTACATCTGTTTATTTTTTAGGTGTCACAGTGTCAAATTACTAGCAAAAACTTAAGGCTGGATTAATTTGATTTATGGGGACATTTATTTGAGCTGTTTCTTTTAAAATAACGATAATTAATGACATATTTATACAAGTGAAAAGAGGTTTGTCGTAGTGAAAAGTAGTTTCATTAAAGACTGCGTTGATATACCGGCGCTGATAGGTGTGATTAAAAAATATTGAAGTTAAGGAATAATTAAAATGCGTTTTAGAAGGCATATTCTTTTGTTTAAATGAAAAGATTGTTTGTACAGTACAATCAATTATTTAAACCTACGTAGATGTACAATTCACAGGTATAGCAGTAAACTCCACTCACACAAATTTATTAATTATACGGAACGCAGCGTTTCGATAGCACGTGGGCTCCTATTGTCAACCGTGTTACCGACTGAAAGTAATAACTGTATCACAGTCGCTCATTATTTATTAGATGTACAGGTACTTCCAACAATATCGATTAGAGAATAATTAAAATCCTATTATGTTTTATAATCCAATATAATAATTTTAAGAATAATCCTCATCGCCACAAATAGGCTTATTTTTGGGACAATATTGCAGGTAATTACTCTCTGGGGTGGGAACAGGCCACCCGAAAGTGTATTCTGTATTGATAAATGTTTTAGTTTCAGCACCTGAAATCGCCGTCGAAATAAATCTCGGCCGCGCAAGAAAAATTTCAGTGAAAGGAAGATTGGAGGCTGCAAATATTTACAGCCGCATCGCAACCAAAAAAAACCTACTTCGAATAGCAAACGGCCAAAACGACTACAGTTGGCAGAAACACGTAGAAATTGGATAGCGAATGATTGGAAAAGGGTGCTATGGACTGATGAGTCAATGTTTCAGATGTTCGGCCAATCAAGGCGCGTTTTTGTAAGAAGGAAAGGTCAAAGAGTGTTGCAGGATTGTGTAGTACCAACTGTCAAGCAAGGAAGAAGTTCTGCGCTCGTTTGAGGTTGGTATAGGAGACTTGAAGCGAATCAAAGGTATTTTGCGAAAAGAGGGTTATGTAGAAATACTACAACAAAATGCAATACTATCGGGACAATGCTTAATCCGCCAAAATTTTGTATTCATGCAGGACAACGACCCCAAACACTCGGCAGTGATATGCAAAAATTTATTCATTAAATGAAGAACGAAATAATGGCACTACGAATAATGACATGGCCGCTGCAAAGCCCCGATCTAAACCCCATCGAGATGTTGCGGGATGACTGGACGCTGGGCACTTGTGCAACATTTTACAAAAGGAATGCACTAATTTGCCAAATAAAGTCCTTAAAAAACTAGTGGAGCGGATGCCTCGGATTATTATTATATATGTGCATATATATATATATATATATATACAGTGAAATCTCCCTTGAACGGACACCAACGGGACCAACTGAAGATGTCCGTTCAGGAGGGGTGTCCGCATAAAAGAAATATGTAGTAGATACAACAAAAATCGTGTTTTAACGAAAAATGAATATATTAAAGAAACTGGGACATTTAAATCGTATATGTATATAAATGTTTTTAAAATAAATAAGAAACTTTAAACTTAAGAAAAAAAAGTTTATTTCCTTTAGATATATACATACAAAGTATAATATATGTATGTACATAGATACATAGATGTAGTATGTAATACAAAACAATGAAATGAATAGTCACTTTAAAGACGCAAAAATTCATATATTGTTGTTTGTCTTCTCTCTTTCTTTAAAATGGCGGCTTGAAATCGTATTTCTAATTTAGAAAAAAGCTCCAAAGACTCCGTATCTCCGTGATTTTCGACCAAACTTTTGAGCTGCTTGGTCAGGGTAATAGCTTTACCATAATTTGGGATAGCTTCTGTTGGCACTGGAACCTCATCGGCATCAGAATCTTCCGAAAGTTCTTGTATTTCAACTGGATTTGCAATTTCTTGTTCTGAATCTGGATCTTCAACATACAAATCTTCATCTACGTTCAAAAAATCATTAAGGTTTTCATTATCCGTCAATTTTAATAAATTCTGATTTTTGAGGATATCTGAAACTACACTAGGAAGCAAATCATCTTCTAGGTCAGATGTGTCAGCCTCAGTTAACTGGTCTTCACTTTGCATATTTACATGATTAAATCCTGCTTTGCGGAAGCAATTTTGAACTGTCTCTTTGGTTATTTGGTTCCAAGCGGTTTTTGCCAAATAAACTGCATGCAGTCGTGTAATTTTCTTTATTAACTCAAAAGCTGTACCAGCAGTTTCAATGTTTACTAGCAGATGTTTGAGTATTAGAGTTCGGTAATAAGCTTTAACATTCTTTCTAATCCCCTGGTAATCTCACTTTTTTTTTACCTATTTTAGAATTTAATATGAAAAGAAAATCAACGCATTAATACAAGAAAACCTTATCTACAAAAATCATATGCATACCTGATAAAGGAATCCTCTTATGCCGAGCTGCTGTAAACAGTCATACCACAATTTGTCAATTTTAGTACCATCACCCGTCAAAAAGCTTCTTTCTTCATTCAAATTGCTGTTCGACATCCATTTGTTCAGAAGGATTTCTTTATGTTTAATTATATCTGCAGCTTGTGTTTTTCCAATATTAAAACGCTTAGATAAGTTACGTACACTTAATTTCTCTTTATTGTAAACTTCAACAATCTCAATTTTTTGTTTAAGCGTGAGAATTTTTCTATTTGGAGCCATTTCTACAATGAATGTGTCGCCCACTGTGTCTTTTCCGCATAGACATCAGACTAATATTGAAAACAGATTCAATCGAAAGCGTACACCCAAAGAATAAGAACGGTAAATCCCCGACCAACTTGGGGAAGTCCCTAATTCACGCCAGGCAGAAATGCACGACATAGGCTGCGTTTGTACCGAGAGATTAAAGTCGGTAAATCTCCGGTTTACTCGGGGAAGTCCCAGCGAATTGAGAAATGCAATAGCAATACTCGCGATATAAAAATAAGATAAGGCGTTTCTTCTTATTTTATTTTTGTCCGGTTAAGAGAAGATTTTCTCGTGTGACGCGGACACGAGAATGTCCATCCAAGAAAGAGTTAATACAATGGAAATTGTATGAGAGCCGGTCGGGACCATGAGAAACTGTCCGTTTAAAGGAGGTGTCCGTGTAAGAGAGGTGTCCGCGAAGGGCAATTTCACTGTATATATATAACGTTGGATATGCGATAGTAATGGTTAAAATTCAAATCTTACTAGAAGGATTCGGTCCTTTCAGATATTCGCTCCGAACAAAGTAGCTTTCGTTGAATCGGGGTGTTTTTCTACGTGTCCGATAGATGACAACCGTCGGAGTATTAGCTTACATCAGCATCAACAACCGTACAGCACGCACTATAACTTTATCAATTATGAAGTGCCTGCTCGCAATAACAATTAATATCAAGTGGTAACATAAAGAATTGATAAAGATTCGTTCCATAAACTTCTACCGCATATTTATTGTTCCCTGTGGACGACGCGTGCTCGCTGTTAATGGTATCGTGTATCTCGATAATTTAAGCAACTTAAAATGGATAAAATTACTTGACTGTGCTGGCTCGAAGCGATTAAGTAAATTTAATTTACCTACACTTTTTATCTCAATACTAATTTGTTCAAAAATTACCCCCAAAATGTTATCACACATTGTGCACATCCATATTATTATAGCATATTATTTTTATCTATAAAAATCTAATTTAAAACGGACTCTTACTTTTTAACTACATTTTTTTCTCTACGCTATAAACTAGGTGAAATTTTTATATTTCCATATAATTTAGTAACTTTCCCGTAGACATTTATTAAAAATTTGTAAGTATTATTTCATCTGTATCGCTACGGATAAATAACACGCGAACTTTTAGTATAAATACGAGGGCGACCTAAAATGGTATATGGCAACTGTTAAAGTTTCAGACGTCTACTTATTTCCCCGTATTTAAGAAAGGAAACCGATCTAACATTGCTGATTATAGGCCTATAAGTATACTGCCCAATTTCGCTAAGGTATTTGAACATTTGCTTTACAAAGAAATATCTACCTGCATAACTCCTTTCATATCTGAGCATCAGCGCGGTTTTGTTTCAGGTAGGTCGACGATCACTAATTTAGCATGCATTGGCCAATATCTTAGTGAAGCGCTTGATAAGTGAAAGCAGGTGGATGTTATTTACGTAGATTTTTCTAAAGCTTTCGACTGCATTAATCACGAGATGCTACTACAAAAAATGGATAAATTTGGTTTTGGTGTGGGTTTCCTGACGTTGATTGAGTCTTACCTTACTGGAAGGGAGTGTTATGTCTGCTACAATGGTTATTCCTCTACGCCGTTTTCTCCAACATCAGGTGTTCCTCAAGGTTCAAATCTTGGACCACTTCTCTTCAATTTTTATATAAATGATTTACTATCTCTGTTTACGTGTCACGTCTTAGCATACGCAGATGACGTAAAGATATTTAATACTGTTGGTAGCATTTTCCATTGTAAACATTTACAAGACAATCTTCTTCGCATTAATACTTGGAGCAAGGTCAATTATCTCCCTCTGAATATCAACAAGTGTACTGTGGTTTCCTACAATAACACTCACACTACTTTACACTATAACTACCAGATTAATGATGCAGCCATACCACGCAATATCAAAACTTTGGATCTTGGTGTTTTGTTTGATAATAGACTGTCATTTACGGAACATATTTCGTCCATGTGTTCATCTGCTTCCAAAACTCTCGGTTTTGTCATGCGTTCTTGCAGGCATTTCTCAGACTTAGGTGTAATGAAACGTTTATATTATGCCTACGTTCGTTCTAAGCTTGAATACGCCTCCATTGTTTGGTATCCCCGTTATTTACACCAAGAGCTTACGATCGAACGCGTTCAAAAGAAATTTCTAAAGTATCTCTGCTTTCGAATGGACAACGTGTATCCTGCAAGAGGTATCGAGTATTATAGCTTACTTGTTGAGCATGGTTTTCTATCTCTTGCTGACCGCCGCGAGCGTAACAGTGTGGAGTTTCTTTGCAGGATCCTGAAAAATACTATCGACTCGCCAGCCCTTCTAGCGCAAATAAACTTTACCGTACCTACTCATCATACTCGCTACTATAATATATTTCAAGTACCTAGAGCTAATACCAACATTTTGCTTAAGGCACCTCTCAGTCACATGGTGAGGAACGCAAACAAACGGGATCTGGAGCCATTTTTGTGAGTTTCTCTTTTTTTTTTGTCATTATTATATACATTTTCAGCATGTTATTCTTGTAGGCAACACGATTTTAATTATTTTATTTTTTTAATAAGAATTGTATTGTAATTTGTCCTGTAATTGGCCCTTGGGCTGTTGGGCAATAAAGGATTATTATTATTATCAATAGTTGTTGTTTAAGGGTGTGTTTTGTGTAGCAAGTCAGGCGGTTTCGCAAAAATGGATAAAATCGAATTTCGTGCAGTGATAAAGCACTTGGCGGATGTATTCCATCATTTTCAACCATCAACTTCTAGATGAGCAAATTCAAACGTGTCCGCACAAGCACAAGTGACAAACCATGCAGTGAACACCCAAAAATCGCTTCCAACGATGAAATGGTCGACAAGATTCATGTTGTCGTGTTAGCCGATCGCCGATTGCAGCTGAAAGAGATAGCGGGGCCGACAGGCATCTCAAGAGAACGCGTTGGCCATATCCCACGCGAAATTTTGGGTAGGAAAGAGATTTCGGCGCGATTACAGAGACCGAAGCAAAAGCGAAATCGGGTGACCGTTTACGAGGAGTGTCTGGTCAGGCTCCAACGCAATCCAAGGGAATTCTTCATGCGTTTCGTAACCGTGGATTAGACTTGGATCCACCACTACATACTGGAGACCAAGGAACAGTCGAAGCAGTGGACTTTTCCGGGCGAATCGGCTCCGAAGAAACTAAAGACCGTTCCATTGGCTGGAAAAGTAAAACGAAAGGAAAGGGCTGCAGAAGGAAAGGACGATCGCGGGGCAATACTACAACGATTTATTGACTCGATTCGACGTAGTATTGAAGCAGAAACTGTCTAATTTACAGAGAGATACTTGAAGTCATCATGTGTCCAGAGGAGAAGTACATTTTCCAGTTTATATTCCTTCTACGTATTTTCTCTTGGCTCTATTATTGGGCACCAGATATTATGAAGGTTTTAGAAAAACAATGAACAAACGAAACTGGAATTCCAAATTTTTATTTCAAGGAGAGAAAACACCAGATTACAAAACTAAAATAATTTCAAATAAGTGATAGTGATACACTCGAATGACATAATTAAAGCAAAAATTAGATACGGGAAAATTTAAACAGAAGTCACCTAAATTTGAACCAACATGCGTAGTTAAAGTTTACTTCTAAAAAAAAAAAAAAACTAAACAAATACAGTTGTTAACAACCGTATTTTTTAATTTGCTAATTCACAGAATTGCTGTTAATTAAATAAAACTTACATATGTAAGTAGACGCTTTCATTGAAATTTCCAAAATCGATATGTTTACGTTAAAACAAAAGTATATCCGCTAGTGGTGAATCGCCAGTTTTTGATATAATTGTCGTTACACCATATTTAAAATCGTAGTTGTATTACCAAACATTTTGCTATTTTTCGATAGGTGGATTTAAAACCTGTCAGCGATGGCGTACGTATTAGTTTGCAATCCATTCATTTATTGAAAATAAATGCTGCAATTAGTTCTAACCATTTCTAAACAGGGTCTTATATTTATCATTTGATACATTTAAAAGCGCATTTTATTTCTCTAAGAGCTCATTATATAACTTAGTATTTGTGAGAGAAAAAAAGATTGTGTGTATCAAATTTTGAGAATTACAGCTGTGTCATATACCAGCAGTACCCTAATAAAAAGTTGGAGAAATTCATATAACAACTACATAACATAAATGGTTGTGATAATTGACTGGTAGAGGAACGCATGTATAACGATAAGATTAGTAATAATTGTCGAAACACCCCTTCCCTAGAGATCAAAAATCGCTGCACTTAGGTTCTTGCTTAGGAATAGCAGACATGTGTGTTACGCATATGTTATAATTGAGAAATGACTGTTAACGCTGGTAGTGATTACGCATAGACCTAATTAGTATGTTTTTTTTTTGTGACTGCTTTCGAACCTTTTGATTTCTGATAATTATGAATTATAACTTACAAATGCTATGTCATGATGCAACACACATGCATATATGTACGTTATACGTATAAAAAACAAAAAACGAAAGTAAATAATAATTTATTTGGTTTTTTTTTAATCCTATGTCCTTTATACCTTGCGGTGTCGGACCATTTTTTTTCCTGTTCTGAGCCAGTTGTTTGGCTTCAATCCATCCCATACTTCTCTTTTCCAATGTTCTATACACCTGCTCCTTCCAGGTGTTTCGGGGTCTACCTATTCTGTTTTTGCCCTCTGTTTTGGCTTCAAATATCCTCTTTGTGATTCGATCTTCTTCCATTCTGTGTAGATGTCCAAGCCGTCCCAGTTGTCTCTCTTCTATGACCACTTCTACTGGTTTGATATCTAGACTATTAATGATTGTCGTGTTTCTGATTCTGTCTCTTCTAGTTACTCCTTCTATTCCTCTTAGGAATCTCATTTCCATGGCCGTAACTCTGATTTTGATTCTATTCGTGGTTATCCATGACTCACTACCATATGCTGATGTTGGTCTGACCACTCTTTTATTTTGTATCTTTATTTTTTTTGGTATTTCTTTTTTATCCAGAAACGAATTTCTCAATATGTTATATATTTTTGCGGATTTCCCTATCCTCTCATTTACCTCTTTCTCTATTCTCCCATTGTCTTCAATGATTGTTCCTAAGTAGTTGTAACATTTAACTTGTTCCAATGCTTTTTCCCCGATTTTGATGCTATGTTTTCCTTCTTCCGCTGCTATTATCATTGTGTTTGTTTTCCTCGTGTTTATCTCCAAGTTTATCTTTGTTAGTTCTTCTTGGTATATCTTCAGGTTTTGCTGTAATGTCTCTTCCGAGTGTGCTATCAGTACCATATAATCTGCAAACATTAGTTCCTGTAAGTTAATTGCATTCATTTTCCAGTTTCCTACTTTCATATTTTTTCCTTTTTGTTTAGCTTTTTTAACAGCGTCGTCTATTAATATAGAGAATAACAATGGGCTCAATACGCATCCCTGTTTTAATCCAATTTGCGATTCGAATTCAGCTGATTCTGCATTGGAAGTTCTCACCTTATTCTTATTGCTTTTATACAATGCCTTAATCATCTCTATCATTCCTTTCTCTAAACCTCTCCTTTCCAAGCTCTGCCATACATCTTCTCTTCTTACCCTATCAAAAGCTTTTTTAAGATCTATAAAACATATATGTATTTCCTTTCCTTTCCCTATTAGTTTTTCTCCTAATTGTCTGGTTAAAAATATTAAGTCCTGGGTGCTTCTTCCTTTTATAAATACATGTTGAGTATCTTCTAGTGTGGTTTCCAGTTTCTCTAGGAGTCTTTTTTCTAGTATTCTTGTCAATACTTTTCCTGGGATGCTAGTTAATGTTATTCCTCTATAGTTTGAGCATTCCTTAGAGTCTCCCTTTTTGTATATGGGCATAATTATTCCCATATTCCATTCCTTAGGTATTTCTTTTTTTATTATAATGTTGTTTAAGAGGTCAAGTAGTTCTTCGTTACCTTTGTCTCCCATATATTTTATCATTTCAGCTGTGATTCCATCCTCCCCGGCCGCCTTTCCTAGTTTTAGTTTGCTAACTGCTTCTCTGACTTCTTCGTCGCTTATTGGTGTGATACGTTTATCGCCGTTTTTTGTTTTATGCTCTTTTTCTCTTATGTATCCGTCTTGTTTTATTTTTGTGAGTTCTTCAAAGTACTGTTTCCATCTTTCCATTATCTCTTTTTCCTCAGTTAGTATATTTCCTTTGTCATCCTTTATATTTTTCAATATCGGCGCCTTCTTCTGTCTCAATTGTTTTATTGTTCTTGAATCTTATCCATTTGTCCTCTATCCCTATTTCGTTTTTAGTCTCTTGCTCAAATAGTTGATTTATTTGGTTATTACGCTAAATTACAGTAGATTACGTGTAGTCGAAATAATAAGATGAATGTTACATAACCTAATATTGTCACAAGCCGATAAATTAACCAGCGAAATGTCCTCGTTTAACAGTCGCTTTCTTACTTTCAAAAAGTATTAGTATATAACATTTCTATTGCTGTAAATATAAAATAGGTTTTGTGTTCATACAAGCAGGCTATAAAAGAAAAGCTGAAAACTATTTGGAGGGAAAGAAGAATCCGATATGAACATGAACCTGCAAGTCTTGCTACCTGTTCATACGAATATTTCGAAAAAAATGAAAAATGGCGGTTATAAGAATTTCGAAAATTCAAAATTTTTTCGTACGTAAGATATGTAGACCACGATGAAATGATATAAAATCGATTTAACTGAACATAAGAGATTCTTAAACGCGATATCTGCACGATAAAAGAAAGTTTAAGTGGTGAGATTTGATTTTCTATATTATCGGCGCCTCGAAACAAAAATTGCTCAAACACCCAAACAGTATGATTCTAACGACTATACATGGAAATATTAGGTTAATAATAATAATATACGTACTGCATGTGTTTCCTATTGCTTGAATGCACAAGTATGTAACATGCATGGATCTGTTACGATAATAATTCTTTTTTTATAGCAATCTGTGAATGGACAGCTTAAATTATAACTTTCATTTCTTCAGTTGTCATCAAGTTCAGCGTCTTTGAACATTATTAAAGCAGACGTTAATGTAATATGTACTTTAAATAAATTAGGAAAAAGTCTAAAATATATCTGAACAATTTGGATATATGTATATAAGTACTTTATTGAAATGTATATATGTATCCGTTAAGTAAAGTTGTACCCGAGTTTCGCTATTGATACACGTTCTTGATATTTTACATTTGTTTGCATAGCAATGATTTTGGATATTTTTTCTGCCATTGTCGCATTGAAAACTATGCACATGTGTCTAAAATGTCAAGCAAGCAATTTTTCTTTGGCGACACGTTTCTTATGTGCGTCTTCTAATGTACAAGTACGTATTGCACATATATGTATGGAGGTTGCCTTATTTATTATTCCTAGCAAAAGTTTATTCATATTTTTATTAGAGTTGCTATTCCACTACTACATAGCTGACAGGAGGCGTCTAGCCAGCAGGTATTTCTGTCGCAAATTCATTTTAAGCACGTCTGCATGATAAATTCTCGTCAAAGTAATTGTAGTGTTTTCAAGGTTATTTGCGAGCTTAGATGTACATTTATTTGTTTATTATTTCCATAGAATCCAAGAACCTTCTGTACAGCTGACACATCGCTAAGATTTTACTGTGTTAGTAGGAAAATAACATTTGTTCTGTTCGATTTTCAGAATAAGGAAGCAAATAACGTAGGTTATATAATGTGAGCATACAACTAAAGTTTTGAAGAATGTTTCACATCGTCGCTATTTCTACGTTAGGAATACCACGATTTTCGTTGTACATTTTCTTAGGTGATATATTCTTTACAAATTACATACTTACATACGCACACATATGCATATACACACAGCACAACACATAAAGTAAATATAAAAATTATGTGAGCTCCATTAATCATCGTTTTACATAAATAATTTATTGTAAAAACACAATTTAAAATTGGAAAGTTTACAAAATTCACATGAATATTGGCAACAGTTGATTGCAAGTAATCTATTACTTATGTATTTGGCACCAGGAATTTATATTTCAACTGCGGAAGGAATGGTATGACCGACAGCTTAAATTTGTATCATGTCAGGGCAAACATGTAAATTTCCAATGGAGAAATATTGCTTTTAAAAAAAAAACAATAGAGTTTCGCAGCAAATTAAATATCTAAATGAATTATCATAAAGGGCTGTGTTGGCATTTTTACGATTTGCAGCTATAACACATGGGCTGAAAAGTCCCGGGCCTAACAAAGAAAACACGGTTTTTTTGGTTCAAAATTAGCTTTATTCATCAACGTAATCTCCATCAAGAGCAGCGCAATCATTCCAGCGCCGCTCTAACATTTCAATACCACTTTTGTAGAACGATTTATCTTTTGCCTCAAAATAGACCTCAGTTTCAGCGATAACCTCTTCATTCGTACGAAATTTCTTACCGGCGAGCATTTTTTTGAGGTCTGCGAACAGCCAGTAGTCGCTGGGAGCCAAATCTGGCGAATACGGTGGATGTGGGAACAATTCGAAGTTCGATTCATGTAGTTTTGACATTGGTTTGATTGACTTGTGACACGGTGCGTTGTCTTGATGAAACAAAATTTTTTTCTTTGCCATATGCGGTCGTTTCTTTGCAATTTCGGCCTGCAAAACCTCCAATAACGCTATATAATATTCACTGTTGATGGTATTTCCTTTCTCAAGATAGTCGACAGCCAGCAGTCGCACGGTGGATGTTGGAGCAATTCGAAGTTCAATTCATGTAGTTTTGCAATTGTTATGATTGACTTGTGACAAGGTGCGTTGTCTTGATGAAACAACATTTTTTTCTTTGCCATATGCGGTCGTTTCTTTGCAATCTCGGCCTTCAAACGCTCCAATAACGCTATATAATATTCACTGTTGATGGTATTTCCTTTCTCAAGATAGTCGATGAATATTACACCACGCATATTCCAAAATACGGAGGCCATAACCTTTCCAGCCGATTGTTGTGCTTTCGGGCGCTTTGGACGAGGTTCGCCAGTTGCTGCCACTCAGATGACGATCGTTTCGATTCCGGTGTGAAGTGATGGATCCATGTTTCATCCAGTGTCACATATCGACGCAAAAATTCCAGTTTGTTACGTTTAAACATGGCCAAACACTGCTCAGAATCGTCAACACATTCTTGTTTTTGGTCAACAGTGAGCAAACGCGGTACCCACTTTGAACAGAGCTTTCTCATAGTCAAATGCTCATGCAATATAAAGCCAGTACGTTCTTTGATATCTTTACGATGTCAGCTAACTCACGCAACTTCACTTTTCGATCATTCAAAACTATTTTGTCGACTTTTGATGTTTTCTGGTGTTACCGCCTCATTTGGACGTCCATTGCGTTCTGCATCATCGGTGTCTCTACGACCACGTTTGAAGTCAGCAAACCAACGTTTTATTGTTGTTCCTGATGGACCGGAGTCCCCATAACACTTTTCAAGCCATTGCTTCGCTTGAACGGTATTTTTTCCCATCAAGAAGCAGTGTAAAATTAAAAGACGAAATTGTTTTTGATCCACTGTTTTGAAAATAACAAAAGTAGCGTGACTCTTAGCACAATAACTCACAAACTAATGAATAGAATATCATGAAATTTTAACAGCTGTCTTTCGAAGGTTAGTACTAACTGAGAGAAAGGTGACTGCAATAAAACTAGCGTCATCTATGTGTTAGGCCCGGGACTCTTCAGCCCATGTGTTATATACGTGCGAAACGGACTTCTTAACTTATGTATCAATAACAAATAAATACCGCAACATGCCGAATCCGACATGAGATTTCAACGTTCATCCATAAAGCCTAATATTAAGTATATCTCGGATAATAAAGAGCAGTGCCATTCATTAAAATTAAAATAAATATTATTTGAAATAGTTTTCATTTTTGTTGCAAATAATCTACTTACAGAATGTTGTATTAAAATCAAGCCGGGGATTTCGCGATAGAAGCGGTGATTAAGAAGGATTCCACTTATCAAAAAGGTTAAGAAACGACAGTCTGGCCCACTACGTCATCTGTTCCTGCTTTACCATATTAAATTCGTCATATCACAGCATTAAATCCGTTTAACATACACATACTAATACGCGTGTTATCCGTTTATGTACTTATTTGTGTAATCTAATTTACGACAGACTGTTCTCGTCAGTGCAAAGTGAATTATTATAGATCAAACCTAATAAAACAGTGTTTCGGACAAAGTGGTATGAATAACAACTGCCACTAAGTGTCAGTTGCTTGTATCCCAAACGTGTTGGCCGGCCCCAGTGCGCTAAAGTTTCAAGTTTCCCCTAGAGAAGCTCTTCATCACTTGTATGAGTGGCTATTTGCATAAAGAGGTTATTGTATAAGTCTTATCGGCAATGCTGGTCTCTGCCATGTCAATATTTATTTAGAGGAATGTTAGACGTTGCGGAACGTCTAGATACCTTTTAAGAAATGTAGTCGCCTTTAGGTTGTTTATAGTAATTTAATGTTAACAGTCGCTATTTGATGTTAACCGTTAATGGGCAGAAGAATCAGAGCATCATCTTCTTATTTTTTTTTTAAATTATATTATATATGTTTCTCACTAATATTTTGCGCAATTTTTTGATCCCATCTATTATATTGTGACGCACTTACAATTATTTTAAAAATATTTAAAGAAATTCATACTAGTCTTCTTAGAGTAGCGTTTACAATCTAATTTCTTATTTACAAAATGGGAGGGGTATTGAATCATCTACCTGCCTTACATTAAATTCTACATTCAGGATGTATCCAGTATATTGTCGAGATACTGGAGACGTATGTGATTGCATTGGAAAGACCCTATTTCATATTGTTAGTTTACTTAATCGGATATATACCAAAAACAAGGGAACTTAATATTGAAACGCAGAATATGCGTTTTACAGGAAACAAATGTTTCAAATGGAGAGATTGTTGGACAATTAAAAATTTCTCAGTGTTGTGTGCGTAGAACAATTATAGGAAAGGAAAAGACCGGTAGACTTCAGAGCAGAAACCGAAGTGGTAGGCCCAGATCAACGACGGAACGACATCTGAGAGATTTGCCCAAAAAATCGCCACCTTATCGCACCGTAAACTACGACGAAGTTCAATTTATAACGCCGTCACCCAGTAAGTATCTCGACGGTAGAACGGAGGCTAATTAAACCCAGTCTGAGAGGGATCGTATACCACTAAGAAAACCACGATTAAATTGTATACACATACGGAAAAGACTAAATTAGGCAAAAGCTCATGCAAACTGAATAGTAAATGATTGGAAAGATATGATATTAATATTATTAAGAAGTCATATCCTTAATGGGGTGGCCGCCAGAGAGCCCTATCATTTAGATCGCGAAACCCAGAAAAAATCTTCGACTGGCAAAGCAGTATTCTGGAATGCTCTTCAGGGAGACAAATTGCATTAGAAGGCATTAGTTCTAAGGACGCTGGGTATCTGCCATGCTATTATAAAAGCAAAAGGGGGTTGGTTACTTTGAAGAAACATTATAACAGAATGTATTTTGTTAGAATGGACTATTTTGTCAATAAAAAATTAATTAATTTAATAGATTTGTCGCGAACATTATCTCTCTAGTTTATTTTGTTATTTTAAATAGTGCGATCAAACTTATGAACGGTAGTATATATTAAAAATAGTAATTCCAAACAAACCCTGTTTGTTTGAAAAAAAGTTGTACAGAATATGAAAATTATTTTTTTTTATTTCCGCTGTAATATACAGCGTGTAAGTAATGCTTACGCTGGTGCCGATTCCCACGTTTCCACGATTTTGTTCTCGCCGCAAAACCGCAATATGATTAGTGAAATAGAACAAAAAAGAATTGTCGGATAATTATGTAAGTGTACGTGGTTGTATCTGATCAGGCAACCATATGACTGTTGCTGCTTCTAAAACTACTAATATACTATACCATGCGTTCCCTTTGAAACGAACTAACAACTACATATTTATAATGTTTAATTTTATATTTTCAAAGAAAAACTGAAACACGAAAATTTTTGTTTCTTGAGAGATTCTTTTTGATGTTGACGATTAGGTCTGACACGAAACCCCATATTAAAACTTCCCAATAAAGAGAAGATCGAATAGCCCCTCAGTTTGGTAGATCTTCCAATTCCATATTTTTATTTATTTTATTATATTTTTATTTTATATTATTATTAAAACATTTTCCATTTCCTAAACAAAATTCAGTTCTAATTATGAAGGAGTAATATATTTCGAAATAATTTGCATTTAAAATATGGTTCGGTCATATCTGCGTTGTAATTATTTTCCCCCGTTAGAATATAACTAGAAGTAATGGAAAGTAATAACTTATCTGTGAAAAGTCTACTTATATGGTTAGGAGAGTGATTTCGAATATTTTGAAAGGCAATAATAGGCAAAATTCGGGTTCACATGGGAGATCAACAGAAATTACGCCGTTATCATTCGACAAAGACGAGGCATAAGTTATACACTACCGCTCAAAAGTGTTTAGGCACCCCTGTTTTCATGGATTATTCATATAGTATTATGTTTACCAAAAAAACATTATAATAAAATGAAATACGTATTTAAAATGTAGTTCAGTAAGATAAACACCCATTATATCGCATAAGGTTTACTATCATTTACCTGCACTTGATCGGATTACCATAAACTGTTTATTGCGGTGCAATTACAATAACAATCCCTCTGAATTTACTGGGTAAATTTAGTCATCTGTTAGATTGTAGGTAATAATGTTTAAATTACCTTCCTAGAAGATTATAGTGAAATCTGTAACCTATGGTCATTTGCAGTGTGGTATTTACACTATTCACGTCGTGAGCGAAATATCGTGTGACAATTTTTTAAAATGCCTCCGCGAAGAGAAATTAGTACGGAAACACGTGCGCTTATAATAACTTATCATAAAAGTGGCATAAGTAATCGATAAATTGCCAAAAAAATGAAAATACACCACGCTACGGTTGTCTATAACGTAAAAGAATATCGGGAAACTGGCAGTTTTCTTAATAAAAGACGGAGTGGAAGGCCAAAAGCGACAACATCTGCAGATGATCGCAGAATAGTGGTTACCGGCGAGTTAAATAGACGCAAAACAGCGGAAATCACCGCAGAATTAAATGTTGGTCGCCAAAAACTAGTCAGTGTTTCTACAGTCAAACGTCGCCTACAGAAAGCCGGGCTCCATAAACGTATTGCGATGAAAAAGCCATTACTACGCAAACAAAACAAGCAAAAGCGACTTAAATGGGTTCGTGAACACCAACACTGGACCATAGAAGAGTGGAACAACGTCCTATGGACGGATGAGTCTAAATTCGAACTGTTCGGAACCCGAAGACGCATATTCGTAAGAAGATCTGTGGGTGAACGTGCCAGAGAAGAGCGTGTTGCTGCTACCGTGAAGCATGGTGGAGGTTCTATCATCATTTGGGGCTGTTTTGCTGGCACTAGTGTAGGGGACATTGTGAAAATTGGCGGTATATTAAAAAAAGAAGGCTACCGCGAAATTTTGGAGAACCACGCAATACCTTCCGGAATTCGACTTTTGGGTCAAAATTTTATCTTCCAGCAAGATAATGCCCTAAAACATTCCTCTAAATTATGTAAGGACTATTTATGCCATTTAGAAGAGGAAGGAACTCTCAAATTTATGGAATGGCCTCCCCGGAGCCCCGACTTGAATCCAATCGAGTTACTATGGGAAGAACTAGATCGGGAAGTACGGAAATCGGCTCCGACATCAGCTACTGACGTGTGGAAGAAATTGCAATCGAGTTGGACCTCAATAGCACAAGAAACTCTGGCAAAACTTATTGCGAGAATGCCTCGATCGTGTGCTGCGAATATTAAATCAAGAGGAGGTCACATAGATGAAAGCTAAATTTAAATTAAACGTTCTAATTTTCACGTTTATTTAATAAATTTTTATTCTTGTACGTGTATCTGTACGTAAAAAATAAATATTATTAAAATTTTTGCTGTCAGTGAGAGTGCCTAAACACTTTTGAGCGGTAGCGTACGTACATACATATTCCTTTCTTAACCAATTGATCATTAGCTTTCTTATTTTTCGCCTTTATTTGGTAGAATGTAAGCATCCTTCTAATGCGGTTTGCTTCGGTTTGCGGCGATTTATCGTATTTCCCATTAGAGATTCGCTTAGCTAAATATGATTAAGTATATTTCAAAATCACTCCATCGTTTTTGAATTTTCAAGATTATATGCTCCGTATTTGTGAAGTGTAATCCTAATACGAAATTTATTTACCAATTCTTTTTGCTTTGCATATCTCAAGAAAGCATCTAAGATTTTCCCAATAAAATTCGATTGATTAATATCTTATCACCCTCGTATACACGCGCCTTCGGTTGACGAAAAAAGAACAGTCGAAGTACGTTTAGCGTCCGAAGGAACACAAAAATCTCATTACTTCGTTCTCGTATCGATCTTTTCCAACTCCAACTTTGAAAAGCTGACGAACAAAGCTAATATTTATTGAGAGGGGAAACAATAAAAGCGTTTCATTCACGCTGAATCATCACGGCTGATTTTGGACGTACATTCGTCATTCATCTCGTTCTTTTTTCCGGTTGACGGCAGGTGAATAGAGAAGGAGATAAGATACGTCCGTACATATAATCTATAGCGGTATATTACTTTTGGTGACAGTCTGTACATCTGCCACCATGTCGGGAATGGCCACGCCCTCTTACTCCCACCACTACGTATAAGACCGAAGGAAGGGATAAATTGACATTTCTGGAAGTGAGTCCTGGTATTATTGGTTCTTCTTGTGTTGCCATAGTTACTCTAGGGGGGATATGTCTTGTCGACCGTTTACTTCTCTTTAATATTTCAGAAGAGTTCTTTCGTGGTTCATTTGCGGTATTATTCTCTTTAGTTAGTTTACCTGCAAAACTTTACGTATTCTAATAGCTTAGGATTTCGTAAAAAGAGAGCAGATACTTTTCATTTTTTTGTTGCTATTGTAAACTTATGTATGTTAGGTAATAGACACTAGTGTTATTGGTTCTAAATATTAATGTGTGATTAACTGTATTCAGACTGATATTGAGTGCATAAGAACTAATCTTTCAACTGTTTGTAATCGTAGATTTTATCCTTTGGGTGACATTAAACAATTTATTACTTCCTGAAAATCTTCATGAAATTGAAATCATTTATATTTTCATAAAATTGAAATTATCAAACTGGAAAGCGTTTACCAATGTAGAGTGTAGGAATTCTTTTGGTATGGCATGAGTTGTAAGACCATGAAGCTAACTTATAACCTCAATTTGTATATTTTTTTATGATAATCAAAAAAAATCATTATATTTGGATCATTGTATTATATATTTCTTTTAAAATTGTAGTGGTTTGCAAGTAGTACAGTAGTTTCATAGAAACAGAGTAGTCACTATGCTACGAAATAGCAAAGAAAAGTACTATAGGTTATTACTAGATCAAAATAAACATAGACCTGTTGAATTATGGAAAACTTTAAAAACACTTTTGCCTAAAAAAGGTGGTTCCACCAATACATACGTAGTTTTTGATAATACCGAGGTGAGAGATGATTTAGAAATTGAACAAAATTTCAACAAATTTTTTTTAAAAAGCATAGATGATATAGTCCAAAATATACCAAGTATAACAGTTACGAAACCTATATGCATACATGAAAGAAACTACGATAAATTTGCAAAATTTCGCAGTATAACTTTGAATGGCATCAAAGCTATAATTAACACGTTGAAAAATACAGGTGGCAAAAATTCCGGTTTATTACGTTTAAACATGGCCAAACACTGCTCAGAATCATCAGCACGTTCTTGTTTTTGGTCAACAGTGACCAAACGCAGTGTTTGGCATATTTAAACGTAACAAACCGGAATTTTTGCGTCGATATGTGACAATGGATGAAACATGGATCCATCACTTTACTCCGGAATCAAAACGATCGTCATCTGAGTGGAGAGCAACTGGTGAACCCCAAAGCGCCCGAAAGCACAACAATCGGCTGGAAAGGTTATGGCCTCGGTATTTTGGGATGTGTGTGGTGTAATATTCATCGACTATCTTGAGAAAAAAAATACCATCAACAGTGAATATTATATAGCGTTATTGGAGTGTTTGAAGACCGAAATTGCAAAGAAACGACCGCATATGGCAAAGAAAAAAATGTTGTTTCATCAAGACAACGCACCGTGTCACAAGTCAATCAAAACAATGGCAAAACTACATGAATTGAACTTCGAATTGCTCCCACATCCACCGTATTCGCCAGATTTGGCTCCCAGCGACTACTGGCTGTTCGCAGACCTCAAAAAAATGCTCGCCGGTAAGAAATTTTGCACGAATGAAGAGGTTATCGCTGAAACTGAGGCCTATTTTGAGGCAAAAGATAAATCGTTCTACAAAAGTGGTATTGAAATGTTAGAGCGGCGCTGGAATGATTGCGTTGCTCTTGATGCAGATTACGTTGATGAATGAAGCTAATTTTAAACCAAAAAAACCTTGTTTTCTTTGTTAGGCCCAGGACTTTTCAGCCTATGTGTTAAATCTGTTGTCATTTCATTGAAATTAAAATTCATATAATTTGACAATAAATAATGGGTTATTGTACAAAACATTATATATAATTTATTTTTTAAATTATATTCAACGCGTATTTACATCAAAAGTAAAGAAAAATTACGTCTTTTTTATGTAATAAACAAAAAGAATGTTTAATATTTTGTCCTTAAGTATGTAGGTGCTACCACGACAAAATATCAGACGCCGAACGTTGCTATGCCCGATTTTATTTTTACTTTATTTACGTTAGACGGTAGTATTGTGTGTAAATAATTATAAACGAATTTGCAACTCCGAAGAAGCAGACATAATCTTGTCATCAATTTTTAATGATGTTCTCCGGAACTTGGAAAATGTATCGTTAAAGTGAAAGGAAATATTGCCTTTCCAACAATATTTTCTAATACTGTATGTAGCAGGAAAACTACTTCATAATCAGTTCCATAAATTTGTAGCTGCGATGTATACTACCGTCCATAAGTTTGGAAGTAAGGTGAAATTCCTCAGTGCTTAATTGTAACAATTTGGTACAATACTGAGCGTAAAAATGCTAAAACACAGACAGTTGGCTGTATAACAACGTAGTACTATTCTTCGCGACGAAGGATACACTAAGAGAGAAATTGCTCTACGGTTACGGATTTCACCGAAAAATGTACATTAATCATTGGCCCGGAGAAGAGAGACATGACAAAATCTTGATGGAAGACGAAGTGGACAGCCATTGGTGACTCCTGGAGTTGAAGGTAGATTTATAGTTACGACTTCGAAACGAGATTAACGTCTAACTGCACCGGATATCGCAACGCGTGTTAATACACGACAAACAAATGTTTCTGTTAGGGGGATGCGTTGTCTGCAAAAAAAACGTGCATAGGCGATTAACATGGGAAAGGGACCATGCAATCTGATCACTGGAAGATTGGAATGTAGTATTATTGACCGACGAGGCTAAATTTCATTTCTTCGGCACGCAACGGAGAGTTTGTTCGTCGACGACCAGTGGAAAGAGCTAGTTTGGCCTGATTAGTGCCGTGCGTAAAACACAAATGCCGTAGTATTATTGTTTGGGGTTATTTTGCTGGAACAACTATGGGCGATTTAGTGAAAATTATTTTCCAAAATCATGCTATTCCGTGTGGAAGATATCTTGCTGGTGAGCTGTTTGTGTTCCAGCAACACAATGACCCCAAACATACTGCTCGAATTCGTTAAAACTTTTTAGAGGAGAAAGCAGCGACAAATGAAATAAAATTAATGGTTTGGCCTCCTCAAACTCCGGATTTATCCCCCATACAGCTCTTACGGTACGAGCTTGATCGAAGGACTAGACAGCGACAACCTCAGAATACCCAACACTTATGGGAATATTTACAGAACGTATAGAGCGACAAATTGACGCGGACTGTCTCGAAAAATTGCTTCGAAGAATGCCTAAAATTTGTGCAGCGGTTATCAAACCCAAAGGAGATCATACGAAAATAAACTTACGAGTTAAATAAAAATTAACGACAGTCACGTATGTTGTATAAATTCATTAATAATCACAATAAAATGTTACTGTATCTGCTTCCACACTTTTGAACGGTAGTATATATGTTGTTTTAGCTTCTTGTTGATAGGAAAAACTCCAGAAGAAGGTGAAGAAGTTTTCATCGAAACGTCGAAAAACAACGAAACATTACTATGCGGACCAGTATCAGGACCCAAGAATCTAAAACAGAATACAATCGCGAAAATATCAGAACCAACACGTATATATTTATATGCGCGAGATTTGTACCAACGAAGAAGTGGTTACTGTGGTAGAAATAATTTTTTTGCGAAACAGAAAAATCAATGACCCATGTTATTCATAATACCTCTAATTCGGACTACTCTACGCAATGAAAAATTCGATAAACGATACATTATCGAAATAGAATATAATACCTACTAAATTTGATATTATAACTGATTAAAGACCGATAAAAATCATTTTCCGGATGTAGATGTCATCCGTGTAAAACCGATAAATTACAATTGCTACCTATCCATATATGAAATATACGTTCATACATATATCTGCCGTTTATTCGCGAAATAATAAATTTTTGGGTGAAAAAGGGTTACGTTTAGAAGGTATTCAATTACATTTTGGTTGAATTACAAACGCACTGGACCAATTCACTGATTACAATGGTTTTTGCACCCTTTGTCTCTTCGCTGTTGTGTAGTAATTGAAATGGTCTAATACACACTCGTTGCGCAGTTGCTTCGGTGTCGTGTTACGTGAACTCGTTGATTTTATTTCGTTTGCGGTTCGTGGTTTGCAAGGTGACGGTTTCCACATTTTTTACAACTGAAATGCCGCAATTTATCCATGAGAAATTTGTTCTATAGTATGCGAAATCGAATAGGCCAATCCGCACAATTCACCACTCATTAGTTGCTTTGAAACTAATGTTATTACGTCAGGGTGCACAGATATCGTTTTCTCGTGTTATTTTTGCAATTGTGGCGTAGTATTTCATAATAAGCCCGCTGCAAATGTAGGAGAATTATGTACTTTTTTATTTGTCATAAAAACTCGTTAGATATACGATCTGGTTCTATTGATTTATACATCTACACATGTTTATCCTTTTGTGGTATAAAGAATACGTACCATCTACCGTGTAGTTCATACGTAAGGAAGTTTAAATCAGTCATTTTTGAATATTAATCAGCCGTAAGTGCTTACTCACCCTTAAAATATCACAAAAACAAGTCAAAAACTAATTATAGAATAAATCCCTATTTTGTACTTACACGAAAAACTGCAACAGTTATAAAGGCAATGTGTTCATCACTTTGCTAACAAAGATAATCATAAATGAACTTAAATTTGCAATTCGTCAATGTGTTCGCCTTTCGCTCTTATTATTGGTGCTATATTCTTTATGTTAGAGAGGTAAATTGCTATCCCAGGAGGAAAAACCAAAAATAAATTGTTATAAAGAGGTAGGGTTTTGAAACCGAGCTATAGGCATGAAAGTAGGACGATCTCATCAGCCCATCAATAATTTTATAAAGTTGGGCAATTTCTACGGTAAAAATCGCGCTAAGATGAATAATCAAAAACTAACTTGAAGATAGCCCTCATCGATATTTCGGTTAGCCTCTTCTGGTAATGTAACCGCGCAACAAATACAGCTGTGGCCATATGTATTCGCCACTCTCGTTTTGAACGTGTTACACAAATATTATTGTATTTCTAAGAAGCAGGGTCGATGACGGACTTAACTAGGTACCTGGTAATGAGGGTTTAATGGTTTATTGTAGGCCATTCTGAGTAAATTAGAAATTAGACGTAAAATTGTAATTTCTGAATATTTCTTCAGTCTTTCTTGAAAGTTGTAAGAGTAAGGTTGAGCTAGTGAGAGTGAAGATATTGTGTCTGTGATTTTGTCTGTGTAATACGATAGTATACAGTAAAAATTAATGCCGAAAACACGCGAATTGACGGAGGAAGAGCGAGGAAAAATTGTGGTGTTAGAAAGGCAAGGGTTCTCGGTGTCTGCTATTGCCCGACAAGTGAAATGTGCGCGATCGACAGTTAGAATGACGATAAAACGATACAAAGAGAGTGGATCTTTGATAAACAAACCGAAAACTGGTCGAAAAAGGAAGACAACTAGCAGAGATGACCGGGTCTTAGAGCGGATGTCTTTGCGAGACCGGAAGAAAGGGTCTAAACAGCTTTCCAGTGAGCTTTTCCGGTTACATAATGTTGCTATTTCTGCTCGCACGGTTAGAAGACGCCTTTGCGAATTAAACTTAGGTGGATACAAAGCTCGACATAAACCACGGTTGTCTCCGCAACAAAAGAAAAAGAGACTGCTGTGGGCTAAAAGTCACCGCGACTGGACCATTGACAATTGGGCCAATGTTATGTGGACGGATGAGTCAAATATTGAGGTAAGTAATACATAATTATTGTGTTTGCGGTATTCTGTATTCAATTCCTGGTATCTACAGTGTTTTTATTCTTTTTAATGGGTTCCAAAATGTAACAGTATTCATGCTTTTGTTGGTAGCTTTGTGGTAAACCTGGGCCTCAATACGTGCGACGCAGGCGAGGAGAAACCTTCCATCCAGACTGTATCATCCCGACTGTCAAGTTTGAGGGTGGTAGCATAGTGGTTTAGGGTTCCAATGTGCAACGGGCGTCGGAGAACTGTTTGTCTGCGATGGCCGAATGAACAGTCGGACGTACATCGACATGTTGGAAGAAGTTCTGGAACCGTGCGCGTTAAAATTATTCGATAATGATGAGCCAGAGTATTACTTCCAACGAGATAATGCACCGTGCCATAAATCTCGCGAAGTAATGCGCTGGTTCGAGGAAAATAACGTGCGGGTCCTGGAATGGCCGTCACACTCCCCGGACTTATCGCCAATTGAGCATTTATGGTACATTTTAAAGCTAAATGTAGCTAAATACTCATCTACCACAAAGCAATGCTTAAAATCAAAAACATTCGAAGAGTGGAATAAAATCACCCCCGAACAGTGCTACAACTTAGTGAGCAGTATGCCCCGACGAATTCGTGCGGTGATAAAAGCCCAGGGAGGAGCTACCAAATATTAAGCAATATCTGTATATATCTGTATAAACTCACAATGAAACATTTTCATCGATCAATTTTCTTTTATTTCTTATATATTTGTCGGAATAAAAAACAAAAAAGGGTGGCGAATACATATGGCCACAGCTGTAAAATGTAATTTAAATTTATCAGTAACAAACAGAAGTGTACAACAAATTTTACCCGGCAGTAAAGGTTTTCGGTGGCTAAAAAAGGTTCCAAAACCACCATTAAAAGAGACACATGAACACGCATGCCTGAAAATTTGCGCAATATCATATGAGAGGAGATTAGGTGTGGAACAACGTCATAATCTCTGACGGGAAGAATTTTAACTTGAACGGGGCTAATGGTTTCAAATACTATTGGCACGGTTTGGCCAAGAACACTGAAGCTGCGATGAGCCGAAATTTTGGTGCCAGTAGTGTAATAGCTTGAGCGGCTTGTACCCGTAATAATAAAACCCCTATATATTTTATGTCTATGCGAATGGATATACAATTTCTGGAAATGGTTCTGAGACTTTGGTGAACAATTGCCGATACAAGACTGGATGTATAGCAAGACAATCCAGCTATTCACAACTCGAGACAAACAAAGGAGCGGTTTCATCAAAAAGAAATCAATTTATTACAATGGTCTGCTAGCTTGCCAGATTGAAAATCTTTCACAGTAATAAACAATACGATGGCGTCAAAGAAGTAAAATCTGCGGTAATGAGGTGTTGGAATGATATTTCTATTTCGATTTCAAATGTCTTCATGTCTCAATTTAATCAAATTGCTATTGACCAAATCGATAGATAGTATGAAGACTCGGATGCTTGAAGTCATTCTGAATAGAAGATTTAACACTCTACACTACTTTACTAAATTTAGAGAGAATTATAAATTTTTTATGTGTTTATTAATTTTGTACTAATAAACCTATATATATTTCGCTGTTTTGAGTTACTATTCTCTGTATAAAATGTAATAAATTATTTTCTCTTGCATTTGTGTTTGTTAACTTTTGTGCAATTTGCCGGAGATATTAAGAGAACCAAATATTTTGTTCAGTAGTTCATATGGAACTATACAAATTTCGGTCAGTGTATAACCCGTTTGTAATTTCCGGTGCTGTTAGATTTAGAGAACAATGAATTCCTACGTTAAATAGAAAAAAGTTTTATTTGCGCAAATTTCACGAGAATAGCTCAAGAATTTTCTCCAAGATTTGGTATGTAATATACATTATATGCGCCTGTTTTTAACGTGTTGCTTTACGACGTTATTGCATTCGTCCTCTATACGAACTTATGTCAGTGCAGATTTTAAAGTTTTACGCTTATATACCAATGTACAAATGTATATTTAACATTTCGGCAGTTAACTTCTGCTCTGCGGATTGCTTCTAACACAACAAGAAAGTACCGAAGCAAAAATACATTTACACGGATCGAAAAGGTTGATAGCTCGGGGGATTATTATTCTGCAGTTAAATAAACACTTCGTGTTATATAAACACGCTGTTCTAAAAACCAAAATGTTTCTGTTTCTGAGAGATACTGCTCGAGGCAACCCTCCACCTAAGTAAAACAAAGTTATATTTGGAAAAGAATAATTTTTAGTAATCTGGAAGAACACATTTTTAACCGCAACAGAATACGTATTTGCCGAGAAAATATAAGGAATTGTTTTACGCTGTGAACGATCTTTATGTTTCCGTTTTCACGTTCGGATAATTTAAACGAGGGGTTAAATAGTATCCGGCAATATCACTTAGATCATTGACTTGTGTTTACTTTATAATACTTTCACTTAACGCATGGATATTCAGAAAAATGCATTTTACGCAATTTATTTTGTACAAATACATTTCGATTTTGGTGAATTAATATTTGTTAGATAATATTTTTGATAAGGTTATACCTTATATATACACTACCGCTCAAAAGTGTTTAGGCACTCTCACTGACAGCAAAAATGTACAAGAACTCAGCAAAAATGTTAATAATATTTATTTTTTATGTACAGATACACGTACATGAATAAAAATATATTAAATAAATGTGAAAATTAAAACGTTTAATTTAAATTTTGCTTTCATCTATGTGACGTCCTCTTGATTTAATAATTGCAGCACACAATCGAGGCATTCTCGCAATAAGTTTTGCCAGAGTTTCTTGTGTTATTGAGGTCCAACTCGATTGCAATTTGTTCCACACGTCAGTAGCTGATGTCGGAGCCGATTTCCGTACTTCCCGATCTAGTTCTTCCCGTAGTAACTCGATTGGATTCAAGTCGGGGCTCTGGGGACGCCATTCCATAATTTTCCTTCCTCTTCAAAATGGCGTAAATAGTCTTTATATAATTTAGAGGAATGTTTTGCGTCATTATCTTGCTGGAGGATAAAATTTTGACCCAAAAGTCCAATTCCAGAAGGTATTGTGTGGTTCTCCAAAATTCCGCGGTAGCCTTCTTTTTTTAATATACCATCAATTTTCACAATGTCCCCTACACTAGTGCCAGCAAAACAGCCCCAAATGATGATAGAACCTCCACCATGCTTCGCGGTAGCAACAATACACTCTTCTCTGGCACGTCCACCCACAGATCTTCTTACGAATATGCGTCTTCGGGTTCCGAACAGCTCAAATTTGGACGCATCCGTCCATAGGACGTTGTTCCACTCTTCTATGGTCCAGTGTTGGTGTTCACGAGCCCATTTAAGTCGCTTTTGCTTGTTTTGTTTACGTAGTAATGGCTTTTTCATCGCATTACGTCCATGGAGCCCGGCTTTCTGTAGGCGACGTTTGACTGTAGAAACACTGACTAGTTTTTGGCGACCAACATTTAATTCTGCGGTGATTTCCGGGGCTGTTTTGCGTCTATTTAACCTGCTGGTAACCACTATTCTGCGATCACCTGCAGATGTTGTCGCTTTTGGCCTTCCACTCCGTCTTTTATTAAGAAAACTGCCAGTTTACTGATATATTTTACGTTATAGTCAACCGTAGCGTGATGTATTTTCATTTTTTTTTTGGCAATTTGTCGATTACTTATGCCACTATTATGGTGAGCTATTATAAGCGCACGTGTTTCCGTACTAATTTCTCTTCGCGGAGGCATTTTAAAAAATTGTCTCACGATATTTCGCTCACGACGTGAATAGAGTAGATACCACACTGCAACTGACCATAGGTTACAGATTTCACTATAATCTTCTAGGAAGGTAAACATTATTACCTACAATCTAACAGATGAATAAATTTACCCAGTAAGTAAATTCAGAGGGATTGTTATTGTAATTGCACCGCAATAAACAGTTTATGGTAATCCGACCAAGAGCAGGTAAATGATAGTAAACCTTATGCGATATAATGGGTTTGCTGGTTTATCTTACTGAACTACATTTTAAATGCGTATTTAATTTTATTATAATGTTTTTTTGGTAAACGTAATACTATATGAATAATCCATGAAAACAGGGGTGCCTAAACACTTTTGAGCGGTAGTGTATGTATGTATGTGATGCGTAAACATAAAGCTTCTCACTGCGACAGCCCTTAACTCTCGTACCGTCGAACATTCATCGGATGCAATGCTGAAATTAGCAAATACGTTACGTTGGGTTTTCAAATACGTAATTACCAAAGCAACAAAGTGTACAACACGTGAACGCAATGCGTGCACATCATAGGGGTTGCGGTGTACGTCGGATAGCACCCCAACTTGTGGAGTCGACCTCCCGTCGTCATGGTACCTCCGTATAACGAACAATAATTGGAATGCACAATGACGACGGTCGCCGTTTCATTACACGGGAGCAGTAATTACAGATAATCACATATAACTGAGTGATGCAGAGATCGCATTACACGAACAGAGATAATTAAACGTTGGCTTCGCGGTATTTCACCTTTTCTTAATTAATCAACGCATTTTCTCTGTGATCTTATATGTGGTATTCTTACGTAATCTTTTTCTCTAAAAAAAAAGAGAAAAGAACTTTTTGGCATCTTTCTACTAGGGATGGAATTATGATTGCGAAACCGATCAGAATTGAATCTCAAAGAATAAATAGGATTAGCGAAATTCTTAAAACTTAAACAATATTACATATTAAATGTAAATACATATACACTACCGCTCAAAAGTGTTTAGGCACCCCTGTTTTCATGGATTATCCATATAGTATTATGTTTACCAAAAAAACATTATAATAAAATGAAATACGTATTTAAAATGTAGTTCAGTAAGATAAACACCCATTATATCGCATAAGGTTTACTATCATTTACCTGCACATGGTCGGATTACCATAAACTGTTTATTGCGGTGCAATTACAATAACAATCCCTCTAAATTTACTGGGTAAATTTAGTCATCTGTTAGATTGTAGGTAATAATGTTTAAATTACTTTCCTAGAAAATTATAGTGAAATCTGTAACCTATGGTCAGTTGCAGTGTGGTATTTACTCTATTCACGTCGTGAGCGAAATATCGTGCGACAATTTTTTAAAATGCCTCCGCGAAGGGAAATTAGTACGAAAACACGTGCGCTTATAATAGCTTACCCTAAAAGTGGCGTTAGTAATCGACAAATTGCCAAAAAAATGAAAATACACCACGCTACGGTTGACTATAACGTAAAAAATATTGGGAAACTGGCAGTTTTCTTAATAAAAGACGGAGTGGAAGGCCAAAAGCGACATCTGCAGATGATCGCAGAATAGTGGTTACCAGCAAGTTAAATCACCGCAGAATTAAATGTTGGTCGCCAAAAACTAGTCAGTGTTTCCACAGTCAAACGTCGCCTACAGAAAGCCGGGTGCCATGGACGTATTGCGATGAAAAAGCCATTACTACGCAAACAAAACAAGCAAAAGCGACTTAAATGGGCTCGTGAACACCAACACTGGACCATAGAAGAGTGGAACAACGTGCTACTGACGGATGAGTCCAAGTTTGAGCTGTTCGGAACCCGAAGACGCATATTCGTAAGAAGAGCTGTGGGTGAACGTGCCAGAGAAGAGTGTATTGCTGCTACCGTGAAGCATGGTGAAGGTTCTATCATCATTTGGGGCTGCTTTGCTGGCACTAGTGTAGGGGACATTGTGAAAATTGACGGTATATTATAAAAAGAAGGCTACCTCGAAATTTTAGAGAACCACGCAGTACCTTCCGGAATTCGAACTTTTGGGTCAAAATTTTATCTTCCACCAAGATAATGTCCCAAAACATTCCTCTAAATTATGTAAAGACTATTTACGCCGTTTAGAAGAGGAAGGAACTCTCAAAATTATGGAATGTCCTCCCCGGAGTCCCGACTTGAATCCAATCGAGTTACTACGGGGAAGAACTAGATCGGGAAGTACGGAAATCGGCTCCGACATCAGCTACTGACGTGTAGAACAAATTGAAATCGAATTGGACCTCAATAACACAAGAAACTCTGGCAAAACTTATTGCGAGAATGCCTCGATTGTGTGCTGCGAATATTAAATCAAGAGGAGGTCACATAGATGAAAGCAAAATTTAAATTAAACGTTTTAATTTTCACATTTATTTAATATATTTTTATTCATGTACGTGTATCTGTACATAAAAATAAATATTATTAACATTTTTCTGAGTTTTTATACATTTTTGCTGTCAGTGAGAGTGTCTAAACACTTTTGAGCGGTAGTGTATGTATGTATATACACGTTAAAATTACTATAAAACTATTCTGTAACTGCCCAATCTAGCGAGTATATGTGTTTCTTCAGTTTTTTTCACTTGCGCTATTGTTATTATGTTAGACAGAGTTCTCTAGCGAGATACGGGCAAAATCCAAATTTTATGTGCGTAGAATATTGTTATATATATATATATATATATTGCTTAAATGTTTGATATTATTCCTATCATTAATGCAATTTGTGTAGGATTTTATATGAACCATTTCTTCAATAATTCGTTTGTTATAACTTATTTCTTTCTTCAATATTTTCTCATTTTTGAAAGCAATTTTATGTTTTAAGTAATAGCATGCTTGGTTAGAGTAGTAAGATCTCCTTTTTTATTTTGATTTGTACTATACATATTTATTACACTATATTTATGTTTCTATATTTTTTTACTAAGATATAGTTGTGTCTGCCTGATGCAGTAGAGCAGAGTAGCGGTGGGTCGCTCAATTGGAAGCGGTGTTTTTAATTAAATTAAATGTGGTTTCATTAATTGATACCGTTATATGTAAGATTAGCCAGGTTGTGGCATACCTTGCAAATGTTTGTGTACCTCCCGATGTGTCTTACGATGATTTTGAATTGGTTTTAGATACTGTTACACTTAGTTATAACCGGTGATTTCAGCTACAATGATCTTGTCATAAGCAATAGCTCTGATCGTAAATATGTATTTTTATTCACTTTCATGAATTTATTGAATTTACAATAGCATAATGACATTGCAAATCATAATGGGAAACTATTGGACTTGTTACTGCTGCCTATCTTCAGCTACGATGCCCATGTAGTATATGATTTCGATCCATGACATTTCCGAGCGATGAAACGGTCTTTGCTTTCTTCGGAGCCGATTCGCCCGGAGAAGTCCACTGCTTCAACTGTTCTTAGGTCTCCGGTATGCAGAGGGTGGATCGAAGTCTCATCCATGGTTACGAATCGCATGAAGAAATCCCTTGGACTGCGTTGGATCAACATAATAACAAATAACAAATTATTGCCTTCGTAGGCGCAACAAGAGTGAAGCGTGGAAATGTACTGCATTGAATTTAAGCGTTTGAGGAAATTAGTTAAAGACGAAATTAGAGTTGTATATGCGGAATACCAGATGGCGGCTGCACGTGATATAGCTCAAAATCCAAAGCTAATCTGGCAGTACATAAACGCGCGTACCGGTACGTCAAGGATACCTCACGTTGAACGGCTTGTTCAGACTTTCGCAGATGAATTCTCTAGAATGTTTGTGCTTAGTTCACAAGCATTAGTGAAGCCTAGTGGTAGTTCTTTGATCTGATATTTACTGAGCACGATGTCTTAAAAGCTTCTAAGAAGTTGAAATATAATTTTACTGCTGGTAATGACGGCTTTTCCGCATTTTTGGTGTGCGACCGTTGTGCAGTACTATGTGAACCTCTAGCTAGAATATTTAACTTACTTAGTCCGACGTTTCGGCAGTCTGTCTACTGCCGTCTTCAAGGGCGCCTTGAGAAGGGCTGTTACTTACCAGAAATAACAATTCTAGTTATTATGAGAACCCATCGTCAACATTATCATGTCAGGAGATATTCAAATTAGCCGTAAGTTCTTCTACCTTTCCTCACGATTAGATAGCTAGTACAATTACGCCCGTGTTTAAGAAAAGTAATCATTCAGACTTTCAAAATTAGTTAAACCAAGAATAGTTAATATACAATCCAAATTATTTTCGTTTTCTACTTTTTTTTTAATAAATAAAAAAATTATCTATTGCAAGCAAGACACGGAAATACCTGCTTGTCTGCTGTAATAAAAGCGACATTTTTCGAAAGCATGAACATCTTCTGCGATCTCGCTTTTATATTATCGAAGGCATACGTGTAATTCGATCTATTTTTGTATGCATCCTTCGATAATCGCGGCCATCCATTGTGCTTATAAATGTGCACAAAGGACTTGTCGATGGCTGGCCGTCTGGTTGGTCGGCGGGTTCGTGAGCGAGGTCTTTCATTCACTTCTGTTAATAGCTTAAATAGCGTGTTTTATACGATCATACGGATCTGCCTTTTTTTTCCCGTTCGGAAAAGAAATATCACAATTTGTTGGTACGACGATGCGGATAATGGGTCCTTAATTGTGCACTTTTTTGTATGGTACGTTCTATACGTCTTTTTGTGCCAGTGCGTCTATACGTGCGTGAGCGCTTGTACAAGTAGTGAAATTCGAGACTATAAACTTGGCGTAGGTCAAGAATGTACGTTGGTGTTCTCGTCGATTTACAACCGTTTAATAGATCGACTTATAAGTTGTTGCTTCTGTAATCATGTTTTCTGTTTAAGTAATATTAATGTATTACACTAGGATGACAGAATAAAATAGACACCAGGTAAAGCGGTATAAATATGTAAACAGCTAAATTCTAAGAACGAATTAAGAACTTTCTCTTGTCATTAGGGTAAGGAATTTGTCATAGTTTAGTATCGTTACAACTACGCCTCGCTTACAAGATTCGAGTGATATTAGCGACTTCACCCGGGGTGTCGCATCGTTGGCCAGAGTGAACGCGGCGCTTCGCAACGTGAAATAAGTAAATTTTTTAATATTCCGTTGTCCCCACAGTTAACCGTGTGATTACACAATTTAAACGCAAGGAAAAAACAACAGTGGAGCGGAGACCAGGTCGTGCCGGACCTTCTGAAAGAAGTAAAAGGGTGCTTGTGTGAACCGCGAAAAAGTACAGCTGAGCTTACGGCAACTTCACAGAAAAGCCAGCGCACCGTTCTACGAAACCTCCACAGTGTGGGGATGTATAAGAGGGTGGCAAAGGAAAAACCTCTCCTTACAGCGTTTCAAAAACGGCGCCGAATGGCTTGGGCAATCGAAATGCGAACGAAGCCCGAAGAGTTTTGGCGGTCTGTCATTTTTTTCAGACGAAAGCAGATACTGCCAATTCAGTGATAGCGGTCGTACGTGGGTATGGAGACGTTCGTCACAGCAACTGGACGACAAATTTTTGCATCAAACGATGAAATACGGCGGTGTGAACGTCATGGTGTCGGGCGCGATATGGTATGGTGGAAGATCGCAATTAGTAATCTGCGACGGAAATATAAATTCGGCAAAATATATCCAAATATTAACAGAAGAACTACTACCGATATTCGACAACGCCATTTTATCTAAAGAAGACGCCACTTTTATGGAGGATGGAGCACCCTGCCACAAAGCAAGAACAACAACCGCATGGAAAGAGGAACGGGGGATTCGGATTTTACCATGGCCAGGCCAATCGCCAGACATGAATCCGATAGAGAATGTTTGGCACATAATCCAGACAAATATGGCGAAACGACGTCGAAAACCCAGCAATGAGGAAGAACTCGTGGCAGCTGTTACAGAAGACTGGTTAAATATTCCAGAAGACACCTTTCATCATTTAATAGATTCTATGCCACGACGACTCGCAGCACTTCACGCAAGTAAAGGTGGATCGACAAAATATTAGTCTAATTTAAAAATTTTAAAAAATATTTTGTATCTATAACGAGAATAGAATCTTTTTTTTAATTAGTAGGTGTCTATTTTATTCTGTCACCCTAGTGTATACTGTGACAGAAAAGATGACAAGAGGAAGATGTCACTTTAGATTCTATACATGTTATTCATCATTTTTTGTAATTATTTTCATGGTATAGAATTAAATTAGAATAAACATCAGAAATCATTATTATCAAAGGTAATAAAAACTTTGAAGAGGAGCGAGAAGGACTTCTAAAGGCCTTAAAGTTAAGACAGAAAAATAGAGGAATCGACCGGACCATTGCCTGTGAATTGTACATCCACACAGTCCTTGCAATCGTCATTTGAAAACCTAGAAACTCTTTTAAGATTCTAAGATTATCACTTCCCTTCTACTGCGATTTTTGGATGACACATTGTATAGTTTCTTTATTATAACAAGTTAACTGACTATTAACACCTTTGTTTCTACCGAATCTAGTTTACGAAGCTACGTTTTTGTAAATATGTTTTCACGCGGATTAGTTACCAATAACACACTTTGATTCCTTTTATACAAGAAGTGTCCGTTAGATTTAATTTCTTTGAAATTTAACATGTATTTGTTGAGATCGGTCCGCAAAGCAGAAATAAGTGGTCAATTGTAGTCTGCGTTATAAACGGAAACAGTTGTCAAGAGGCGGCCGGCCGCTTGAACTGTCAATCACTGGTGTCAAAGATGTTGAGGCCACTGAAATACGCTGTGCCTTCCTAAATACAATCCAACCCTCTGTTGGACATATGAATTTTGTTCGATTTTTTGTGGGCCGTCATTTATTTTTAGAATTCCGCTTTTGATTTTTGCGGTATGTACAGGCACCTAACTTGTCGCATAGCTGAATTCTGGGAACTATTAGAAATTAACATATCGGTATGTTATTTAAATGGTTCGTAACAATAATCAATTAATAAAATATACGAAAATTAAATTATCTATTTTACTGTTTAACGTATTTCTTTCTCCATTGAAGATGTACACTACCGCTCAAAAGTGTTTAGGCACTCTCACTGACAGCAAAAATGTTAGTAATATTTATTTTTTATGTACAGATACACGTACATGAATAAAAATATATTAAATAAATGTGAAAATTAAAACGTTTAATTTCAATTTTGCTTTCACCTACGTGACCTCCTCTTGATTTAATATTCGCAGCACACAATCGAGGCATTCTCGCAATAAGCTTTGGCAGAGTTTCTTGTGTTATTGAGGTCCACCTCGATTGCAATTTGTTCCACACGTCAGTAGCTGATGTCGGAGCCGATTTCCGTACTTCCCGGTCTAGTTCTTCCCATAGTAACTCGATTGGATTCAAGTCGGGGCTCTGGGCAGGCCGTTCAATAATTTTTCCTTCCTCTTCTAAACGGCGTAAATAGTCTTTACATAATTTAGAGGAATGTTTTGGGTCATTATCTTGCCGGAAGATAAAATTTTGACCCAAAAGTCGAATTCCGGAAGGTATTGCGCGGTTCTGCTAAAATTTCGCGGTAGCCTTCTTTTTTTAATATACCGTCAATTTTCACAATGCCCCCTACACTAGTGCCAGCAAAACAGCTCCAAATGATGATAGAACCTCCACCAATACACTCTTCTCTGGCACGTTCACCGACAGGTCTTCTTACCAATATGCGTCTTCGAGTTCCGAACAGCTCAAATTTGGACTCATCCGTCCATAGGACGTTGTTCCACTCTTCTATGGTCCAGTGTTGGTGTTCACGAGCCCATGTAAGTCGCTTTTGCTTGTTTTGTGGGCGTAGTAATGGCTTTTTTATCGCAATACGTCCATGGAGTCCGGCTTTCTGTAGGCGACGTTTGACTGTAGAAACACTGACTAGTTTTTGGCGACCAACATTTAATTCTGCGGTGATTTCCGGGGCTGTTTTGCGTCTATTTAACTTGCTGGTAACCACTATTCTGCGATCATCTGCAGATGTTGTCGCTTTTGGCCCTCCACTCTGTCTTTTTTTTTTAATCTGTTATAAAATATGGGCTAATTTTCATATTAATACACAGTGTTTGTCAATTTTATTAGGGTTACCTTATAAATTTAAGCTTTTGCGATAATTTACAAATGCAAGTACGGTGAAATCTCCCTTGAACGGAAACCAACGGGACCAACTGAAGATGTCCGTTCAGGAGGGGTAAATTATGCCGAGCTGCTGTAAGCCAGTCATAACACAATTTGTTAATTTTAGTACCATCACCCGTCAAAAAGCTTCTTTTTTCATTCAAATTGCTGTTCGACATCCATTTGTTTAGAAGGATTTCTTTATGTTTAATTATATCTGCAGCTTGTGTCTTTCCAATATTAAAACGCTTGGATAAGTTCCTTCCTAATTTCTCTTTATTGTAAACTTCAACAATCTCAATTTTTTGTTTACGGGTGAGAATTTTTCTATTTGGAGCCATTTCTACAATGAATGTGTCGCTCACTGCGTCTTTTCCGCATAGACATCAGACTAATATTGAAAACAGATTCAATCGAAAGCGTACACCCGAAGAATAAAAACGGTAAATCCCCGACCAACTTGGGGAAGCCCCTAATTCACGCCAGGCAGAAATGCACGACATAAGCTGCGTTTGAACCGACAGATTAAAGTCGGTAAATCTCCGGTTTACTCGGGGAAGTCCCAGCGAAATTGGCGCGCGGCGCGATTGAGAAATGCAATAGCAATACTCTCGATATAAAAATAAGATAAGGCGTTTCTTTTTATTTTATTTTTTGTCCGGTTAAGAGAACATTTTCTCGTGTCCGCGTCCGTTCAAGAGAATGTCCGACTAAGAAAGAGTTAATACAATGGAAATTATATGAGAACCGGTCGGGACCATGGGAAACTGTCCATTTAAGGGAGGTGTCCGTGTAGGAAGGGTGTCCGCGAAGGGGAATTTCACTGTATATATATATTAAAAATGCAAACATATGCATACTTCAAGTGACTTCTCTTAAAGGTAAAAGCTGTAACCAGATAAATATCAAATTTCCGCTTTTCCGACGTAATATGCTGGGTTTTGCAGAATAACAGAAATATTTTGTTTTATGACTTGTCATAACTATATCTAACAATTTTGTCCCTAAATTTACGATAAATCAGTTGGTTATACTTGTTAATATCTGTTTATTTATGTACTCAATTGTTACAAATAATTTATTTGCATATTTTTTAACACTATATATTCTCCTATTCATCCACTTACATTCTTTTTATTATGCCACATATATAGCTTATCCATTTCAATAGGAGCGCTAACCTAGACGAGGCGACGCGTTTGAAATTGGGGAAACCAAAATAGTTTATACATAATAACCAAAACAAATTATTTTATCATCCCCAGGCAGTATATAGCCATTAACGTCAGTACGTTACCTGATACTTCCATATACATTCAAACGCTAACACTATTTTAAAAGTTTGGATGTGGCAGGAACGCGCATCCGACCAAAAAACTCAAAAATCCCAGGAATTCCTACAAATCAGGGGTTAATGCCACATAAAATATCGAGTCTCTATTAAGGAACCTTCCGATGTTTTGATCTTTATTTGTCGGTTTAGAGGCAGCGCGTTTATTTCCATTTTACCGTGGTCGAATGCTGTGAAATATATTTCTTTATGTAATGGTAAGTCCGCTGGTGTATTTTACGTTATTGATTCCGATGCGTATTGCCTAATATTATTGTAAAAAATGTGAGACGGATTTTAATCGTGATTTTTTATTCGATGCGTGTCAGAGTTGTTTTCTAATAGTGTTAAACACTATATATTTGGTGAATCTGTTAACAATTTCGATGATTTCTTTGAATTCGTCTTGATATCTGTCAAACGGTGTACCAGAAAGTTAGTCGCCATGTTCCCATGAATCTTGTAAGATGAATATATTATTTTTAATACGTTTTTCTATATACTGCTATTTCGAGCTTATTCCTACTATGCATTTAATATGAAGCTTTCGTTGGTTTTTATAGAATTTTATATGATGAATGTTTATCTAACTTGGGTAATTAAGTTTCGTTATATAACATATGCGCTGAAGAGTCCCGAGCCTAACACATAGATGACGCTAGATTTATTCCAGTCACCTTTCTCTCAGTTAGTACTAACCTTCAAAAGACAGCTGTTAAAATTTCATGATATTCTATTCATTAGTTTGTGAGTTATTGTGCTAAGAGTCACGCTACTTTTGTTATTTTCAAAACAATGGATCAAAAACAATTTCGTGTTTTAATTTTACACTGCTTCTTGATGGGAAAAAATACCGTTCAAGCGAAGCAATGGCTTGAAAAGTGTTATGGGGGCTCCGCTCCATCAGAAACAACAATAAAACGTTGGTTTGCTGACTTCAAACGTGCTCGTAGAAACACCGATGATGCAGAACGCAGTGGACGTCCAAATGAGGCGGTAACACCAGAAAACATCAAAAAAATCCACAACATCGTTTTGAATGATCGAAAAGTGAAGCTGCGTGAGTTAGCTGACATCGTGAAGATATCAAAAGAACGTATTGGCTTTATATTGCATGAACAGTTGACTATGACAAAGCTCTGTTCAGAGTGGGTACCGTGTTTAAACGTAATAAACCGGAATTTTTGCGTCGATATGTGACAATGGATGAAACATCGATCCATCACTTCGCTCCGGAATCAAAACGATCGTCGTCTGAGTGGACAGCAACTGGTGAACCTCGTCGAAAGCGCAACAATCGGCTGGAAAGGTTATGGCCTCGGTATTTTGGGATGTGCGTGGTGTAAATACCATCAACAGTGAACATTATATAGCGTTATTGGAGCGTTTGGAGGCCGAAATTGCAAAGAGACGACCGCATATGGCAAAGAAAAAAATGTTGTTTCATCAAGACAACGCACCGTGTCACAAGTCAATCAAAACAATGGCAAAACTACATGAATTGAACTTCGAATTGCTCCCATATCCACCGTATTCGCCAGATTTGGCTCCCAGCGACTACTGGCTGATCGCAGACCTCGAAAAAATGCCGGTAAGAAATTTCGCACGAATGAAGAGGTTATCGCTGAAACTGAGGCCTATTTTGAGGCAAAAGATAAATCGTTCTACAAAGGTGGTATTGAAATGTTAGAGCGGCGCTGGAATGATTGCGTTGCTCTTGATGGAGATTACGTTGATGAATAAAGCTAATTTTGAACCAAAAAATATGTTTTCTTTGTTAGCCCCGGGACTTTTCAGCCCATGTGTTAATACATGTTAAGCATAATCTACTTCGGACTTTTGATTTCTTTTGGCCGACAGGAGCATTTCTGATGAGCATCCAACAATAGTCAGTCAGCATTAAGGTGGACTATTTGCCCTCATACCATTACCCCATCTTGGCAATGTGCACCCATAATATCGCATAAGGTTTACTATCATTTACCTGCACTTAGTCGGATTACCATAAACTGTTTATTGCGGTGCAATTACAATAACAATCCCTCTGAATTTACTGGGTAAATTTAGTCATCTGTTAGATTGTAGGTAATAATGTTTAAATTACTTTCCTAGAAGATTATAGTAAAATCTGTAACCTATGGTCAGTTGCAGTGTGGTATTTACTCTATTCACGTAGTGAGCAAAATATCGTGTGACAATTTTTTAAAATGCCTCCGCGAAGAGAAATTAGTACGGAAGCACGTGCGCTTATAATAGCTTACCATAAAAGTGGCACAAGTAATCGACAAATTTCCAAAAAAATTAAAATACACCACGCTACGGTTGACTATGACGTAAAAAAATATCGGGAAACTGGCAGCTTTCTTAATAAAAGACGGAGTGGAAGGCCAAAAGCGACAACATCTGCAGATGATCGCAGAATAGTGGTTACCAGCAAGTTAAATAGACGCAAAACAGCCCCGGAAATCACCGCAGAATTAAACTAGTCAGTGTTTCTACAGTCAAACGTCGCCTATGGACGTATTCCGATGAAAAAGCCATTACTACGCAAACAAAACAAGCAAAAGCGACTTAAATGGGCTCGTGAACACCAACAATGGACCATAGAAGAGTGGAACAACTTCCTATGGACGGATGAGTCCAAATTCGAGCTGTTCGGAACCCGAAGACGCATATTCTTAAGGAGATCTGTGGGTGAACGTGCCAGAGAAGAGTATATTGCTGCTACCGTGAAGCATGGTGGAGGTTCTATCATCATTTGGGGCTGTTTTGCTGGCACTAGTGTAGGGGGCATTGTGAAAATTGACGGTATATTAAAAAAAGAAGGCTACCGCGAAATTTTGGAGAACCACGCAATACCTTCCGGAATTTGACTTTTGGGTCAAAATTTTATCTTCCAGCAAGATAATGACCCAAAACATTCCTCTAAATTATGTAAAGACCATTTACGCCATTTAGAAGAGGAAGAAACTCTCAAAATTATGGAATGGCCTCCCCAGAGCCCCGATTTGAATCCAATCGGGTTACTATGGGAAGAACTAGATCGGGATGTACGGAAATCGGCTCCGACATAAGCTAGTGACGTGTGGAACAAATTGCAATCGAGTTGGACCTCAATAACACAAGAAACTCTGGCAAAACTTATTGCGAGAATGCCTCGATTGTGTGCTGCAATTATTAAATCAAGAGGAGGTCACATAGATGAAAGCAAAATTTAAATTAAACGTTTTACTTTTCACATTTATTTAATATATTTTTATTCATGTACGTGTATCTGTACATAAAAAATAAATATAATTAACATTTTTGCTGAGTTATTATACATTTTTGCTGTCAGTGATAGTGCCTAAACACTTTTGAGCGGTAGTGTATACATATATAAATATGTAGATCATGGATTGACTAAGACTTTGGTATATAATAAGTAATAAATAATTATTTTCTGAAAATGTGTAGATTTGTTTCTATACGAAATTAGTTACTTTTAAGTATATTTGCGGAGAAGTAAGGCGCCGATGTAACGTTTCAAAATTCCATACATCTGAATTCATGCGTTAAACTGCTCACCACAATGGCATTATTTCTGTTTACGAGCAATGTGCACTGACTACTTAGTCCTAATCCCCTTTAAACCCGCCTATTTTCGTGTATTCAACAAAATAATACTATTCATGTACCATGCGCGGTTATATGTGCATATATGATTTTTTAAATTATGTTAATACATAAGAATTACAATAATTACTTGTATAGGAACATTTACCATATTTACATATCTCGCGACACGTTAAAGCATTCCATACCAATTACATTATTGCGTCAAACTAAAAGAAGATGCGGTATTGAATAGTTTCTGTGGGGGTAACTTCATATTTGAAATTTTCATTTCGTTGAATTAAATACGTCCGCAACCTACTTTACTACTCTTCCAATGTTGTAAAAGAAACATATTCACACACAATGCCGTCCGAAGAGAGAGGAGTGTGCTTGCTGATCCAAAATCGTTGCGATTATTGAACGCATTTCAGTTTCCCCGTCTGTTAGTCCTCATCGGATGTTCACTGTGTAAATAGGGAGCCGCTCACAGATATCGGATTACACCATTATTCCTCTGCAACCACCCTTACCTGCCAGCTTGACTACCTACCTTAGCTTTACGCGTACATTTCTGATGTTCACTTCAACGAAAACTCGAAATATTCGCAAAATGTGTAGTACAGTGTAAGTATTACAGTAATTGGACATTATGATACAATGACAATCACGTTATCTTTAATTAAAACAACCTACGTTTACCAGCAATTCTTTTACTCTTTATTTTAGAGATTACGTAAAATAATACTCTATAAAATTCCAAAAAGTATTAGTAATTCACTTATAATTGATTGTGACAAATGCAATATCTAAATAAAATTTGGGATTTTATTCAAATGCAGTATGAAAACAATTTTCTATAAATCTGTCGGATTTTCTACCATATTTTCTTTGCTTTTCTTGATTTTACTGACAATTTAGCAAAATTATGTCGAATAATATCACTGTTTGCCCTATTAAAAAAAATATGATGGGATTCTCCAGGTTAAAAATTAACCTATTCCAAATTTTCTGCTAGGATATCTTCAAAAGTATAACATACCTCACCTTTTTTAACATTTCATTCTGTTGTAGCACATCTAATATACGAGCTAATGATAACACACGGGCTGAAAAGTCCCGGGCGTAACACGTAGATGACGCTAGTTTTATTGCGGTCACCTTTCTCTCAGTTAGTAGTAACCTTCAAAAGACAGCTGTTAAAATTTCATGATATTCTATTCATTAGTTTGTGAGTTATTGTGCTAAGAGTCACGCTACTTTTCTTATTTCCAAAACAATGGATCAAAAACAATTTCGTGTTTTAATTTTACACTGCTTCTTGATGGGGCCGTTCAAGCGAAGCAATGGCTTGAAAAGTGTTATGGGGACTCCGCTCCATCAGAAACAACAATTAAACGTTGATTTGCTGACTTCAAACGTGGTCGAAGAGACACCGATGATGCAGAACGTAGTGGACGTCCAAATGAGGCGGTAACACCAGAAAACATCAAAAAAAATCCACAAAATCGTTTTGAATGATCGAAAAGTAAAGTTGCGTATCAAAAGAACGTATTGGCTTTATATTGCATGAGCATTTGACCATGAGAAAGCTCTGTTGAAAGTGGGTGCCACGTTTGCTCACTGTTGATCAAAAACAAGAACGTGTTGATGATTCTGAACAGTGTTTGGCCATGTTTAAACGTAACAAACCGGAATTTTTGCGTCGATATGTGACGATGGATGAAACATGGATCCATCACTTCACTCCGGAATCAAAACGATCGTCATCTGAGTGGACAGCAACTGGTGAACCTCGTCCATAGCGCCCGAAAGCACAACAATCGGCTGGAAAGGTTATGGCCTCGGTATTTTGGGATGTGCGTGGTGTAATATTCATCGACTATCTTGAGAAAGGAAATACCATCAACAGTGAATATTATATAGCGTTATTGGTGCGTTTTAAGGCCGAAATTGCAAATAAACGACCGCATATAGCAAAGAAAAAAAATTGTTTCATCGAGACAACGCACCGTGTCACAAGTCAATCAAAACAATGGCAAAACTACATGAATTGAACTTCGAATTGCTCCCATATCCACCGTATTCGCCAGATTTGGCTCCCAGCGACTACTGGCTGTTGGCAGACCTCAAAAAAATGCTCGCCGGTAAGAAATTTCGCATGAATGAAGAGGTTATCGCTGGAACTGAGGCCTATTTTGAGGCAAAAGATAACTCGTTCTTCAAAAGTGGTATTGAAATGTTAGAGCGGCGCTGGAATAATTGCGTTGCTCTTGATGAAGATTACGTTGACGAATAAAACTAATTTTGAACCAAAAAAACCGTGTGTTCTTTGTTAGGCCCGGGACTTTTCAGACCATGTGTTACATACTTATATTTTCATCTTAGAAGTAAAAACTTTCTGAATTTAGTACTGTAAAAAAAACATAATCTTGATGTGTGAGGTGTGCCGGTTCAGTAGGGGTATTACGTAGCTGTTAAAAAAGGCCGTGCAATGAAGACGGAATTGAAGTTTTTTACAAAGGAAGCAATTCAAGTTATTAATTCGTTTAGACACGAAAGTTTTGAGGACGATGTGGACGTTTGAGAACGACGTTTTTATATGGAAACATTTTAGATGCTTTTCTCTTTCCTTTTATGTTTACTTACTGTCGTACAAGAAACTACTTATATTTGACATAGCTTAACACTTATACTTTTATTATTTATAATCAAATACTTGTGATAATACAAGCCTGCATTGTGTTTCATATACTGATAAGTTTTATTGCATAACACCTGCTGTGCACATACTCCTGGAAAAGTTTACTTTTCGCACTATATCTCGAAACACAGTATACGATTTATTTTTTAGCGTAGGTAGATTTGCGATAAATATGTTATACGCAATTTTTATTTAAAGGTGGAAACGGAAACGTGCAATGGCGAATTCAATAAACACCGCAGGCAGTGCTAATCCGCCTTTCTTGCAATAACGGAGGAAGTTATTGAAAGGATTCTTTTTGTTGGTGCGTGAGCCACATCCGTCGACACGTTCGTCGTTCGTAGGCTTCTCAAGGACACGCTCCGACAATTTCGATAACGCTCAAAAAGTGAATTTATGGCTTCGAACGGACGGCGGTCATTCGCTTATTTTAGTTGATACGATTACGTTTCAGATGGAAATTACGACGTTCGATTTTCTTTAGAAACGTCCCGTTTTGCCCGAATCGATAGCTTATGGTGTAAAGTTGTTCAAACGAAAACAATTATTCCATAAACACAAATTTTACGTGCATTGATAACAATTAGTTTAATTAAGATGATTCAAATTAAGTATCCAATTGTGTAAGTGTTGGTTACAGTAATATAATTTGATTCTTCTACTAGTGTTAACTTTAAAAAATCGTATTTATTAAATCATGCAGTCTAGTCTAATAAGAGATGTTGATTTCATATTAAAAAATCGGAAAACATGTTCCAATTACGTATGAAAAACCACCTCAAAAAGGTGGAGTTAGTCACACTACACACGGTTGAACTTCGATTTAACAAAATAGCCTGGTTCCAAATATAAATTCGTTAAATTTGAATTTCGTTATATCAGAACACAACGATAAATTCAAAGCCTATATAATAAATATAATTTGAAGGTGAAATCCAATTTGACATTCACTTAAAATTAGTAAAAAAGCAGAAAAATGCAACATAGTAAAACTTATGTTGTCGCATAAAAGTTTTTCTCTCACGTTTACTTAATGGAACAAAAATATTGCTTGCAACATGTTGAAACTACAGAGCTAAGGCAATGGTTTTAAGAGCTTGATTTACGTCATTGAGCCGGAGAAGCCGGCTTATTTTCTTCATCACCGTCTTCATATTCATCTTTATTTTTGAAACAACGTCTGAGTGTAAGTTTTAAAATCTTCTATAATCGTAGATATATCGTAATATCTCAGCAGACACAATATTATTAAAGGTAAGTTCTTCCAATTAATATAAATATGAAACTCGATAAAATTACGATTTCCTTAATTGTAATTCTATCATTACTAATACCAAAGAGAGTTAATTAGTAGGAACTTGCCTTTAATAATGCTATATCTGCTGAGATATGAGGGCATATATAGACATTGCGACATCTAGGTGATAAAAGCGATTTGAACTCATATTTAGTCTCATTCGTGTTTCAGTCCTGAGTCCAAATCCCTAAAGTGACAGATATTTTTTCAGGAATTTAAAACGTTGATAAGATGCAAGGAAATCGTAAATTTATCATTACTAATACCAACTAGAGTTTCATATTAATATTAATTTAATACAAATTGCATCATCAATAAATCGTTTGAAAATCTAACTGACCTAAAATTGCAGCATATTCGTTAGCTTCCTTTAATTATTAAACTCGATATTGGCAAGCTTTTATCACGGCTCACTTTCACCAATTTCAGAAATGTTAAAATCTAAGTACTCGAAAGAAGAATATTTGTTACGTTTTTGTTTTCACTATTTTTTAAAATTTTTGACGGACAGACTACTAGTTGGTATACCCAATATTCTACTTTTAACATCCTTTCTAGTCTTCTTCAGAATGCTTATTATTTTGGCAAAAGTTAACACTTCCTTATCATACTCATGTTTCTCTTTACTAAGTGTAAGTGATACACTTGCCTATTTATGGTGTCCTCTAATAAAATCACTTTAGATTTATAAAGTTTCTTTGTCTTTCGATATCACCAATCCTATTTAATCCTTAATGTGTGGTAGGTGTCCAATAATAATAAGTTGTACATAAATTCAAAGAAGTACATGTAAGAGACGAGTTAAAACAAACACCAATTTACTTTATTAGATTGGTACCTCTGTTTTAATATATGGATTTATTTCGATAAATTAAGACAAAAAATACATGTAATTTCTTTAAAACGTACAACATTCATAAAATCACGAATTTTCTTAAACAGATATTCCTTATATAAAAGTTTCACTGTATTTTGCTTTGCTATAGTTATATTATTATTGCAATATGTCAACTATGTAATAAACGACATTACTATTATGTGATATAACACATGGGCTGAAAAGTCCCGGGCCTAACAAAGAAAACACGGTTTTTTTGGTTCAAAATTAGCTTTATTCATCAACGTAATCTCCATCAAGAGCAACGCAATCATTCCGGCGCTGCTCTAACATTTCAATACCACTTTTGTAGAACGATTTATTTTTTGCCTCAAAATAGGCCTCAGTTTCAGCGATAACCTCTTCATTCGTGCGAAATGTCTTACCGGCGAGCATTTTTTTGAGGTCTGCGAACAGCCAGTAGTCGCTGGGAGCCAAATCTGGCGAATACGGTGGATGTGGGAGCAATTCGAAGTTCAATTCATGTAGTTTTGCCATTGTTTTGATTGACTTGTGACACGGTGCGCTGTCTTGATGAAACAAAATTTTTTTCTTTGCCATATGCGGTCGTTTCTTTGCAATTTCGGCTTTCAAACGCTCCAATAACGCTATATAATATTCACTGTTGATGGTATTTCCTTTCTCAAGATAGTCGATGAGTATTACACCACGCACATCCCAAAATACCGAGGCCATAACCTTTCCAGCCGATTGTTGTGCTTTCGGGCGCTTTGGACGAGGTTCACCAGTTGCTGTCCACTCAGATGACGATCGTTTTGATTCCGGGGTGAAGTGATGGATCCATGTTTCATCCATTGTCACATATCGACGCAAAAATTCCGGTTTGTTACGTTTAAACATGGCCAAACACTGCCCAGAATCATCAACACGTTCTTGTTTTTGCTCAACAGCGAGCAAACGCGGCACCCACTTTGAACAGAGCTCTCTCATACTCAAATGCTCATGCAATATAAAGCCAATACGTTCCTTTGATATTTTTACGATGTCAGCTAACTCACGCAACTTCACTTTTCGATCATTCAAAACGATTTTGTGGATTTTTTTGATGTTTTCTGGTGTTACCGCCTCATTTGGACGTCGACTGCGTTCTGCACCATCGGTGTTTCTACGACCACGTTTGAAGTCAGCAAACCAACGTTTTATTGTTGTTTCTGATGGAGCGGAAGATAACACTTTTCAAGCCATTGCTTCGCTTGAACGGTATTTTTTCCCATCAAGAAGCAGTGTAAAATTAAAACACGAAATTGTTTTTGATCCATTGTTTTGAAAATAACAAAAGTAGCGTGACTCTTAGCACAATAACTCACAAACTAATGAATAGAATATCATGAAATTTTAACAGCTGTCTTTTGCAGGTTAGTACTAACTGAGAGAAAGGTGACTGCAATAGAATTAGCGTCATCTATGTGTTAGGCCCGGCACTTTTCAGCCCATGTGTTATCATTGAAAATGTACATTGGTTTTACTGCAGCTGGGGTACAGTAGATAAGTATACTTGGAGTGCTGTACTCTGAAGCTACTCGATGGACTTAGATACAGTCCCGTTGAGCCCATTATGTATTGTTCATAATCAGCAACATTGTTCCTCTTGTTTGGCTTTTTCTTGTATATATTGAATTCCTAACTTTCAACCATACTATTGAAATTGATGGAGATTACCAATGGAGAGATTTACTTCATGACAAATGACTTGGACGTGGCAATATTGTTATTTTAAAACCTGTCATATAGTATTTATGTTCTCTTCAATTAACCCCAAACGCAATCACATTTACTTTCTAACAAAATTAAAACTATTTCGGTAAATTAAACAACCGAAGGATACATTTATATTGCAATTGATGTTACATTTACTTTATTGTTGCGGTATTATTTTACCAACCATAATGTATTGCACATAAAATATGAAAAACTTTGCTATTTATTATACAAGATGTTGATAACTAAACTTTGACATTTACGATGTTGTCATTTGACAGTTTCATCGGTTAAATTTCACCAGCGTAATACAGCCGCCGATCGTAGCGCTACCTACTGCATTCCTAACGTGAATGAAGTATAGAAATTAGTTTTAAAGATTCTATACTTCTAGTTCAGCGATCAATTATGATCGGTATAAGAAAAAGCATTTTGCGACACATTTTAGGATCTTGTCAGTTCGTAAAAAGAATGTACTCATTCTTACTTTCATAATAAATTACTACGGTTCGTTCTTTACCTTTTGACGGAAATATGATAAATCATTAATTTTATTACTTCCGTGTAGATGTCATTCAAATAATTTATGCCATTGACGATTTCTAAACCTGATAAAGTAAAAAATATCCCCCTTCTTTAACGTTCAACGTATAACGAGCACCCTAGCGGCCGATCTGGGGAGTTATAAATTACGCTGTTCACTTTCGACGACAGCTGCTGTAAATGAATCAATTTACTGTAAATCTGTTACTTAATCTTATTATAAAAAGCACATTGACATTCCCGGTGTATTTATAAACGCTTGGTAAGATAATACATTTGAAATGCTCTATTCCAAGGATAGGTGTACAATATCGGAAAAATAGCGGAAACAAACGAAATAGAAACGGAGTACGCTAGATGTTTAAAAACACGCTTCTAATTAACAGTTGGTTTTTGTTTGTTTTGGCAGCAATAAAATAATTTTATCGGCGCTTATTACTACATTTATCGAATTTCGCGAGTAAAGATTTTTATGAACGTAGTTGAATTTGAATCTTCAACATTTTTGTAGAGATATCATATGTTTACGAGTTTTCAAATCGTCCGCTTGTTTTGAAGATGTTAAATATATGTTAGTATTTAAAGAAGCAATATTTATAAATCTAATTTGATGTTTAGCAGAACTATTAAGAAATTTATTTCAATCAGTCCGGGTTGAGATTGGATTAGAAATGCTTTATCTTTTAATTTACATACATATAACACATGGGCTCAAAAGTTCCGGGCCTAACAAAGAAAGCACGTTTTCTTTTGGTTCAAAATTAGCTTTATTCATCAACGTAATCTCCATCAAGAGCAACGCCATCATTCCAGCGCCGCTCTAACATTTCAATACCACTTTTGTAGAACGATTTAGCTTTTGCCTCAAAATAGGCCTCAGTTTCAGCGATAACCTCTTCATTCGTGCGAAATTTCTTACAGGCGAGCATTTTCTTGAGGTCTGCGAACGGCCAGGGGGAGGCAAATCTGGCGAATGCTGTGGATGTGGGAGCAATTCGAAGTTCAATTCATGTAGTTCTGCCATTGTCTTGATTGACCTGTGACACGGTGCGTTGTCTTGATGAAACAAAATTTTTTCTTTGCCATATGCGGTCGTTTATTTGCAATTTCGGCCTTCAAACGCTCCAATAACGCTATATAATATTCACTGTTGATGGTATTTCCTTTCTCAAGATAGTCGATGAATATTACACCACGCACATCCCAAAATACCGAGGCCATAACCTTTCCAGCCGATTGTTGTGCTTTCGGGCGCTTTGGACGAGGTTCACCAGTTGCTGTCCACCCAGATTGATTCCGGAGTGAAGTGATGGATCTATGTTTGATCCATTGTCACATATCGACGCAAAAATCCCGGTTTGTTACGTTTAAACATGTCCAAACACTGGTCAGAATCATTAACACGTTCTTGTTTTTGGTCAACAGTGAGCAAACGTGGCACCCACTTTGAACAGAGCTTTCTCATAGTCAAATGCTCATGCAATATAAAGCCAATACGTTCTTTTGATATCTTTACGATGTCAGCTAGCTCACGCTACTTCACTTTTCGATCATTCAAAACGATTTTGTGGATTTTTCTGATGTTTTCTGGTGTCACCGTCTCATTTGGACGTCCACTGCGTTCTGCATCATCGGTGTCTCTACGGCCACGTTTGAAGTCAGCAAACCAACGTTTTATTGTTGTTTCTGATGGAGCGAAGGCCCCATAACACTTTTCAAGCCATTGCTTCGCTTTTTTTCCCATCAAGAGGCAGTGTAAAATTAAAACACGAAATTGTCTTTGATCCATTGGTTTGAAAATAACAAAAGTAGCGTGACTCTTAGCACAATAACTCACAAACTAATGAATAGAATATCATGAAATTTTAACAGCTGTCTTTTGAAGGTTAGTACTAACTGAGAGAAAGGTGACTGCAATAAAACTCTCGTCATTTATGTGTTAGGCCCGGGACTTTTCAGCCCATGTGTTATTTATTAGTAGTCTCGGCAAAGCGGGGCAAGTTACAGTGCAGTGCGGAGCACAACGTGGAGGGGCCAAGCGGCCGTATCAAGGCGAGTGTTCAGTAACGTTTACGTACTCGCATCATTTATGATCGTGACATCATGAGTGGGCATAGGCGATGCGGCCGCAGGAATGTTTACACATAAAATAATGACGAAAAATATATTACATAATGTGCTGGAATACATACTGTTACACTCCAATCAAATGAGTGCGGCGTGCGGAATAAATATTTTTTAATGATGAAAACTACCGTTCCACATCGAATGATGTTATATTTGAAAATTTAAAGCAATTCTTGTAACAACTTAAGGGATCTTCCGACGCGCCTTCACAAATGTATCTTAGTATGAGAAAATCTGAATCCTTGACAATAACACTTTCAAATTTTTGTATTACATTTTCATTTGTTTCAATTCCGCCGTACGTTGGTGTGAGTGAACATCATCCAGCCACTGACTTCTAAATAAACATCAACAATATTTGTGCATATGTCCTGATAATATACTTGACCTTAAGTTCATTAAAGCACTCCTCGCAACAAAACCGATATTCTTTGGTGTTATTGATGATGATGGCTAAGGAATATTAGATACAAATTCTATAGTTACTTTCAAACTTTCTTTTTCAGAGTTAATGTTTTATTTAGTGCTTTGCCCGTTTAAAATTGTGAAATAAACTTGAGGTACTTATATGATTAGCTTTAATATGCTCAATATCTTTTTCTATCTTTCATGCTAATCTAAATTTTACACGTGTTAGGTAAATCTGTTTAGTAATACAAAATAAAATAACAGCTAATAGCGATAATAATGATTGCCTTTATTTTTACATTTCTTATATAATAATTTAAATATACTTTGGTCTAATTAATTAGAATAGTTACATTGATAAACATATTTTACGTTTGTGCGCAATTTACTTAAATAATGTTGTAAAATTTTACGTGGGAGCAAGAAATACCTACATTTTCATAATCCAGTAGCGCCATGCCAAATTATCTAATGAGACATAAAATACCATTTGCCCTGTCGCTGTTTCAGATATTCTTCGAACACAAAACCCCTGTCGCCCCAACATTCGCTTCAACAAAAGATCGGCGCTCTCATTATATGCGATCTCGACTCATGCAATCTAACGACCCATCTAAAAAATATCAGCTATTATCTATTGTAGTAGTTAGGTAGCAAAGACTGGGTGTACCAGATCACTATCGAAAATAACACGGTCCTTATCGAAGCTAAATACTTGAATACGATTTTCATCGATAATAACACAGTGACCCATCGCATAGACGTTTAGATGTTTTGCACATTGCTAATAGAAACAGATATAACAAACTACGTGCAATATACCTAACAGCCGTTTTTCTTTGCTTTGATCTTAAAAGTTACTGTTTTCAGTTTTGCTGAATTGTTAAAATAATATTTTCGAATGAAAGTTACCAACACGATAGTGCTTGTAATAGAAAGAAATGTTGCATTTCACATAACTCTAATTTGATAAAATAAGGGGGGTGTAGTATGTACATCCTCTTTGCTTGCCTTTTTTAGTTGTTTCTATTATATATTTAATGCCAGCATTATCAGTACCTATATTTTTTTGTAACCGTATTGCGAAGGTAGTATTAAATAATGCCCTGCAACAATCCTTTTAAAGTTTACGAATAGGATGCTGTCGTGAGATGACGAATTTTAATTGTGCATGTTTGAACGTTCCAATCCAATTTCTTTACCACACCTACACATTTGTTGTAGCTATTGGAAAGATTAAACTGAGGTATATCATACATATTGTTTTTGCTTCTTGTAATACCGCTTTACTAAAATGAATGGTTCAACATCTTCGTGATTAGATATTATTATACTATTATCTTTCTACGTGGTCGATAAAATTTCATTATTCCTATCAAATCAATAATTATAATAACCTCGATTTTCTTATTTCATCTGCAAAGATTTGAGAGCTTTCCAGCAGCTTCAGAAAAATCCATTCTGTCGTTGGGAGTTATTTTCGTGCATCGTATTCCTTTCTCGAGAAGCGTCACAAGTAAATTCTAACTTGTGATCGAATGTATATCTTGCGATGTTGAGACTCTTTAAATAACTTTAGCATACAGTGCACAATATTTTATTCTATTCATGCCCAAAGGCTATACCAGTTATGTTTTCCACATTATCAGTAAATACATATCCATTGTATAACAGTATTCCGTTCCACAACAAGCCGTCACCCACCGCTTCAATCCGGATCTTATGACCCTATTGCGGATAAATTGCTTCATGAAATGATGGCTATAATAGTACACCATTTGTTCATCAAGCGAAATTTCATAGGAAAACATTCCTATAAATACTTTATTCGGGATGTATTTTAAAAAATCTATCTGGGAAATTTTGCAATACGTTATCATTGTTGTTAAAACGAATATCTCACATTAGTTCGTTATATATGTTTTTTGATATATAAGCTCCGCATCTTCAAACCAATACTTTTTTTCTTGTATTGGGCTATTGTACGCAGTATATATAAATAATACAATCATTCTTTTTAGGTAATCCTATAAAAATTGTGATGACTTTTGTGTGACCCATACTTGTTCTTTCTTCGGCAATATCTTTCATCAAGTTCTTGTCAAAAACCAACTGAAAAACTGGTGTTCTATTTTATGTGAATTTATTCTCTTTCACTTCTTTTAGGCAGTTCTGGAATAACAAGATTTTTTTTCCATATCTATACTATAACAATTTTTTATAGGTGACTTGTCAACAAGCCATTTAGAAGAATGAATTATGAAATAGAATTAATTAATTTTTAAAACTATAATAATAATAACACTAGCCAACAAATACTTTTTTTCTGCTAAGATCTGACGCCTGCTTTGAACTAAGATACGCTAATGCCACATATGAAATCCATTTTTCCCTACTACACCACGTTTTTTACGGCGTTTCTTGTTTGCGGATTTTAAAATTCTCAAAAATCGTTAGCAGCAAATTCTTAATTGTTCGAATATAAGAATATTGTAAGTAAACCTTTCGTCAACAGAGAAAAAGTAATTTATCCACCTCTTCACGTCAAATTCTGTCTTACATTTGTCAAAAATTTCCACGACTAAGTTATTTGATAGACTTCAAAGTAGAACTTTGCTGATAGATTCAAATTTCATCAACTCTTTGAGCGAAGTTGACAAAGAAGCCTGGTCTTCATTAACTATGGTCGCGAATAATTTTCTTGGAAACAAAAAAGGCTAGCCTTGCAAGGACCTAGTGAAATTAATGTTTCAAAAATTTCACTGCCTAGGTTGTAACATGAGCATAAAGCGGGAGATTGTGTTCAAGGGGACTATCAAACCAAAATACCAAATAATAAATGTAATTTTTTAATGATTATTAAAATAAATACTTCCAGTATACTGGTAGCTAATATTGCATTTAAATTAATAAATGAATTATTAACATTTTAAGCTTTGCTTGTATCTTATGAGTTCGTGAGTAACAACTTCGCAAAAACTATTGTGATTTACGGGCTCAGCGCATCCAAATTACTAAAAAAACAAGTCCCGTATGGGAGTTAGCAAAAATCGTCTTCGGCAGTGCATGCTTTCGCATTCTTCAACGGCTTTTTACCAATTACAGGAAACATCAGCCCGCCATGAATTATTTTACTACGGCCGCGCCTGCGGTGCGTCTTAAGATATTAGTTTCCAAAATCCACCATGGAGTGAGGAGAATTACAGAAAGCCTTAGCCTTGAAATACAGCCCCAGGGCTCGAACCCGCGACCCCGATAGTCAAACGCGCAAGCTACTACTGCACACCAGCCCCGACTAGTTAAGTAAAATACTTGCGTCAAATACATTCTAGATAAGTTTGAAAATCACGTCACTATACATTTTTGAAACTTTTATAAAAATTAACGGCATTGAATGTAAAACTAGCTCAGCTGCCTAATTACCTACTAATTATAAAAGTAAGGTTAATAAAAAATTTGAAACAGTATACGATTTGCAAAATTTTAAAATGTTCCTATACTGGTTACAAATTTGTTAACGTGATATTTTGTGAATCAATATAATATTTATACTGTTTTAATATCTACCAACAGCGGATTTCATATCTTCCATCCCTTTACGAAACGCAAACGGTCTACGAATACCGGTTAATGTTTATAATAACATCAGTTTATTTCACCAAATTGGAAAGTTCCCTTTCAAAAATTCGCAGATCAAGTTTCAACTTTTCTCTGTCGAATAATAGCATTTACGTTGACCTACATATTAATGCCCCACAGAAACCTTACTGCAGAACTCTACCAAAAACGGAAATTTTAATAAACAACGGCATCTTTATAAAAATAATATCAAATATCATTCAGTAATGGCCTCCATTAGATTACGATTCGTTTCAAACTTTCATTGTGGAAAATATTATTCTTACAAATTTCACATCTGTATTTATATTCATATACATTAAAAATTTGTATTTTCATAACGCATTTTATTGCCTTGTAACATCTTACAAAGTTGGTACAAGGAAAATATGCAAAATTTTCTTAAAAAATATAACTATTAATAAATTAAATCAGAGAGAAGTATGAATTTAATTAAAGCTGTTTTGGCAGAAAAAATAAAAAGTATAGTGACGAAGTAGGAACTAACTGTACAACCACGTGGTGTAAACTAGATACACTACCACTCGAAAATGTTTAGGCACCCCTGTTTTCATGGATTAATCATATAGTATTATGTTTACCAAAAAAACATTATAATAAAATGAAATACGTATTTAAAATGTAGTTCAGTAAGATGAACACCCATTATATCGCATAAGGTTTACTATCATTTACCTGCACTTGGTCGGATTACCATAAACTGTTTATTGCGGTGCAATTACAATAACAATCCCTCTGAATTTACTGCGTAAATTTAATCATCTGTTAGATTGTAGGTAATAATGGTTAAATCACCTTCCTAGAAGATTATAGTGAAATCTGTAACGTATGGTCAGTTGCATTGTGGTATTTACTCTATTCACGTCGTGAGCAAAATATCGTATGACAATTTTTTTAAATGCCTCCGCGAAGAGAAATTAGTACGGAAACACGTGCGCTTTTAATAGCTTACCATAAAAGTGGCATAACTAATCGACAAATTGCCAAAAAAAATTAAAATACACCACGTTACGGTTGACTATAACGTAAAAAAATATCGGGAAACTGGCAGTTTTCTTAATAAAAGACGGAGTGGAAGGCCAAAAGCGACAACATCTGCAAATGATCGCAGAATACTGGTTACCAGCAAGTTAAATAGACGCAAAACAGCCCCGGAAATCACCGCAGAATTAAATGTTGGTCGCCAAAAACTAGTCAGTGTTTCTACAGTCAAACGTCGTCTACCGAAAGCCGGGCTCCATGGACGTATTGCGATGGAAAGGCCATTACTACGCAAACAAAACAAGCAAAAGCGACTGAAATGGGCTCGTGAACACCAACATTGGACCATAGAAGAATGGAACAACGTCTTATGGACGGATGAGTCCAAATTTGAGCTGTTCGGAACCCGAAGACGCATATTCGTAAGAAGATCTGTGGGTGAACGTGCCAGGGAAGAGTGTATTTCTGCTACCGTGAAGCATGGTGGAGGTTCTATCATCATTTGGGGCTGTTTTGCTGGCACTAGTGTAGGGGAAATGTCCCCTACACTAGTGCCAGCGAAATTTTGGAGAACCACGCAATACCTTTCGAAATTCGACTTTTGGGTCAAAATTTTATCTTCCAGCAAGATAATGACCCAAAACATTCCTCTAAATTATGTAAAGACTATTTACGCCATTTAGAAGAGGAAGGAACTCTCAAAATTATGGATTGGCCTCCCCAGACCCCCGACTTGAATCCAACCGAGTTACTATGGGAAGAACTAGATCGAGAGGTACGGCTCCGACATCAGCTACTGACATGTGGAACAAATTGCAATCGAGTTGGACCTCAATAACACAAGAAGCTCTGGCAAAACTTATTGCGAGAATGCCTCGATTGTGTGCTGCAATTATTAAATCAAGAGGAGGTCGCATAGATGAAAGCAAAATTTAAATTAAACGTTTTAATTTTCATATTTAGTTAATATATTTTTATTCATGTACGTGTATCTGTACATAAAAAATAAATATTATTAACATTTTTGCTGTCAGTGAGAGTGCCTAAACACTTTTGAGCGGTAGTGTATGTAATAGAAAGATTGAATATATAAAAAAATAATTACTAGTACTTATTAGCAAGTTCAATTGAAAAATTATTATATAAATTTACGGGTAGCTATTTATAAGTATATTGTCTATCTTAGGATAAGAAGCGAGTAAATGTAACTGAATATCGGTGTTTGAGAAAGCGCCGTCTGTGGATTCTCCGTGGCATTCAGTAGGGTAGTAACAGTGATGAACGAATGAAAACGACGTCGACGCACCGTTAATAACCAAAAGCGTCACGACGCCTGTATCAGGTTACAAGGAAATTCAATTGCAACGGAATTTATAATTGTTTCCCCGACCCTCTGGTAAATTACGTTAGTGTATTAATGTTGTTCTTTACCATTGGGAAATGGTTTTTGAACATGCTCATAAAATAGATCCAATTATAATTTTAATAAACTACTGTATCTAAGTTTTCATTATAAACTCTTAATATTCATAATTAAAAGTGAGTGTATATATACATTTTGCAATTTATGGAATCCTCATAAGTTTCAATACCACACATGCGTGCGTAACTTAGAAGTCATTTGTCTACATTCTGCATAGCTGTCTACTAGGGGTACTATCCTTCAACTACCAATTGGGCATAAAATGAAGACAAGTATAAATACTAAAATGATTTCATTAGGAGCGAAGTACAATCACAGTAATTAGCCATCACTCAATTAAAATATTTTATGTTACTAGCATTACTAATTTCTTATTGTAAGCGAAAGATTATTTCTGGACTGGAAACAGCCCTGATGTAAACCACATTGGGAATCGCTGGTGCAGTGATTCAAAAGCAGTTGCTAGAAACAAACGAAAAACAAAGGAGTAACTAGTAGAAGCGGTCAAAAAGTATCGAATGAAACGAATTCATTACAATATTTACAAAATGTGGTAAATTTTGGTACACGGAGTTAGGGTTGTTATTAAATAACATTGAACATTAAATAGGGCTAGTATGTTACTAGTTGTAAATCATATTTCAAACTTAAATGTTTTTATTTAAACAGAAATTATTTGTTTTTACAAATATGTATATTGTCTAAACTAGAGATGATAAATTCTTTATTCCAAATGGGTTTGTTTACTACCTTCGTGGACTATTATGTGTCTATAGAAATTGTTTAAACTTTGTAGTAAACTTTAACTAAAATTTTGAACCGTTGTTGTTAAATTTACTGATATTATAACAGTATAATTACAACAACAATGTGTAAAAGATACACGATTGCATACGGGATGAAAATTTCTGTAACTTGATCTGTGATAAAGTGGAGCACTATTTAATCAATTAAAGTGGTAAAGAAAACTAAACTGAGACATATACGTCTGTAAAATTTTCTCTACAAATAAACATTGATGTAACACATGGGCTGAAAAGTCCTGGCCTATATATATATATATATATATATATATATATATATATATATATATGTTTAAAGTATTTTGTATATTAGGTTTTAATTTCATTAAACATTAATTCATTCAACGTACATATATGGTGGAGAGGGAAAATTATATTTCTGATTCTATAGCAAGTAATGTGTTGCTACAAACTTTCACGAAAATGTAATCCAACAAGAAAGTTATTCTTTCACCATCTGTCGTTTATGGTGCCTCAGTTACCGGCGAGCATTTTTTTTGAGGTCTGCGAGCAGCCAGTGGTCGCTGGAAGCCAAATCTGGCGAATACGGTGCATGTGGGAGCAATTCGAAGTTCAATTCATGTAGTTTTGCCATTGTTTTGATTGACTTGTGACACGGTGCGTTGTCTTGATGAAGCAAAATTTTTTTCATTGCCATATGCGGTCGTTTCTTTGCAATTTCGGCCTTCAAACGCCCCAATAACGCTATATAATATTCACTGTTGATGGTATTTCCCTTCTCAAGATAGTCGATGAATATTACACCACGCACATCCCAAAATACCACAAGGCATCCCCTTCAATTCCACATTTCCACATCAAACTGCATAAAGATTCAATCAAATATCATCGGCATATATACATAGTACAAGGATAATAATATGTTTTTAAACATCGCTAAATGCAAAACTACTTCCTTTACTAAAAACAAGGATAAGACTGTCTATTATGATTATTCAATTCATGATTTGAGCGTTCTGTTTGCACCTATCTTAATTTGACAATTATTGTCGATGTTATCTACAGAGCTAGTAAGCTCTGCGGTTTTGCACAAACCTACGACTTTAGAAATTTAATTGGTATTATTGCTCTTTTCCAGAATCTAGTGCGCAACACTTTGGAATATTGCTCCACGGTTTGGAACCCTTATTCAACCTGCTACATAAACGAGATTGGGGTAATACAGTGCAAGTTCATCAATTGCATATCACTTAAACTTAAGATAGATAAGGAACATATAACTTTACTAAACCTCCTACCTCTGTCAACATGCCCATGCACCAAAGTGGAATATTTTTATTTGATATTCTACTTCTTTTTTCTTACTCCTAGAATAAACAGTCAGGACATCAATTCGTTTGCCTGAGTATGCCGCAGAACCTTTTATGGCTACAATTGTCGCGTGAAGGAATTGAATTTACTCCCCCACGACATTTTCAACATATCTATTGGTTAATTTACTGCCCAGATTAAATCTTTGTATCGTTAATTTTAATTTATATCGTAATAGGTTAGCTGAGATTACTTATTATTTAATTCATTAATTTTTTTTGTATACATGTACATTTTCTGTTGGTAATTATTATAAATAAATACATTATTCACATTGAATAAAATATAAAGAATTCTAAAGAATGATTACAGGGATGACATACAGTACGCTTGTAAGCAAGTTCTGTATAGTCATTATAAAGTGGTGGAAATATTTTATCGACAATTTAACTAGAAGCGTTAGGCAGTAGTCTAATAAAAATAGTGATGTAATGCTTATGTAGTGGTATTTGTACTTAATCTTATCTATGCTGGTGTTATTATGCACGGACACATACACGTGAGCATATCAATTTCTTGGAACCCGCGTACTTTTTTAACATTCACAGATACGAGAATGCAAATTTCGTTCTTGTACGTACTTGTACGGATCTAGCGATAATTTAGTTATGTGTTTTTATGCAATGTATTTGATATTTGTTTATAAAACAAAATTTATAATCAACCCAGTAAAATGTGTAACATAAAATAGTGTACATAGATAAAATAAGACTTGCATTTGGTTACTTAGCAATACTGTACGTAAATGCGTATGTACATAATAATAAAATGTAGGATTAAAATTCTTTTTTGAAGCTGAAGGTTTACACGTAATTTTAATTTACAACTGGGAATATATTTAATACCTTATCTACATAATACATGGGCTGAAAATTCCCGGGCCTAACACATAGATGACGCTAGTTTTATTGCAGTCACCTTTCCTCTCAGTTAGTACTAACCTTCAAAAGACATTTCGTGATATTCTATTCATTAGTTTGTGAGTTATTGTGCCAAGAGTCACGCTACTTTTGTTATTTTCAAAACAATGGATCAAAAAAAATTTCGTATTTTAATTTTACACTGCTTCTTGATGGGAAAAGAATACCGTTCAAGCGAAGCAATGGCTTGAAAAATGTTATGCGGACTCCGCTCCATCAGAAACAACAATAAAACGTTGGTTTGCTGACTTCAAACGTGGTCGTAGAGACACCGATGATGCAGAACGCAGTGGACGTCCAAATGAGGCGGTAACACCAGAAAACATAAAAAAAATCCACAAAATCGTTTTGAATGATCGAAAAGTGAAGTTGCGTGAGTTAGCTGACATCGTAAAGATATCAAAAGAACGTGTTGGCTTTATATTGCATGAGCATTTGACTATGAGAAAGCTCTGTTCAAAGTGGGTGCCGCGTTTGCTCACTGTTGACCAAAAACAAGAACGTGTTGATGATTCTGAGCAGTGTTTGGCCATGTTTAAACGTAACTAACCGGAATTTTTGCATCGATATGCGACAATGGATGAAACGTGGATCCATCACTTCACTCCGGAATCAAAACGATCGTTATCTGAGTGGACAGCAACTGGAGAACCTCGTCCAAAGCGCCCGAAAGCACAACAATCGGCTGGAAAAGTTATGGCCTCGGTATTTTGGGATGTGCGACTATCTTGAGAAAGGAAATACCATCAACAGTGAATATTATATAGCGTTATTGGAGCGTTTGAAGGCCGAAATTGCACACACACGACCGCATATCGCAAAGAAAAAAATTGTTGTTGTTTCATCAAGACAACGCACCGTGTCACAAGTCAATCAAAACAATGGCAAAACTACATGAATTGAACTTCGAATTGCTTCCACATCCACCGTATTCGCCAGATTTGGCTGTTCGCAGACCACAAGAAAATGCTCGCCGGTAAGAAATTTCGCACGAATGAAGAGGTTATCGCTGAAACTGAGACCTATTTGGAGGCAAAAGATAAATCGTTCTACAAAATGTGGTGAAATGTTAGAGCGGCGCTGGAATGATTGCGTTGCTGTTGATGGAGATTACGTTGATGAATAAAGCTAATTTTGAACCAAAAAAACCGTGTTTTCGATGTCAAGATTATTTTAACTCCTAGTTTATTAAAATTCATGCTGCTTTACGAGGAGAAGTCATTAAATAAGTCACAAACTGCTGTGGGAAAGCTGGAAATAGCGGTGGGCTGTTTCCCTATCTGTCACTAGATGTCAGCATAACTCAAGTTCATGATACTCAAATGACAGATGGCAGTGTTAAAATGGCGACCGTGATCGAATAGTGTAGTGTGGAAAAGCAGCATGTTATTGTGTGTTTTTTCTAGGCAAAAGCACTTCCTGCAAAAAATATCTATAAAGATATGTCCCCTGTTTACTGTGAAAAGTATTTGCCGCGTAAAGCCGTGTATCACTGGGTTGCGACACATGCAACGCTTCGACGTGTGGAAGAGATGATTCGAACTAACAGACGGATAACTGATAAATTGGCCTATGAACTGACGCACGATAGTTTGAATTTTCTAAAAGTTTCCTCACGGTAGGTACCTAGAAAACAGACCGAGAAACACAGAAGAATTCGATTTTGAGCTTGTCTTTGCAGCACCTCTCTCGAGGACATACTTAACACGATTGTTATTAGTGATGAGTAATGGGTGTACCACTGCCAATCCGAAACAAAGCGTGCTCCAATGCAATGGAAACATCCTTGTTCACTGTCAAGAAAGAAATTCAAGCTTGTGCCCTCAGCTGGTTAGGTTATGCTTACCATGTTCTGATATTCTGAAGGAGTCCTCCTAGCTCATCTCCAGAATAAAAATGAGAACGTAACTGCTTGGCGGTAAACATTTTGGAGGGTGATAACAATGTTCAAGAACAGATATGCACGTGGATCAGTTGTCAACCCAAATATTTTTATGCAGTAGGCATTGGTGCATTGATAAAGCGATAGGATAAGTGGAGATAGACTTTGTTGAAAACCAAAACTTGTTTTTGGCTATTTTTCTAATTATTTTTGTAAGAGTTTTTTGTGACCTACTTACTGACTTTCCCTCGTATTTTAAGTAACCCTCACCTTGACGTACAAGAGAAGAATGTAAATTTTATAATTCACCACGATCAGATGCAAGTGAACGCATACTTCAATCCTTCTAACTTCGTAAGACTGCCCGAACAAAATACGCTGAACAGCGAATGTCACGCGAATTATTTTTACTCATCTACACACAAAAAGATACCTGTGTGTTAGAAGCTACTAGTGTACTACCCTAATTACTTTAAGCTTACTTCCGCTCTGCGCTTTCTGTCCGCATGGGCAACTGCAATGCACGAGGTTTGTTCAGATATTAATTCAACAGTTTGAATTAGGCTCCAATGGAGAGACTTAATGACGAACGTTCGGCAACATTGTGGCCAACATAACCCCGCGCATAATCACAGGGTTTCAAATTGTTGACATCTCGTTTACTTCTCATACTTCTCATCACTAGGGAAAACCTTCATGGAAACATTTTAATTTTTGAAGCAAGCTGGTTTATACTATTCAAAAGTGGTCTCTATCAGCTAAAGTTCATCCTCGGCGAGGAAGCCCCGTAACTGATGTCAGCCACACAAAATCAAGGATCTGGTGTGTTCAAACCGTCACTTGACTGTCAGAGAACTTGTAGAGGAGCATTAGCATCTCAATACGGCAGTGCCATAACATTTTGAACTGAACATGCATCGACGAGTTGTAGCAAAGTTTGTTCTTCGTTTGACGACCGAACAGCACAAAAAAGATTGAGTAGATGTTTGCTGGCAACATCTTGAACAAGCCGGCAACGAAAGTTAGATTTATAGCACGTCAGTCTCGATCTCATTTGTGATGCTCACCATTTGTGGGATTCTGCATTCTGAATTTGTACCTGGAGGTTCAACAGTCAACCGTGCTTACTGTAAAAGCACTTTACAACTGTTACACAAAAGGAGACCAGAATTGTAGCAAGCCAGCATGGTTTCTTCACCGTGACAACGCATTAGCTCACTCTGCTTTGGCAAGTCATCAGTTTTGTGCCGATGATCAGATGACTGCCTTCCCTTAGTCGGGCTTCTTGCATTTTTTTATTACTCCTGAAATTGAAATCAATGCTAAGAGAACGCTGTTTTAAGACCAGTATTACAACAAATTTCTCGCAGACAAGTCAAAACAGCGCTGGGAAAGTTTATGAATAGAAGAAGAAATAAGAGAACGGTTTCTGGAATCTAAATGCATAATATAGAATTATCCCAAAATCTAATATCGTACCTAAGTTTATTTCCAACATTTGTATGATATAAGCATGTCAATCATAAGTGGTCTAAAATGGGTGCTAAGTTCCAAATCAATAGCAAGTTGAATTAAGTTTAGATAAAAGGTACTCGCAATATTTCCAATTCAAAACTTTATCAATCCAAAATTTTACATTATTTGTATTTACTAGTGGTACATGATTCCATTGCAAATTTAAGTAAAAATTCTGAATTGCTTTGAATCGATAAGCACGCATATGCTTTTATCACTATTAACTATGAACTTCTTGTGTAAAAGTTAATTATAAAGGGCATTTGTCTAGTAAATTTTGATCATTGAAATCAATGTCCTATGCATAGAGAATAGCAAAGCCATTCCTAATGAAAGATGAAAGATTGTTAATGGATATCAGAAAGAGCATTGGACCTAAGACTGATCCATGACGAACACCAATATTTGTTATTAAACCAGTTGAAGTATGGGTTGGTTATAAAATCTAGCAGAAATTAGTTAAAATTTCCGAAGGCTAGACGAGAAAAAAGCATTACATTGTTTTTATTATAAAACTTTAACGAAATAAATATCAATTAAAACAGATATTACAATCAACATGTATTTGATACATGGAAAGTATGTTTTAAGGTCAAATATTGGTAGTATCAGTCCATAAATGATATTTACAAAATAATAATATATTTTGTAATTAATGTTTTAAGAAACGAAAAAAATATGCGTTTAATAGATAGATCACTTAGAAACCCGTCCTTAACACAAAGCTCATAGCGTACGTGTACAAATTTCTTTCAAAATCCTTATTTTGTACGATGATAAAGTATATAGCGAACACCTACATCTCGTGCCAAGGGCTTTCTCGTCTTTAATTTAAGACGTGCAACTGATGAATGCATTGATAAAGACCAGAAAGTGTGGCGTAGCTTATGGCGCGTATTACCTTCAAGGTTGCGAATACGTAAACTGCTAGTTTGCGTGTTTCCACATACATATCTGCTAATGGATATGAGTTGCCGAGATCTGCAAAGCATTTTAAATTACTGCTAACTTCGACGATATTTATATTACTGGCTAAGCCGTTTTCTTTTTAACAAAGTATCAAGAAATACTTCTATATAACATGTTTGTACGCAAGCACGTGTTTATTACTTATATGCTGTTATCTCGCTTTGTGTATACACATTCTATAATAATAAAAGTATACATCATATACCGTGGAAACGTTATTAGTAGACGACAAATAACACTTCTGAATCTTTTTTTATTTCATACTAACATTATCTTAAACATCCGCCTTTACCCGGGTAAAACGGATGCATTTTTTTAAAGGAATAGAAGTTGAATGACGATTGCAAGGACTGTGTGGATGTACAATTCACAGGTATAGCAGCAAACTCCACTGACACAAATTAATTAATTATGCGGAACGCAACGTTTCGAGAGCACGTGGGTCCAGTCGGTAACACGGTTGACAATGAGAGCCGACGTGCTCTCGAAACGCTGCGTTCCGAATAATTAATTAATTTGTGTGAGTGGAGTTTACTGCTATACCCGTGAATAGAAGTTGGTGTATCAACAAACTGTTGAACACATCCTTTATTCTACGATGAAGGAGTTAATTCTGTTTTATCAAACTTACTTTAGGATTAGAGATGCTAGAGAATTTGAAAGATATTCTCATACCATAAACATTTCTGTTTTATTTGGAACACAATTTAATTTCCCTCCCCCAACCATTCGGTTTTCTAATATTGCCTTAGAACCATTTTAAGTTGATCACATTTAATCTACATAATTCCATTGATGGCATTAACAAAATTATAGTCAGACGAGTTGAAGAACGAAATCTAAGGGGATTTGAAAAATGTCTTGAAGTATTTTGTAGTAACGTCAAAAGAAAGACGCAGATTTATCGCAAAAATTAGTTTCTTCCATAATGGCAACATATATTTTGATTTGGCAACAAAATTACCGATGTTTTTTTTATATAATTATAAACATGTTTTCCATCTTGACCAACGACCTTTTGCCATCTTTTCGCCAAGTTAATTATCCCTCGCTCACAAAACTTCTGGTCTTCATCAGCAAAAAACTGAACTAGGTATAATTTCATAACACATTTGAAGGTTTTACCATTGAAGGAATTTTGTAAGGCTATAAATAAATGGTAATATGACATCACTTCCAACCAAGCGACAATAATTTTTTGCGAGTGATGTATGTGGCCTAGCTGCGAATACAATACCTTCACGATTCACCCGTTTTTCTTAAATTGCAAAGTTTAATTTGTCTAATTGGCAACAATATACATCTGAATTAATAGTTTTGTTTCTCAAAATATACAGTACCTTTGTAATCCCACCAAGTTGACAGCATAATCTTCTTTTGGTGCATATCAACTTTCGATTGTTGTTTATTTTCTCTATTTTTCGATATTATGATAAACTATCCATTTTTCATCACCAGTGATTATCCATTTAAAAAAAAGATTCGATTTCATTTCGTTTGAGATGCAAAATACTTATGTTAATGCATTTGGTTAAATAAATTTCCTTTAACTCAGGAGGAACCTAAATACCAAGTTTTTTTTTTCATGAATACATTTAACCTTTCTGCAATCTCTCGGACAGAAATATGACGATCTGAATCAATCATGGCTTTAATTTGATCATCAACTTCGTTTGGCCTATCAAACTTTGGTTCATCTTTAAGTAACCAACAGAACGAAATTTATCAAACCAAATCCGGCGCTGTGAGTTTCATCACCATACATATAACATTTTAGCAGTTTAAGTGGCGTTCTTTGCTTTTCGGAAACAATAAAGCAAAATATAACGAAAATGAACGCTTATAAATAACACATGGGCTGAAAAGTCCCGGGTTTAACACATAGATGACGCTAGTTTTATTGCAGTCACCTTTCTCTCAGTTAGTACTAACCTTCAAAAGACAGCTGTTAAAATTTCATGATATTCTATTCATTAGTTTGTGAGTTATTGCGCTAAGAGTCACGCTACTTTTGTTATTTTCAAAACAATGGATCAAAAACAATTTCGTCTTTTAATTTTACACTGCTTCTTGATGGGAAAAAATACCGTTCAAGCGAAGCAATGGCTTGAAAAGTGTTATGGGGACTCCGCTCCATCAGAAACAACAACAAAACGTTGGTTTGCTGACTTCAAACGTGGTCGTAGAGACACCGATGATGCAGAACGCAGTGGACGTCCAAATGAGGCGGTAACACCAGAAAACATCAAAAAAATCCACAAAATCGTTTTGAATGATCGAAAAGTGAAGTTGCGCGAGTTAACTGACATCGTAAGAATATCAAAAGAACGTATTGGCTTTATATTGCATGAGCATTTGACTATGAGAAAGCTCTGTTCAAAGGGGGTGCCGCGTTTGCTCACTGTTGACCAAAAACAAGAACGTGTTGATGATTCTAAGCAGTGTTTGGCCATGTTTAAACGTAACAAACCGGAATTTTCGCGTCGATATGTGACAATGGATGAAACATGGATCCATCACTTCACTCCGGAATCAAAACGATCGTCATCTGAGTGGACAGCAACTGGTGAACCTCGTCCAAAGCGCCCGAAAGCACAACAATCGGCTGGAAAGGTTATGGCCTCGGTATTTTGGGATGTGCGTGGTGTAATATTCATCGACTATCTTGAGAAAGGAAATACCATCAACAGTGAATATTATATAGCGTTATTGGAGCGTTTGAAGGCCGTAATTGCAAAGAAACGACCGCATATGGCAAAGAAAAAAATGTTGTTTCATCAAGACAACGCACCGTGTCACAAGTCAATCAAAACAATGGCAAAACTACATGAATTGAACTTCGAATTGCTCCCACATCCACCGTATTCGCCAGATTTGCCTCCCAGCGACGACTGGCTGTTCGCAGACCTCAAAAAAATGCGCGTCGGTAAGAAATTTCGCACGAATGAAGAGGTTATCGTTGAAACTGAGGCCTATTTCGAGGCAAAAGATAAATCGTTCTACAAAAGTGGTATTGAAATGTTAGAGCGGCGCTGGAATGATTGCGTTGCTGTTGATGGAGATTACGTTGATGAATAAAGCTAATTTTGAACCAAAAAACCGTGTTTTCTTTGTTAGGCCCGGGACTTTTCAGCCCATGTGTTAAATCTCACAAAAAAAAATACAATTTGGTTTTTAAGAAAGCTAAAGTTCACAGCTGACAAAATGCCAAATGCGTTTAAATAAATTTTACCTAAAAGTAGCATTTGAAATTATAATGAATTCTTACCCTGCTAGTGAAACTTTTAATACGAATTTTGTATGGTATAACCTATTTGAATGACATGGCAAATACTCTGTCAAATTGATAACTAATGCAACTGAAAATAGTACAAGTACGACGGACGTGATTCAAAAGAAGCACTACTACTATCTACGTTTCGTCTTTATTAAAGATAGAAGGTAAGGTGCATACGAGTCTGACTTTTTTACACAGAGTTACCTGCGTCAAAGTTCTTCGTTAATTTCAAATGAGGTGTATATAATCCTACCTTTAATTTACTACGTTTACTACATGTCTTTATATATATTGAGAAACGGCATTTCATAGTTTACACTTCCAAATTTATATAATATATATTTTCGATTGGAATAGACGTATGTGCACAATACATTAATTATTATGTTGGTAACAATATATGGCGCCAAGTTTTTTTCTACCATACTCGACGTATAGTTTTCTCTGCGAAAGGCCAATACACAGTTCGAAAAATCAACCCCTCTTGACTACATCTACGATTGAAACGAGTTGGTCTTTTTGCGGTGAGAGTCAACAACCATCATCATAGGTCTTTGTAAATATTGTATACACTTCAGTGCAGCAGTTCATTGTATGCACACCGGGCACTTCAGCCGCACACGGGTTTACCTGAATGCCTCCTCTTAAATAATTAAGCTTTGAAGAGCGCCAGTAGAAGTTCAGAATACTGGAAAATATTTATTGTGACTTGCTGCTAAATGCCGAAGCAAATTCTTTTAGAACATGCGAGTTATTTAAGAGAGTCGAATTAACTTAGATAAGAAGACGGAAAAATATCTTTTTGTATTACGGAAATGTTAATGTTAGATATGTAGTAGGATTATAGCGCGTGCAGTATACAATTCAGTTTAACAATATCCGCTTAAATATCTGTTACATATATTTGTTGTTCTTGTATCGATGCGAGCGACGCTAATAGATTAGAATGCAGTAAAGATGATATAATTCTGCGTATAAAAAATAAAAACACGATGGGATAGATTTAGGTCGCATTGATAAAAAATACCAATAGATTTACGCATAGAAAAATACCAACTTGCTACTTAGTTGCATGTTAAGTTACTTTAATAAAAAATTGAAGTAATTTGCATATCAACAAAAGCTTCTGTCAACTATTGTAATACCGGCAATAGTTTTCTGTATGCATAGATATATGAAGACTACCTTTTAAGTTTTGCATATAGAGCTGGAGTAAAACAGTAGACTAAAGACTTTATTACTTTTTTTAATGCTACGTCCTTTGTACTTTGCGGTGTCGGACTATTTATTTTCTTATTTTTATCTTCCACAGGTTCCTGTTCTGAGCCAGTTGTTTGGCTTCAATCCATCCCATACTTCTCTTTTCCAATGTTCTATACACCTGCTCCTTCCAGGTGTTTTGGCTTCAAATATCCTCTTTGTGATTCGATCTTCTTCCATTCTGTGTAGATGTGCAAGCCATCCCACTTGTCTCTCTTCTGTAACCACTTCTACTGGTTTGATACCCAGACTATTAGTGATTGTCGTGTTTCTGATTCTGTCTCTTCTAGTTACTCCTTCTATTCTTCTTAGGAATCTCATTTCCATGGCCGTAACTCTGCTTTTGATTCTATTCGTGGTTATCCATGACTCACTACCATATGCTAATGTTGGTCTGACCACTCTTTTATACACCTCTGTCTTTATTACTTTATTATTATTCAAAGCATTCTCCACGAAGATTTGCATGCGCGTTGGAAGCAGTTAATCCACTTGTTGATACAGTTAAAATTGCGTCTTTGAAGGCATCAACCGCTTTTTCCTACGACTGGAACATTTGACTACGCAGTCCGTTCTAATTTGTAGTTCGGAGCTCAGCGATGAGTTACGGCAGACAAATGGTTTTATACCAATAGGCAGTAACAGTTCTTTGATCTTGTAGAGGAATTCTTGCTACATGATATGCTTTCAAAACAAATGTTGGGACCATCTTTTTGTAGACACTATAAGAACGATTGAGATTTGTTGGCTTTTCTTCACTTTGGAATACTCAACCAGACGACTCGCGTTTATTTTCTGACTCATATGAGTAAATCCAAGATTCATAACCAATGACGACGTCGTACACATTTTTAAAGTTTCCGGTGTTGAAGAGGTTTTTGACATCAACTCACGCTAGTTGCTTTCTGTTCTTCAATCACCAGATACGCTATAACGGGAGACTAATTTGCACAACACTTTTCAACCTCAACGTATATCTCTTGCACCACGCCGCCAATATGTCCAAGATACGCTCGAGTTTGATAATATTAGAGACAGTTGAATTTTTAGATTTTTATGTCATCAACGTAGGCAAGAATAGGACAAGCTATTTGAAGAAGTAAATCATTAATATATAATACAAACGGGAGTGGACCCAGGTTAGAACCTTACGGGACCTCCGATGTCAGAAAGATTATAGACCCATTATAGACTACGTATCATTTCCACCGCGACAGCTAAGAACGTATAACTTAATTTGGAAGGGACAAAAGTAAACATTCAAGTCCAATTTACGGATCATAATTTCGCAGCCAATCATATGAAATGTCTTGGAGATGTATGTATACATTACAGCCATCTGCTCACGCCTATCCAGTATCACACTCAGATTAGTAAAGTTATGTTATGTGTCGGATAATACCCTCTCGTTATTTCTAATTGCATAATTGCATTTAATTAATTTTCTCATAAATTTTTACAAAGATCCAGGGTCTGATAAGCATAATAAAAGACAACAGGCATGTACAAAAAGATAATTTTACTTCCATTCTGTTTTTATTCTTTAAGGAGAAATAACCAATGAAAATTGAAATGTCATTCTTTGACAGACTTTACTTCACCTATTAAGAATTTGAGGTTAAATATCCTTGCGAATCCTTTGAAAATTCAAACGAGAGAGGTATATGGGAAAGAAACAAATACATGTCAATAAAAATAATACGTACTTCTTTAAAGAATTTTTACTTACATCTTTCAAAATAATATAAGTCTCATGTGTTGAGATTTTTAAGGAACTATTGTTAAATGTCCCACGTAACTACAGATGGCCCGCCAAAATATATTCAATATAAGTCATAAAAAATCACTACCAATCAAAAATCCATTCAATTCAAAAAATGCAAAATATTTTAGAATGACATTTTTGCTAGAATATAGTTATAAAGAAGTGATAATACATGCAGGGGACACATGATTTCATTAGTACAAGGGTAGTATGAAAAGTTTCAAACTACAACATGCAAATGGCGTCACCCAAATCGAAAAGGGAGCCGTCATTAAATACTTGCGTTTGAAAAATACTACGTCTACGCATGTTAAAGCCGAGATAGTGCTAACAAAGATTTTGCAGTATCATTTACCGGAGTAATATTTTGGGCAAATGGATTAAAACATGGTCATGCCAGCTTAGTTGATGAATATTCGAGACGCGCAAAAATTGTAACCAGTGCCGATAACATCGTTTAAGTTCGTCTGACGGTGCTAAGGGACCATCGAATTAAGGTTAGGGAGATAGAAGATTCTGTGGAGGTCTCAAACGAACGTGAAAAAGCTAACACTGTGTTAAATGTCTTATTGCTCACTTAGTACCAAAGAGAATTTCAATTAACATTTCCAACGCCTTGTTAAACCAGTTTAAGCGAAATATGTGTGTTTGGTGCCAATTAATAACTACGCCCTGAAACCAACATACAGCCGAAATAATGGATTGTAAAGCGTGAATCAGCTCCAAAAAGGGGAGAGAGTAGTGAAGGCGTACCATTACTTGATAAGCTTTGAAAGGAACACGTATTTTTTTATCGGCGTATGCGCACGATTTTGGGGTACAGCCCCCCTCCTCCAAAGTTGCAAAGTTTGCAATTTTTGCAAATATTTCCTAAATTATAACAGATATTAAAATTTCTCCTTAACATAATTTGTAGCATATTGCATGGCTCTAAGGGTGGCGTCGTTCGTATTCGCAAAAAGTTAATAACGCGGGACCGGGGTACCCCAGGGTAAACGATTCGCGTCCAACTTCTTCTTTAGCTTCTAAAGCCCACCGTCGAAGATCCATGTCGTGAATTATTTTTCCATCCAAAATGCTATTTTCAAAATTTGTAAGAACGTACTCAGTAATAAACCGTAATTTATCCGTGTGGGTGCCGCCTTGATTAAGACTTTCTTCCACATCTGTGCAACTGTCCTAGCGATTTTACTTTTTTGAATTTTTGGATGACACCTGCCAAAGTATGCGGCTTGGATTTACCAATTTTCCAGTAGTCGACAGCTCTAGTTTTCACATGCAATATCTTCACAATTGTCTTCTTCGTCTTCTGCTGTTTCTTCCACAAATTGCGCTTCGTGTGGTTCTGCTAATTCTTCAAACTTTAATGCCGTTACATCTTTAAAGGAGAACATGGCGTCTTGTTGAGCAGGGCATCATGCAACTCACTTTCTTGCGGTGTCAAAGGTATTGTTCGATGTTAATAACTTGAAACGTTGCACCGCCATTGTGCCAAACTATAGGCACTGGCCTACACTGCACGAAAAACGACTTCTAATGTTCTCATTGGGAATACTCGTCTTATATACCTACTTCCTAAATGCAGACGTGACCACTTAAACGTTCGTGGTTAATTACTACGCATTCGGGGATTTATTGTTATCGATATAACAATATGATCAATCACCAGATCCCGTATCGCGTTAAATTTATAATGCAAATTACCAATTATATCTGAAGTGACTGAATAATTAATAAAACTCACGTATGCCTAGAAAAGTGCATATTAAGTTCATGACAATAGACGAGTACATATATTTATTTTGAGTTATTATTACTATTATTAATTTTCTAAATTTATTAATATATAATATATATAATAATAATGAATGAACTTATTATTAAAAAAAAATCGGGGGTATGGGGTACCCCGTCCCCCGTTATTAGCTTTTTGTGGAGATATCTACCTTGAGACCATGTATTACGCTGGAAATTATGTTAAGGATAAAAACTTATTTCTATCATAGTTCATTTGATTTACATCAATAGACAAATTTATTAATTTTGAAGCTCTATTATTATTTTTCTATTTTTATAATTATGAATTTATTTATTAATACATCATCGTAAAATCGGCCTTCTTTTGATCAATAAGATAAAGAAAAGACGTAACAAAATTGGGAGTGCGAGGTACCCCGTCCCCCGTTATTAACTTTTTGCGAATACGGACGACGCCACCCTTAGGGCCATGCAATATCCTGCAAATTATCTTAAGAAGAAATTTTAATATCTGTTATAATTTAGGAAATATTTGAATTGAAAAATCGTCCAAACTTTTGAGGGGGGGCTGTACCCCAAAATCGTTCGGATACGCCGATAAAAAAATACGTGTCTCTTATTCTAAGGTACTCTTTCGATCTGTTAAGTTTCATCGAAATCGGAGGGGGACACCCGATGGTGTTCCCTTAACACGAATCTTAAAAAATATTACTCATAGCACTGCCAATAATCCCAAAACACAATTTAGTATTTTTTTGAAATTTATGAAACTGTAATTGCAGGTACTAACAAGTCACATCGTGTCTGTAATCTATCCAATGAGTTATTGCAAGTATAACCTTCCTAGTCCTTATAATACAATAAGACAATTTTCCTATAAAGGAAGATTTTTAACTACGTTGGCTAACACCCACCACATTTTTTTTTAAATTGAAAAATGTTAAGAAAGAAGTTTTTATCGAAGCAAATTTTTCCCCCAAATGTCTAAAACTATGTGTTCGCAGCAAAATTTCCTTTATACCTGTAGAAATTTTACCAAAGACTTCATATACTTTAAATTCGGTTAACACTGCTTCTTGTAATATCATATTCAACATTTATTATATTATATCGATGAATTCACTAAAAACAATCAAAACAAATTTATTTACGAAGAGGTGTAAAAATAATGTAGACTATAAAAAAATTATTAGCTGTCTTAATATTTTATATCGCGGTTTAAAGTGTCTATACATAAATCCTTTGATAGTTTCTTCTACCTATATTCATAATTACACTTCTATAACAATGTTACCATACATACACGCAGCTCATAGTGGCGTTAAAGTTTGTAAATATGATTCCAGCTACATAAAGCAATGATTAAATCACTCACCTCATTATATGACGGCAATGGTGAATAATCTGAATAGCTTGGAACGTTGTATAACATAATTAAATAAAGTTGTAGCTGGGATAAGCGCGACACATTTATTTTAAAATGAGGAATATACGTATGTCCATTTAAATGCAATGCAACAAAACTGTAAACAAACGATAAATCGAACCGCGGAAACTCGTAAATAAAACTTGAATGTAGGATATAAACAAAAGTTAAAAATAATAATCTAAAGAAGATAAATCCGGTATTATTACAGTCTGTCGCTTTTAAATAACTATTTTCCGATTACACCGGCGTGTTACGTCAAAAGAACTATAAAACGTCAGCGAACATCAAACCGTGAATAAATATTCCGCACGTCTAATAACAGTATTAAAGTACACAATTAAATTACAAGTGTTGGTAATATAACTTGCAATTTAGATCGGTTACGGATATCTCCAGTACCGCTCACGCTCCAAACGGAAGCATCCGAAACTAACCAATCCGATTGGTGGGGGATGATTGAAAGTTCGAGACCTGCAAAGGTGGAGCCAAATATCGAAATACACTCCTCAGAATTCCCAGAAACGCCTTCTAGGTGTGGTTTGGTTTCCAAGTTCAGATTCAGAGTTTTTGCAGTCTGGAAAATTTAGTTTAGAGTCGGGAATGGCGTTCGCAGAAAGGATCCAAATTTTCATTGGTTTGTTACTGCATTCTTCCTATTCAACATTATATTTTCTTTTTATATACGTTTATGATTTCTAGTTTCGCCATTATCTTTCGATTAACGTGAGAAAATTTACGTACTGTTTTTAATTTTCGGAAATTTACAAATTTGTTTTCGTTTTATATGCAATTTACTTTTTAAACAGAAGAATCGGCTATAGTTCCGTATAAGGGGCATCGAGTTAGCGATTTTATATTTATTTAGTAACTTTTAGTCCAGACATAATAAATACCAACCTAAATTTCGTAAACTATGACTCATCTACCACTAAACATAACCTAGAAATAGCACTTTTTTAATCGATATGTAGGTACCTTAAACTAAACTCCTAAAAAAAAATAAGGATCATTTTAAACACAGCAAAACGTGAGCTTTCCGTTAGAATCCATTAAAATCCCTAACACGATGTCCCTTATACGGAATTCTACGCTCTAGCAAGCCGTGAAATTTTCCTTCTGCAAACTTAAATTGATAGAATAACACCGTTAACATATAGTTGTTAGAGTTGGTTTTCACGTTTCGACAAATAACTGTACACAAACATTAATGCTGGAAAAATAAACAGTTTAATAATAATAAAGAATGGTTGCAGTAAATGTTCAGTCAGCTCCTTCACTTCCTATACCTAACTCCACTCTTCGTTTCATGTTATTAAAGACATAAATTACGTGGAGATATTTCCGATAGCTTCAGTAAGTTCGTGAGGACGATTTGTTAATATTCTATTTTTTAGGTGTGGATATATGAAATAACCTATGCTTGTCAAATCTGTTTCACGAAACGTTGGAACCGATTCTTGAACAGCTCGCAGTAAACTGTCATATGTTACTGGAAAATTTAGAAATTCTCGCCGAAATTCATCTATACGTGGTTCCAAAGAGTTCGACCATTCTCTATTTTCTAATTTTATACCATTTCTGAAATATGATTCGATAATGAAAATTTTGTGATGTATGGTGAACATTTTTGTGTCAATAAAACAATACAATACACATGATAACTGTATTTTATTTGTGACTGCCGATTCACTACTCACTACCAACACGATATTTTGATGAAATAATTTCATGGTTTGCTAGAGGGTAAATTTACATGGTCACGTAGTATAAGTTCTTATAGACTGTCGCTCAGGTTTCGATGTATTCCTTTTACGGAGATAGCACTAAACATTGCCAGATTTTTAATGCAAGGGTTATTTGGAATAGTAGGTTAGTACTCCGTATTTATAATGAATTGAGTTTGGTTAAATTACAGTGTATACGGAACAAATCTAAAACACGAAAATACACCATTTTTTTTTTCTTTAAATTTGTATTGCTACATCACTTGGAACATGCTTTAATTCTGTTTATTATAAGAAAAATAAATGTATTTATAGTTTATTCATAGCCTAAAAGTATCAAAACATGTATGTTAGAATGCACTAAACATTATTTCCCCATGGTGTTCGTTGATAATTAAACAATAAATTCTTTTGGCTTCCCTTGTAGTTCATCCAACTTTTACATGTCTTTTTCGACTAAAGTAAATAAATTACAACAGAAAGTAATAAAGAAAGAGTTAGTAATTTAATACACTAGGGTGACAGAATAAAATAGACACCTACTAATTAAAAAAATGATACTATTCTCGTTATATATACAAAATATTTTAAAATTTTTAAATTAGACTAATATTTTGTCGATCCACCTTTACTTGCGTGAAGTGCTGCGAGTCGTCGTGGCATAGAATCTATTAAATGATTAATGGTGTCTTCTGGAATATTTAACCACTCTTCTGTAACAGCTGCCACGAGTTCTTCCTTATTGCTGGGTTTTCGGGGTCGTTTCGCCATATTTGTCTGGATTATATGTCAAACATTCTCTATCGGATTCATGTCTGGTGATTGGCCTGGCCATGGTAAAATCCGAATCCCCTGTTCCTCTTTCCATGCGGTTGTTGTTCTTGCTTTGTGGCAGGGTGCTCCATCCTCCATAAAAGTGGCGTCTTCTTTAGATAAAATGGCGTTGTCGAATATCGGTAGTAGTCCTTCTGTTAATATTTGGATATATTTTGCCGCATTTATGTTTCCGTCGCAGATTACTAATTGCGATCTTCCACCATACCATATCGCGCCCCGCACCATGATGGTCACACCGCCGTATTTCACCGTCTGATGCAAAAATTTGCTTCGCAACGTGAAATAAGTAAATTTTTAAATATTCCGTTGCCCCCAGTTAACCGTGTGATTACACAATTTAAACGCAAGGAAGAAACAACAGTGGGGCCGAGACCAGGTTGTGCCGGACCTTCTGAAAGAAGTAAAAGGAACTGCAAGAAAGTACAGCTGAGCTTGCGGCAACTTCGCAGAAAAGTCAGCGCACCGTTCTGCGATACCTCCACAATGTGGGGATGTATAAAAGGATGGCAAAGAAAAAACCTCTCCTTAGGGCGTTTCAAAAACGGCGCCGAATGGCTTGGGCAATCGAAATGCGAACGAAGCCCGAAGAGTTTTACCGGTCTGTCATTCTTTCAGACGAAAGCAGATACTGCCAATTCAGTGATAGTGGTCGTACGTGGGTATGGTGACGTTCACGTCGCAGCAACTGGACGACAGATTTTTGCATCAGACGGTGAAATACGGCGGTGTGAACATCATGATGTGGGGCGCGATATTGTATAATGGTGGAAGATCGCAATTAGTAATCTGCGACGGAAATATAAATGCGGCAAAATATATTCAAATATTAACAGAAGCACTACTACCGATATTCGACAACGCCATTTTATCTAAAGAAGACGCCACTTTTATGGAGGATGGAGCACCCTGCCACAAAGCAAGAACAACAACCACATGGAAAGAGGAACAGGGAATTCGGATTTTACCATGGCCAGGCCAATCACCAGACACGAATCCGATAGAGAATGTTTGGCACATAATCCAGACAAATATGGCGGAACGACCCCGAAAACCCAGCAATAAGGAAGAACTCGTGGCAGCTGTTACAGAAGAGTGGTTAAATATTCCAGAAGACACCATTAATCATTTAATAGATTCTATGCCACGACGACTCGCACCACTTCACGCAAGTAAAGGTGGATCGACAAAATATTAGTCTATTTTAAAATATTTTGTATATATAACGAGAATAATAACTTTTTTTTAATTAGTAGGTGTCTATTTTATTCTGTCACTCTAGTGTACTTCTTGAGAAATTAGGTAAATCATCTTCACAATATCATGGCTAATGATTATGGGATGTTTCGTAAAAATAAACTGTGGACTTCACATCTAATAAGAATTTCTGTGTCAATAACACATTTATTTTGCGTTTTCTTTACAACGGCAGGTGGATGATTTTTCCCATCGCTTTGTTTTCGAATGGAATACACAATTCCTTTACCACACCCTACGACTTTCCTAGTTTCTCCAACTGCCACCTATTCAGATTTTTTTCGAAATAAGTAAAAGCATTCAAAATCATTTGTTTTTCGCTCACAGTGTAATTTTTACCGTGGCGGCTTTCCTAGGTGTTTCCATCTTGGAAACCCATAATTTCACAAATGTTAAAATTATTTCTCATTATATTTACAACAGACGACGCTATTAAAAGTTGTAATAGTTTTCAGAAAAATTAATTCACGTAAAAATTTCGCTTCAACTAAATTAAATGTTGTAATAAGAAAAGAGATAAGGTAATGAAATTTATATCTTTTTTTATACGATTAACGTAATTAAATCATCGTTCTTTTGAATATTGTTTGTAAGTTCTATCGATTAAATTTTTTGTACCCTTATAAATTTAATAGATTTTAGAAAACAATGATATTGAAATAGTTTTAAAATTGTATAATCAAGTTGTACTGCGATCCATTTCAGCAAATGTTTATCGAAACGATGTTTCGTTTGTGACGCAATAAATCTCTTGTTGTAATTTGTTTTGCGTTTAGTCACAATCAGACATTTTGCCCATGGCATCCGGATATTGGAATTTTAGGTTATGGTATGAAGTACCCTGCACTATTACCGAATTCGGTGGTAAATTGGAAAAGGGCTACTATTAAAGTCATTTCACGCACACATCACCACCAATATTATTGTGGGCATTTGCGGTGCTTTCTTCGCACAGCTGCGTAAAGTTTGCCACAGCAATAGAACTATTTACGTTGACGACTCTCAGTTAGTGCAGAGATGTGTCTAGCAAGATCAATCACAAATTCTTTTATAATAGAAAAAATATAAGTAAAATATATTCTTTATAACAAGCTCATGTGGTAAACTTAACACAATTAGGCACATTTTATGGCAATTTATGTTTAAAATAATCTTTGTTGTTAGTTATTATCTAAACATATTCGAACTGTACATTTTAAATTTTCAAATGTTCCAACATACCGATGGAACCCAACTTTAATATTCTTTTTACTTTATGTATCTTTAAAGATATATGAATTATATTTTATATTCACTTCATATAGTTAATCGCATTTTAACATTATATTATAATTAAAATTTTATATTGAAAACGTTAAAATAACGATTAGGTGTTTTCGTAATGCCGATAATACAGAAAGCGGTATCTACAATCTGTCTGCATGATCGTTTAAACTTCCTTTTATCCTACAGATGGCACCACAGTTCAAAAATCTCGTCAAGACGAAATTCAAATGTATTATCTTATTATGATTAATTTCAATTAAGCCCAAGGAAGAACCTGAGCAGCAGAATCAGCCAACTTCTCTTTTTTTTGTTCACAGAAAAGAAGAAATCAAGAAAGTCCAGGACGAAGACTTTGAAGACCCAATGCCATAAGTTAAAACTGGATAAAGACGAAATAAAATAATTATGGGTAGTACTTGTTGACTTGTCTCTTTTTACATTTTAACTTGCTTTATTGTCATATTTCATCCTTACGTAGTTGCCTTTTTTATGCATAACTGCAGATGCCTAAAATCCGTAGATTTTCATTTATCATTAAACTAATTTAATAGAAGTTTTCTAACATTTTGTACAACAAATATTAAGAGTATTTTTTTCTTCTCTGCTTTAGAATTGGAAACTATTTGGATTATTTTTACAGGACATTTTTGGTTGAATTCACAGCGATTAATACACACTATCACATTGCGATTGAAATAGCTGCGTTAGATGTGGTTAATGTTTGCATTTATACCTTTATTATACAACAAAAGTGGACAATATGGATATACCAAAATCGATACTATAACAGAACTTAACTACTTAACCTATCAAAAAAAAAAAAAACTAATCTTGCGTTTATAACGTCAACTTCAGAAAAAAGGGCTACTTTGAAATTGTCGTCTTTTTTGTGTTGCAATTTAACCCAGACGCAAGATCCCATCCACTTATTAATTTCTTCCTTCGACAATAGTGAACAAGTGATTTTGAACACCGTGAATATTCACCAACTTCATAAAATAAATGGACCAAAACCAACAGCTTTTTGATTATTTTTTTTTGAGTTTGAAGTAATGTATATTCAGAAAGGTACAGATACAGGTGTGATAAAGAAAATCAGCTTCTGTTATATAAAATTTTATTATTCATGTATATTTTCTACAAAAATATCTCCTAAATCGAAACAGTCCTCATTTTGATTCACGGAATTAACTTTTGACTTGAAAAATTTACCTGAATTTGTTTCATAATTATATTCGTCAAGTTCAACATCATCGAGCCACTCTGCACTCCACAACGGTAAAATTTGGTACATATTGAAACGGTCGGAATCAAATAATTTAGGTTTTACATTAAATTCGTCGTGTAAAAATTTTAGTACATCCGAAAACTTCTGAAAGTTGTTGAAAATTCGTCTTTTATATTTTGGTAATACCTTTTCCAGCATGAATACTAAATGATGATGGAAACATTGAAATGTTAGGTGCGGTGGCTTTTCTGCAATGGTCTTAGTGTTTACCACCTTTGTATATTCATATTCACTTAACGTACTATTATAACAAATGTCAAGCCAATTCTGAATGCAACTACTATCTACTTTTTCAGAATCAGAAAACAACATTGGATTCGTTAATATGCTATTTGCAACCATAACGCCTAAAATTAAAAGAACTGTTAATTATTTTGTTTTACTAAATTTTAGTATTTCACCTTTGCAATTACTTAATGCTTGTAGTTTATAACCTTCTTCTAAAGTTCTAATGCCTCCATTAGCAACTAAAGGGCAGCTTATATTTTCATTTATTAATTTAAATTTGATTGGATCAACTTCTCCTGTCAATTGTGATGACGTTCGTCCGTGAACTGCCAAAAAGCTTACACCGCATTTATCCAAAGTCCTGCATATTTCTACAGTTGATCTATAAGAGATCGAAAAACCATTAATGACGCGAGCAGGAAGTCATCGTTCTTTTTTTTCATATAATTAAGCGAAAAATAGAGCCGCAATCAGTTACGTATACACCATCGCGTAATTTTTAAAATGCCTTTACACTAATGGTTTATGATTTAAGGATGAATGCTGTTATTTTCCAAATGATAAGCACTTTTGTTTTGAGACATTGGTAATAGAAGTGGGAATCGAGAATTGAAAGTGGAGTTTTGACAACCGATAGATCAGTAGAGCTGCTCGATTTTGTCAATACGGCTGCGGCGAACATGTGCGGATGACGAGTTGGTGTATAAGCTGCTCGATCACTTGAATTTCGCAGCACTTCAACTGATGGTGATCCACTGTGTATTTCAACGCTAATGGATTTGCGCTGCAAAGTGCTAATTATGTCGAACTTGGTTAGAAATAAAAAGCGACCACTTGCTGATCAAGTAAGTTTATACGGGAATTTACTGATTTAAAATAATTCAACGGTATGAAAGAATATGTTTAGTTTGCGAAAAATCGTGGAATGTAGAAGATATATAAATGCCTAAATTTCTGTTTGATTTAATTTTTATGTTGATGGTGTATAATTTATCATTTAGTTTATTTAATAAATCATCATTCTCTTCTGGTAAGTATTGTCCCACCACATCAGAAGCCATCTATAGCATCTGTACCAGAAAAAAGTTAAAAACACAATGAAATCAGATTTACACAATAAAACATTCTGGTTACATACATACACTAAAACCTTTTAAACCTTCAAACTTTACCTTTCAAGAAATCAAGTGTCAATGTTTGTAAGTGATGGTGTCACAACCAATCATTTTGCAGGTCAATGTACTAAGTACAAGCGTGGTAACATATTATGTGTAAATTACATGCGTTATATCTCGCGGTTGAAAAAATTCGACGATGTTATCCAAGCGTGTTGCTATAACAACAGTTCAGCTCTGCATTCACTTTAAAAACAACACATTACGGTATTTAAACCCAGAGCATTTAGAGGCGCAAAGAATGCATAACAGCAATTTTTTGGAGCATTTTGACATCTAATACAATTAAATCAAAAATACTTAAATTATAATAATACAAACGTGTTTATTTGCAAAGGTTTCTTACCTCATATCTTTCAATATCCTCATTTTCACACTTACTGTGAATGGTTTAGGTATCTGATTTCTGCACTGTTTTATTACGTCTGCAATTAACTCTGGTTTTTCTAACATGACACAACCGATTCCTATCTGTTTTGCCCATCTTTGCGGGCAACCACAATTTAAATCTACGCCATCACAATACCTGAAACATTTTACTGAAATTAACGGTTAATTAAATGTTTATGTTGTTTCTTCTTACGGAGCGACTATTTTTGTCGCATTCAAAAAGTCATTCATATTATTTGCGGCAAATTGTGTTACTAAAGGTGTATCAACTAAAATTACTTTACATGAAATCATATAACTTAGACCTATTCATTCGATTCACCATACACAAATTGGTGGTAAATTCATTTCTTCTAGCTTTTGCACTTTGACAAAAAGAATCTGCTAGAATCATTGGTGTATAGCATAAATCACAATTATAATGTCGCATTAGGGTGCGAAATTGTAACCTGAAACATATAAACTTGAGATTGCAACGGATATAATTGTGAAAGACTTACTTGCTGTATCGTACCATAGGAGCAGCGACCTTTACTAGCTTGCAGTCATTAAAAAGTTTTAAAATATCTGTATGAGGTTTCTCTTGCTTCATGATTACTCTTATATAGGCGTTTTATTTGTTGATTATTACTGTATGTATCTTCATTGAAACTCTCAGCATACAGTCGTTAAAATATATGATTCAAAGTAATAATCGTAATAATAATAAGGAGCAAAATAGATTAATAAAACAATTTACGATGAGGTTAGGAAAATCACAGATAATACATACTATATGTATATGTCTGTGACGAAAATTAAACAGGTAGATAGATTGGAGATAATAGAAACTGCCTCGTTTTGGAGAGTAGCTACACTAACGACAGTCATGTGTATGATAGGTTGTCTGCACTGAGAAATGTAGTCTAAAACACCAGTCAGTTTCAAGTATATGGCTATTAAAACTAAAACGGTAATAGTAAACATGTAAAAAATTGAATAATAAACATCGCAGTATTAGTTTATGTTATTTAAAATGAGTAATACACCGTACTTAATATCAGAGGTTATGAATCGGAAATCTGATTCTACATATTGTGAATACATTTAAAATGAGAGTAAAATTTGCATTCTTTACGGATTATATAAACGAAAATTGTCCTCTTTTACAAATTTAGGATTATAAAAATATTCATGCATTCTGCATAAAACGTAATGTTTGTTTCATTGTATTACTAATTTAAGTAAAATGCAGTTTTAATATTTTTCCCAAATTGTAATGCACATTATACCTATTGTTTTGTAAATTTTATTTTTTTATAAATGTTGTTCAATAAGATAATAAAATCTATAATCAAAAGGGTCAGGTTTTTCTAGAATTATTTCTGTGTTGGTTTTAACTAGAGAGCATATACAGATATGCAAAGTGCAAAAATTTAATTTAATTTATTTATTATATTTTACGTCTATATGTAGATGTATTATACTGATTAAAGTTAATTGGCGTTAATTAACTTTAGTCCTTATGGAGATACGACAAAATTTTGCCAGACTTCTAATACAAGGATTATCGCAAATAATAAGTTGGTATATCGTATGATTATTGTTATTTTCATAAATTTTAATACCAAAAAAAGATTTCCGTATAGGTTATTGATACTTATAATGAACTGAATGTACAAATTACGTTTGAATAATACGAGAAACAAATAGAAAGAATGAAAATATATTACTTCAACCTTTTGTTAAAATTTTCGGTGATACATAATCTGCAATATAATTTTATTCTGTTTATTGCAAGAAAAATAAATGTATTTATAGGTTATTTAAAGTTTGTCATGTGACGGAAATGATAAACAAAACAAGTGTATTATCCAAGAAACGAAGCGGGCCAAATAATAATTTCACAACGCTTCTAGTTCCAAAAAAGGATAGCTATATATCAATCCATATAAGGTAATAAAAGAGCGATTACTGTGTAAGACCTAATACTTCTAACTTGGCTGATATAATCTGCACATCTGATAGTTAAATCTAAGATTGAAAATTACGTGATTGTGATGTTATAAATGTTAAATTATTATAATTGACTTAGATTATCACATTAGCCATTGCTGCTTTAAATAGCAACTTATTTCCATCATTACTGTCAGATAACACAAGGTTCTTAATTCGTTCTTAGAATTTAGCTGTTTACATATTTATACCGCTTTACCTGGTGTCTATTTTATTCTATCACCCTAGTGTATAGTTTTTGACCTGTGCCCATCCATTTCGTATTCAAAACACAGTAGTACGGTGGTAATCGCAACACAGTGCTATTTCAGCAGCTGCCTGATCAAATACATATTTGTTATATCTATACTTGTCTATAGCTGCAATTTGTAATCAATCACGCTTCAATAAGCCCTTCTCAAAACCAAAACTTTTCAAGTTTAGCCTATGTACAAATTTCATGGTTTTTAATGGCAATAATAGGTATTCTACTTTTACAGTTTTACCACTGTGATGAGATGCATTGTGGAGACTATCACTAAGTTGTTAGGAAAATTGGTTAATAAACCGTTTAAGAACCAATCTTCATACAATTCTGCATAGACTTCATCATGAGCATCTACGAAGTTTCTTGCTCAAGGAAAATGATATTCAGCTCCTTCATTGTCAGCATACTTAAGGGCAAATCGTTGTTTTCGGCCTGTTGCTGGTATTAAACCAATACTTATAAATCCATGGTAAAAGCTTGTTGAGATGTACACTAGGGTGACAGAATAAAATAGACAGCATGTAAACAGCTAAATTCTAAGAACGAATTAAGAACTTTCTCTTGTTATTAGGGTAGGGGTAGATGTATCGGAAGGAATTCGTCATAGTTTAGTATCGTTACAACTACATATGCCTCGCTTACAAGCTTCGAGTGATATTAGCGACTTCACCCGGGGTCGTATCGTTGGCCAGAGTGAACGCGGCGCTTCGCAACGTGAAATAAGTAAATTTTTAAATATTCCGCGACTACACAATTTAAACGGAAGGAAAAACAACAGTGGAGCCGAGACTAGGTCGTACCGGACCTTCTGAAAGAAGTAAAAGTGTGCTTGTGCGCGAAGTGTTAAGAGAACTGCGAAAAAGTACAGCTGAGCTTGCGGCAACTTCACAGAAAAGTCAGCGCACCGTTCTGCGATACCTCCACAGTGTGGGGATGTATAAAAGGGTGGCAAAGAAAGAACCTCTCCTTACGGCGTTTCAAAAACGGCGCCGAATGGCTTGGGCAATCGAAATGCGAACGAAGCCCGAAGAGTATTGGCGGTCTGTCATTCTTTCAGACGAAAGCAGATACTGCCAATTCAGTGATAGTGGTCGTACGTGGATATGGAGACGTTCGTCACAGCAACTGGACGACAAATTTTTGCGTCAGACGGTGAAATACGGCGGTGTGAACATCATGGTGTGGGGCGCGATATGGTATGGTGGAAGATTGCAATTAGTAATCTGCGACGGAAATATAAATGCGGCAAAATATATCCAAATATTAATAGGACTACCACCGATATTCGACGACGCCATTTTATCTGAAGAAGACGCCATTTTTATGGAGGATGGAGCACCCTGCCACAAAGCAAGAACAACAACCACATGGAAAGAGGAACAGGGGATTCGGATTTTACCATGGCCAGGCCAATCACCAGACATGAATCCGATAGGGAATGTGGCAGCTGTTACAGAAGAGTGGTTAAATATTTCAGAAGACACCATTAATCATTTAATAGATTCTATGCCATGACGACTCGCAGCACTTCACGCAAGTAAAGGTGGATCGACAAAATATTAAGTCTAATTTAAAAATTTTAAAATATTTTGTATATATAACGAGTGTCTATTTTATTCTGTCAGCCTAGTGTATAAAATTGATAATATTAGTTCACTTTTATGATAAAAGTTATCTAATTAAGAATGAAACACCATGCATCTGTTTTATTTCATAATATAAAAGTTTATTTTGGTACATATACAAGCTCGTATTGGTATAATAATAGTTAGGAGTTTCAGATACATATATACAAAAATTACATGTTTACCTTAAAGTATTGTAAATTGCTTCGTCTGAATCAGACTGTGTAACACTATCTCCATTAGAACCTAGCTTCACGTAGCAATATTCGCTATTCGCAGTCCTTTTACACTGACACATTTTTTTATTATCACAAGTGTCGGTGGTGCTTTCACATATTTCGGCGTAGATATTCTCATCCGGTCGTTTTTTATTCTTATTGTCCCTAATTTCATCAGCTACTTGACTGTACGGTATATCGTCTATGTCGGGTACTTTAACCTTCTTCTGAACTTTGGCTTTGGATACCTCGTGAACTTGAGCTACTACTACTGATCTTTTAACATTCGGAATCTGTCGATCACCGTCGTAGCCATTGTTGGAATCAAAGATCGATAAATTTGTTGTTTTGATGTCAACACTTCTTACGCTGCATCTGGTTTTTTCGGCTAGCAAATTTTGCTTGGTAACGCTACGCTTTTGAACTTTGGTTTTTACATGGAATTCTGAACATAATCGGTCGGTTATGTAGGAGTTGTCGTCTTTAGGTAGCGTTGGAATAAGATCTGGTTTGGATTTTTTCAACCTTTGCACACCGACAGATTTAATCTCCTGAAAATCATTATCTGTGTTTAATGACTGGCCTTCGATGCTTGAGAATTGCATATTATCTATAATATGGTTATCATTTTCTAATATACACATTTGAAAGTCGAAACTTATGTTATCCGATATATTAGATTTGCGACGTTCGTGTTTCTTCTGTTGGTTGTTCTCTGATTTTGACTCATCATACGAATACAAGTGAGTATCCAAACTTTGGCACTTTAACAGAGCCGGACAGTTCTTACTGTCTGTTGGACGTTCTTCAAGATTAACGGGTTTCGTCGAAAACATAAAACTAGCAGATTTCTTCACCGGATTGTAACTTTTCTTTCCAAAGCGATCTTCAATTAACTTCGACATGTCCTTATATCTTTCTATACTTTTAATCTTCTCCAGGCCTTCAAATCCTTCATTATCCCCATACTTTTCGTTCGAATAATCGGATTTTGTACCTAATTTTATGAAATGTCTGTACCATTTTTTCGATTTTGGAAACTTCTCTATAACTTCCTTTGTGATGATTTGTTTTTGCTTATCCGGTTCTTCCATATTTAAAATTGTTTGTGGATCGACTTCCGAATAGTGTCTGTAGTGGGATCGCTTATGTTTAGCCGACTCTATTTTATTCACGTGATAATTTTGCGTGACCTGCGATGTTTGAAAGTTCGGTACTATTCTAACTTCTCGGTACCATTCTTCGACGTTTTTATGACAGAATGCCAAAGCTTCTTGCAAACGTTGCGATTTAAATAGGCGGTTTTCGGAATCGAAACCCAACATACTCCTGGAAATCTTTACTCCAGAATTTAGATTGATGCAGCTTATTCGATGGGGTGCGTTTTCTAAAGGCGCTGGTAGCGTGCATGTGACCATTAGTGGTTCTTGAATTTTCTTTTCCAAAATGAATATGTCTGGAAAAAAAAACGTAAAGGTAATCAACGCCATCCAACTATATTCGTTATGTTTTAGAGGGTTTATTACCTGTAAGATCTTTAGGCAATCCAGACGGTAAAGGCCCAACCATTAGTTTTACTTTCACAGGTAGTGCAATTCGCCTTAACAAATGACTTATTTTGTATAGGCAATCCTTGTCTAAAGCAAGGGGACCAGTTTTATCCAGTAACCCTTGGAAACACAGCCGTGCCTTCATTGAACTATGAATTTCGTAGAATTCTCCTTTGGTTGTTAAGGGCACATAGTACTCCTGGCAAAAAAAAGAAAACAAAACGAAATTAGAACTTTAAAAAAGAATGTTTGAAGCAAAAAAATTCTTGTTACCTGATTACTTTGACTAATTAATTGAGCATATCTATTTGCAAGGTCTTTATCCCTAGCTGATCTGGATACGTTAGATGATTTTGTCGAATGACGACCTGTTTCTAAATGGTCTCGATGTTGAAATACTGCCCTTAGCTGGAACAGTTGACCGCTCCTGACTTGAGTTTTTAAATATTGCACTTTTCCCGATAATTCTAAATAGAACAATACAAAATATTAAATGTTGTACGATTGGTTGTTTTATACGATGTGCCGAAAGTTAATGGAAATTATTTACTCGGTAATGTGTACGTTAATTATAAAAGAATGATCTTATTTTCCCAATAGACGACATGATTTTGATTTGACGAATTGTGGGGTCAGCAGGAATAGAGTTTAGCTGTACTAAAACTAAATATTCTTTGAATATTTTTTCAACTAACGCGTTCTAAATTAAATGAAACACTATTATGAGGATGTCCTATGTAAATCACGAGAAAATTACACAATTTAAACGCAAGGAAAAAACAACAGCGGAGCCGAGACCAGGTCGTGCCGGACCTTCTGAAAGAAGTAAAAGGGTGCTTGTGCGCGAAGTGTTAAGAGAACCGCAAAAAAGTACAGCTGAGCTCGCGGCAACTTCACAGAAACGTCAGCGCACCGTTCTGCGATATCTCCACAGTGTGAGGATGTTTAAAAGGGTGGCAAAGAAAAATCCTCTCCTTACGGCGTTTCAAAAACGGCGCCGAATGGCTTGGGCAATCGAAATGCGAACGAAGCCCGAAGAGTTTTGGCGGTCTGTCATTTTTTCAGACGAAAGCAGATACCGCCAATTCAGTGATAGTGGTCGTACATGGGTATGGAGACGTTCGTCACAGCAACTGGACGACAAATTTTTACATCAGTCGGTGAAATACGGCGGTGTGAACATCATGATGTGGGGCGCGATATGGTATGGTGGAAGATCGCAATTAGTAATCTGCGACGGAAATATAAATGCGGCAAAATATATCCAAATATTAACAGAAGGACTACTACCGATATTCGACAACGCCATTTTATCTAAAGAAGACCCCACTTTTACGGAGGATGGAGCACACTGCCACAAAGCAAGAACAACAACCATATGGAAAGAGGAACGGGGGATTCGGATTTTACCATGGCCAGGCCAATCACCAGACATGAATCCGATAGGGAATGTTTGGCACATAATCCAGACAGATATGGCGAAACAACCCCGAAAACCCAGCAATAAGGAAGAACTCGTGGCAGCTGTTACAGAAGAGTGGTTAAATATTCCAGAAGACACTATTAATCATTTGATAGATTCTATGCCCCGACGACTCGCAGCACTTCACGCAAGTAAAGGTGGATCGAGAAAATATTAGTCTAATTTAAAAATTTTAAAATATTTCCTTTTTTTTTTAATTAGTAGGTGTCTATTTTATTCTGTCACCCTAGTGTATATATCTATATCTCTAGCAAGCGTCCATAAGAATAATAAATCATAAGACTTCGAAAGAACTGCTTTGTAACAAGAAGCTACGTCTAGGGTGTTACAGGTATTCATTCTGTTTCCCAGGAAATAATTTAGATAATTTATTTTTATCAATGCTGTTCGAAAATTTTGGTCGAATTAATAAAATAAGAATTTTAACTGAAGCTTATATTCAAATTATAGAGGTTACTGTAGTTAGTTCTGGAAAAAAGTACTTTTTCATTGTGAGAGCAACATGGGTTCGAAACAATTATTCTCCTAGCATGATGTTCCTTTTGAATACACTATTGCGGGTTTTTACAGATTTGTTATGTTATCGTTTTAGCCTCTCCGCTACTGATATTATTTTAAGGAAAAGAGAACATCTAAATTATGGTTTAGCTACAGAGACAATAGACTAAATATAGTTAAGGAAGCTATAAAAAATACTGTGTCATTAACCTTGTATGAAAGAATACTAAATGAACGAAAGGTTCTTTCGAATTTAGAATCATTGTATGTTAATATTTGCGTATGGGAGTAACAGTATTTTTATTAATACTATATTTTCTTATTTTCAAAAAGTCTCCAGAAGGATGGTATGTACATTTTATCTTATTAAACAAATTAAAATATGGGACAGGAATGGGGCATTAAATTATATATACTTTATTTTTATTACTACGAAAAGAGTCAATAAAAACGTTTAATTTGTGTATTGAATGATATGCATATAAAGCTAAAATATATGTATATGTACGTTAAACTTACCACTGGGGTCAGGGCTATGACCAGCGTATGCAGTAAAAGGTTGTAGGCTAATAAAAGAACATACTTGTTCCCTAACAAGCTGTAGTATGGACGAATGAGCTACCGCACATTTTTCTCCTTTCTCGTTTGTTAATGAAAACCAACCTGAAAGTGTTAATAAAAATTAATGAATGCAACACGCCGAGCAAATAGAGATAGGTAAATAGAGTTCACAGGACAAAAATGGCCGAGGAAGAAACACGGAATGTTATATTGGTATTTTTGAAAAAAGAATTCTTTCTTTAACGCAGAATTGCTCATGTTTCTCAATATTTGTATTTTATTAAATGAAACATGAGCTTGTCTTACGTTACCATCCGCTTTTAAGCAAATTTCTCGTAGAAATATTGCAAAGTTTAAACTAATTTACCTTGTCTCAATATACACTACCGCTCAAAAGTGTTTAGGCACTCTTACTGACAGCAAAAATGTTAATAATATTTATTTTTTATGTACAGATACACGTACATGAATAAAAATATATTAAATAAATGTGAAAATCAAAACGTTTAATTTAAATTTTGCTTTCATCTACGTGACCTCCTCTTGATTTAATATTCGCAGCACACAATCGAGGCATTCTCGCAATAAGTTTTGCCAGAGTTTCTTGTGTTATTGAGGTCCAACTCGATTGCAATTTGTTCCACACGTCAGTAGCTGATGTCGGAGCCGATTTCTGTGCTTCCCGATCTAGTTCTTCCCATAGTAACTCGATTGGATTCAAGTCGGTGCTCTGGGGAGGCCATTCCATAATTTTAAGAGTTCCTTCCTCTTCTAATTAATTTAGAGGCATGTTTTGGGTCATTATCTTGCTGGAAGATAAAATTTTGACCCAAAGGTCGAATTCCGGAAGGTATTGCGTGGTTCACCAAAATTTCGCGTTAGCCTTCTTTTTTTAAAATACCGTCAATTTTCACAATGTCCCCTACACTAGTGAAAAAAGGCCTGTATTTTAGGGTTCTACCCGACAAAACGCTCACATTAAAGAAGGAAAAATGTGTTGGGGGTAAGTATCCCAAAGAGAGGTTTACAATTTTGCATTGTGCAAATATGGTGGGTGAAAAAGAAAAACTCCTAGTCATTGGCAGGGCAGCTAAACCCAGAGCTTTTAAAAATATTAATATAAATAACCTGCCTGTAACTTGGAAATACAATAAGAAAGCTTGGATGTCAGGACAAATTATGACAGAGTGGTTGCAAGACCTAGATTGGAAAATGGCTAAAGAAAAAGGAAACATTTTGTTATTTTTAGACAATGCGAGATCTCATCCGAAGGACGTTCGCTTAAATAATATAAAAATATCAACCACTTGACCAGGGGATTATAAAGAATTTTAAAACTTATTATCGAAGTCTAATACTCAAACACCTACTAGTAAACATTGAAAGTGCTGGTACAGCTTTTGAGTTAATAAAGAAAATTACACCACTGGATGCAGTTTATTTGGCAAAAACCGCTTGGGACCAAGTAACCAAAGAGACAGTTCAAAATTGCTTACGCAAAGCAGGATTTAATCATGTAAATATGCAAAGTGAAGACCAGTTAACTGAGGCTGATACATCTGACCTAGAAGATGATTTGCCTCTTAGTGTACTTTCAGATATCCTCAAAAATAAGAATTTATTGAAATTGACGGATAATGAAAACCTTAATGTTTTTTTGAACGTAGATGAAGATTTGTATGTTGAAGAACCAGATTCGGAACAAGAAATTCCAAATCCAGTTGAATTACAAGAACTATCGGAAGATTCTGATGTCGATGAGGTTCCAGTACCAACAGAAGCTATCCCAAATTACGGTAAAGCTATTACCCTGACCAAGCAGCTCAAAAGTTTTGTCGAAAATCTCGGAGATACAGAGTCTTTGGAGCTTTTTTCTAAATTAGAGAAACGATTTCAAGACGCCATTTTAAAGAAAAAAAGAAGACGAATAACAATATATGAATTTTTGCGTCCTTAAAGTGACTATTCATTTCATTGTTTTGTATTACATACTATATTACACTTTGTATGTATATATCTAAAGGAAATAAACTTTTTTTTCTTAAGTTTAAAGTTTCTGATTTATTTTAAAAACATTTCTATACATATACGATCTAAATGTCCCAGTTTCTTTAATATATTCATTTTTCGTTAAAACACGATTTTTATTGTATCTACTACATATTTCTTTTATGCGGACACCCCTCCTGAACGGACATCTTCAGTTGGTCCCGTTGGTGTCCGTTCAAGGGAGATTTCATTGTACATATATTTACTTAAATTTTTACCATTTCACCTTTTCGTTGAATCAAACGACATGGTGGAAATATTTCATTAAATAGATTCTTTAATCTTCGAAATTATGATACGTCCAAGCACTTAACGCTTATAAAAGATTACAATTAAGATACGCTATAGTATTATGTACTTTTAAAAGAATACATGCGCGCATATGGTACGTCTTTGTTAGCGGTGTCACTTTTTTGCGGAGTTTAATTAGAACTTTTAATTGTTATCTCGATCTCTGTCCTTCAAGGAGGTGTATGATAAACGGCGTGGGAAAACAAACACTGCGACTTTATGAAGCTAGTCAGTAAACAACTAATTAGATGTCCACACGTTCGCCGTACAAATTATACGATATTTGCTTATTGAGATTCATATTTTTTCGCGGTCGCCGTCTTTGATGCTACCGCCCGGTATGTTAATGGTAATTGACTAATATCGACGGAAATTCAAAAATGTTAAGAAGTTTAGACTCGAAGTAGTTTAAGGTATTTTAATTGCATTTTCTGCATCATAAAGGTTCATATCAGAAATTTCTGTGAAAATTTCTGATTACTGCAACGTAATGTTGTTCAAAGTAAATGTATATTCATTGGTTACCGTGTATGTATCTATACACCTTCCAAACATCGGACTGAATAAAATATAGTTCTGTGCAAAATATTGCGAAAGAAAGGCTTGCTTGTATTTCGGGGCGTCGCATTTCGTGACACAATCTGTATGGCTTTTCAATAAAAAGTTTAATGGCATTGAAAGTATATATAAAATTATATTACTATAAATATAAAGGTAATATAAGATTTAGATAGGTAACACATGGGTTGAAAAGTCCCGGGCCTAACACATAGATGACGCTAGTTTTATTGCAGTCACCTTTCTCTCAGTTAGTACTAACCTTCAAAAGACAGCTGTTAAAATTTCATGATATTCTATTCATTAGTTTGTGAGTTATTGTGCTAAGAGTCACGCTACTTTTCTTATTTTCAAAACAATGGATCAAAAACAATTTCGTGTTTTAATTTTACACTGCTTCTTCATGGGAAAAAATACCGTTCAAACGAAGCAATGGCTTGAAAAGTGTTATGGAGACTCCGCTCCATCAGAGACAACAATAAAACGTTGGTTTGCTGACTTCAAACGTGGTTGTAGAGACACCGATGATGCAGAACGCAGTGGACGTCCAAATGAGGCGGTAACACCGGAAAACATCAAAAAAATCCACAAAATCGTTTTGAATGATCGAAAAGTGAAGTTGCGTGAGTTAGCTGATATCGTAAAGATATCAAAAGAACGTATTGGCTTTATATTGCATGAGCATCTGACTATGAGAAAGCTCTGTTCAAAGTGGGTGCCGCGTTTGCTCACTGTTGACCAGAAACAAGAACATGCTGATGATTCTGAGCAGTGTTTGGCCATGTTTAAACGTAACAAACCGATATGTGACAATGGATGAAACATGGATCCATCACTTCACTCCGGAATAAAAACGATCTGACTGGACAGCAACTGGTGAACCTCGTCCAAAGCGCTCGAAAGCACAGCAATCGGCTTGAAAGGTTATGGCCTCGGTATTGTGGGATGTGCGTGGTGTAATATTCATCGACTATCTTGAGAAAGGAAACACCATCAACAGTGAATATTATATAACGCTATTGGAGCGTTTGAATGCCGAAATTGCAAAAAAAAAGACCGCATATGGCAAAGGAAAAATTTTTGTTTCACCAAGACAACGCACCGTGTCACAAGTCAATCAAAACAATGGCAAAACTACATGAATTGAACTTCGAATTGCTCCCACATCCACCGTATTCGCCAGATTTGGCACCCAGCGACTACTGTCTGTTCGTAGACCTCAAAAAAATGCTCGCCGGTAAGAAATTTCGCACGAATGAAGACGTTATCGCTGAAACTGAGGCCTATTTGGAGGCAAAAGATAAATCGTTCTACAAAAGTGGTAATGAAATGTTAGATCGGCGGTGGAATGATTGCGTTGCTCTTGATGGAGATTACGTTGATGAATAAAGCTAATTTTGAACCAAAAAAACCGTGTTTTCTTTGTTAGGCCTGGGACTTTTCAGCCCATGTGTTAATGTCCAAGTTCGAAACTATTTAGGAAAATGTTTACGTCAATTTGTAGAAAAGTTGTGGAATTGTCAAGCCGTTTAATTTGGACATGTATTGTACATTTTCAGTTTTCATTTTCTGCACTTTTGTAATCCTTGACGTGATACTGTTGACGATGGATTCTCATAATAACTAGAGTTGTTGTTTGGGCTATTTCCATCATGCGTCGGACTATACAAGTTCAACATGCAATCAATACATCACACAATACTCCAAACAACATTTCTAGTTATTATTTTGTACTACTTTTAGTAATAATACGAACAGCATGTACATTAGAAGTATGTTTTGGTGATAGCTTGTTTACACGACATCTGAATAACCTGTGGTTGCATTGTTATTAAAATAAAATCATTGCAGTGCAATCTTGTTTAAAGAACTTACCCGAATATCCTTCAGGAAAGTACAATACGTTCGAGTCAGGCTTCTCTTTGCCTTTCTTCCCAACGTAGCCTTTCGCTTGCACTTTAGTAAAGCTGTCAAAGCACCTATACAAAAGCAAAGGCTCTCCGTTTTCTACTCGCACCACTCTCGGTAATGAAAATCGTTCTAGAAAATCTCTGGCTTCAAATTCTTGATGGTGTTGCTTCGAGGATTTCTCTCCTGTACTTTGAGGACTCACTTCCGGAGTACCCTTGTTGTCACTTCTACTGCCGGTCGAATTCGGCGTATTACTCTCCGTCGACTCAACGCAAATTTCATGGAAATTAGTGTGCGAGTCTTGCGAGTTGTACCTTCGTAGTACGGGATGTTTCCGATGTTTTCTATCACGTTTCTGTTCTTGAAATATGAAATGCGAAGCGTCGAAGCTCGTTAGCGCGTCCGAATGGCGAAAGAGAGGATTGTAGGAGGTCTTCGGCGAGATAGGACTTTGCATTCTCAACGATGGCATCGATGAATTTCGCCCGCAGCTATTGGCGCTGTGGTTGGAGCTGCTTCTTGACGAAATTGTGGAGTTTTGAAACATTTTGAGTGGATCCTTTTCCGTCGATACCGTGATGGTGCTACATTCCTTCAACTACCTGAAAACAGTACAATTTTTTAATACAAGTAAACGAAAATATTACATTTACTTAAATTTGACTTTATAATCATTATATTTTCTTAATTTATTTCTTGATGTTTAAGAATTTCCAAGGCATAAAGCGACTAACAGTTTATACAGAAAGAGAGATATCGGAGTACACGTAACCAACAGTTAATGACGTAGCAGGAGGGGGAGGTAATGATAGATTATGACCAACCATTAATTTTTTGGAGGAGGAAATTAAGTACTAGAAGTAATTTTTGAATTACAATTAAAACAAAAAGATGTACAATTCACAGGTATAGCAGTAAACTCCACTCACACAAATTTATTAATTATGCGGAACGCGGCGTTTCGAGAGCACGTGGGCTCCCATTGTCAACCGTGTTACCGACTGAAAGTAAAAACTGTATCACACATGCAAATTATTTTCTACGCTGCCTGTAAAATGTCTAAAACATATGACTATTTACAATCTACTCGGTGGTCTAATGTCTATTTTCGAGGAAGGATGGACCGAAAGCGAACCGTATCTTTAACAGGGCCGCGATTAGTTTTCTGGTCAATAGACTCGTCAGATTTCCACTAAACAAGAGCAGGTACGACAAAGAATTAAAGTATATCAAAGATGTAGCGAGGTACAATGGTTTCTCTTCTATGGATGTCGACCGTATTTTAAGGAAGGTCCAATACAAACAACACATCAGAAATTCCACGACCTTGACATCAACAAACATCGGTAATAAGAAATTTATAACTCTTGCTTTTCACCCAACAGTAAAAGGGTTAAGTAAAATTTTCCGACAACTAAATATGAACGTGTCTTTTGTGTCAAAAAACAACTTAAAGAATCTCTTAGGGCAATATAAAGCCAATACGTTCTTTTGATATCTTTACGATGTCAGCTAACTCACGCAACTTCACTTTTCGATCATTCAAAACGATTTTGTGGATTTTTCTGTTTTCTGGTGTTACCGCCTCATTTGGACGTCGACTGCGTTCTGCACCATCGGTGTCTCTACGACCACGTTTGAAGTCAGCAAACCAACGTTTTATTGTTGTTTCTGATGGAGCGGAGTCCCCATAACACTTTTCAAGCCATTGCTTCGCTTGAACGGTATTTTTCCCATCAAGAAGCAGTGTAAAATTAAAACACGAGATTGTTTTTGATCCATTGTTTTGAAAATAACAAAAGTAGCGTGACTCTTAGCACAATAACTCACAAACTAATGAATAGAATATCATGAAATTTTAACAGCTGTGTTTTGAAGGTTAGTACTAACTGAGAGAAAGGTGACTGCAATAAAAATAGCGTCATCTATGTATTAGGCCCGGGACTTTTCAGCACATGCGTTATCTTTGTTTTATTTTAAAGAAATGATCGTTGAATTGAGGAAAAACGTACACTTTATGCTGTATATATATGATATTTTAGTTCGGTTGTACAGCTTATGGTACATGAATACTATTGTATATAAATGTCTTGATTGAGTTTGTAAAAAGTTGTAGCAATTTTCTTATGAGTAGTTCGGTTTTTTATAGTATCCTCTGGTATAAACCTTTGTAACATTTTTATTAGTGGGTTTGTATGACACCTGCTGAAAGAAAAATTGATAAGCCTGATTTATATTCCTAGTGCTTACGCTTGCTGAGCACGTACATGTATATTTTTATGTCCAAGTTGACCAAGTGCATATAAATTAAGTCTACTAAATGTTTTCGTACTGTTGTCGCTATATTCGGTTAAAGTGTACGGTATTTTTTTTGAGGTATAACATTTAACTGACCGGTTTCACTATCGGAAATTAACCATATTGGATGCTAATTACTCAAACCGTAATTATTATTTTAATTAGATATCGTCGTAAAAAGCTATTATCAATTGTCTATTTGTAATACGGAACATTTTTCATAACAGTACTGTATGCAATTAATTCCAATTGTCGAAGAATTAAAATAGGTGTATACTGTTAATAAATAAAGGATTGCTTCGTTCGCATAAACTATCCGTACGTGTACGTCAAGTTCGTATTGTAGTATCATAAAATCAGCAACGGGATGGCTCATCTGAAATTTAAATTATTTCTTGTCGGATACTTACGCCCAAAAACAAAGAATTTATTGAAAGTCATTAAATCGAAAGCAAGTTAATGCACCAACGACAAGAAAACAACCGAAAGACCTACACACATGATATGCATATTTAGTATATAACGTGGTATGATAAACAAATAATAGTAGTCTCCATATCGTCTAGGTTATACGTATTTCTAGAAACTACATTTTTATATTCATCTGTTCGCTGCTAATCTAAGTAAGAGACGAAAATGTATTGTTTGAGGTTTTGATGTTGGTAGCAAATAATAAATACAATCCGAAAGTGGGGTAGCATTTAATTTTTGAAATTCTTATTTTCAGATGGTTTCGATTTTAAATAGGAATTTTAATTACTGACAACGGGTCATATATTATCATTGGAGTAATAATATTTTTCTTTAATAGTCCCAATAGCTATAATATTTCTGAACGGGTAACATTTGTAGAGCTGCTGTAGATTTACGAATGGAAATAATTCATTTAGAAAAAATTAAGCGTTTGACAAAATAAATTACTGGAAAATTATACATAATATGATAAAATTGGGGAGTGAGACGATGTGAGAGACGATTAGGTTAAATTATGACAGGGTTTTTGCTACCATTTGTTTTTAATAAGTAGTCTATAATATATCTACGATTCCATAGGGTATATTGTTGAGTTGAAATCGATAACGGCGTATGTTATCCGACAACCAAACGTAGTTAAAACACAAGAAACATTCTTCTTCATGTTACAAACGAATTATGTGGAAAATTATATAGAAATAATAAGTCATTTGTAAACATAAAAGCTCCTTTTTCATGATGTCTTCACCAAAAGAAAATACCTGATAATTTTTTGTCAGTGTAATTGGTAATCAATTTTGTTGATGCAAGGTTAACTGTGCGTTAAATATGGTGAACCTACTTTTACAATACAATAAACTGATGGCGTTGTTTTCATCCATCTAACAAGTGCTGTTTGTTACACCTACATATACAAGCTTCAGATTCGTAGAAACGTAAAATATACTTATTAATATTATTTATATAATTATGCTGTACCGCGCCCCATTAGACTACGACGATTTTTAGGGCAACCAAAAACACTTGAATTTAGTTTATAGTACGTTTTTCTCTTAAAACTTTGGTCCATGTGAATCCGTCTAAAAAATTCACAGGTATAGCAGTAAACTCCACTCACACAAATTAATTAATTATGCGGAACGCAGCGTTTCGAGAGCACGTGGGCTCCCATTGTCAACCGTGTTACCGACTGGACCCACGTGCTCTCGAAACGCTGCGTTCCGAATAATTAATTAATTTGTGTGAGTGGAGTTTACTGCTATACCTGTGAATTGTACATCCACACAGTCCTTGCAATCGTCATTCGTCTAAAAAATGTTTGCTATAATTTCTAGAAATAAGCAATATAAATTTACGTTAAGCTCGTTTATGTCTCGAGGCGAGGTATATGATAATTACTGTACTGATACTGAGTTGAGTTTTACCCGCCGTCTAGCTAAATAAAAGAATCGTACTAAGATGGTTCAGTTACAACTTTTTTCCGTAATCACCAATCATAAAATTAGTTAGTCAAAGTCAGATGCTAATAATTAAAAATTAGTTGAAAATGCGCAGTATCTAATGGGAACGAAAACGTTGAAAAGAAGTTTTTCGTAGTGATAACCAAACGTTACTTTTACATCTTTTAAAAACCTTAAATAAATATTCCGGAAAACGACGCCTCGCTCAGCGTTCAAAGATCGTTTAAACTCAACGTAAATGGAAGTAATCACATTATCTATCCCTATACATAACTTTAACGTGCATTCGTGCAAATTCCGAAAACGGTTTAGCAACCACTACACTGAAACGTTTTTAATTCCCGAAAAATATCAGTCAGGATAGAATTTAAACCGACGACCTCTGCGTTACCGGCGCAACGTGCTACCAACTGTACTACGGGACTGAATGTGAGTGCAAATCGCTTTTAATACCTAGATGTCAGCTGTCGTGGTGCCATTGGTAGCATGTTGCGCCGCTAACACAGTGGTTGTGGGTTCAAATCCTATCTTGACTGATATTATTCAGGAATTTAAAACATGAGTTAAATCCAAGGAAATCGTAATTTTATTATTGAAAATATTATTCTATATATTTATTATAACGATACCAAGCAACGTCGTTTTCTAAGATAATTGATTAAAAAAGACAGTTTTCTAAGGTAATTGAAAGATAAATAATTGAAATTTTTCCACCGTTTAGTAAAAATATGGTTATAAAATCAACATGTTTTTGTAAAGTAGCAATAAGTGCAACTAACGTGTTCCTATTGGATATTTTCTGTAATCGAATATAAGTTCCATAACAATCAGAAAAGAATGAAATTAGTGACAACATCTGAGCTTCTCAATAGAAATTTATATGCTATACCATATAGGAGGCACCCGTAGTCTATTATTACAGGTCTAATTATTACTCTGTAAATAAGTGCATAGCTATGGAGATCTGTCCGAAACAACATTTTCTTGATAGCATCTAAGATATTGTATCTACTACTGTTTGACTTGTTCTCGCAGTTTCGCTTATGTGAATCGTCCGTTTCAACTTACTATCCAACCACATACCTAAATATTTGACGTTACTCACCGCAAAAACTGCCAATATAAAGAGAACGAGATTGGAAATGCGATGTCTGGTGAAATATACAAGGTTACGATTAGCATAAACAATTGCACATTCCTTATTGTTGCAGCGTACTTGAAATATGAACACGGTTTGTCTAAGAAATTTTAATATATTGATCAAGTGATTTCTGTTCGGTATACTAATCGGTTTTACTTTGGAGATGAATAGATCTCTGGTGTATATATTAAAAATGAAAATAGTTAAAACTTCTCCTACAGACTTTCACCGCCGTCACGTCAGGAACAAAAACCTAGTGACACGGCGCAACCCGACAACCGTTACAACTATATTCTCGTACAGAAGTTACTCCCAACCCAATATATTTATTTATTTCAGCCTTACTACTATAGGACGGTTAGCATAAAGATGAATTAGATTTGAGGCAATCGCAGAGGGTACGTTTGACTCCATAACGGTCAATTTTAACGTTTGTAAATCTACGATGTTTTAAGCGTCTTTGAGATCAAGAAACACAGCCAACAAATAATTATTTAATGACGATTGCAAGGACTGTGTGGATGTACAATTCACAGGTATAGCAGTAAACTCCACTCACACAAATTATTTAATTATTCGGAACGCAGCGTTTCGAGAGCACGTGGGTCCAGTCGGTAACACGGTTGACAATGAGAGCCCACGTGCTCTCGAAACGCTGCGTTCCGCATGATTAATTAATTTGTGTCAGTGGCGTTTGCTGCTATACCTGTGAATAGAAGTTGGTGTATCAACAAATTGAAAAGGAAGACTGCATATGTCTCACTAAGCTCACTACACACTCGTTCAAACCTATATCGACGTTCTAAGCTAAATCTTTGATTTCCAGTCCGTCATTCTAAACAATGATACAACGTTTTATAATATCGCGGCCTTCATTATTAATACAAACTTAATAATTAAGTTATGCCTCTAAATTCTTTGCCTTTGTATAAAGATTATACGTACACGTACTATATAGAATTTGGGCGAGAGGATGTGAGAGAGATAACAATATAATTTCGGTAACTTTTGCTTTGACGTTACAAATACATACTGTAGCAGCAATAAACTTACAATTAGTGATCGTTTATCTGAACAGAGTAAATATATGTACATATCATGCGGTATTCCTTACGATTGTAAGAAAGTTATTTTCTTCCGGAAAGAAGTTTAAATATTTTGAATAAGAATGTTTCTTGGATTAAGACATTCTTATTCGAAGATATTTTCCCTGGTTAATGTTTCTCACTCCGTACTTGTAATCAATATTAATTAACAAATGGGTGTCCATTAATCAAAGGATAGCTTGTGAACTTTAGAATCCTGTACCATTTGAGACTCAGGTAAAAATGTTAAACAAGTTAAAACACAATTAACGTACCTGCATTTTGATTAAAACGCTCCGATTCGTGCGCAAGCTAAAAGAAAGAACATCCGACCTCATTACTTTAACGCAGTTTCTCCGCGTTATGGCAGATTAATACCGAAGAATAGATCATATCTTTATTAAAGACTCTTGTAATCATTCTTAAATTAGAATCTATTATAAAGTTACAAGACTAATTAATCAAAAAACCTGAACCGCCACCGGTTATATATTATATTAGCCCTTAAGAATTCTTATATGCGCGAGCAGAATTATACGTTTAATGGTCGCTGCTCTTAAGTGTTTCGATGAAGATTCATGCATGAAAACGTATGATGCACCACAGCGGAGTTCTAATTTTATGCACATCCATTTAGTATGCCACTTAGGGTCTATTTTTTATTAAGGCGGCGAATTATTTATTACCGCCGCTGCTACACGGCGAAAAGGAGATTTGCGTCCGGTACGAGATGGTAAATACGCGCATAATTACCGTAGTTCGGCCTTTGATGTAATATTAACAAACTGGAACAGGCTTGTTTACATATACCATTTATTCTCGTATTCGTATATGTCGGGACAATAAAAAAGTATGTCAGGCAATAATATATCTACATAAATATAGAGAAAGTTATGTATGCGTGCACGTTGTTTACAGATAAATTATTTCATATTCAATACGTATTAATTTGATATAATCTTCTTGTCAAACAAAGAAACGAGCCTTCGTATAGCGATTGTAATTCTTTCTTTTATTAAATTTACAGAAAAAAAAATGCTCTTTGTTTATTTTTTGTTTCTCTCTTCTTTTTGTTCTCTTTTCGTTGTTTATGTATGTTATCTATCAATAAGAAAGCAGTTAAAGACATAAATATTGTTAGTATTTTATAAAGGAAAGAAGGTAATTTTCCGAAGATATAAAACGTTGCGTTGAATTCACAGTATCACACGACTTATATGTGATCATACGGTGTTGACTACGATAAGATAATAGAATGTAAATTTACATAATACCCCTAATGTGATGAATTTTTACGTGCATAGATTGTAATGATATGAAATATTGTCAAATAATTATTAATTAATTTTTCTAAATTTTACTAGTTTACCTATTTCAGATATTTTTATTTTTTTAATTATGGTTGATATTAGAAGTTGGAGGCAAAGTGCCGTTACTACTCCCTCTTTATGAAATTTTAGCACAGTTATTCAATCTGTACAGGTTTCTTTCTAAAGTTTTACAGATATCTACTTTGGGTATTCTTTTATAACTTATTGCCCGCAATTTTCTTGTTAAAAAAAGAAAGAGTTCCTTCAACAACACTTGCAGAGGAGACGTAATCACATTGTATAAATATGCACCGTTACGAAATTATACTTATAATCTTCAAAATTTCTCTTACGACGGAAGGATGGCACGACTGGCAGCATTTAACACATGGGCTGAAAAGTCGCGGGCCTAACAAAGAAAACACGGTTTTTTTGGTTCAAAATTAGCTTTATTCATCAACGTAATCTCCATCAAGAGCAACGCAATCAATCCAGCGCCGCTCTAACATTTCAATACCACTTCTGTAGAACGATTTATCTTTGGTCTCAAAATAGGCCTCAGTTTCAACGATAACCTCTTCATTCGTGCGAAATTTCTTACCAGCGAGCATTTTTTTGAGGTCTGCGAACAGCCTGTACTCGCTGGGAGCCAAATCTGGCGAATACGGTGGATGTGGGAGCAATTCGAAGTTCAATTCATGTAGTTTTGCCATTGTTTTGATTGACTTGTGACACGGTGCGTTGTCTTGGTGAAACAAATTTTTTTCCTTTGCCATATGCGGTCGTTTCTTTGCAATTTCGGCCTTCAAACGCTCCAATAACGCTATATAATATTCACTGTTGATGGTATTTCCTTTCTCAAGATAGTCGATGAATATTACACCACGCACATCCCAAAATACCGAGGCCATAACCTTTCCAGCCGATTGTTGTGCTTTCGGGCGCTTTGGACGAGGTTCACCAGTTGCTGTCCACTCAGATGACGATCGTTTTGATTCCGGAGTGAAGTGATGGATCCATGTTTCATCCACTGTCTCATATCGACGTAAAAATTCCGGTTTGTTACGATTAAACATGGCAAAACACTGCTCAGAATCATCAACACGTTCTTGTTTTTGGTCAACAGTGAGCAAACGCGGCACCCACTTCGAACAGAGCTTTCTCATAGTCAAATGCCCCTGCAATATAAAGCCAATACGTTCTTTTGATATCTTTACGATGTCAGCTAACTCACGCAACTTCACTTTTCGATCATTCAAAACGATTTTGTGGATTTTTTTGATGTTTTCTGGTGTTACCGCCTCATTTGGACGTCGACTGCGTTCTGCATCATCGGTGTCTCTACGACCACGTTTGAAGTCAGCAAATCAACGTTTTGTTGTTGTTTTTGATGGAGCGGAGTCCTCGTAACACTTTTCAAGCCATTGCTTCGCTTGAACGGTTTTCTTTTTCCCATCAAGAAGCAGTGTAAAATTAAAACACGAAATTGTTTTTGATCCATTGTTTTGAAAATAACAAAAGTCGCGTGACTCAGCACAATAACTCACAAACTAATGAATAGAATATCATGAAATTTTAAAAGCTGTCTTTTGAAGGTTAGTACTAACTGAGAGAAAGGTGACTCCAATAAAACTAGCGTCATCTATGTGTCAGGTCCGGGACTTTTCAGCCCATGTGTTACCTTTATAATCTCACTCATATCAAGTATGTGTGTACTGTGTGGCCTACCACATAGGCAAACAAATGCGTTGCTATGGATATAAAAACAAAAAAAAAACATCGTATCAAAAGTTAGACGTGTTGGCATCGTTTCTCCTGAGAATAATTAGTTATTTTCTCATATAATCCTATAATTTTACAAAAATCTTCATTTATATCAAATAATAAGGTGTATTAGCGGATACTACAAATAAAATTTAAAGTTCCGGGCATATATTTTGGAGGCCGAAGACCAGTCCATCTTAAAGGCGAGAAATCACGTGCGAGTGAGTACGATTTCAAAGATTAAAGACGTCGAATCCTCTTAAGTTCTTCAAAATTATTTGTATCTACTGCTCTTATTTTTGTTTCGTAAATTAATTAGAACATTTAAAGATTAGCTAGACAGAGATTGCCTTAGGTTTTCTGTAAAAAACATATTTTTTTATAAAAAATCGGTATATATTTATTAATTTGTCAATATATTTATCTTTTCAACTTTACATTTGGTTATCTTAATTAGAAAACATCACTTAATTTAAAAATAAATTGATCAAAATTTTAAATCAAAGAATCCATTTAAAGAAATTAAAGTTCCCGAGATTTTCCACCACAGAATATATGTCTTCCAAATTTAGTATATTATATATTTGGTAAGTGAAGTTAGATTTAGTTATTTCTAAAAGGGACAGCACTTTCAACTTTATAAGAAGATGCAGGCGCGATTTGGAATAGGGAGCATTTAAGGTAGCTATACGGTCTGGTTTAAACGAAATTCCTTGAATCAACGAATTGCTTGCTTGGATATCAGCAATAAACAAACTTTAAGTGATTAATGACCGAAGTTATTGACTGATATATAAATTTTGTTGAAAGGGTGATCCTTGCTGTTGAATGAGCTATACAAATTGTTGGGTAAATTTAAACAATACTCGCATTCGTTTAGCATAAGCGACCAAAAAAGGATAATTCTGTCGTTACACAATAAGGGTGTACCCGCACTCAAGGGAGTATTATGAATAGCAACCTGAGTTTTATATTTAATTGGATGTTGCCCTGATTATGTTACTTAATGCGTTTCCTTGTTCTTGTTTAATATATTTGTATATCGCATAGAATTTGCCTTTTATTTAGCTACGAGTCCATAATATATTTGATTCGCACATCAATGCATCTAACTGCAACAAAGAACAATTCAAAGATGTGCAAACATATCGCCACAAAATGCTTTTGATAGCATGATAAGACACGTAAACTTGTGCATTGAACAAAGACACATTTTTAATAGTTATTGTGATTCTTTTGTGTTTTTTTTACATTAAAATGTTATTCAAACATCTAAATAACGTCAGTGTGACGCTTAAATCTATCAGAATTATAAAAAAAAAGAATGAAATAAGCTGAGACAACATTTTCAAATTCGATTCCGTACTTTTGTCAATATAACTTTTGCTCTGTCAGTATTAGAGGTGTTGTAAGCGATTAAAGAAAGACAATTCTTATAACAGCGCAAAATTTATTATGAAAACGAAATAATTTCATGGAAAGGTTCAGGCGGTGCATGTTTTGACGACTCTCAATATTCATGTGCGATAAGCGAACGTTGTAATTTAACCCGTCACTTACGAGTACCGCGTAGAAATTGAAATATTACATTTATGTACAACGGCGAATTGTGCCTAATTCTATAATAATCGCAATTATGTGTTTACGTCCTGTAGATTATACCAGAAGGTTTTCTGCGGTTTTATTTGTAGAAAATGATGGAATTTAGTTGTCAAGCCGAGGACGTGGACAATAAATGAAAAACAGATTCATATCTACCTGTGTGTATCCTCATATTTTACGAGATTTTCTCCTACGATTACGAAGTTTATGCCTCTTTGGAGACGGTGGTCGTTTGCGGGAATGTGGTTATTACGTAAGCCCATCACTTGAAGAGACCTTTAAGGAAACGGTAGGGGACACCGGAAGACTGTTTAGATAGCGCGGTTACTACTTTTTATTTGAGATACGCATGAGTGTGTATAAATATTTTTTAAATTAATATTTCCATTTAGTGTGTGAGTTCCCATTGTGCATTTAGGGTAGTGTAGTTGTGATGATTCAAGATCGTCGTCAATAATTTACGATGAAATAATAAACATTTTCTTGGCTTAGTAAAATGAAGTTGCAACAGTTTACGACAGTTGATAACATATTCAACAGTTGGAACTAGAGTAGTATTATATGAAGCAACTGAAATTTAAGTAAGAATATTTTTAATATAAATGTATGTTTAAATATAATTCTGCTATTAATTGCAGATACCTTAAACGTGGAAGAAATAGTGTTCTTACCGAAAGATAACATAGAGTAAGATGGAAACGAGAATGCCAGAATAGACCAAATTTCTATTTAGATGGAATTTGGTTGAATGAGGGCCGTGCAGAAGGTATGGAGTTAAGCAACATTTACATAATGTTATCAATAAAGTAACTGCAAAAACTTGCAGAAGTGCATAAAACCCGTTAACGGAATTATCGATGAAGTTATAGAACCATTTATAATTTCTATTGGAAACGGCAGTGATAGCGATTTATAAAATTAAATGTTGTTATTAACTTGGTCTGTTCTAATTTTAAATAATTGTCACGCATTGCTGTAGTTGTAAAATTTAAGCTATTTTCAACTCCATTGTTTATTATGCATTACCATATATACACATTTATCCATATAATGACGTACTATTTTCAATTCTTCGACCCTGTTCTTACGAAGCTGGATGTGGAGTTCGCGGTTGCCCATGATTGGGCCCCCTTTGTTGGTGAGGACCCGCACCATCCTGCTCTTGATATACTGATTAGTCCCGACCTACCATCAGATCCACTAGATTTTCCATCTAATACTAATTTGCGTTACAATTTCCGGAAGGTGGATGTTCCGGCACTATGTTCGGAACTTGGCGCGGTTGATTGGGATACTTTGTTGGATCATGGCAATGTTGACTGCGCAGTGCAGATATTTTAGAACAGATTGTACACTGTTCCAGATCACTGCGTACCTAAAATCGAATCAACAAATCGACACTATCCGCCTTGGTCCACGGCAAATGTCAAAAGACTTGTAAATATTAAGAAATGGAAAAATACAAGGTTGGATTATTATCTCAATGGCCTTTTGGTCATTTGTTGGTGGTCGGAGGACAAGTTCAAGGATCCCTGGGCGCATGTTCTACAACGAGGAGCAACTAACTGAACCCGAGGCCATCGTTAATAGTTTTGCATGACATTTTTCTAATGCATTTTGGCACATTGATTCCACAAACTGTAAATAATAACTGTTCCTCTTTTGGTGTATCCTCTATTACCAAGGATGAGGTGCTGAACAGTGCTTCAAGGCTTTCTAATGGTTCTAAAGGTTTTCTAGTTGGTGAATGTGCCTCTATCTTTGCGTATCCACTGTGTATATTATACAATTTAATTATTAAAAGTTCCACATTTCCGACAATTTGGAAAACTAGTAAAATAGTGCCAGTGTTTAAGGGAGGTGGCCGGGCTAACATTGCGAATCACAGACCTACAAACGTTTTAGCTAACTTTGTAAAAGTATTTGAACATATTTTAATGTTAAACCATTTCTGTCAATCCATCAACATGGATTTATGTCAGGTAGATCCACAGTAACGAACTTGGCAAATATCACCCAGTATATATCCGGAGTGTTGGACCAGCGAGGACAGGTCGATGTCGTCTATAGTGACTTTGCTAAAGCATTTGACCGTATTAATCACAAATTACTTTGTGCTAAATTGGAAGCTATTGGCTTCTGCCCTGCGTTGGTGAAATTAATTTCATTTTACCTCTCTGGAGGGTGTGGTTACGTTTTTTATAATGGCTATTCGTCCACTCGCTTCAGAATACTATCTGGAGTTCCGCAGGGTTCTAATCTCGGACCACTCTTATTTAACATTTTTCTGAATGATTTGCTAGATAAATTGCCATGTGAGGTTTTAGCTTACGCTGACGATCTTAAAATCTACAATGTTATCGATTCGCTAGTTGATTGCGTTAAGCTGCAGACTTACCTTATTAATGATTGGTGTACTCTGAATGGCATATCTCTAAATATTGGCAAATGTTTAGTAATATCTTAGAACAGACGCTCTAATCCGATCATTTTTAATTACTCTATTGATACTACATTTATTGCAAGAACTGAAAAAGTGAGGGATTTGGGAGTACTTTTTGTGACGAAACTAAGCTTTTCTGATCACATATCTGCTATATATCTTTCTGCATCTAAATCTTTGGGTTTTCTACTAAGAACTTGTCGCGCCTTTCGTGACATCTCAGTGGTAAGGACTCTGTACTATACTCTTGTCCGATTTAAATTGGAATATGCCAACTTAATTTGGTATCCTTACTACACGTATCAGGTCAATTGAACTTGTACAAAAGCGGTTCCTCAAATACCTTAGCTATAAGGCTAACGGTACTTACCCTGATCGTGATTCAGATTATGTAAGATTGCTGCAGCAGCATAATTTTGATTCATTAGAAGATCGTCGCCATAAAAACAGCGCAAGATTTTTATTTAACCTGTTATCTAATGAAATAGATTCACCATCATTATTAGCTTATGTCCATTTCCGAGTACCACCACGTTACACACGATCCCTTGATTTTCTCGTGGCGTGTAGGCACAATATAAATATCGTGGCCAAATCGCCTATATTCCATATGGTCACCAATTTCAACAGAATATACTCGTAGAATATTTGTTTATGTTAGGATTATGTTAATTGTTATGAAATATATTGTACATGTGTGTTTATTTGTAATAGTATTACGCACGAGGCATATACATTGTTTGTATGTCGTCCTGTAAGTGATAGTAATAGTTGGACAAATAAAGATTATTATTATTATTATTAATAAATAAATGAAACATGTGTTTTCCAGACAAATTTATTAAATTTCACGTGTTGCAACTAGTATATTTACCATTCTGTTGTCTTAATTGTAGAATTATCTCTGAAGAATCCATATACAATTTTATTTGGTGCAGATTTTATATTTAAGACAGATCTTCGAATTTAAGTTTATTTCGTATAATTGATTTCACGAATTTATGGGTTGTAATTTGGATTGGAGGTATATTCAGAATCTCTCTCTTTTTGGAGTAAATTATAGTCGAAACAGTAGATATGGAAAATTTCGTTCTATAAGAAAGGTGGCGCAAAATAAAAAGTAGAATGATAATGATTTGTTTGTGATAAAATTACTGAAAGGGGAAACGAGTGAACCTTTATATTGAATACACGCACAACTCGATGGTAATGGTATTGTTTTGCAGGTGGTAGCATGCGTAGGAACCGAGATATAATAAAGACTTAGTTATACGCTCCAAAATTTGCATGCAAAATTAGAACTGTTAAAGGTATCGAAGTTTTAAAATTTTCGAATTTAGATATAAAATTAAGGATTTCGTAACACGTTTGTGTAAAAACCTCATTCGCTATTAGACCAGAACGATTAGACATATACTTTCTCAAAAGTAATATTTTTTGAGAAAAATCAAGAAACACGAAATTGAAACAGTACGTATGGTAGGTGTGTTAACAAAAAAAAAGACTAAAAAACATATTCGACACTGAATGAATAAAATTTTGACGGAAGTCGCATTCGAATACATTTTAGTATAACAGAAACTTTTGATAAACTACTTTTTAATATTACATCCAATAAAAGGGATCCAAGTAAAGCGACAAAAGTACTCGCAACGCTGTTTAGATTTTTCAGTAATCCTTTTTGATCCGTTTCAACATTTTATTATCGACTACAAATATTACACGTCGAAATACAAGTAATTGAATGATAACGGCGATCGAGGACCGGTTGCAGTTGTCAGCAGTGATGTGTTGGCGAAGAATTTGTAGCGCTGTTACCAACGCGGAGTTTGTTCGTAAAAATGTAATTTCGAACTTTCAAAAAAGGTAACAGCCGTTATATCGTAACCACCGACAGGCAACAGGTGTTCGCTTATCGCAATAACTTACCCGTTGACGATTTTCTTTATCCAGTTGGACATTAAAAGTTTTATATGGTCCTTCGAATACACCTACGTACACATCTATACACCACTACGATTGTGCAATGGCAAATGCTAATGCAGCGTAGATAATTTACATCTTTCGCATGGTCGCTGTCCGCCGAAAACTTGTCCCTTTCTTATGGGCACGAACGTATTCCGTATCACAATGCAGAAGGCGGAATTCTAGTGGTCGTGTTTGGATTTATTTGCATCGTCAAAATCGGCGTTACATGAATATAGTTTCCATTTATTTGATTGTATAAGGCGAAGTAGTGGATAATGTAGATATATGAAGGTACGAAGGCGTATAATGCAAGACTTGGGGATATTTATTTACTTCAAAAAACTTAAAATCGAAACAGTACTTTAGTGTTTTAATGACAAGTGTATATTTATAAGCTGGCCTATTTGATTTAAATGATAATGTCATATTAATTTAATATTCTTAGACATTACGACTAGGTATTAAAAGTGACTGGAATCCACATTCAGCCCATTCAGCCATGGTCTAGTTGGTCAGGATGTTCCGCCGATAACGGAGAAGTCGTGGGTTCAAATCTTACCGAGACTGATATTTTTTAAAGTAATTTAAAAACGTTGGTAATTAGGAAGAAAACCGTAATTTTATCGTTACTAACACCAATCAGAGTATCATGTTAATATGACTAATAAGAACTTGCCGTTAATAATATTATGTTTGCCGAGATATTGCGATATAACATATGGGCTGAAAAGTCCCGGGCCTAACACATAGATGACGCTAGTTTTATTGCAGTCACCTTTCTCTCAGTTAGTACTAACCTTCAAAAGACAGCTGTTAAAATTTCATGATATTCTATTCATTAGTTCGTGAGTTATTGTGCTAAGAGTCACGCTACTTTTCTTATTTTCAAAACAATGGATCAAAAACAATTTCGTGTTTTAATTTTACACTGCTTCTTGATGGGAAAAAATACCGTTCAAGCGAAGCAATGGCTTGAAAAGTGTTATCTTCCGCTCCATCAGAAACAACAATAAAACGTTGGTTTGCTGACTTCAAACGTGGTCGTAGAAACGCCGATGATGCAGAACGCAGTGGACGTCCAAATGAGGCGGTAACACCAGAAAACATCAAAGAAATCCACAAAATCGTTTTGAATGATCGAAAAGTGAAGTTGCGTGAGTTAGCTGACATCGTAAAGATATCAGAAGAACGTATTGGCTTTATATTGCATGAGCATTTGACTATGACAAAGCTCTGTTCAAAGTGGGTGCCGCATTTGCTCACTGTTGACCAAAAACAAATACGTATTGATGATTCTGAGCAGTGTTTGACCATGTTTAAACATAACAAACCGGAATTTTTGCGTCGATATGTGACAATGGATGAAACATGGATCCATCACTTCACTCCGGAATCAAAACGATCGTCATCTGAGTGGACAGCAACTGGTGAACCTCGTCCAAAGCGCCCGAAAGCACGACAATCGGCTGGAAAGGTTATAGCCTCGGTATTTTGAGATGTGCGTGGTGTAATATTCATCGACTATCTTGAGAAAGAAAATACCATCAACAGTGAATATTATATAGCGTTATTGTAGCGTTTGAAGGCCGAAATTGCAAAGAAACGACCGCATACGGCAAAGAAAAAACTTTTGTTTCATCAAGACAACGCACCCTGTCACAAATCAATCAAAACAATGGCAAAACTACGTGAATTGAACTTCGAATTGCTCCCACATCCACCGTATTCGCCAGATTTAGCTCCCAGCGACTACTGGCTGTTCGCAGACCTCGCCGGTAAGAAATTTCGCACGAATGAAGAGGTAATCGCTGAAACTGAGGCCTATTTTGAGGCAAAACATAAATCGTTCTACAAAAGTGGTATTGAAATGTTAGAGCGGCGCTGGAATGATACGTTGCTCTTGATGGAGATTACGTTGATGAATAAAGCTAATTTTGAACCAAAAAAACCGTGTTTTATTTGTTAGGCTCGGGACTTTTCAGCTTATGTGTTAATATGAGTAGATGTTACACACCATTCTTACCTTTACGATAAAATAATGTTTCGAACCAGGTAAATACTGTGCATAGGAAAAATCTGCTTTGCATACCTAAACGTCGAAGAAAATCCTTAAAGGCTGCTTTATTTACCTTATTGTTAAAGTAATTAATGTATAGATATCTTTAATTTACCGATTTCGACTATCAAATCTCTGTTCAAACAGAATATCTTTTACAATGACACACTCACTAACGAATGTAAATACAACACAATACGGCCAGATCAGAGAGATACGTGCGCATGCGCGCAACTACGACAACAGCGCTACGGTGACGGTAGAATGAAACGGACAAGCCTCGTATATTGCTGCTTTGACAATTATAAAATTAAATAATTAGTAAGTAGACTAGACTATTCAAAAATGCGTTTCCTCCTGTGATTGTAATTTCTCTGTGACATTCAATTTTTAACGCAAGCTCAATCTATCAAACAGTCAAATTATTTATGTGTGACGCGATAAGATTATATATTTTACTGGTAGGTTTCCTGAAATCAAATGGTCTTCACCCGAGAAACGTCTGGATAATGCTCTGTAACATCTTTTAGAGGACGAATGGCGGTGTAAAAATGGATAAATCACCAGATGTAATACGTTTTATTTAATCGACGCATCAGAATATAATCAGGTTCACTAAATTATACTATAGAAATAATCTTCGTCGCGGTTTTATTACGAGTAGTTCCCAATGTAGGAGCATTAAAAGATGCGGTATTAATTTTACGTCCGCATGGAACCGATTGATTTCTGCAATAATTACTAAATGCAGAAAAAGAACTTGGATTACAATAATCGAGAAGAAGAATAATCTACCGCTTGCTATGTTACAGCAAAAATCGAAGTGAAATCAAGCAGAAGCAATAACTGGATCACATGATATTTTACACACGTTATTACCACAAGTATGTAATTACTGAATATTCTACACAACTTTCGTTACGCACACGTTGTTTCTAAATTGAATTTACTGACACAGATGTAATTAAATGGGATGGAGTATAAAAGGAAAATATTGCTGAATGAAGTATTGATGATATTGAAGGTGAGGGAAATGATGAAGATCCAAAAAAGTCAGCCCAGACAGTACAATAAACATACGATTGATAAAATTACATTCAATTACTCACAGAAAGCTGCAATGCAATATCGGGATACTTTTGCGTAGCACATTTTTTCTTATTATAAGGAGATTATTTTGCCCCAAGTAAAGCGGTTTTAAAGCAAGAAGTTTTCAATAACTACAATACAATTATTGTCTTAGACCAACACAAATATACTCTCTTGACGAGAGGTAAATAAAACATAAGATTTCTTTAAGTAAAAACTGGTTTTTGCTATTAATTCATTCATGGACAACTCGCAGCATGAAGAATACCAATTACAGGCTAGCAGTAATTAAATCGGATATAGCATAATAAACATTGCATTACATAAAATAGATGTATGTCTCAAGTATAATAAATCATGAGAATATAGAAACAGCTTACAGAAATAAATTGTGGAATGTTAGTCCAATAGATAAAGTATTTGAAAGTCAGCCTTTTGAAATTTCTTAAACTAGTATTAAAAATATTTATTTCATGTGGTAGCGTATTATAAGTTTGATATACTCATCTAACACGACCATTTAATCCTAAATGACTAATACGGCGATTTAAATATTAAATAAAATAAAACGTGATACCCACGTGAAGTCAGTCTAAGAAACACACTCCTTTTATTAAATCTTGAGATTTCACATAAGCAAAAGATATCTTACGCGTATATAGATTTGAAGCTTTTACAATGCTTAAAAAAGAATCGCAGGTTGCTATAGCTTGTTATACAGGGTGGTGCAGGGGAACGGGAAATTTTGAACGTTACAGTTGTCAGCACTGTAGAGTCGGCAGTTGTTCGTAACGTCACGCAATTGTTGTGAACGCATTGCCATTTAGTAATCACGGATCGTTGGACTGGTGCGGAACGTGCAGTAGCTGTGAGAGCGTTTTATAAAAATGGTGATAGTGCGACTGCCGCGCAGAGAATATTTCGACAGCATTACCATCTGCGCATGCGATTACAACGTGGGTGCGTAATTTTGAAGAAACAGGATCCATCTTGAAAAAGAAAGCTCAAGGTGGCATTCGAACGGTACGTACCCCAGAGAACATTGAGGCTGTTAGAGCTGCAATCGAGAGAAGTTCTCGCCGCTCCGTTCGACAGCACGCATCTACGCTAGGGATTAAGCGACGGAGCTTACAAAGAATACTGCACGAATTACATTTCCATCCCTATAAGTTGCAGATTGTGCAACAATTACATGAAAGAGACCCAGCGTCACGTATGGAGTTTAGTAGGCAGACATTGGCTAAAATTAACGAGGACGCGAATTTCGTTGGTAACATACGGATATCAGACGAAGCCCATTTCCACCTGAACGGTTTCGTAAACAAACAGAATTTTCGTTATTGGGCCCAGGACAATTCTTGTGAGTTACACCAGTTACCACTACATAGCGATAAGGTCACAATATGGTGTGCTGTATCATGTCATGGTGTTATCGGCCCTTATCTTTTTGCACGTGAGGATGGTAGTGCAGCGACAGTAACATCCGCTCGATATGTTGAAATGCTTCAAACATTCGTTACACCGAGACTGTACGAGCTTAATCTTAACATGGAAAACGCGTCACACACTGCTCGACATTCGATGGCAATCGTCAATTGTTTGGAAGACGCATTATTTCACGTAACGGTGACATTGAATGGCCTGCGAGATCCCCTGATCTTAGTGTGTGCGACTTCTTCCTGTGGGGGTATCTTAAAGCCAAGGTGTACCGTACACGACCTGCAACAATCCATGAACTGAAGGAGAACATTCAACAAGAAATCACTGCCATTCCCCAAGATTTGCTACTGTTAGAGTGTGGACGCCGAATGGGAGGACATCTTTCCGATGTCATCTTTAAAAAGTAACGAGACACTTTTGGACATTTTGATTGTAAAAACATAAATGGCACGCTGCATACAGGCACTTTCGTTAATAAATTACTAGTTTTATGAATTTATTCGTGGAAATGACGTTATTTCAAAATATCCCGTTCCCCTGCGCCACCCTGTACCATAATTTCTCACCAAAAACCATTCCTCAATTCCTGATACATGCCACTTTATTCAAAACATTCCACCATTAACCGTGTAGTTATACATGCGAAGACGTCTGCCATGAATAAAAGTTATTAGAAGGATGGGAAACTGTACCCGCTTCTTTTCGCTATCTGACTTTGCGGACAAATGTTTCTTTCTTTTGGCACTAGTTAGCGCCAGGAATATTCACTTGTATCGTAGGGTTAATTAAGACGATAGAAGCAGCGAGAGTATTACACGTGTTAGCATTAAACTGCTCGAAACAACACTGATGACGCCGGGAAGGCAGAAAGATGTTCGTTGTGTTAGCGGTTTATGTCTCACATATTTCGTGAATTGATTTCATTAATACCACGAGAAAGCTGTATTTACAGCGTTTTTTTTATCTTCGTGTTATTTTCTAGGCATTTTTTTACATGGCAAATACAATTGAATAAAAGTTATCCACTGATTCATCCTCGCGTTTTCGCGCCAACTTAAATTTAGATATGCATGTCCAAACGATACCGTCAAAAATGTAGCAATTTTCAGGGTTTCCTTTTTTAGTGATAAATTAAAATTGGGACTCTAAGTTGCCAATTTGTTTTTTCAAATATTGCTAGCCGACTTTTAATTCAAACGTCGTTTAAACGAAAAATTGTTTTGATAAAAATGTTTACAGATTTTTTAATAATGTATATAAATTCATCGATATCAATCAATAGAGCACCTATAATTGTGTTTTTTGAGATTTAATTCAATAACTTTTTTGTGATTACATTTAGTAAATTATTGTTGTAATAAAGCAATGAATGGGCCTTATTATTCGTATCTAATAAAAGCTTTAGTAACAGTTTAGTTATATTTTTGAACGAAATAACTTATTTATACTTTTACTTTTTTTCCTTGATTAGTTATATACAAAATACACCTGTTTTTTTTTAATCAGTTCGATAGACTGAAGTGAATGAATGAACTAGTGGTAGTAAATTTGAAAAATTTATTCATTCACAGATGCTAACAAATTAATTATCTAATTAATTAATTAAATTATAATATGCTTTTTTAAATAATTTATTATGATTTATTCAACTTTATAGTTTTACACATTCATGCTTAAAATAAGTCTCTTAACAATTTTGTAAATGAACGATTCTAAAAAATATCTAATCATAGAGAAGAATGATTCACCCACCAAATTACAAAAAAATTAACTGCATTATTTAAAAAGAAAACAAGGTGTTAGTCGAGATATGCTGTTCTAAATATACAGAATGGAAAATAAATTACGGAAGAATGATTACTCAAATACTTTGATATAAGCTATAATACAAAATTATAAAGTTATTCGTGCAGTTTATGAAACTTAATAACTAAAATGTCAGACGGAGTGAATGGTATACTCCCAAAAATTATAAAACAATAATATTTCATTATTAATTCTATGCTCAGCACGGCAACTTTCTTAAGGAAGCCATACATCGTATACTCGAGATTGGCGACCCTGGTGTTGTAAGTATTTAAAACAGATTTTCGTACTTTTCTAAATATAATTGTAAGTTGGCAATACGGTTATTGTATAAAAGCAATAAGAATAAGGTGAGAACTTCCAATGCAGAATCAGCTGAATTCGAATCGCAAATTGGATTAAGACGGGGATGCGTATTGAGCCCATTGTTATTCTCTATATTAATAGACGACGCTGTTGAAAAAGGTAAACAAAAAGGAAAAAATATGAAAGTAGGAAACTGGAAAATGAATGCAATTAACGTACAGGAACTAATGTTTGCAGATGATATGGTACTGATAGCACACTCGGAAGAGACATTACAGCAAAACTTGAAGATATACCAAGAAGAACTGACAAAGATAAACATGGAGATAAACACGAGGAAAACAAACACAATGATAATAGCAGCAGAAGAAAGAAAACATAGCATCAAAATCGGGGAAAAAGCATTGGAACAACTACTTAGGAACAATCATTGAAGACAATGGGAGAATAGAGAAAGAGGTAAATGAGAGGATAGGGAAATCCGCAAAAATATATAACATATTGAGAAATTCGTTTCTGGATAAAAAAGAAATACAAAAAAAAATAAAGACAGAGGTGGTAAGGAAAGAGTGGTCGGACCAACATTAACATATGGTAGTGAGTCATGGATAACCACTAATAGAATCAAAAGCAGAGTTACGGCCATGGAAATGAGATTCCTAAGAAGAATAGAAGGAGTAACTAGAAGAGACAGAATCAGAAACACTAAAATCACTAATAGTCTAAATATCAAGCCAATAGAAGAGAGACAACTGGAATGGCTTGGACATCTACGCAGAATGGAAGAAGATCGAATCACAAAGAGGATATTTGAAGCCAAAACAGAGGGCAAGAATAGAATAGGTAGACGCCGAAACACCTGGAAGGAGCAGGTGTATAGAACATTGGAAAAGAGAAGTATGGGATGGATTGAAGCCAAACAACTGGCTCAGAACAGGAACCTGTGGAAGATAAAAATAAGAAAATAAATAGTCCGACACCGCAAGGTATAAAGGACATAGGATTAAAAAAAAAATTATATATATCTGTGTGACTTAGATCCTGGGTGTATATATATTATCCGTACATTCTTTGAAAGTCGAACCCAATACTTCCTTCAACAAAATGTTTCTCAAAATCGTAATTAAACAGCGGACGAACACCATTAGAAAATTCTGAAGGTATATACTCGCTTCAGGCATGAATAGAAAAACTGTTTGTGCTTTGACTTTAATTAAATGTAAAACCAATAAAATGCTGCTCATCAACGCATTACTTACGACAAACCAGTCGAGAAGGATGCGTAAATCTTTCGTATTACTTCTTAAGTTAACATAGCGAAATTCCACTGAATATTCAAAGGTTGTACTTGAAAATAATTTAGTATATTCCATCTGCATAAGAACGATACATCATTCTTTACCATCAATCGGTTGCATTATTGTGTATAGAGCTTTCGCCTGGCTCTTTGAAATATGGAAAATGCGGTGCACCGTGCGCTATTCTTTTTGTTCGCCCCTATCTACGGTATCATGTATGTAGTAGTACAACCGAAGGCAATCCGAAAGGACGCTGCAGATGTGGCTCCGATAAAAGAGATCAGACGTTGCGCCCACGCGTACCCCGGCTCTCTTTCAACCTGAGCTTGAATCACGAGCGCATTCAGAGTCATCGGCATCGTGACCTTGGCTTGACCTCGAGTTGTCAATAGAAAGAACGCACTTCGTCTAACTCAACTCTAACCTCCTCACTCGGCTTTGGATTATGTATTTAAATGCTAATTGTGAATGAAGGCGAAAAGAAATCCAGAAGTCGGAGCGGCGATTTAAACATTGAACGCACCACATTTCGTAGATAATTGTCTATTGGTATGTCCATATGTCTGTGTGCATGCAGCGATAGCTATCTGTGTGAAGCGAATTTTAAATAGATTTTATGCGAACGTAACGATACGTTTACTATCTCACTGTTATGTAACCGGATCAAGTGCGTGTGTGATGCGTAACGCGTACGAGGCGGGTATACTTGTTAGTGTTGGGAAAATAAAAAGTAAAGGTGGCGTGTAATAGGAGTCGCAATAGGAAGCGTTTTCTTAGTTAATTATTGCATGGGAGGCTATGGCTTTAGATATTAGAAACTGTAAGTGTGCATATGCAGCGGCTGCTTGTATTTTCTAAAACTTAAGACGTCTACGTCAAGTGTCCTCGAATATGTGTTGTAATGTAAAACTTTAGATTTCTAAATAAAGTCCAAATACTATTTGCAGTGGGATAATTCTTAAACTTTCCATAAATATTTAAAGGTCAATTGATGGATTAAGTCATTTGTTGATGCATTTCAATTTTCCAAATCGAGGCATTTTCAATTTATATTTGTAACGTAATTAAATTCCGAAAAAATATCGGTCTCGGAGGGGAATTGAAGCCAACATCTTTATGTCTCCGGCATAACGTGCTTTCCTTTACACCACAAGACCATTGATCTCAAGTCGCCTTAAATCCCCCTAGATGTCACGATTGGGGGATTTAAGGAGACTTGAGCTCAATGGTCTTGTGGTGCACGGGAAAGCACGTTATACCGGAGACATAAAGATGTTGGGTTCAATTCCCCTCCGAGACCGATATTTTTTCGGAATTTAATTACGTTCGAAATTGCAAGAAAATTGTAATTTTATCATTTCCAATCCCAAGATGCATATGGTAACTAAGTGGTGTAACAAATTTCGACAAGAAAGTAAATGCAGAGCATGTTGCTGTTGCAACATCAGACGAAGACCATATTAAAAACTACAGTACGAAATCCCAGGTCCAAATGATTCACGTTCGTGTACTATGAATTCAAGTTTTGTATTAATAGGGGAGCACTGATAACACATGGGCTGAAAAGTCCCGGGCCTAACAAAGAAAACACGTTTTTTTTTGGTTCAAAATTACCTTCGAATTGTTCCCACATCCACCGTATTCGCCAGATTTGGCTCCCAGCGACTACAGGCTGTTCGGAGACCTCAAAAAAAAATGCTCGCCGGTAAGAAATTTCGCACGAATGAAGAGGTTATCGCTGGAACTGAGGCCTATTTTGAGGCAAAAGATAAATCGTTCTACAAAAGTGGTATTGAAATGTTAGAGCGGCGCTGGAATGATTGCGTTGTTCTTGATGAAGATTACGTTGATGAATAAGGCTAATTTTGAACAAAAAAAAAACGTGTTTTCTTTGTTAGGCTCGGGACTTTTCAGCCCATTTGCATTTCATTGTTACACTCTTGAAAACGAATGACATCATTAGCAAAAACGATTACGAAAACGTATTATAAAAGGTCTTCTTTATTTTAAATTTCACCTATCCCAATCAACAGATATCGAATATAAATTCTGATTTATCAAAGGATGTCAAATTATTCCACAGTCTAGTTTTGATGTTCACGGGTCAATGAAGACGAGCGCGCCATATTCTTCATGGGATTTTTACGTGGTCACCGCGGTATTCCAAAAAACAATTGTTATAAAATTTGATCGTCACGTGCTGTTGTTTTCTTTCATCTTCTTTCCACATTGCCAATATATTAAGGGAGCACTACATTTAATATATTTGCTTGAAGTTCGAATTGAGAGGTGCATCTTTGCCATGTTTAGCATGATGTGCATACAGTCGCTACCTAACTACAGCTGAATGACATAAATATCTAAAATTAAGTTTACATATTTAACACCTAGGTACTATTACCGCATTTAAGTAAGAGAATTATTTTACACATTATCCGAACTTTCTTATAGATTCATGAAAAATGTTGGGGTTCATTTTGTCAATACACTCCAGTAGACGTCAGTTTTCTTGCTTAAACCAGATTTTTAAAGTGGGCGTGTATGAATCCACGTAGAATTTATCTTAGAAATACAGTAATATTCGTGTAACACTTTCAAAACGAGAATGGCGAATACATATGGCCACAGCTGTACATATATTTATAATGTTCGTCTTTGTATTTTGTCTCATCGTACAATCATACAGAAGAAGGGACGTTATGTGCGCATATGCGCGTATATACGGAGAAACTATTGACTACACGATAGTGCAAATGGGATTAGAGGAGATTTATGCGTTCTGTAACGCAAGACTGATCATGAAGGGATAATTTAAATATTTTCTAATCTGCTTCGAATATGCATGCAAGTACACGCACGTGGCCTTGGACGTAATCTAAATAATGAACGTACAATAATTTACGTAATTAAAAAAATATTTTTAATAAACGCAGTTGTCTATGGGAAGGATGATATATTGAATTCCAGATAATACTCTTAGGGTCATAAAACGAAACTTGACGTTTACGATCTTAAAACGTACATACCTACAAGAGCAAACTGATGTAGGTTTGATCGTTTATTACTCTCTGTGTTTATAGTACTACGAATGACAGTTTTATTTTCGTAATTTATAATCCCTGCAAAGATAGTGGTTGTAACGGGCAACTAGGTAACACCTGCTACTGTAATTTCTGAAAACTTAAAAACAGAACAAAGATCCAAATTTGGAAAAGTGCGCGAGAAAAGATAATGCACTTTACAACGACCAACTTATGATTATTATTTCTTTTCTAAATAAGGCGTTTTTACGCAGATGTAAATTGGTTGGTCACAGTTGTTTCGACATGAAATCTTTAAGGTGCGCGAGAAAATACTACGACCCATATAATGAACATATTGAATTGCATTACGTATAGTATGTATACTTATGTCAATGTATAACCTCATATTTCGGAATAATTGTGTACTACCTTTGGTGCGTTCCCTGTTCGTACAGTCTCATTTGGTACCACCCAAAAACGTAACCTGTTTTATTTCCATTTCATTCCGTCTTCCGTCGAATACGTAATTATCGGTAGCATGAACTTTTTCAAGTAACACTCAACACTTGCAACTAACTAACAGAGATAGCGCGATAATTTACGCATGCGCGTCATCCGTTGGTATTAGTATTATTACGATTCCTTTTCATTTCAAACTTGGATTACCGGAAAGAGGAATGTCACAGATTTCAAACATCGGCCTGACACATAGATGGCGCTACTAGTTATTGAGTTATAGTTCGAGTCTTGGAACATATTTGTCGTATTGCGCAGCAACTATCTTATTAAAACTGAACGAGAAATTGTTAGATGTCACTGCTGAATACAATCTCGTGTTTGACAAAAAGTGTTTTATTTACGCCTTGTAGAAATTGCACATCGGCTTTGGGTGATTTTCATGCCAATAGCTTTATGTTTTGTTTGCTTTAATTGTAGGTCCATTGTTTTTTGAAGAAATTCAAATAACGGTTACAGTTACGGATTAATGTTATTTGGTGTGTCACAGAATTTTTGTGTAAAAATTGAGTACCGTAACAAAAATAAGGTTTTCAATAACTTGGAAACGATTTCAAAGCAATACTTTCTTTTGAATAACCTTATATAAAGTGTTACTAAAACTAACTAGAGAACTACCAAGGGCAAGTGCACCAGGTTGGCAACGCCAGATTTAATTTTGTAAGACTATAATATTGCCTGCGTTGACTTGGTAAAACTTCATTCTTATTATGTTTAGTTGTCAAAAATGAATGTCTTATGTAAAGGTTATGTTAGCATAGTTTGTATTCATAACCTTTATAATTAAATTTCATGTATTGTATTCAATTCCATCGCTGAAGTGATAACTTTTTTTTAAGAAAAACGAAATACTGATGATTATTAAATTTACTAACTTGATATAGATAGATAGATAGATAAATACTAACCATACAATTGAGAGAATTAGAAATTGCAAAAATATAAATATGTAAGTATACGCGCCGTACGCTACAAGCATTTATATAACGCTTCGCTGCACTTTTGATAAGACGACGTTTTTAATATCGGCTATGTAGATCTAGTCTCACATTGTACGTAGTGTAATGTATTCGCCGTTTATGTCATTTTACTTCTGAAAGGAACTAATGGAGCAACAATATATTCCCATTATTTGTGTAACGTTTACTCGCACAACCTAAAGTAAAGAAATGTGTATTATATTTCATTGTTTATGCGCTTTTCGTGTATTCTTGCGAATCTAGGTTGTGTATTATTCTTACGCGCTTTTTAAATCTTCATGGGACACTTATATACGCGTAATTGGACATTTTGTAAACTTTATTACTACAGATATGATTTCGTTGCTTAATACAATCAAGATTTTTTAAAGTAATAAAATAAAAATAGTTGATTTCCTATTACACGCCGTAATTATATTATTATTGAAAACATGGAATTCAAAATGATGTACTTAATTCTACTAAAGATAGTTTTTATTTCGCAAGTAGGGTCATCTATTGCAATAGAAGTTTGATAATGTAGTTTCTATTTTGTTTGTTAATTTATTAAACATTTTCTATTGTAGTAATTTGTTTTTAGAAAAAAAGTTTAATATCCTCGAACAGGACAAATAAAACCATTCAGCAAAGCTTTTTTGCACCTTGTTCTGATCGAGTACAGTTTTTCGTTTCATTGTAACTGCGAATGAATGTGTGGGAATACGTTAACCGAGATTCGTAAACTTGCGTTTTTTTTTCCGAACGAGCAATACATAGATTCGCTTTGCACTGTTATAATGTACAGTGTTATAGTTAAAGGTTTAATGACCAGCTCACGAATCAACCTACAAGTTCTTAATTACAACCAACGTCCACTTACTAATAAACGCTCTTTGATAACATAGACTTAGGCGTTAGTGTGTGAATTTTTTTATTATATTTTCTATAACAATAGATAATTGCAGCCTTGAGTTTTTTATTTGTATATTTCGTTCTTGTGTGGCACGTTTTTCCATTACGTAGTTTTGAATATAAAATGATTTTACGATTGGTACACTACCTATGTATACATGGACGTCCTTCCTCTATTTCACAGGACCTTACGAAATTATAATTAAATTCACATTATGTGTTTGCTAATGTAAGTATTCTTATTTAGCATTGTTTAATTAGCAGCAAGAGTAATCTACACATTTAACATACTCCAGTGGGTGTAACATGGCCTTACGGTTAACCGGTGTTATGCAAGCGTTATAACTTAAGATTTTCTTGTATTTAACGTGTGAAATTGTAGTTAAATAATAATTAATAAATTCGTTATTTAAGTCGTAAGTTTCCACGGTGACTGTGATAAATTATTTCGGGATATCTGAGTTGAATCCATGTCGTCTTTGTATTATTATTATTATTATGAAATTTTCGAGGAGCAACGGTAGTGGACGAAATATCGGCAATAAGACGGTTTCAACCCAGAAGTGATGAAGAGATTCACAAATTTCTTATTTTATGTATTTTCAATAATGAATGAGCAAAATGTATTCCAGAAAACTGAGATTAAATTCAGGAATTACTATTCCAAAACCTTCGTGATAGTGTTATCCGCCAATAAAATTTATTATCACTGTAGAGTTTATTGCCGGAAAAATGGCAATGGTGAGAAATTATAGAACTTTAAATAAACCTAAACGGGCAGCAGTAGAAATTGTTAAAAGAACTGGTAAGGTAACTTGAAACTGAATTGGACCAGGAATGGAAGCGTAAGTCAAATTAAGAAGCTTCACCAAAGAAGATGTTCTTCTCCGATTGACAGTCATGCTTTCAATCTCGTTCCAACCACAAATAATGGTAATAAGCGAAAACGTAACATAAAACCACGGAATAGACGAATGGGGAGTGTTATCCCTATCCAGAGATATAGTGCCAATTGGAGTTGCGGTACAGTGTTGAAATAAACCGATACAAAATAGTCGAGTGTTTCAATTTAATTAACAAGGTTGTAAGCAAATTCCTACAAGGTAAGTATCAAAATTTCTCGGTCTGACACTGATGCAGGTTAAAATTGCAACACATGGGCTGAAAAGTCCCGGGCCTAACAGGTAGATGACGCTAGTTTTATTGCAGTCACCTTTATCTCAGTTAGTACTAACCTTCAAAAAACAGCTGTTAAAATTCCATGATATTCTATTCATTAGTTTGTGAGTTATTGTGCTAAGAGTCACGCTACTTTTCTTATTTTCAAAACAATGGATCAAAAACAATTTCGTGTTTTAATTTTACACTGCTTCTTGATGGGAAAAAAATACCGTTCAAGCGAAGTGTTATGCGGACTCCGCTCCATCAGAAACAACAATAAAACGTTGGTTTGATGACTTTAAACGTGTAGAGATACCGATGATGCAGAACGCAATGGACGTCCAAATGAGGCGGTAACACCAGAAAACATCAAAAAAATCCAGAAAATCGTTTTGAATGATCGAAAAGTGAAGTTGCGTGAGTTAGCTGACATCGTAAAGATATCAAAAGAACAATTGCCATATGCGGTCGTTTCTTTGCAATTTCGGCCCTCAAACGCTCCAATAACGCTATACAATATTCACTGTTGATGGTATTTCCTTTCTCAAGATAGTCGATGAATATTACACCACGCACATCCCAAAATACTGAGGCCATAACCTTTCCAGCCGATTGTTGTGCTTTCGGGCGCTTTGGACGAGGTTCACCAGTTGCTGTCCACTCAGGTGACGATCGTTTTGATTCCGGAGTGAAGTGATGGATCCATGTTTCATCCATTGTCACATATCGACGCAAAAATTCCGGTTTGTTACGTTTAAACATGGCCAAACACTGCTCAGAATCATCAACACGTTCTTCTTTTTGGTCAATAGTGAGCAAACACGGCACCCACTTTGAACAGAGCTTTCTCATAGTCAAATGCTCATGCAATATAAAGCCAATACGTTCTTTTGATATCTTTACGATGCCAGCTAACTCACGCAACTTCACTTTTCGATTATTCAGAACGATTTTGTGGATCTTTTTGATGTTTCCTGGTGTTACCGCCTCATTTGGACGTCCACTACGTTCTGCATCATCGGTGTCTCTACGACCACGTTCGAAGTCAGCAAACCAACGTTTTATTGTTGTTTCTGATGGAGCGGAGTCCCCATAACACTTTTCAAGCCATTGCTTCGCTTGAACGGTATTTTTTCCCATCAAGAAGCAGTGTAAAATTAAAACACGAAATTGTTTTAAATAACTACAGAACGGTGCGCTGACTTTTCTGTGAGGTTACCGCAAGCTCAGCTGTACTTTTTCGCGGTTCTCTTAACACTTCGCGCACAAGCACCCTTTTACTTCCTTCAGAAGGTCCGGCGCGACCTGGTCTCGGCTCCGCTGTTGTTTTTTCCTTGCGTTTAAATTGTGTAATCACACGGTTAACTGTGTGGAGAACGGAATATTAAAAAATTTATATAAAATCTGGCCAACGATGCGACCCCGGGTGAAGTCGCTAATATCACTCAAACCTTGTAAGCGAGGCATAGTTGTAACGATACTAAACTATGACGAATTCCTTCCGATACATCTACCCGTACCCTAATGACAAGTGAAAGTTCTTAATTCGTTCTTAGAATTTAGCTGTTTACATATTTATACCGCTTTACCTGGTGTCTATTTTATTCATCCTAGTGTATGTCCCACTAAGCTCTGACCATCAACTAAGGTATGGATAAATTTTATAAGTTTCAATTTAATGCAGATGATTATTTTAAGTTTAAGATTTCAGCATTTTCAAAACAATGAATGGAACGTACTTGTAATTTTTTCTTCGAAGAATTCTACGAATCCAAAGCATTACAAAGTACTACGTTTTATGCATGTCTTTAATAGCGAATACCGTGCAAGAACGCCTGCAATGCATGTGAGCAGTTGATCATATTTTATGACATGAATAATAATCTACACACTGCCTATTAAACATATTCTTTCAGCAAAAGTAATAATTTATTGAGACGTTTCTGCAATGATCCTTCATTATTAATTACAGTATTTACAGGGTTCAAAGCGCTTAGCGCAGACTTGCACCTTTGTATCGAATAAATTTTAACTGAGTCTCGAGGAAAAATTCACATCCGGAGCTACCCATTCATTCACGGTTTTATTATCACGACGGACATCGAATACTATATTCTATTGACTAACCTTCTATTTTATTTCACAGTGTACGTCAGGTTCGTCAATATTAAATTTCAGATACCAGTTTATTTTACACTTCATCTAGCATTCCAACCATTCAAAAAAAAAAACAACATTATCTCCTTTTTTGATAATATTTTAATTGTTTATTAATAAAAGTTATAGCCGAATAAACATAATAAAAGAACCAGAAGAACAAAGCAAAAATAATTGGGCAGATATTAAGTTTATTGCATTTTACTTTACATTTCACTACTTGACGCTAATTTTCGTTATGGATAGTAGTTCATATAAAAAACAAAAGCTAAGCAGCAATCACATTCTATCATATGCTCCGTTGAGTAGTGTCACTTTCGTTAGTGTCTATAAAAAGACTCTCCCAATCACAATAAAAAGTCGTAGCTTCGATGCTTTGAGGAGGAGGAGCTTCTCAAGCAAGGAATTTGACAACAGCATAGTACTCAATTTTCATGTACTTCTAACATCGTGATGAACAAGTTGTAGTAATCAGGAAACTAATTATCATGAAATCTATTCCCTCTTTTACCAAGGCTAATAAGATTTGAACCAAAGTAACACATGGGGTGAAAAGTCCCGGGCCTAACAAAGAAAACACGTTTTTTTGGTTCAAAATTAGCTTTATTCATCAACGTAATCTCCATGAAGAGTAACGCAATCATTCCAGCGCCGCTCTAACATTTCAATACCACTTTTGTAGAACGATTTATCTTTTGCCTCAAAATAGGCCTCAGTTTCAGCGATAACCTCTTCATTCGTGCGAAATTTCTTACCGGCGAGCAATTGTTGTTTCATCAAGACAACGCACCGTGTCACAAGTCAATCAAAACAATGGCAAAACTACACGAATTGAACTTCGAATTGCTCCCACATCCACCGTATTCGCCAGATTTGGCTCCCGGCGACTACTGGCTGTTCGCGGACCTCGAAAAAATCGCTGAAGCTGAGGCCTATTTTGAGGCAAAAGATAAATCGTTCTACAAAAGTGGTATTGAAACGTTAGAGCGGCGCTGGAATGATTGCGTTGCTCTTGATGGAGATTACGTTGATGAATGCAGCTAATTTTGAAACAAAAGAAACCGTGTTTTCTTTGTTAGGGCCGGGACTTTTCAGCCCATGTGTTATGTTTTGCTAGTGTAAAATATACTTGCTGGCTAATACCAAGTGTCATATCAAATTGAATTTGTCCGAATGTGTTGGCACATTACTGGACATGTACTAGGAAAAATTATACACACAGAGGACACAAAAGGGCATTAAGGGCAAGTAGATGAAGGTTTCGAAAATAGTAATAATGAAAATAATAAATGAAAATGAAACTACTTACGTGCGTCGGTGTATATGGCATCCTTGTTTATCTGGAACAAATAAACGGATTAAATTTTCAATCAACTTCAATATTTTTAATTGATTTGTATATTCAAAGAAAGTGATAACAGCGGTTTTTACTTAATTAGTCGAGTCTTACTGAAATTCAGATATAAATTAACTCTGCAACAAATCTAATGCTGACGTGAATTTATACATTAAAACGCAGCACAGTTTATGTTCTAAGATTCGTAATCTAGACCGCCCACCTTTAATAAATAATAATATACCAACATAATTCCTGACATCCAAGTCGAAACTCGATAAGAGAGAGTTTTTAGATTTTTTAAGCGACTATGCAACTGATGGCGGAGTTAGCATTTGATGCACTACGAATATGACATGGTTACCTAGATTAAATGATTATTCTGAGGTTCCTACTACTGCGAAAGATTCCCCAAACACGTTTATAATGTTGTTGGGCACAAGATATTAAATTGCGCAGGCCAAATCGTCACCTCCATATTTAATAGCCAATAAAAGACCCCAAACGTGTACTGGTGAAACCACAAAAACAGAATATTAACCATGTTATAAAGGTTCGAAGCTTCGATAATCCAAGTGTTAATGTTTACGACTGATAGCGCACCTGATAAGCTTTGAGCTGCTCTTTTGCTTAAACCTACTTTCCCTAAAGTGTTATATGTAACATGTAAACTATATGCGTTACAACTAGCAGTCGAAACTCTTGTGCCTAGATGTAAATCGAGTGGTAGCATAGACTGAAGCAGTATTCATCAAATCCCCCAAACGAGTTTTACAATTTCACGAGGGTTTCCTAATCTTCCACAGCCCCATTCCAAACGTGGTTGGAAGCTGTATTCTATTATTTTCAATATTTCTTTCTACTGCATATGCTGATACTACAACTTGTACAAGAAGCTGTTACTATCAAACCAAGTCAATTGAAATTGAAATTGCTTTCACTCCCAAGTAATAATGAATGCCATCGCAGCATTAAAAAGGGCATTATTACCATTAATCAAACCCCTGCAAATTCTAGATAGTGCACAAAGAATGACATAAATCTTAAGTAACGAGGATAGTGATTGGCTTGCAGCAAAATTTAATAACGTATTAGAAAAAAATACAGATTTGGGTACACTAAACAGGTTTTTAATAGCAGTACTGCTACCGATACATACATGTGGTTTAAAGACCATTACAATTATGTATACATTACATACATAACATATTGTTAAGGACTTAACATTGTTTTTGTGTTTTATCCACTTTTTTTACTACTTTATGTATTTTATATGATTTTATCTTCTTTGCAACCGTATGGGTTAGCATTATCACCGGATTTTCATTTAGAATATTACTTTATTTTCATCTTTATCATTTATTTATTTTGCTCTCTGTAGAATATATCGAATTTTATTTTAATATGTATGTACATTACGCATTGTATATGTATGCAAGCCGGCCATTCACATTACTCTAGCTAAAAGTGCCTAATTTAAAAATCATTCAGTGCAACGTCGTCGAACAAATAATGGGAGTTTTCTTAATATTTAATATATACAAGCACAGGCAGTCGACTCTTGGTCACCTTTCGTCGTAACGTTTACAGTAACGTCGTCGGACGAATATTGGAAGTTTCTAATAGTTTCATGTTTTGGCGGAAATCGTCGAGGACGTTGTCGTCTATACATTTATTTCTGGCGGGAGTCATTCTGGTAAGGTTGTCGGATCGCATGTATAGATTTCTCTATTAAGTACAAATCCTCGACTTTCTATTATCGTACGTCGAGGCTACTGTGTCCGTTGTCGTCTATACATTTATTTAGTCTTCTGTTAAGTTTGTGTCGGGATTCATTTTGGTAAGGTTCTCGGCGCGTATATATAGACATCTTCTACAAGTACGATCACTCCGCTTCTTGTTGACGGTCGTTGCGGCCGCAGCGCCCGTTGTCTTTTATTCGTTCGTTCGGTCCTTTGTCGTATCGGGACTTAGAAATTTTTTCATTTAGTTGTTAGTCGTAGCGGACGAGTTTCACGGACCATTTTTCTATATGTAATGTCGGCTTCATCGCTCTGTTTTCCTTGTCGGCGCGCATTTCGCACATTTGCTGGCTACTGGCTTTTTCCCTTCTTTGGGGCGCAGTAGCAGAGAGCTAAAGATTGCACATAGCGTATTATTTCAAACGAGAACGCCTGGGTAGCTGTCACATTACTTTTGTTTTGAGATCGGCTATTATCGCTACTGTCGCCCTCGACCAGGCGTTCAAGCTCTAAGAGATAGGGTGGGTTCCCCTATAAATGTGTAAATAACGAACGTATTTGGTTCAAGTACAAATACAAGCCAATGATACAGGGCCAAGTCCCTTAGGTAAATTTAAAACAAGACAAACGTATTAGGCTCCCGGAAAGGGACATATAAATAAGCATAGGTTGCGAGGTGCGCTTATAAATTTAAGAAATAAATAGGTTTGGCTCCCCTATAAAAAGGTAGTAGTGCATGCAAACAGATAGATGCCTCTAACAAAACTTCTGCGGAAACATATAAGAATTTAACATTTTAAACACAATTAAAACACAGCTTTGCAACGTACATGCTGAGACGGTATTTTATATTGCTACCAAAGGAAAACATACATATACACATGCTAATGTACATTACATGTATAAGAGAGCTCAAGTAACTGCAATTATTGCTAATATATATATATATTACGTACATCGTAACTGTATATAGGCCAAAGTGGAAACCGTGTACACATTTTATTTTTTAAATATATTTTTTTGCGCATGCGCATTGAATTTCACCGTACAACCTTTCATCTAGTAAATAAGCGAACATACTCTACAAGTAAGTATTGGTCAAGTAATTCAGGAATTTACGAGCAGGCTACAGCGGCGCTGTTCTTCAAACCAGGAGAACGTAACACACATGAAACTGTTATTTTTGTTTCATAAACGTATTTATTCGAAACTGTGAATAAAGATCAGCGAAATGACAGTGGAAGACGTACGAATGTTTAGTCGGATATAGTGCGGATTTTAACGTTTATTGGGTGTTTTTCGATATGTATTGTGTTACTCATAGGTTATAACTCGTAAATCGTTCCTTAAAACAAGTTATATATTTGCCGGTCGGACGCTTATGATCAGGAACTATGGTTTACGAACCTTACTCATACCATTGACTCTAACTAGGAACCAAGTAAGAAAATCATTGGTTACAATCTACCAATTTGGATTTCTAAACGCTTAGCTTAAGATTATGTTATTTATGTAATAGCATATAAATATGTAAGTATACGCGCCGTACGTTACAAGCTTTATATTAGCTTTGAATACTGCTAGTTGGTTCCATTTACATAACGCTTCGTTGCACTTTTGATAAGACGACATTTTTAATATCGGCTATGTAGATCTAGTCTCACATTGTACGTAGTGTAATGTATTCGCCGTTTATGTCATTTTACTTCTGAAAGGAACTAATGGAGCAACAATATATTCCCATTATTTGTGTAGCGTTTACTTGCACAAGCTAAAGTGAAGAAACGTGTATTTCATTTCATTGTTTATGCGCTTTTCGTGTATTCTTGCGAATCTAGGTTGTGTATTATTCTTACGCGCTTTTGAAATCCTCATGGGACACTCTTATGTACGCGTAATTGGACATTTTGTAAACTTTATTACTACAGATATGATTTCGTTGCTTAATACAATCAAGATCTCTTAAAGTAATAAAATAAAAATAGTTGATTTCCTATTACACGTCGTAATCATACCTATTACAGAATCCTTGGACTTTAGTACAAATTATTGCAGTTGGTAAGGATTTATTGAATATGTAAAGAGTTTCAATCGTCGAAGATGAAGAGGTATTGCAATAGATTTCCCCAATATACACTAATTTAGTAACGCGCTGTATAATTCGAAGATAATTTTCCAATTTTACTAGTGCATGCATGTGGTAGATTTTTCTTGTCTACTTTAATATCTCGAGATAAGTTATTTTAAATTTTTATAGTCCGTTTTCTATAGCACATATATTCAAAAAGTAATCATCGATAAATGCTCAGTAAATTATCCGTAATCCATAAAAACAACGTGCACTCAACGTAAAATTCACTCAAGTTGAATGTAACATCTAAGGTTAATTCGACATGATATTAAATTATCCTTGCAGCACACCGAGAAATAACGAGCTATATATAGTAATATATGTCGACGAAATTATATGGTAGTTTTACGTGCTGAAGTATTTATAAGTTCCTTTAGTGTGTTACCAGTAACACAGATATAATTTAGATCCTTTTTGCGTTCTTTGTGCTACTATCTTTGTAAGTAAAATTGAGTTACGGCGTACTTTGAAGACTTTCGGATAGTACACTAACAATATTCGTGTTATTACGTCGGCGATTTAACGTGCGTTTTACATTTTTGCAAAGTGTGATCAGCTCATTTTAAGTATCCGCTGACTTGCAGAAGGGTTTAAAAGCAATTACCATGGGAGCTTTAAAATGGTATGTTTAGTAAAAGTAAGCGCGTATTTTATGATTACAACATAGATGTACACTAGCGCTCAAAAGTGCTTAGGCACCCCTGTTTTCATGGATTATTCATATAGTATTATGTTTACCAAAAAAACATTATAATAAAATGAAATACGCATTTAAAATGTAGTTCAGTAAGATAAATGTCCATTATATCGCATAAGGTTTACTATCATTTACCTGCACTTGGTCGGATTATCATAAACTGTTTATTGCAATTACAACAACAATCCCTCTGAATTTACTGGGTAAATTTAGTCATCTGTTAGATTGTGGGTAATAATGTTTAAATTACCTTCCTAGAAGATTATAGTGAAATCTGTAACCTATGGTCAGTTGCAGTGTGGTATTTACTCTATTCACGTCGTGAGCGAAATATCGCGACAATTTTTTAAGATGCCTCCGCGAAGAGAAATCAGTACGGAAACACGTGCGCTTATAATAGCTTACCATAAAAGTGGCATAAGTAATCGACAATTTGCCAAAAAAATGAAAATACACCACGCTACGGTTGACTATAACGTAAGAAAATATCGGGAAACTGGCAGTTTTCTTCATAAAAGACGGAGTGGAAGGCCAAAAGCGACAACATCTGCAGATGATCGCAGAATAGTGGTTACCAGCAAGTTAAATAGACGCAAAACAGCCCTGGAAATCATCGCAGAATTAAATGTTGGTCGCCAAAAACTAATCAGTGTTTCTACAGTCAAACGCCGCCTACAGAAAGCCGGGCTCCATGGACGTATTGCGATGAAAAAGCCATTACTACGCAAAGAAAACAAGCAAAAGCGACTTAAGTGGGCTCGTGAACACCAACACTGGACCATAGAAGAGTGGAACAACGTCCTATGGACGGATGAGTCCAAATTTGAGCTGTTCGGAACCCGAAGAAGATCTGTGGGTGAACGTGCCAGAGAAGAGTGTATTGCTGCTACCGTGAAGCATGGTGGAGGTTCTATCATCATTTGGGGCTGTTTTGCTGACACTAGTGGACATTGTGAAAATTGACGGTATAGGTTACCGCGAAATTTTGGAGAACCACGCAATACCTTCCGGAATTCGACTTTTGGATCAAAATTTTATCTTCTAGCAAGATAATGACCCGAAACAATCCTCTAAATTATGTAAAGACTATTTACGCCATTTATATGAGGAAGGAACTCTCAAAATTACGAAATGGCCTCCCCAGAACCCCGACTTGAATCCAATCGAGTTACTATGGGAAGAACTAAATCGGGAAGTACGGAAATCGGCCCCGACATCAGCTACTGACGTGTGGAACAAATAGAAATCGAGTTGGACCTCAATAACACAAGAAACTCTGGCAAAAGTTATTGCGAGAATGCCTCGATTGTGTGCTGCGAATATTAAAGCAAGAGGAGCTCACATAGTTGAAAGCAAAATTTAAATTAAACGTTTTGGTTTTCATATTTATTTAATATATTTTTATTCATGTACGTGTAAGAAACTCTGGCAAAACTTATTGCGAGAATGCCTCGATTGTGTGCTGCAGTTATTAAATTAAGAGGAGGTCACGTTCGTCACAGTAACTGGACGACAAATTTTTGCGGTGAAATACGGCGGTGTGAACATCATGGTGTGGGGCGCGATATGGTATGGTGGAAGATCGCAATTAGTAATCTGCAACGGAAATATAAATGCGACAAAATATATCCAAATATTAACAGAAGGACTACTACCGATATTCTACAACGCCATTTTATCTAAAGAAGACGCCACTTTTATGGAGGATGGAGCACCCTGTCACAAAGCAAGAATAACAACCACATGGAAAGAGGAACGGGGGATTCGGATTTTACCATGGCCAGGCCAATCACCAGACATGAATCCGATACAGAATGTTTGGCACATAATCCAGACAAATATGGCGAAACGACCCCGAAAACGCAACAATAAGGAAGAACTCGTGGCAGCTGTTACAGAAGAGTGGTTAAATATTCCAGAAGACACCATTAATCATTTAATAGATTCTATGCCACGACGAGTCGCAGCATTTAACGCAGGTAAAGGTGGATCGATAAAATATTAGTCTAATTTAAAAATTTTAAAATATTTCGTGTATATAACGAGAATAGTATTTTTTTTTAATTAGTAGGTGTCTATTTTATTCTGTCACCCTAGTGTACATATGATTCATAAAATTCTATTCTTCTTCCGTGAATGGGAGTGTATATGCATGAATTTTAAATGTAAACATTTTTCTTGACGTATTTTTCTAATTATTCGGCCCCTCCAAGTTGTTCTTTGCCCTGCACTGTAACTTGCCTCACTTTGCCGAGTCTAGTTATAATATATTTACAGACAGTACGAGATCTAAGTTTTAAATTGATTTGAACTCACAGGTTGGTCTGGCGGTGAAGACGCTCCACCAGCAAGGGAGAGGACGTGGATTCAAAGCCTACCGGGACTGACTTTTTCAGAAAAACATTTTTAAAAACGTTTGGTAATAACAAGAAAATTGAAATTTGTCATTACGAATTTGGCAACCGATGTTCATTAGTACTAACTTAATTTTAAATTACCGGAAGCTGTTCGAACTTGAATGGTCGTTTTCATCCGTTTAATTTGAAAAATAAAAACGTTCTGATAACCGCGAATTTCGGAATTCGGAATATTCTCGTTACCTGTCGCTACTGTACATATTTGAGTCTATTACAGTTGCTGTACAGTGGATACCAAAAAATATCAAGTGATAACGTGACAAATGCGATAAATATACCATCATTTAATTTATTTTTGTGGCATTTTACACTTAAAGCACTGTTGGGGCCCGCTATTGTTGCGGTAATAAAAAATCCTATTGTTCTTTTTTTGGCGATTATCACGCATAACATTTTGTGACCAGCCATACTTCTTCGCGTCCATTATTTGTAACGAGGACACCTAAGGCTTGCTTCATTATTTTAAATCAATTACGAAATGTGAGCCACCATTATCTTCTCTTCGTTACGCCAGTGACTATTGTAGTGAGACAAGATATTATTGTGAATAGTATTATACGCTGCTCATATAATTCGCTATTAGTTCTGCAAGTACTTTCACTACCTCTCCGTACTTGTACGTATACGTTTATTTTTACTCGGATATTCGAAGCATAGTCCTACGATCTCATATGATTGATATTATTGCCTACCGTAAGAATTGCAAATCGGTTATAATAGACGATAATTGTAAAAGAAACTATACAATATAAACCGCTAATTGCTGTTAGTTATGGTTGGTTATACCTTCTGAGCACTAATTTTTTTATAATTGTTCGTTTAGCAGCGTGTGCAATGTAAGATATAAGTGCGAGATTTTAAGAAATTTAACGTTATAATTTGATAAATGATGGTGGGTTATTTACGATCATTGTATTTTCGACAATTTAAAACAGAAGTAAAAGTTATTAACTGTTACTGTTACAAAATGAATCATTTCTTTAAAATACACACGTGCTTTATATTAACAATAAATAAATGAAAGGAGGTGTTGTTAAGGACTTAACATTGTTTTTGCGTTTTCTGTAAGAGTTTTAAATTTCTAAGGAAGTGTATTTTGTTTTAACCATGTTTCTTTTACTACTTTATGTATTTGGTATGATTTTATCTTCTTTGCAACCGTATGCCAAAAGTGTCCAAAAGGGGTTACGTCAGATTGAAAGATATTAGAGGACGATTCCGACCGACTGGGAACACGCCGAACCTAACGAACTCCAGAATCTTTTGTTTTCCATACACATACCATGTGGAAAGTACAAGCAATACTTAATCTTACAGTAAATTCCCGTAAAAATAACTTAATTTAGTATAATATTACTATATCGTTATTATATATCAAGCTCAAATATTAAGCTGGCAATAATCTAGTTAGGGGGTTACACTCAGACCGCCCCGAGTGACACAAAACCATCCCACATTCCTACATAAAGTAATCGTAAAATTAACGTTAGCCTTACTTTATCATATACCAGAGGGGGTCCAGAAGTTCGTGGAATGAAAGGGTCTTAAATAAAATAATACAATATAATCAGGCCTAAGCACAATACATTTATTAGATCTATGAATTAATTTTTCTAAACCATCGGAAAAATATTTTTTATCTTTCGCCTCAAAATGGGCCAAAGTTGCCTCCTTTACCTCATTGTCGTCGGAAAACTTCCACGTAAGTCTTTTCTTAAATTGGGGAACAAATTAAAATCACTAGGTGCCAGGTCCGGACTGTAGGGTGGATGGACTATTGATTGAAAGCCATGCTTGTGCAGAGTAGCCACCGCAACTTTGCTCTTGTGAACCGGCGCATTGTCTTGCAAGAGCAACACAACCTTGGTCAATTTTCCTCGACGTTCTTCCTTGATGGCCTCCTTTAATTTTTCTAATATCGCTGCGTAATATTCTCCGGTTATGCTCCAAGGTTTTTCTTTGTAATCAATCAATAATATCCCCTCACAATCCCAAAAAACAGTAGCCATCAACTTTCCAGCCGATTCTGATACTTTGAATTTCTTTGGCGGTGGTGTCCCCTTTCTATGCAATTGCATGGACTCCTGTTTGGCTCAAAGTGATGAACCCATGTTTCATCTCCGGTAATAACACGATCTAAAATCTGTGCAGGTTTGTCTCCACACAGCTCCAAAAATTGTTTGGACGCACGGACTCGCTGCTGTTTCCGCAGCAGCGTGAGCATTCTCGGTACCCATCTTGCACTGACTTTTGTCATACCCAGGTGGTCATGTAGGATACGCCAAATGGTGGTATCTGATACTCCAACTAATGCAGATAATTGTCTTTTCTTGGGCATTTTGCAGTAGAAATTTTTGCATTTTTTCGACGATGTCTGATGTGGTGGCCTCAACTGCCCGTCCTGAGCGGGGGTCGTCTTCAATCGATTCCCGACCATGTTTAAAAAGACCATGCCACTTATAAATCATTGATTTACTAGGGCACTGTTACCCATAAACGGTTTCCATTTCATTCAATATGGTTTGAGCGTTCTTTCCTTGCTTTGTAAGGAACTTTATCACAGTACGGTGTTCAATTTCCTCCATAGTTTCAGTTTTCTTCCGGATTGACTTGTTTAGCAGAATCACAATAATTCAAATTGGAAAGTAATAGAGTGTCACGTAGCAGTAACTCAATTGTTTGATTTAATACATTCTGTATGTAAAGAATGTTTTTAATATTCTATCATCGTTCGTCGAGGTTACTTATAAATAAGCACAGCACCGAGGTGCGCTTATAAAATTAACAAGTAAATACGAACATTTCTATCCATCAGTGTAAAATCCAGTTTGTCAAACACGATTGTGGATGATTTAGAAGGATCCTGTTTTAATAAGTGAGACTGACTGTGATTTACTAAGACATCCAATGACGATTGCAAGGACTGTGTGGATGTACAATTCACACAAATTAATTAATTATGCGGAACGCAGCGTTTCGAGAGCACGTGGGCTCCCATTGTCAACCGTGTTACCGACTGAGTCGACTCAAACGCTGCGTTCCGCATAATTAATTAATTTGTGTGAGTGGTGTTTACTGCTATACCTGTAAGACATCCACATTCATCTGAATATTTTTTAAGGCTTTATTAAATTTATTAGGGGAAAATAATTAGTGTTTTAAATTATTATAAAGATTTGATGTATATGTTATATATAGCAAAAAGAATTGAACCTAGAATAGATCCTTGAGTGACTCCACTAGATGGTAACATTGTGTTCGATATATTATTGCCAATTTCTTATTTCTATAGTAGAAAATGTACGTATTTGAAAAAACTTTGTATTCAGAATTTACGAGCAAGCTACAGCGGCGCTGTTCTTCAAAGCAGAAGAGCGTAACAGGTGTTATTATAGAATTATGCCCAAAGCCTGGTTATTTTTGGCGTTTGTATGAGGGCGGTGAATTTGATAACATTTTGTTCGTTAGTTGATACTATTTAGTCAATAAGGAATAGTGGTAAAGTACACATCGTATTTTCTGTGTGAAAGGAAAATTAAGAAGTACCTTTTTGTCCTTAAAATAAATGTTTATATTATTCCCTTTATCTATCAGTCTTCATTAAATTATTACACTGAATAGATTTCTGTATCGATTTTGAAAATTGCTCACTGAGATAATGCATGTGGGCGATAGTCAGGGTCGTAGTTTAAATGCCACGCGAACCTTGTGTCTAAATAAGAACTATTAAGATTTAAACGCTTCCGAATAGATACTCAATTATATGCTAAAAATTGCGAATAAATTTTATTCATCGGCAATGAGAACCCACGCAGATATTAGAATAGCAAAAATTTATGTGACTAGTCGAAATTTGCTTCGTTACATATTAATTATGCACTAAAGAAGTAGGGACACAACTGAATCTAATAAAGTTCAACTGTAATTATAGCCTATTTCGTGACTGGAAGTTGTGAAAATCGCTGTTTGTGTTGCTCGAATGGAAAATATTCGTTTGATATATAGATTTTATTTGTATTGGTATTAAAATACAAATCATGCAAATTAACGGTATATGTACGCTTGCAAACATCGTAAAGTTCACAACTTCTAAATAAAGCGATTATAATGTTATAAATTTTTCAGATTTCTGGCTTTATCCAGAGAAATTCTTCGAAAATATATTCATTGTTCTATGATTTTATAATGAATTAATAGTATCATTCAGTAAGATTAAAGGTATTAGAAATTTTTGTTTGCTCGGGGTCCTATCTGGAATTATATCCATTTTACTTAGGGATTAGGTAATTAGTCGAAGATTCAGGAAAGAGGACGACTTATAACGGAATGTAGCCAAGATATTATTGTTCCTTAATGACAGTTTATTCACCTGCAGGTTTTAGAGTCAATAAAAGATTCCCATTTAACTTCTTGTGTTTTTGAGTTTTTGTTTTCGAATTGCCTTATTGGGGCAATGGCGAATTCACCAATCACGCGTGAAAAAAATTATGAAATTTCATGAAGAATCCAAAATTGCGAAAAAATCGAGTTCTTGGTTTTTTAAAAGAGCATTTTCGAAATTGCAACAAACATTCTTGTAAATTTTGCTAGAGAATCATTTTTTCCCCCTATTATCGAAATTGGAAAAGTACGCGGAGAATGAACAATCGCTTCTTGACAAAATTTGACGCCTTCTTGCAAGAAGAAATAAAGTTTTACGGAGTGGTTCTTCGTTGTATTCCTGGCCCTTCTTTTACTACCGGGGTATGACCATCGACTTTAAGGATGCTTCAGTGATACTTAAACGTCGAAAAACCTGGCACCTAAGCCGAATTGGCTTTTGCAACATCAATGAAGCTAAGACAAAGTAGTGATAAAGCTTCTAGACGAAATAACACAACAATCCGTTCACGATCGAAGCGAATTTTAATTCATTGGAGGACTCCACAAGAACAATAATCAAGTTATTCATTAGAAGAAGCCGTGGCACTTCCAGTTTCTGCAAATTTTACTGGGGAACAGTACAACACATTAAGAAGTGGAGCTAACCAGTACGGGCACGATTCGTATCTACTATATTACACTGTTCTAAAAAGGAAGAAACTTTTTTATTTACCACAAATTTTATTCTCCGAAAGAAAATGCGAAGTAGCCCTGCAAAATTTATAGTGTATTTCGCTCGAGGCACGAGATGATTCATGGACCTTGCATCACTATATTTTCGTGAAGGAAATTTTCAACAAGTCAACGACGTTGTTATTTTTAAGTACCCATCGCCGACACGTGTACGAGATTGTAGAATACTGCGCATGATTCAAGTAAACAAAATTTTTCGGAATCGACAAGAGAAACACGGTATCGGTGTGGTTTTTTACCTTTATCTTTCGATGTGGTCTCCTCGAAGACCAATACACTTTTTCGAACGGTGCTCCAGTCCCTTCAAGTTGTCGGAAAAGTAGGATGTTTCGAGGTCTGCAAAATAGCAAAATAATTTCCGTGACAGTTTTCCCAGCCATCCAGAAGTGTTAACACCGCACGAAATTCGATTTTATCCATTTTTGCGAAATCGCCCGACTTGCTACACAAAACAGACTCTTAAACAGCAATTATTGACAGTAGACGTCTGAAATTTTGGAGGAGTTACCCTTGCCGAACAATGAATCCACTTCAACGTTTATGCGCCATCTCTTGCCGATTCCGGAAACATTTCACGTCGCCCTCGTAAATAATGTGCTTGCGAGTCCTCTCAACTTAAAAATAATTTTTACGCATTTTAGCCATAGCTATTTCTTAGAAAAGAAACAAAGTTTACGTCTCTACCCTATTCGTAATTGCAGGGACTCTTTTTTTTAATTAAAATTATTATAATTTTTTGTCGAATTGCATCGTGAGTGTCGGTAGATGGTAAATAAATGTAGGTAACTGTAATCTAAAATGTACGAAAAATAAACTACAAGTATTGAATATAAGCAAAAATTTAAAGTGAATGTAATGAAAGATTTACAATAAAAAAATCAATGTACTCTATTACATAGAACGTAATTATAGTACGTTAAAGTAAGGTGATCAGATTATGAATACGAGTAGTGTACATAGGAACCTACTAAGTATTTTGCGGAGACATAATACAATGATTTTTGCACACCACATGTATGTATATATTAATTTTATAGTTAGAAGATAAACGAAAGAATTTATCATAAATAAATAATTATGAATAGGTTATGATTTCGACATTAAATTATTATCAGAAATTATCAGATTTCACGGTGTAATTATAAATAATTAGCGTAAATATTTAATTTAACCAAGACTATACTGCGCACAGAATATACTAAAACAGATGAGACTTGTACTAATGTTAATATAAACCTACTTTCGACAACTAAAATAAGAAAGCGAATAATGTGAACCAACGCAAGAAAATAATAATAATAATATGTTTGTGTTTTCGTATCTCAAAATTCTTCATGTCAGCAAATACATTAGCCAATACTTGCATATACGAGGGGAGGTCCAGAAGTTCGTGGAATGGAGGAGATGGAGTGGGGATAGGGGCGCTCGCTAGGTGTCATTCTGATTGGCGACTCACCATTAGCATATACGTTAAGTTGCAGCCCTATAGCGTCAGTCGTTTACGAACTGAAACTATGGAGGAAATTGAACACCTTGCTGTGATAAAGTTCCTTACACAGCAAGGAAGGAACGCTCGAACCATATTGAATGAAATGGAAACCGTTTATTGGGAACAGTACCCTAGTAAATCAATGATTTATAAGTGGCATGGTCTTTTTAAACATGGTCGGGAGTCGATTGAAGACGACCCCCGCTCAGGACGGCCAGTTGAGACCACCACATCAGACATCGTCGAAAAAGTGGAAAAAATTTCTACTGCAAGATGCCCGTTTGAAGAAAAAACAATTATCTGCATTAGTTGGAGTATCAGATACCACCATTTTGCGTATCCTACATGACAACCTGGGTATGACAAAAGTCAGTGCAAGATGGGTACCGAGAATGCTCACGCCGCTGCAGAAACAGCAGCGCGTCTGTGCGTCCAAATAATTTTTGGAGCTGTGCGGGGACAAACCTGCACCGATTTTGGAGCGGATTGTTACCGGAGACGAAACATGGGTTCATCATTTTGAGCCTGAGTCCAAACAGGAGTCCATGCAATGGCATAAAAAGGGGACACCACCGCCAAAGAAATTCAAAGTGTCAGAATCGGCTGGAAAGTTGATGGCTACTGCTTTTTCGGATTGTGAGGGGATATTATTGATTCACAGGTATAGCAGTAAACTCCACTCACACAAATTAATTAATTATGCCGTCGGTAACACGGTTGACAATGGGAGCCCACGTGCTCCCGAAACGCTGCGTTCCGCATAATTAATTAATTTGTGTGAGTGGAGTTTACTGCTATACCTGTGAATTGTACATCCACACAGTCCTTGCAATCGTCATTTGATATTATTGATTGATTAGAAAGAAAAAGGTAGGAGCACATCCGGAGAATATTACGCAGCGATATTAGAAAAATTAAAGGAGGCCATCAAGGAAGAACGTCGAGGAAAATTGACCGAGGGTGTGTTGCTCTTGCAGGATAATGCGCCGGTTCACAAGAGCAAAGTTTCAATGGCTACTCTGCACAAGAATGGCTTTCAATCAATAGTCCATCCACCCTACAGTCCGGACCAGGCACCTGGTGATTTTCATTTGTTCCCAAATTTAAGAAAAGACTTACGTGGAAGAAAGTTTTCCGATGATAATGAGGTAAAGGAGGCAACTTTGGCCCATTTTGAGGCGAAAGATAAAAAATTTTTCTGATGGTTTAGAAAAATTAATTCATAGATCTAATAAATGTATTGTGCTTGAGGGTGATTATATTGAAAAGGAAAATAGATTTATTGTTTTATTTTATTTAAAACCCTTTCATTCCACGAACTTCTGGACCTCCCCTCGTATATACCCTTTCGCGCTTTTATTAAGGAAAGAAATAAGTTTAAAAGTATACGACGTAACGTCAATGAAGAAAATTACAGGTTACCGATACTGCGGGGTATCACTAACAGTGAGATTGGAAATTTTTTAAATTCTCTCCGAGATTCCTTGATTTCTATAAAACTTGTTTTTCTGAACAACGTCGTCGAATACAAACCGTCGGCGTATACATTATTACTTCGAAAGTGTTTTTAAATCACGTTATTGTATGGGAGTCCGCTTCAGTTAAAAATAATCTTACTTTCCGATGATGTAAGAAGAATCCACTGGTGAAAGCTCTTTGGAGAATCAGCGGTTGATGATAAAGTTCATCTGTCATTATTTAAAAACGAAGATCAGTTGTGCAATACTTAGCGCGCGAGTATTCGGGATATAAACACACACCCACCTGTGTATGAATACACATAAAAATATTAATATGCATCGGAATAACCGTTACTTCCAAATGGATATGTCCTTATATTTGACTAATATGTAAAGTATGTATAATAATAGCTTTAAGTAGATATAACTATGTGACAGAAGTTGTAGGTTGCAGTGTATCAAACCTTTTAAGAAACTGCTTACAGTGTTGAAAAAGAAACGCCTTTGCTTAACTAAATGACAGATATCGCATATATGGGTGGAGCTTCTTTCTAAAATAGATGTGCCCCGGATTAGTTCTTTTATTAATTAATACAGATATTCATAAAAACAAAATGATTTGTTGTAGTAATTGTAGAATGTGGAAAACTGTTATTCATCTTTTGGAGTTACCAAACGTTGAGTTGGTTGTACTATCTCCGAGTGTATAGTATCCATATTGGTTCGGACACCCAGTAAAATGTAAATTCTACTAGAAGGTAATATAATTGGTTTTATATGTAAATAACATTTACACCTGTGGGACATTTTACGAGAGGAATGGACTAATATACCAAATAAAGTCCTTGAAAAACTAGTGGAGCGGATGCCTCGGATTGTGAAAGCTAATGCTCCCTCAAAAGGGAGTGTCTTTGATGAATGGAATGTTTAAGAAGTTTTTGTTTATTTTTCGTTAGAATACAATCAACGTTTTAAGTTTTGGAAAAATGAGTTTGAATATTTTCTCGTTTTTCTTTTTAACTTATTTGCGTGTGCGAACTAATATGGGCGGTAGTGTACATATATACTACATACCTTTTGGTTATCTAGGCTAACAGAATAATTGACGACTATAATCAACTGATGTGGAAATGTTAAAAACTGTAAAAGCTGTAAAAGCACCAACCTATTTTCTGGCGCCTGGTAAGATGTAAAAAATTTGCAATAGACAAACTAGAATTTGCCAAAAATTAGCACTAGAATAATATGCAAAAAATCGGAAATCGGATTACACTGTTGAGCATAATTATAGCGACTAATCCCACAATATCTTAGAGATAATTTTATAGTAATAATTGCTAAGGTATTTTTTCCGTGAACATGTCGGTCTTCGGTGAGAAGCGTAGAAACAGAAAGATTGTAGATAGGCCTGCCAAATCATGTCGGCAAACCAGAACGTTGTATTACTGCTAGAGTTACTAAAAAAACGTCTGTTTGCTGTGGAGCTACACAATCTTATAAAAACATTTCCCGACCGAACACATTATGGTGCAAAAATAATATGTTCACCAATATGGGACCAATTTCATTGTAAAAGTACATAAGTTATAACGATTTTTTTCTTAGATTAATTATTCTAGCAATTTCATAGAGACTGTTTCCGGTAACCTTCAACCAACAGCCAATTCTAGCGCTCTGGAGAACTTGGTTACAAGCACCACTTTATTGTTTTTCAACAAATAGTGGTTTCAATTTCTCAATTTAATTCTAAACAGGCAGCAGTTATTCAAGAAACATTTTAAGGTACAGTCCTGCAAAAAATTCACAATTTCAAAGTAGTTGGGGCTACAACAAAATTGTGAAATTCTTAATTTTTGTTAGTGGAGTTACTGCAAATAGACGATCTGCACTTACAGTTGAACACCTTAAGAGAAAAAAAAAACATCGTGTTATAGAAAACTAGTGCTTCTTCGGATTCCTTACCGAACTTCAAAGATCATTTTCTGTGGAAAGGTCATTTTCTTTGTACAAGGTGTCTCAAAAGTCCTTTTTTAAAATAAAAAGAATGTAGTAAAGTAATGGCCAGGTTTAATGAATAAATGTTTATTTCTTTTATTAAAATACAGCTTTTAGGAATTAACTTCTTAAACATTTTTTCTTCTAAATGTGTACCGATACTTTGCTGGCACTATGCAGAATATAGAATATAATGTCTCTAGAATACTGAAATGGAAAACAGATTACTTTCCACACGAGTTTGTATGTAACACATGGGCTGAAAAGTCCCGGGCCTAACAAAGAAAAGACGTTTTTTTTGGTTCAAAATTAGCTTTATTCATCAACGTAATCTCCATCAAGAGCAACGCAATCATTCCAGCGCCGCTCTAACATTTCAATACCACTTTTGTAGAACGATTTATCTTTTGCCTCAAAATAGGCCTCAGTTTCAGCGATAACCTCCTCATTCGCGCGAAATTTCTTACCGGCGAGCATTTTTTTGAGGTATGCGAACAGCCAGTAGTCGCTGGGAGCCAAATCTGGCGAATACGGTGGATATGGGAAAATTCGAAGTTCAATTCATGTAGTTTTGCCATTGTCTTGATTGACTTGTGACCCGGTGCGTTGTCTTGATGAAACAAAATTTTTTTCTTTGCCATATGCGGTCGTTTCTTTGCAATTTCGGTCTTCAAACGCTCCAATAACGCTATATAATATTCACTGTTGATGATATTTCCTTTCTCAAGATAGTCGATGAATATTACACCACGCCCATCCCAAAATACCGAGGCCATAACCTTTCTAGCCGATTGTTGTGCTTCCGGGCGCTTTGGTTGCTGTCCACTCAGATGACGATCGTTTTGATTCCGGAGTGAAGTGATGGATCCATGTTTCATCCATTGTTACATATCGACGCAAAAATTCCGGTTTGTTACGTTTAAACATGGCCAAACACTGCTCAGAATCATCAAAACGTTCTTGTTTTTGGGCAACAGTGAGCAAACGCGCACTTTGAACAGAGCTTTCTCATAGTCCAATGCTCGTGCAATATAAAGCCAATACGTTCTTTTGATATCCTTACGATGTCAGCTAACTCACGCAACTGCACTTTTCGATCATTCGAAACGATTTTGTGGATTTTTTTGATGTTTTCTGGTGTTACCGCCTCATTTGGACGTCCACTGCGTTCTGCACCATCGGTGTCTCTACGACCACGTTTGAAGTCGGCAAACCAACGTTTTATTGTTGTTTCTGATGGAGCGGAGTCCCCATAACACTTTTCAAGCCGTTGCTTCGCTCGAACGGTATTTTTTCCCATCAAATAGCAGTGTAAAATTAAAACACGAAATTGTTTTTGATCCATTGTTTTGAAAATAACAAAAGTAGCGTGACTCTTAGCACAATAACTCACAAACTAATGAATAGAATATCGTGAAATTTGAACAGCTGTCTTTTGAAGGTTAGTACTAACTGAGAGAAAGGTGACTGCAATAAAACTAGCGTCATCTATGTGTTAGGCCGGGACTTTTCAGCCCATGTGTTACTAAAAAATATCTACATCGTCAACCTAAAGATATATCATGACATATCGTATTCTAATCAATATAGATTAGTGTTTAACGAACAGAATTATTTTTAACACTAATTACCATTCTTTTACTTTTTCTCTGGGTATTAATTTTTATTTGCGATTTAATACTCAATTAAAAAGTCGAAGTCATATAGAAAAAGATTGCATTTTGCTGATAAATCCAATTTTATGTAATCTTCTTAGAAAATAACATGACTTCATTTGTATAATATTCGCATGATATTTGCATAATCCTTAATCAGAATGAGTTGAGTTCACTGCAGTTGATCAATTTCATAGAATATCTACGAGAAATTTCCGATGGTGTGAACCTTTAGCCACAGTTACAATTGCCACATACTCTTTTGATTGCGTGTTTAATTGTGCAAATTCTTAACATTTAATACTAAATGAAAGTTACTTTGAATCCTTAACCTTACGTAACGCAAAGTTGGTCGTCTATTGGTACGTTATGTAGAGGTAGTAGATTAAAAAGTCATAATTATGACACGATAACGGTTGCAGGAATTAAACTACCACGAACGCTACCGCAGACAGGCGACAATGTGAATAGCAGTAATGTGCTGTCACATATTATCTGCACCTACATATTCACGTTAAAGAACAATTACGTGGGGAGATTAGCGAAGCGCGTCAAGAGATAGAAAATATGAATGAATTGCTTTATCTACGGAGGTAGGTCGATAATAGAAAACAGATAATATGTTATACCTTTTGTAATTATTGATTTTTACATAAGTAGTTATTGTTTGTCAATAATATCTAAAATAAAATATTGAGTCTTAATGTTGAAAGTAAAATGTGTGTTAGAAGGACAAACATAAAGGAAGTTCAATATAAGTTTGATGTACTGCGTAATCAAAGTACAGTTTGTAATGAAACGAACGCCTAAAATATACACTCGTTAATCATTAAAGTAAGACCACTTCGAACAATTTAAAAAATCTAACCTATTCTAAATACGAGGGGAGGTCCAGAAGTTCATTGATATGCACTTACTTCGTAGTATCTGAACATGTGTTGCTGGGACTAACATTGCTTTACATCTACATGGAGAAACAAGTTAAGCGACCTTTCTCGTATCTAGCGGTTTAAAAGGTATGAAACCATAAGATCTAATTACCTTCTTGCTGGTGATCTAGTTCCGATATAATACGATTTTGATCAACTCATAAAAGACCGTACTGCGCGGGCATTTGGTGAACCTTAACATAAAAGAGGAGCTCTAGCACAGTACACGGACAGATTAAAAATCGAAGAATTCGGAACCGGTATAGACATCAATGGCTGTAATTTCCACCTGAAGATCTTTATGGGACTCCAAACTAACTTTACACTTTGCAGCTGTGCGTCAGATAAATCCTTGAGAAAGAACTTCAGGATGCAACAGTATTACAGATAGTCAAGCAGCACTGAAGTATCTACAACCCTATACATTTGAACGTGACTGCATTTGCGATATCAAAATCACATCCAAAATTTTTGATTGAGTCAAAGCCCTGTTGTGGTCCACGAAAAAGCCTCCTAGAGCAGGTAACTAAGAAATGGAGGGCACATCAAAGGACCTGGAACTAGGTAAAATATCTTGGATAAAATAATGAGAAGCCATTCATTTCCTCCTCGTTAATTACAGTAAAAACATTGCTATCTTGTGGCAATGGGCGCTTCGGATTATTGTAATAATTCAGATAGGATATGTAGTCCTAAAATACCACTTGTACAAACTTAGGAAAGTTAAAGATTAACTCTGTCGTCTATGTCAGGGACACCAAGAAACAGCAGAATGCACAGCATGCATATGAGTTGTCATCAATCAATGTTGACACGAATTCTTCAAAGGAGAGTATCCAACACCCTCTGAAATAAAGCATAACGATCCTGGACTAGTGCTAAGGGTTCTTAAAAGTCTTGTACTATTCTAACCTCACTAAGGGTATTGTTAGAATAGATCTTTTAAGTCGTCGAGACAATACGTACTAATATCTAAGCCCATCATTAATAATAATAGTAATAAATGCGTAAACTGAGATACTTTCTTTTTCAAATTCTCTAGAATTATCTAACTAATACGAATAGTTTTTTTTCTGTTCGTATTAGTCGTAGAAAGATGGCAAGCACTTCTATAATATTCCTTTTAAAATTTGGAGAATTCGATATTCATAATGCCGTGGATTTATAATTTACAAAGAATTGTACCTCACGATTTTGCCCCATTAACGTTTGTTGTCTAAATACTGTTCACGGTATTTCTGTTCGTGATTTTCGACCAGCAGATAAGTGCTTAGCGTTTCGCGATGCCGCCGGGGACGCTCAAGGTTACATTTTAATCATCGTGACGAGTAAATAAACCGTCTACGGTGGTATTCTGGTTCGGTTCTATCGAAATATCGGCGCATTTTGATGAACTATCGAGAAATGAATATCTAATTAGAGAGGTAGCGGTAAATTCTATAAATAGAACGCGGCACGTTAGCCGCGTGTGAAGTTGGTTTTGCATATTGAAACGGAAGTTATGAAGGAAGCCTTGTCTTGATTGCATAACCTACAAGACACCGACCTGCATTGTTCCGAGCTTTTTTTGGGCAAAACTGTGAACCATAACGGAACTGGACGATTTTTAACATGCGTCGTGACTTACTCGTACTTGGGATTATCGTTGAAAATCGATTATGGTACAAGATCGTATAGTGTCTGATGTCAGAGTAGCTATACGACTTTATAGGAATAGTGCAACGATAATATGCTACGGTATCCTGTTCCAGAAATAGCGTCGACAAAGTAAATACTAGTTTTATTAGAAAATTGTATGCTTGTATTAATTAAAGCTATTATATAGAAACGATTTAGATATTACGAGAGCTTTTTCGTAGTAATTTAAAAGCTGAGTGGGTTGAGATATACCATTGTCCCTATTGTTATCAACATTGAGTAATAGGATTGTGTGTTTATAACCTTCAATTTTCTCTATTTGAACTGCATTGTTTAATGGATTTCTGAACTTAACTATAGCCAGTTAGGTAGTTATAAAGCCATAAGCAGACCTGAGCACTTTGTACATTTTAAAATAATCAATTTTTTAAAAACAAATTTTCGCAATTATGATTCTCTCTAAGTTTTCTTCAGGTTAAAAGCAGCTTTAAATATATATCTTTAATTTACTTTTGATTAGTATGACAGTAGCAGCAATACACTAGGGTGACAGAATAAAATAGACACCTACTAATCACAGGTATAGCAGTAAACTCCACTCACACAAATTAATTAATTATGCGGAACGCAGCGTTTCGAGAGCTCGCGGGCTCCCATTGTCAACCGTGTTACCGACTAATTAATTAATTAATTAATTTGTGTGAGTGGAGTTTACTGCTATACCTGTGAATTGTACATCCACACAGTCCTTGCAATCGTCATTACCTACTAATTAAAAAAAAGATTCTATTCTCGTTATATATACAAAATATTTTAAAATTTTTAAATTAGACTAATATTTTGTCGATCCACCTTTACTTGCGTGAAGTGCTGCGAGTCGTCGTGGCGTAGAATCTATTAAATGATTAATGGTGTCTTCTGGAATATTTAACCACTCTTCTGTAACAGCTGCCACGAGTTCTTCCTTATTGCTGGGTTTTTGGGGTCGTTTCGCCGTATTTGCCTGGATTATGTGCCAAACATTCTCTATCGGATTCACGTCTGGTGATTGGCCTGGCCATGGTAAAATCCGAATCCCCTGTTCCTCTTTCCATGTGGTTGTTGCTCTTGCTTTGTGGCAGGGTGCTCCATTCTCCAGAAAAGTGGCGTCTTCTTTAGATAAAATGGCGTTGTTGAATATCGGTAGTAGTCCTTCTGTTAATATTTGGATATATTTTGCCGCATTTATATTCCCGTCGCAGATTACTAATTGCGATCTTCCACCGTACCATATCGCGCCCCACACCATGATGTTCACACCGCCGTATTTCACCGTCTGATGCAAAAATTTATCGTCCAGTTGTTGTGATGAACGTCCTCATACCCACGTACGACCATATCACTGAATTGGCGGTATCTGCTTTCGTCTGAAAAAATGACAGAGCGCCAAAACTCTTCGGGCTTCGTTCGCATTTCGATTGCCCAAGCCATTCGGCGCCGTTTTTGAAACGCCGTAAGGAGAGGTTTTTTTCTTTGCCACCCTCTTATACATCCGCACACTGTGAAGGTATCGCAGAACGGTGCGCTGACTTTTCTGTGAAGTTGCCGCAAGCTCAGCTGTACTTTTTCGCTGTTCTCTAACACTTCGCGCACAAGCACCCTTTTGCTTCTTGCAGAAGATCCGGCACGACCTGGTCTCGGCTCCACTGTTGTTTTTTCCTTGCGTTTAAATTGTGTAATCACACGGTTAACTGTGGGGACAACGGAATATTTAAAAATTTACTTATTTCACGTTGCGAAGCGCCGCGTTCACTCTGGCCAACGATGCGACACCCCGGGTGAAGTCGCTAATATCACTCGAACCTTGTAAGCGAGGCATAGTTGTAACGATACTAAACTATGACGAATTCCTTCCGATACATCTACCCTTACCCTAATGACAAGAGAAAGTTCTTAATTCGTTCTTAGAATTTAGCTGTTTACATATTTATACCGCCTTACCTGGTCCCTATTTTATTCTGTCACCATAGTGTAATGGATACAGTGACATTTCTATAGCTCGATATGATTTCGTAGTTCTATAAACATTTAGTAATGCTAAAAACCAGGAATTATCTAGAATTGCATTTCTGAAATTAATGAAATAATGAAGGTATTATTTTGCTAAAAGATTCTCCGTCTAACATTGAAAGAACTTTGTGAAAGACAATCAATATAATCTCTTGAAGCCTCAATATACATATTCCAACTTTTTCCAATAATTCAATATTATTATTAAAGTGTGATCCTGGAAGGTCTGAAATAGGTTCTTTATTTGACATAAAACCCTTTTCACCCAGGAATATTTTCAGGTTTGGAATTAGATAATAGTCAGAGAGAACCAATTTGCAATAGCTATCTTCTCCCAAAAATTAACGACAGATGGTTCAGAAGAAAATGCAATTGGTTTTACGAATATTTAACCTTACGTTCTTCTATTCATAAGAAATTTACGTGCTATTTTTAAGCGTATAGCATCGACTATAGTAAATTAATTAACTGACCTAAGATGTAGGTAATATTCAAATATATTCAAATGCGAATATTATTGTTTACAATAAAATACCTTAGATTAGTATGTGAACTATGCTTAAATTATTATGTTTTTCCTAATTTTATATGTGTAAGTAACATAAAAGTATAATTGAACTAAGATCCATGTTTGTCTAAACGACGACTTTGAAAACGTAGCACTAGAAAACCAACCATTGCTACGAACCTCTACTTTCCTATTACAAATCAGTTTCTTGCCATGAATTCAAATAATCTTAAAACTGGTTTATCCGCAATCTTGTTTTTTTAGACATATTACGTCAATAAATTTTAAATGTAATTTATGGCACGCCATAAGTAAACTATTGCGAGCGCTACTTGAAAAGCCGTCGATCTATATATTGAAATCTGAAAAGCCCGATATCTTTACACATCTAGCCAGTGTTATAGGCACGGTACGGTACGATTGAAGTTTTGTTCAGATATTCAGTAACGGTACCATTCGTGTAGAAATAGCATATCCGTTATCAGAGCGATGTTGCTGTAGATAGCATTAGTTTTCTTTACTTTGTATGTATTACACATGTATGAATGTATGTAGTGGTGTGCAAAAGTGACCGAACAACTTTGAACCGGATACAACATATTTCCCTTCTTATTGAAAATCTATTTATATCATCATACCAGTTTAAACTTCCAGGTAGCACTGCATATACAGGGATTACCAAATTTAATACAGCCGAGGCTTGAAAATTAGGCCATCTCAGATAGCGAGCTCATTATTGAGATTGCGTCAGCACAAAGAAGTAAAAAGTTAGTTATAGATTTTAAATGTTTGAACAGTTTAAATTTCGCGCCTTTCTAAATTTTTGTCACGTTGGCGATTTGGTTTTGAATTCGTAACCAGTAGCGTAGCAAATAGATTTCGGATGGGTGATAAAATATTGACAACAGATCTTCAAAAAATCAATTTCATATTGGTTTTCTAAGCAGAAAATTAGTGTAAATGTGATAAAAAAATGGAATGAAATATAGATGATTTTAAATAGCTTTTGAATTAATATTTATTGGAAAAAAACAATTACATTATAATATATGTTCGAAATGGCCTCCATTTGATTCAAGACATAAATGATGACAAAATTCGGACCGTGTATAGCTTTGCTGGAGCATACAATGTAATAATTCCCAACGGCGAAGCAGTAAAGGCATGTGCGGGATTTCTCGCTGGTTTGCCGACGCCTCGAAAACCTCAAATGGCACAGGTATTGGAATTTGGAAAGCGGAAGAACCGGATGGCGAGACTATCAGTCTAGGGATCTCCTGTTCCATTTTTCAAGCAGAAGTAATTACCATCCAGACATGTGCAGAGAACTCTCTGAACTACGTACATGACCTGGAAGCGGTGGAAATCGTATCGGACAGCCAAGCCGCTCTTAGGGCGCTACAAGCTGTCAGGTTTGACTCCGAAGTGGTGTTGGGGTGCCGTAGAAGGCTGCAACAACTGGCGAAACATTGCAGCGTTACGCTGAGATGGGTGCCAGGCCACTCGGAGATCAAAGGGAACGAATTAGCTGATTTGCTAGCAAAAGATGCCAGTGGACGACCATTCTCAGGTCCTGAACCGACGTGTGGGAGTACCTATGGCAGTATTAAGACCAACGTTAGATCCGAGCTGGCCGCCAATCACCGGTCCTATTGGAACGGTGTAGACGGTTTAAGACACCGTAAATCTCTCGGGATTTATCCGGGTGAGGGAAGACTGTGTAAGGCAGGGCCAAACTGAGAGCACTCACAGCGATCTTAACTGGACACTGCGCACTGAATAAACACATGCATTGCATGGGTCTAGTTAACTCTCCTTCAGATAGAAAGTGCGGGAGAGCAGAGGAAACTCCCGTGCACCTTCTTGTCGACTGCCCTGCAGGGAAAGACAGGTTCACCTTGGGGATGCTCAGCTTGACGGACCCAAGTTAGGAAAATTACCACTCGAGCGGATTATGGACTTTGTTGCTGAAGTACAAAAATATCAAATTAAATAATTGATGTAGCCAAATGCAAGGTTCTATAAGTATATACATACTAACGATATATATATATATATATACACATGACATATATATATATATATATATATATATATACATGACATATATATATATATATACATGACATATATATATATATATACATGACATATATATATATATATCGCTTTTTAACAGAGCTCTTTAAGCATTTACTTAAGCTAACTATTTCTTTTTAATATAGCAAACGAAATATAAATTAGAATAAGTAAACATTGCATTTTGAGAAGATTTACGATTTAAAGTTTTTAATGTTGGTAACATACTTATTGTATTCAAGATTTCCTTGGCTGCGACTCCATAAGTGTATCTATAACTCCAAGGTATTGCAAGTACAGCAGCTGGGACATTTTGCAGTTTCAAATAGCTTTCAAGATTTGTAAGAATTCTACTTATTAGCAGAAATAAGTTTTTTTCTCTGGAGAGACAACTTTGACACTGTTATTATTTAATCATCCGTCGTTTTCGGGGGCAATATTACTTTATTAAATTTACTTACCTGATAGGCTACACAGCAAGCACTCTTGATGGAGTGAAATTATTTACAAATACGGGCTGCCAGGCGTGCTATCTATTTGATGTACGAGAATTTTGAGTGTCTGTATTATTTCGAGACTTAATTTGATAAAAACGCGTGTGAGTACAGTATGTTACGCATATTTAGGAATAATTTGGAAGAAGTTATATTTAATCACCAATACATGTTTAAGAAAAACGATATATATATATAGGTTACGATAGTGGAATTTACGTCTCCACTGTACACGTTGTTTAGGGAACTTTTTTTTTTAATAATTTCAATTATACATCAAAAGTCGATAATTATATATATTTGAAATATTAAATTGAAAACAATCGCGAAAATATATATAGAAAAAAAGTTAGAAAATTTTGAAAAACGTCATTGCTTTTTAAATTGGAGTAAACCGTATCATTACAATATATGGATGAACTAATCAAGACCTTATTACTAACCCAACGTATCCATCTATCTATATTATTTGGAAGCGAATGTTAATTTTAAGTAGTTTGTGTGTCTAGTCGAGATAAATCATCTGAAAAGTATATCTTAAGAGAAGTTATGCGGTGTGAAGATATTAACTTATTTCAAGCATCTATAATTTAGGTAGTCCATTATGCGAAACAGATGTTCGTATAACTAGATGCGTATCAAATTTTTCATCCAAACCGTTTTTCTGAGTATCATTTTTTATAATGACGTTTTTTTCTCGGAAACTTGCAAATATGTTCGTTAATTGGGATTGTAAGTCTTAAGAACGGCAAAACTTGCTGATCTGGTTTGAATTTCAACTTGTTCGATGGTCTCGAAATTTCGTATTTCATAGAAAAAGTTATAGACCGAATTCCTATATTTTATAATCAGAATATACTAACAAAGGTCTGCAAGAATCAGATTCGACATTTAGGCGTATAAAACAAGAACTGTTAATGTTAATCCTTCTAATTGGATTAATGATTAATAACTATCCATAAGCGTATATCCAAATAATCAGATGAGTTACGAAATACTGAATTTATAATACACTTTACACTTACGTAATAATAATTGCATATAAAAACTTACTGAATATTAGTTATGAGTGTCGATTGTTCTTAAAATTATAAGCGGTATGTGCGGATAAAATTTATTACTTCATACACAGGCAATAAATTATTAGTTGTCGAACAGTTTTACGTAAGAGTGTCCTTTCAGAACGTAGTAATAACACTGATTTTAATGATGAATGTACTTAAGTTTTCTTGTGTTGTAACGAAACGTTTTGGTTTGTTTCTTCGTTTATTTTTATAGCATTATGGGATGGGTAACAATGAATACATTTACCTTTGTTATAATAAAACAGGTGTAGGTAACGAAATAATATACGGGGGTTGGAACTTTAATAGTGGCAACACTGCCATAGAAGCAAATCGGGATGGAATGAATTATTCTCACTGCTAATACGTATGCCTTAGCTATCTTACACTAAATGGACTCTACTTTCCGAATTGTAGCGCATGCGATATGGCGAGAAAAAGATAGTATTTTAGGGATACCGATCTAAACTGTAACGCCTTACTGAAGCGTATGGAAAAATAGCAAACAGTGGCGAGATGGGTTAAAACTTTCAATGAGAGACGTGGGAGTGTGACAAATCTGACTCGATCAGGTCGCCCTAGTGTGAATGAAGAGCAGGTGAAAGCTGTTGTTGCATTGCTGGATACAGACGATTCGTGAAATAACAATTGCATAATTAAATTGTTTTTTTTAAAGAAATCCGTTATCAACTGTTGCCGAACATTGGCCGCTCGGATGTGTTCATACGATTTTTGAATTTTATTAATGAACATATATGTCTTATCGGATGTTTGTTCATGAGACATAAAATAATTCTTTAGTGTCTCGAATGCTTGTAAAACTTGTTTGTGTGATGGTTACTCCACAATCTCTTCATCGCTTTCTTCGGAGGTTTCTTCATCTGTAATGCTTGATACACTCCTTAGAATGTCTTCGTCTGTCGGATAGTCAGTAGTTAAGAGGTTACTATCAATTTCAAGATAAGTGTCAAGAGATACATTCTCGACATTTAGCAACTCAACATAGTTTTCAAAATCTTGCCTTACTTCAACAGGAAATTCTTTATCTTCTGAATTTTGCAGTCGTTCTTTTAGTTGAGCAAGAGGAATTTCGTCTTCGTCCTCGTCTTCGTTACCAAAACCAGCCTTTTTAAAACAGTTTTGAATGGTTTTTTGTTTAACATCCACATGCCATGTCATGGCAACCTCTCTCACACAGTCGAGAAGTGATATGCTAGGAGAACCGTTATTCTCTAATGCATATAAAGTTTTTTTAAGGATTCTTCCTTTGTAATGATCTTTGAAACTTTTAATGATGCCTTGATCTAAAGGTTGCAGTTTGGAAGTTCCGTTTGGTGGCAAATATTGCAATTTGATGGCCTTCAGCTTCTGTTGTATTGCAGGATGAGCAGGGCAGTTGTCTATAAACATTATTATTTTTCGATTCTCGTGTGAAAATTGCTTGTCCAATTTAACCAACCATTTTTCAAAAATTTCAGAAGTCATCCATGCCTTTACGTTGTTCTCGTAATCTACAGGATGCCATTTTACCCCTTTAAAACATCGTGGCTTTGCACTTCTGCCAATTATGAGAGGTTTTAGTTTTTCAGTGCCACTCATATTCGTTGCTAGAAGGCATGTGACCCGATCTTTACTAAGTTTTCCACCATAGCATTTGTCATCTCTAATGGCTAAAGTTTTCTTAGGTAGACATTTGAAAAATAACCCTGTTTCGTCAGCATTGAAAGTATCATCTTCGCTATACCGCCCCAAAATTCCCGGCAATACATTTCGAATCCAATCACTAACCTGACGATCATCCACTGTGGCACTTTCACCACAGATATTCTTATGCGATATGTCATGTCTAAATTTAAAAAATAAAATATAAATTTCATATGTGTATACGTATGTCTAATACAATAACGTAAATTTTACCTTTTTTTAAATTTATGAAGCCAGCCGGTGCTGGCCTTAAAATTTGTTGTTCCTAAATGTTGACTGTATTCCAATGCTTTCTCCTGTAGAAGTGGCCCCACACCGAAATGTTTTTTTCTCTAGTAGACACAAACCACTTAAACACCGCACTTTTTACTTTACATTTTTGTTTGAAACTCGGTTTAGCTTGAAATTGGCAGGTTTTGTAAGTTTACTCGCGAAACTTCGAATATGTTCCTTGTTTTTAATTATAGTTGACAATGTACTCGCTGGTATGTCATATTCCGCAGCTATTACCTCATTTTTTATTCCATTGTCCACTTTTCTTAATATTTCTAATTTCTGTTGCACTGTTAAACTTTTAAGCTTTCGTTGCTGGGGCATGTTGATGACAAACACTAACGAATACGACTGAATATATAGCGCAACACGCAGATGAATAAGAATGATAAAACCCGTTGTCATTGGTACTTCCCCGAATTCCTTCGATAGATATTACGTTATATCCGCTAATAGATGGGCTATCACGTACCTTTAGTGAAAATTTCGAGTTACAGAGATGCTACGTCTTAAATTTGGTTAAATTATTTTCGAGTTAGGGATAAATTCGAGTTAAGGACAGTCATATGCATATAAATTTAATAGATAACGCAGGGGATAAAAAAATATTCGAGTTAGAGAAATTTAGAGTTAGGGGAGTTCGAGTTGGGCGAATTCCACTGTACCTAAAAAAGTAACGTAGTAATAAGGTTTGGTTAATCATTGCCGCTAATTTTAAATTCAAATAATTCTTATTTACATTTAAACATATTCGCCTGTTTTAAACGACTTAAAATGCTAAAACTTATTGTCAAAGATTTGTGATGAAGTATTAAAAAAATTCGTGCGAAAACTTACACTGGTCACAGGATTCATTATAATTTCCTAAAATTATTTTTAATTGGAAGTACTGTCTTTAGTTTTTACTTTAATTATTACACGAAGCCATACTAAAATTATATGTACGTTTCTTGCAAAATACGGGAATAAATTGCAAGCTATTCTCATGCAGCTGTCAGTTTTATTACCGACATTCGAAACAAAAGAAGAATGACAATAGACACCGTGTTAATTCTCACATGAGATTAGATATAAGGTGAACTGATATTGGCAATAATTTAACAAATCTTATGTGGATAATGATGTGACTTTATTCTATACGAAACAATAGAACTAAGTAAGAAACATTATTTTTTCCACATGTATAACAACTAAGATATATGTAGATGTGCGCATGTAGTATTAGATAATTTTACGAAAACGTTGAACAAGCATAGTCGAATCATTTATGCTTACACGCCTTTATATAACTGTACAATATCATTCCCACGGTTAATCGTCTTCTCCCGAGGAACTTGACTGCCTAATTAAATCGAAAAGAAAATGATACTGTTTCGCAGAAGGTAGCATTCCGCGTTGAATTCTTGATATTAGAATACCGAAGAGATCACGGGAAGAACTATGTAGTATGTTACCATCTGCGTGGTATGCTTAAAGTGCACGCAAAATTTTAAGAAATGCTTCGCTTTCACTTTTCATAATTTCACTGTCGTTAAGTTTATGTTCGATTTTCTGCATAATAAATATAGAAAGTTACTCAATACTTAGCTACTTTCCGTAAGCAATTTATCCTATTTATAATTAAGCTAATTGGCCGAACGATAATTTAAAGATTTATACACAAATAAATACTAGTGCCATCGGCCCAATTAATACCGGTTTTAAATGTATACGTACACCGGAAGTAAATGAATAGTAGTCGGGAATTTATCGTTGATTAATGCGTAGTGCATAATGTAAAAATATTTTATCCTAATGGTTAAATTAGGACGTGCAGTTACCACTAATTACGTAATTTACGTATATGAAATTTTACTCAAAATTTTCCAATCAATAATTATAAGAAAAGTACGTATCCAAATACATATCGTCAAAGAAGGCTACGAAAAGGTAGGATTTTTTATACGTCCACAATATGCTTGCCATAGATGCGCCAACTATAAGTACACAAAGAAAATCATACAGCTAGCTTTTGAATAGGTTCCTTTTTGTTATTACACATATATTTTAGAACAGTGCATAAACGGATGGTTAATTTAGTTCTTTATTGGCCGGAATAATCGGGGATCCCAAACGTACATGGCTAATTTGATGAATATCAATCAGTCAAGTATTTCTAGGGGAGAAGGCATACAGAGAAATAGGAGGTTACACATGAAGACAGGTGCCACGTCGCACAGTCCGGTCAAATGCTTGAGAAGCGGAAAAAATTCAATATCTAGAGAACGGGTAGTCCTATCGAACTACGGTTGGTCCTATTCGATTTAGGATAAAGACATACACTACCGCTCAAAAGTGTTTAGGCACTCTCACTGACAATATAATATGTTCTTTGAACTTCGTTTCGATACTCCCTTTTGTTTGTCCAATATAAACTTTCTCACAATCATTGCATGCGATTTGGTATATTCCAGACCTTTTTATCATCTCCGGTTTATCTTTGGGGTTCCCTAAGAGATTCTTTAAGTTGTTTTTTGACACAAAAGACACGTTCATATTTAGTTGTCGGAAAATTTTACTTAACCCTTTTACTGTTGGGTGAAAAGGAAGAGTTATAAATTTCTTATTACCGGTGTTTGCTGATGTCAAGGTCGTGGAATTTCTGATGTGTTGTTTATATTGGACCTTCCTTAAAATACGGTCGACATCCATAGAAGATAAACCATGGTACCTCGCTACATCTTTGATATACTTTAATTCTTTGTCGTACCTGCTCTTGTTTAGTGGAAATCTGACGAGTCTATTGACCAGAAACTAATCGCGGACATTTTTTGTTGTTCGCAATGGTGCGAATCAACCGTGATGAATCTGTTGGAATTAGTTTCTTTTCTGTAGATGTCTATTTCTAATTTATTGTTGTTGCATGTGACTAGAGTATCTAGAAACGGAAGGCGATTGTTCACTTCTTCTTCAATAGTAAACTTGATCGTGGTAAATTTTGAGTTCAGTTCTGCTAGAAAATCTTGTGTTTCCTTTGTTGGTATCAAACACCGCGAAAATATCATCTACGTACCTGAGCCAAATTCTCGGGAAATATTTGGTTTCTTTTTTCAGGTTCGTTTCAAATTTGCTCATGAAAAGGTTCGCAATAAAAGGAGATAAACCCATCGCCGTGCCCTCCACCTGTTCGAACCATTTTCCGCCTATTTGAAAACAATTTTGTGACATGCATAATTTGGTTAACCTTTTATATTCCCTACACATAACACTCAGAAATATTTGATTATCGAACAATTTCCCTATTCGAAACATTGAAACGTCAAATTGTGATCGGTAGTGTATATAAATCTACCACAGTTTGAGCCTTCGTTCCAATTAAGACTAAGAATTATAAGTATATATGAGAAATTAATGGTCTAGTAACGGTGTAGTGGTGTAATCTTTTCGAATTGTCTGGGAAAAACGTTACCTTGACAGTTTTCATTGTTATAATTGTAGAGCGAAATTTCCTACGGGGCCATTGTTATTTAATATTGTTTACAAATAAACAAATCTATTATTCACTTCTTTCGCGAGATTGTGTAATTAACCTGGTATCACGTCACGATTATACGTTATTAAATACAATTAACTTACCGTAGGATTTAATTGCTATGTTATTAATCTGAAAAAATACATTTTCGAGGTATTCTACGTTTCAATAGCGCCTATCGTCACTTTTTAAAAAGCCTACTACTTAAAAAATCCAAATTCAAAGAAGAATATTTGTAGTTAATGTAGGAATTACGTTTGTGCATAGCAGAATTAATAAGATTTAATAAAACATTAAAATCATATACAACAAAAGAAATACTTTTACATAGTCCTTTTGAATCACCAAAACATTAATTATGCCCTTCATATGCATATATCTTTCGGGACATCTCTTAACATAATGAACAATAATACAGCATCTTCTTTAATTGTATTTTTTTAATGATATTGCTAAGAACATTCTTCTTTCTTCAGATTATCGGTAATTTTTGATTTGTCGGAGATTTGTTGATTACAGTGATAATTTTTGTTTCCTTAAAACTACGACTTTGGCATCTGTTCTAAGAACATTAAATTTCGATTCTATCTTAAATGTTACAGACTCTTAACACGATAAGTTGAAGATGTGTGTGAAAAAATTAAACATGGTTAATTAATTTATTTAAGTTATTTATATAGATAAGTGAATTATAAAGAAATGTATGGTAAAGAAATAGCACTGCATTGGCAGTAGCATTAGTAACACATGGGCTGAAAAGGCCCGGCCCTAACACATAGATGACGCTAGTTTTATTGCTGTCACCTTTCTCTCAGTTAGTACTAACCTTCAAAAGACAGCTGTTAAAATTTCATGATATTCTATTCATTAGTTTGTGAGTTATTGTGCTAAGAGTCACGCTACTTTTGTTATTTTCAAAACAATGGATCAAAAACAATTTCGTGTTTTTATTTTTATACTGCTTCTTGATGGGAAAAAATACCGTTCAAGCGAAGCAATGGTTTGAAAAGTGTTATGGGGACTCCGCTCCATCAGAAACAACAATAAAACGTTGGTTTGCTGACTTCAAACGTGGTCGTAGAGACACCGATGATGCAGAACGCAGTGGACGTCCAAATGAGGCGGTAACACCAGAAAACATCAAAAGAATCCACAAAATCGTTTTGAATGATCGAAAAGTGAAGTTGCGTGAGTTAACTGACATCGTAAAGATATCAAAAGAATGTATTGGCTTTATATTGCATGAGCATTTGACTATGAACAAGCTCTGTTCAAAGTGGGTGCCGCGTTTGCTCACTGCTGGCCAAAACCAAGAACGTGTTGATGATTCTGAGCAGTGTTTGGCCATGTTTAAACGTAAGAAACCGGAATTTTTGCGTCGATATGTGACAAAGGATGAAACATGGATCCATCATTTCACTCCGGAATCAAGACGATCGTCATCTGAGTGGACAGCAACTGGTGAACCTCGTCCAAAGCGCCCGAAAGCACAACAATCGGCTGGAAAGGTTATGGCCTCGGTATTTTGGGATGTGCGTAGTGTAATATTCATCGACTATCTTGAGAAAGGAAATACCATCAACACTGAATATTATATAGCGCTATTGGAGCGTTTGAAGACCGAAATTGCAAAGAAACGACCGCATATGGCAAAGAAAAAAAATTGTTTCATCAGGACAACGCACCGTGTCACAAGTGAATCAAAACAATGGCAAAACTACATGAATTGAACTTCGAATTACTCCCACATCCACCGTGCGACTACTGGCTGTTCCCAGACCTCAAAAAAATGCTCGCCGGTAAGAAATTTCGCACGAATGAAGAGGTTATCGCTGAAACTGATGCCTGTTTTGAGGCAAAAGATAAATCGTTCTACAAAAGTGGTATTGAAATGTTAGAGCGGCGCTGGAATGATTGCGTTGCTCTTGATGGAGATTACGTTGATGAATAAAGCTAATTTTGAACCAAAAAAACCGTGTTTTCTTTGTTAGGCCCGGGACTTTTCACCCCACGTGTTATTACGTGTTTTTACGTAATCGTACTTATTGATCTAAGATCAACGCCCAATTGCAGCGACGCAAATGAAAAATTTAAATTCAAAACAGGCTAAAATCGAAACTACATTCTAAAAATTTCATTCTAGCTGCCATAATAACATCTTTAAAGTGTTCAAAATTGCATTATCATATTTACTTATTCGTTTATTACATGTATTCATCTTGCGATTGTCATTTAGCGTAGCACTTAAATAACTGCGTCGAAATCTTACCTGGTAAGATTTCTCACCGTGCGCAGTTACCATTATGAAATATCGCAAAAGCTAATTAATCTAGATCCGCGAAGACGTTAGCTGCTTTGAATTTCTGCAGAAGTGATTTACTAAGTTAAACGTACTTTAGTTAAACGAGCTGAAAGGGTACACGGCCTGACTTTCGTAACATGCAGTCTGTGGGTGTAAAAGTACATTATATCTACTACCACGTCTAACCTTGCGTGCTATGCAGTTACTATACATATATGCGCATGTCATTAATAAAAACTTTATGAAGTACGATATCTTGAACCGCAACAAAAACTCTAGTTGACTTAAACAGCCTACGCAGGATGTCTTCGTGGCTTTGTCTACTTTGGAATTTCTTCGGTTAATCATTTTGAATGAGTAATAAATGCCATTAATTTTCGAGAAAAGAAGATTTTTTTAAAGTTTTGTTCTCATATACAGGGATGAGTGTACGAGAACAAAAAAAATGAACGTCTAGATGTTTAATAATAATAATAATAATAATAATAATAATAATAATAATAATAATAATATTTAATGCCCAACAGATACAAATATCCAATTACAAGGCAATGTTAAATAATGTACACATGCAAATATCAATAACATAAAATTAAAGTATGTCAAATTAGAAAACTTAGTAACTAGTTGCTTTAATTTAAATTAAAAAAAAAATTGTTTACCAGTGGTTAGGAAAAAAGAGAGAACGGAAAAAGTATTCAACTAAGTGTAATGCACCCGCGGTCTACATACCGTCAAAAGGGACGGTAAAGTGCAGGTATGTATATCCAACTCGGCAAACTCCATAGAGTTGAAATTGCTACACAATCTGTGTATTGGCTTGATGGCGATGTTTGTTCTAGGTGCGAAACAGTAAAATGTATTTGTTTGCCTAGATCCTGAACGTGGTACAATGAAGTTGATTTTACTCAACAACTCAGGGACATCAAGACCATTATGAAGTAAAGTAAATAGGAATTTACACTCAGCCTGTTTTCGACGTAGTTCTAACGAATCAATATTAAATGCCTCTAGCAGAGCACTGTGGCTAAATCCTTGTATCGGGTAAGTATTAAATTTTTTAAAGTACAAGAACTTCAAACACCTTCTCTGAATCTGCTCTAGAAGATGTATCTGATAGATGTACATAGGTGACCAGACCAAGGACGCATACTCCAGTCGAGACCGAACAAAAGCGAAATAAAGAGGAAGAATAGCTGTTATAGAAGCAAATGGTCGTGTAACACGTATAATGAATCCTAACATACTCAACGCTGATGTACAAATACTGGATATATGCTCCATAAAGGTCAGTCTTGAGTCAAAGACGACGCCCAAGTCTCTCATAGAGGTCTCTCTAGGTAAAGAAGATCCAGCCAAGTGGTAGGTATATATAATTGGAGTCGTCTTACGAGTGTAGGTGACAATTTTGCATTTGTTTACATTAACTGTTAGTTTGTTGTTGACACACCACGTGTGGAATATATCGAGTTGGCTTTGCAAATGATTGCAATCCTGAGAATTATTAGTTGTTGAGTACAACTTCAAGTCATCTGCGTATAACAACTTTGGACAGTTCAGTTGATAGCACAAATCATTTATATATATGAGGAACAGAAGTGGACCCAAGTTACTCCCCTGAGGAACTCCAGAGCTCGGCGCAAAGTAATCAGACTCAAATCCCATGTATGTCACAAATTGCTTTCTATCAAGAAGATACGATTGGAATAAAGACAAAAGAGAAGACGAAAATCCAATATTGTCCAATTTATTAATAAGCACGGTGTGGTCGATTCGATCAAAAGCTTTTGCTAGGTCAGTATACACAACATCTACCTGTCCACCGGCATCAATACTATCAGATAGGTATTGTGTAATTGTAACAAGATTAGTTACCGTAGATCGTTGAGCAACGAAACCGTGTTGGTCATTTGAAATCCAAGGTCTAAGGTTTCGTAATTTTAACACGAAAATGAATCCTTTTTAGACTCTAATAGATTCAGAATAAATTTAGAATTAAAGCGCATATACATACACTAATTTACAAGAACTATTATATATGTATATACAATGTATTCGAATACATATAACTAAATAATGCATAGGACAAATGGTAAATAAAAAATTAAATTTGTTACATTTAAAATGAAATAGTTTGGACGCAGTTGGAATTATAGTTTTCTTGTTAGCTGACGGGTACACGTACACATAATAATAGTGATTGCTTCTTCCTCTGACACATGTAATAGGGTTAATGGTGATCTATATTTGTCATTATAAGTAACGATATATGTTCTATATTAATGATATACGATAAAGAAAATAAGGAACTGTAATCTGAGGTATTTTGCTATTTACTTTTTTTTTCGTATTGCATTTTTTCATTATTTTCATTCTAGTGTTCATAAAAAATAACACGAGAGATCAATTACAATATTTACAGGAGCATTATTTAATAATCTGATGAGTATTTTCTTCCACACATACAATCTTACAGAAATTGTCTGCAAAACGTAGAATTAGGTTAGGTATCCATGCTAAATATATTAACGCACTTCCAGGCTGAAAGGAGACTGTACGAACTTTAATGCAATTAGTAATTTAATTATGTTACATTAGTACGTGTATAAATATCATATTTTGGCAATTTATTAATCACAGCTGTGGAGCAAACTTCCACTGTCAAAGATGTACATACACAATCAGCATATTATTTTGAAAAACGAACGCCGAAAATTGGATGTGATTTATATTGTCGTAGATAAAAATAGCACGATATATATTACTCGGATACATGGGCATCATTAATTTTTCAAAAAAAAAAACATGGAATAAGCTACAAATCTGATAATTACTAACTCTATAAAAGTTAAAAGTTATTACTAGATCTCTTACACCATTAGTGCATGTTACCTGAATGCCCGTCTCTCTAATTGCCCTTTTTAACTGTTTTACCAGTTAATAAGTGTGAAATTCGACGCATGCAATGTATAATTTCCGTAGATGAGTTTTCATTGGATTTAATGAGATCGCGTGTGAGCTAGCAATAGAATTTGCGTGAATAATGAATTATGTAAAGATTATAAACAAAGCATACGACTCTCTTTATCACTGAAAGATATGTAACAACTAGTAAATGAAACATTCATTCGCTCAAAAAACTTCAAATTATTCTAATATTTGTATTTCTTTCTTTCACATGAGAATGGATATATATATAGACTATCGCTCAAAAGTGTTAATAATATTTATTTTTTATGTACATGAATAAAAATATATTAAATAAATGTGAAAATCAAAACGTTTAATTTAAATTTTGTTTTCATCTATGTGACCTCCTCTTGATTTAATATTCGCAGCACACAATCGAGGCATTCTCGCAATAAGTTTTACCAGAGTTTCTTGTGTTATTGAGGTCCAACTCGATTGCAATTTGTTCCACACGTCAGTAGCTGATGTCGGAGCCGATTTCCGTACTTCCCGATCTAGTTCTTCCCCGTAGTAACTCGATTGGATTCAAGTCGGGGCTCTGCGGAGGCCATTCCATAATTTTGAGAGTTCCTTCCTCTTCTAAACGGCGTAAATAGTCTTTACATAATTTAGAGGAATTTTTTGGGTCATTATCTTGCTGGAAGATAAAATTTTGATCCAAAAGTCGAATTCCGGAAGGTATTGCGTGGTTCTCCAAAATTTCGCGGTAACCTTCTTTTTTTAATATACCGCCAATTTTCACAATATCCCCAACACTAGTGCCAGCAAAACAGCCCCAAATGATGATACCTCCACCATGCTTCACGGTAGCAGCAATACACTCTTCTTTGGCACGTTCACCCACAGTTCGGGGGAGAGGGGGAGGGGAATCACGAATATGCGAATAGGCGACGTTTGACTGTAGAAACACTGACTAGTTTTTGGCGACCAACATTTAATTCTGCAGTGATTTCCGGGACTGTTTTTGCGTCTATTTAACTTGCTGGTAACCACTATTCTGCGATCATCTGCAGATGTTGTCACTTTTGGCCTTCCACTCCGTCTTTTATTAAGAAAACTGCCGCCAGTTTCCCGATATTTTTTTACGTTATAGTCAACCGTAGCGTGGTGTATTTTCATTTTTTCGGCAATTTGCCGATTACTTATGCCACTTTTATGGTAAACTATTATAAGCGCACGTGTTTCCGTACTAATTTCTCTTCGCGGAGGCATTTTAAAAAATTGTCACACGATATTTCGCTCACGACCTGAATAGAGTAAATACCACACTGCAACTGACCATAGGTTACAGATTTCACTATAATCGTCTAGGAAGGTAATTTAAACATTATTACCTACAATCTAACAGATGACTAAATTCACCCAGTAAATTCAGAGGGATTGTTATTATAATTGCACCGCAATAAACAGTTTATGGTAATCCGACCAAGTGCAGGTAAATGATAGTAAACCTTATGCGATATAATGGGTTTGCTGGTTTATCTTACTGAACTACATTTTAAATATGTATTTCATTTTATTATAATGTTTTTTTGGTAAACATATATACTATATGAATAATCCATGAAAACAGGGGTGCCTAAATAATTTTGAGCGGTAGTGGACACATTGTACACATCTATAGTTTACAATAAAATAGTATTATTTTAGAGACTAATATTATAAAGTAGGAGTTATCCTTACAACAATAATATATACATACATGTAACATAATATAATACTTATAATAATAGTTTACCTACTAATAATTTGGCCAAACATTTACTGAAGCAACGTTAATTTAAGGGCATCTTCACTGATGGGAAGATGTTCCTTTTTTGACTCAGGCCTCAGGTGTGTAATATAGGGACCTAACGTTTCGCGCGAGCACCTTATGGAATACATCTTCACGGGCTGTACGGGAACATTTTTTTGAAGTGAAGTCTACTTTCTTAATATAATGTAATGTAAAGTAATATTGTGCAATGTTGTATAATGTATTTTATGATTTTAAAATTTTCATTTTATATTACATTTTGTTTTGAGCACTTCGATAAAGTTAAATATTTCATAAGGAAGTTAAGAAATATTGTAAATAAAGTTATATACAATTTTAAACAATGATGATTTACCAAACTGTGGTGATGGTAAGCCACTGTGATATGCTAGAAAATAATGTGCTCACTGTTTTGTACGAGAAAAACGAGTTTTGCTTGCTGGAATAATAAAGGTACTTCAAAAGATATAGTGAACCCTAATTCGAGTTGTTCGTAAATGATACGAGAAGTTGAATAAATCGATAAAAACTATAAATAAAATATGAAAGTTGGTATGAACACCCTGCACGCCACAATACTGTTAAGCAGAAACTATTGTTTTTTCAAATGGATTATAGCTCACCATTCACAGGTATAGCAGTAAACTCCACTCACACAAATTAATTAATTATGCGGAACGCAGCGTTTCGAGAGCACGTGGGCTCCCATTGTCAATCGTGTTACCGACTTATTAAGTACGCTCGAGTTTGATGGATTTATTACCATAGGCCCTGTTAAATGATACGGTTCGCTTTCGGTCCATCCTTCCCCGTAAAAGGCATGAGGCCACCAAGTAGATTGTAAATAGTCATATGGTTAGAAATTTTAGAGCCTGCGTAGAAAATAATCTGCATGTGTGATACAGTTTTTACTTTCAGTCGGTAACACGGTTGACAATGGGAGCCCACATAATTAATTAATTTGTGTGAGTGGAGTTTACTGCTATACCTGTGAATTGTACATCCACACAGTCCTTGCAATCGTCATAGCTCACCATGACTACACTGCAAGTTTCAAAATCAAATTCCTACAAGAAGTTCGGAAAATTCTAATAAGACAGTATAGTTAGTTATATAATACGTAGTTAGAAACATCATAACACCAATGGAAGATATTTCTCTTTTAAAATAAGTGCAATGACGTTAAAACATTGAAACTATTTGCACAGGCTCCGAATTTTCCGAACACGTCAATTGGGAAATGAATGACTGGACCAACATACTCTTTACAAACGAGTCAAGACTTAATAAGCAACAAGGTAAAGTAGTAATGATGTCACATTGCAATTGCATTCCGTGCAATTTCATCTACTATTCTTAATGTGTAATAATAGTAATAATAATTCATGCCTTCGCATTGCCAATAACAGCGGGGATCGTCCGGCCATGAGTTATTGTTACGCTGACGCTTCTCAACATTCTCCATGGAATGAGGAAAATCACAGAAAAGTTCAACCCTGAAAAACAGTTCCGGTGCTCGGAACCGGCACTCCATGACCTTTAGCCAAGCGCACTGAATTCGGCGTTATTTTTTAATGGTATTGGTTGGCGAATAGCGTCATCCCTTCAAAATTATTCTACGAATTTGCGAAGCGTCCTGTATACGATGAAGAGACAGGTGCTTTTTATAAGTAGCACATAAGCGCGTGCATAGATTCATAGTTTCTAGCATTTCAAATAATTCGGGACTTAATGATGCACATTATCTTATTGTTATACATCTTCCTTAGTTCGAAGCGCACGCTTTTACGAAACGCCGAATCCATTCATTACGAAATCGCTTGCCACATACCAAAAAGAAGTAATAAAAAGAAGAAACGCGTTACACCTTCCACGAATAGAAGCGTCATTTCTGCGACGACAGCAGTTGTGGTAAGCATGGAAACGATGGAAACGAGCGCCTAACGACATCGCGATTTCAATTTCTCGAGAACAGAAAGATGAAGATTAATTATTGGTTATGCAACGCAATATTCAGAATATTTTCTTTTGTCCACTGTCTCATGTCTGGCTGTGAGTTTTACTGTCCCGTAATTTATTATCAGTACGTTTCAGAACCTTGACGTAGTCGACATGTATAGGAATTTGCCTGACCGCATTAGTACGAATGCGAAGTAATTACTTGTTGCTAACATTTAATTTATATTTGCGGTAAAAAAAAATGGTTAGTGGTAACTTCATATCAATCTTGACGCGATGAAATTTAGCCAACAATAAAGTCATCGACGTGGAAATAATGTTTATCTGCCTCAAGTAGTACATTAGAAAATTATTCATGCGTTATATAAATCTTTATTTGCTTTCTATGTAGTCATAGATTAAATATATTTGCATTAATTACAAAAAAAATGTATCATTGTATATAATTTGTTTTCTGCTATTGAAATCTAATATGACAAACATGTTTATTTTATTAAAAGTTCTGCAGGAACCTAAATGAATCATAGTAATCTGATCATAATCTAACTAAAAAGACGTCCTGTATTTACGCCTTAATTATATTAAAAATGAATACATATATGCATTGTGTGCCCATAAAATTTAGAGATACATACAGGGTGGCGCAGGAGAACGGGAAATTTTGAACGTTACAGTTGTCAGCACTGTAGAGCCGGCAGTTGTTCGTAACGTCGCACAATTGTTGTGAACGCATTGCCATTTAGTAATCATGGATCGTTGGACTGGTGCGGAACGTGCAGTAGCTGCGAGAGCGTTTTATAAAAATGGTGATAGTGCGACTGCCGCGCAGAGAATATTTCGACGGGCATTACCAGCTTGGACGTCATGGACGTGTCCCATCTGCGCATGCGATTACAACGTGGGTGCGTAATTTTGAAGAAACAGGATCCGTCTTGAAAAAGAAAGCTCCAGGTGGCATTCGAACGGTACGTACCCCAGGGAACATTGAGGCTGTTAGAGCTGCAATCGAGAGAAGTCCTCGCCGCTCCGTTCGATAGCATGCATCTACGCTGGGGATTAAGCGACGAAGCTTACGAAGAATACTGCACGAATTACATTTCCATCCGTATAAATTGCAGATTGTGCAACAATTACATGAACGAGACCCAGCGTCACGTATGGAGTTTAGTAGTCAGATATTGGCTAAAATTAACGAGGACGCGAATTTCGTTGGTAACATATGGATATCAGACGAAGCCCATTTCCACCTGAACGGTTTCGTAAATAAACAGAATTTTCGTTATTGGGCCCAGGATAATCCTTGTGAGTTACATCAGCGACCACTACATAGCGACAAGGTCACAATATGGTGTGCTGTATCATCTCATGGTGTTACCGGCCCTTATTTTTTTGCACGTGAGGATGATAGTGCAGCGACAGTAACATCCGCTCGATATGTTGAAATGCTTCAAACATTCTTTACACCGAGACTGTACGAGCTTAATCTTAACATGGAAAACATGTGGTTTCAGCAGGACGGAGCCGCGTCACACACTGCTCGATGGCAGCAGTTCGTCAATTGTTTGGAAGACGTATTATTTCACGTAATGGTGACATTGAATGGCCTGCGAGATCCCCTGATCTTAGTGTGTGCGACTTCTTCCTGTGGGGGTATCTTAAAGGCAAGGTGTACCGTACACGACCTGCACCAATCCATGAACTGAAGGAGAACATTCAACAAGAAATCACTGTCATTCCCCAGAATTTGCTACACCGCGCATTCCAGAGTTTTCATAACAGGTTGTTGGAGTGTGAACGCCGAATGGGAGGACATCTTTCCGATGTCATCTTTAAAAAGTAAAGAGACGCTTTTGGACATTTTGATTGTAAAAACATAAATCGCATGCTGCATATATGCACTTTCGTTAATAAATTACTAGTTTTATGAATTTATTCGTGGAAATGACGTTATTTCAAAATTTCCCGTTCCCCTGCGCCACCCTGTACTTCATGTGTTTGTTATGTACGGGATAAATCGTTCCTTTTATGAAAATTAAATAAGCATTCACTTGCTGTATTGGTCTTCAAATGGTATTGATTTTCATAGTTTAAATAAGTTTCAAAGAAATTGTGGAGTGTTGCTTCTGATTCCGATTGTTGGCTTGAAGAAGAGGTAACACAGCCTCCTCATCAGGACGAAACTCAGACACGGCTAAAAATCCGAAAAACCACACTTTCATCAAACGTCCGCGTGAACATCAAGAGTAATATAAGCTTCCGTTGTATGATAAACTAGAATTTTCATTATTTGCATTAAGAAGCCAAAATGAAACTACTGATTATACCCATTTGAATAAATATTTTAAATGAAGGTTCTATGACCAAGAAACTCCACCATGCGTCGCGGTAGCAGCAATCCACTCTTCTCTGGTACGTTCACCCACATGTCTTCTTACGAATATGCGCCTTCGGGTCCCGAACAGCACAAATTTGGACTCATCCGTCCATAGGACGTTGTTCCACTCTTCTATGGTCCAGTGTTGGTGTTCACGAGCCCATTTAAGTCGCTTTTGCTTGTTTCGTTTGCGTAGTAATTGCTTTTTTGTCACAATACGTCCATGGAGCCCGGCTTTCTGTAGGCGACGTTTGACTGTAGAAACACTGACTAGTTTCTGGCGACCAACATTTAATTCTGCGGTGATTTTCGGGGCTGTTTTGCGTCTATTTAACTTGCCGGTAACCAATATTCTGCGATTATCCGCAGATGTTGTCGCTTTTGGCCTTCTACTCCGTCTTTTATTAAGAAAACTGCCAGTTTACCGATATTTTTTTACGTTATAGTCAACCGTAGCGTGGTGTATTTTCATTTTATTTTGGCGATTTGTCGATTACTTATGCCATTTTTATGGTAAGCTATTATAAGCGCACGTGTTTCCGAACTAATTTCTCTTCGCGGAGGCATTTTAAAAAATTGTCACACGATATTTCGCTCACGACGTGAATAGAGTAACCAGTACCACACTGCAACTGACCATAGGTTACAGATTTCACTATAATCTTCTAGGAAGGTAATTTAAACAGTATTACCTACAATCTAACAAATGACTAAATTTACCCAGTAAATTCAAAGGGATTGTTATTGTGATTGCACCGCAATAAACAGTTTATGGTAATCCGAGCAGGTGCAGGTAAATGATAGTAAACCTTATGCGATACAATGGGTGTTTATCTTACTGAACTACATTTATAATGTTTTTTTGGTAAACATAATACTATATGAATAATCCATGAAAACAGGGGTGCCTAAACACTTTTGAGCGGTAGTGTATATATATCGCTTGTCGTAAACGTATTGTTGCATGTATAAATAACTTCTTCAAATTTCATTTTTAAAAGACGTTTAATGTACTGTACTCACATATTTTTATCGTATTATTAAAATATGTATCATCTCGAAATTACATCACACAACAACGTGTACCAACAAGATTAAAAGTACAGGTAGATTAGTGCCCGATTTACATCCGCGTCTGAATGGATTAAAACTAACGTAGAAACTTTAAACAAATAAATCAAGGAGAATGCCAAGGTTATGCATGTATATATTTTTACAATACAATCTTTCCCGTTATAATACTATAATTTCTAACAAATATACATGCTTCTTTTTTTCATTAAAATGTGTTACTTTCCTTTTAACTAAATCTGAATATCGACTTCTAAAGCTGTTCTTAAACTTATTAGCGGTAGAATATTGTTCACATTAAACTTTTTTTGATTTTACTGAGTAGATACTTGATAGATCATAATTAGACATATAATTTAATTATATATTTTTATTAATACTAGATTAAAATATTATGCAGCATTAACATATATTAAAATGTTTGATAATCTCAGATATGTATACCAATTCCTTTGTTAGAACCTAGAAAGTTTCTATGAGTAGGCAAGTAATTATTATATATTGCTGCTTTTGTGTTTAATAAGTAGTTAAGCGTTTAATAACGTGCATTTTCTATGATCGCTATGTTAATTTATGATAATAACTAACATTTAGAAAATAACAAAATAAAAGGAAATAACGGTAGATAGCCAATAAACCCGTGTCTCCTTAATGTTCATACAACTTCAGGCTCTCATAAATATAGATTTGTTGCGAAATTCATTACATGAAAATGTATTATGAGCGAGGCATATACGTATACAGCATGTGTAGGTCTAAACATGATGTTATATATGTAAATTGTTCGGTATTGTCTGTATGAATACTAAGTAAACTATACAATTTAGTTTTGTCATTTAGAGAGACATATAGGTTTAGATCTCGCAGCTCGTGTGCATAATCGCATACATCTAGGGATAACAGACTTGCGGGTAACCATATTTATACATGGTCTATGAAATACAGAGTTGATTGTTGTTATTAACCTCTTCCTATTGCCAAACAAATTAAAACTTGTTACGCAAAACATCTACTAAAGGAATAGGAAGACAAAAACTAGTTTAAAAACGCAGCAGAAATACTTTAAGAATATTTGGAACAACCGGAGAAAAGGGAAACGTGTTATTTGCAAGTCCAATTCAGTTTATGCTTGAGATACTACTTAAGGTATCCTCACTATCTCCATCTGCAAGTATTACTTGAAAGAGTGCAAAAACGATTTTTGAAATACACGTCCTTCAAAATTGATGGCACTTACCCTGGACGCGATGTTGATTATGCGGGTACGCTGACGAGACACGGCTTTGTATCGTTATCGGATCGAAGGAAGGAATTTAGCAGCCAATTTCTACTTAAACTGATTAATCACGCTATTGACGCTTCATCCCTTCTCTCCAAAATTAATTTTGTGGTACCTCAGTACGATACCAGGTCCTTCCCTAATTTTAAGGTACCGTCATACAAAACTAGTGTTCTGCTTAAAGCACCCACAACGCATATGATTAGAAATGCCGAGAGATACGATTAACATGGGCAAGAGATCACTAGATGAATGGAAAGCAGTCTTATGGATCAATAAGTTCGACTTTCACTTAATTCGTACGCATCGGAGAGTTTTTGTTCTTTGACGACCAGGAGAAAGAGCTAGTGAAGTTAGTGCCGTCCGTCAAACACGGAGGTGGTAGTGTTATGGTTTGGAGTTGTTTCTCTGGAACAACAACGGGTAAAAATTTGTGGTATAATACGGAAAGAAGAATATTTTGATGTTTTGCAAAATTATGCTATTCCGAGTGGAAGCCGCCTTGTTTGTGAGCTCTTTGTGATCCAGCAAGATAACGACCCCAAACATACGGCTCGCATCTGAAAAAATCTTTTTAGAGGTGAAAGTAGCAGGTAATAATAATAATAATAATATCTTTATTGCCCAACAGAAAATAATTCCATTTACAGGACAATGCGAGAATAATGTAACCTAGCATATATATGTAGTAATAATATAAAGCGCAGTAATAAATTAAAAATAATCGAAAATGATACAACTGAATCATAAACATAAAAATAGCTCGGTGACTCCAGAATGCAAGAACAAAATAGGACGACAATATAAATCCATGTAGATATTTCAACAGAAAGGATCATCAAGTAATTCATTGGCATTTCTAATCATATGCGTAATGGGTGCTTTAAGCAGAACATTAGTTTTGTATGACGGGACCTTAAAATTAGGGAAGGACCTGGTATCGTACTGAGGTACCACAAAATTAATTTTGGAGAGAAGGGATGGAGCGTCAATACCGTGATTAATCAGTTTAAGTAGAAATTGGCTGATAAATTCCTTCCTTCGATCCGATAACGATACAAAGCCGTGTCCCGTCAGCAGACCAGCATAATCAACATCGCGTCCAGGGTAAGTGCCATCAATTTTGGACAGGTATTTCAAAAATCGTTTTTGCACTCTTTCAAGTAGTACTTGCAGATGGAGATAGTGAGGATACCGAATTATGGAGGCATACTCCAACCCAGAACGGACAAGCGAATCGTATAATGCTTTTAGCGAGGCAGGATGATTGAATGATCTGCAGGATCGTATGAGAAATCCTAAAGATTTCATCGCAGAATTTCGTACGGATAATATGTGGTCTGCAAACGACAAATTTGCATCAAACAGCACGCCTAGGTCCATCACAGACGAGTGCCTAGGAACAATAGCCTGACTCACTGCATAATGAAAATTGTAGAGTCTATGACATCTAGAGTAGCTTACAACAGCGCACTTATCCAGATTCAAATGAATTCCATTCTGTGTACACCATCTAACAATAGTATCCAGACTATTCTGGAGAAACAGACAATCTGCTGGGGAGGTTATGGTACTGTAGATCTTAAAATCGTCCGCGTATGCCAGTACATTGCAGTCCAGCCCCTGTAGGAGATCATCCAAATAAATATTAAACAAAAGGGGACCCAAATTGGATCCCTGGCACACACCAGAGGAAGCAGAAAATGTTAAGGATGTATATCCACTGTAGTGAACATAGCATGAACGATCAGTTAAATACGAGCGGCTCAATTGTGTTACACTTGGCGAAAAACCAAAACTACTCAGCTTAGGTACAATAAGGGAATGATTGATAGTGTCAAATGCTTTACTAAAATCGGTGTATAATACATCCACTTGTTGACGTCGTTCCATGGATTCGGCAATATGCTGTGCTAACTCAGCAAGGTTGGTTGCAGCAGACCTTCCTGGAATGAAACCATGATGTCGCGAAGATAAGTAAGGCTTGACACTCACGTAAATTCTGTGAGACAGAAGACATTCAAAAATTTTTGCAAAGTTGGATAAAATATTTATTGGTCTATAATTTTGAAAGTCTGAACGATTACCTTTCTTAAACGCGGGTGTAATTCTGCTAATCCTCCAAGCGTCAGGAAATGTAGAAGAACTTACGGCCAAGTTAAATATTCTAGCTAGAGGTTCACATAGTACTACACAACAATCACGTGCAAAAAATGCGGGGAGGCCGTCATGACCAGCAGTAAAATTAGATTTTAACTTCTTTTAAGATATCGTGTACTGTAAAAGATCCAATCAAAGAACTACCACTAATGAGATCCTTATTAAGAGGCTGGGGCCCCAGTAATGCTTGTAGGTAATGAACTAAAATTGGATTGGCCTTCTTAAAGTCCGGATCTATCCTCCATAGAGTTCTTATGTGATGAGCTTGATCGAAGGGCTAGACAGCGACAGCCTCAGGACATTTAACACTTACGGGAATATTTATAGAACGCATCGCAAAAAATCGACGCGAACCATCTCGAAAAATTGCTTGGAGAAATATTCAAAATTTGTACAACGGTTATCAAAGTCGAAGGAGGTTATATCGACGAAAATAAACCTCCCATTAATTAAATTACTTTAGAACACAATTTTACAGTATCTGACTTTTTGTAAAACCTGTTCCTGCTTCCAAACTTTTGTACGGTAGCGTATATATGTAAGATAGGCTGAATATCAAGGTTACTAAAACCATTTTTAATATCCACATGTACACAGAACGAATTCACGTCTTAAATATTCGTGATTGTTTACGTTAATGGATACTACTACGTTGTTATTCCATGTTTGGTTTAAGCTACGTAACTGTACTTCATAACGGTTATTAATAATTTAAAAATTTAATATATAGGAATAATTTAACACAGTTCGCGAAAACACAGATGGAAGTGATTTCATATTGTTTTTTTTTTTTTAGTTTGTTATATGCTGTTTATAACTTAACATTTTATATGCTATATCGTTCATATGTGCTTCTCTTTCTAGAGAAGACAAAATATATTCAACTATTCCATGAAGTGCTTGAAGAAAGTGCATTTGAAATCATATATTGACTACGATAACGATTATAATAAAAAGAAACATATTCCCTTATACGAGGCATGTCTCAAAATTAATGGGAATGAAGTGTTTAATTGAATGTATCTACAATTTAATATTGTCTCCTTTAAACTGTGCTTCTCTGGAATGCACACAGCAGATAAGCATATTGTTTTATAACTGTTACAGTTCTCTATTAATACAGAATAAATGTTTATTTTGTAATTAGTTTTTGACTTGTTTTTGTAATATTTTAGGGGTGGGTAAATACACTAGGGTGACAGAATAAAATAGACACCTACTAATTAAAAAAAGATTCTATTCTCGTTATATATAAAACATATTTTAAAATGTTTAAATTAGATTAATATTTTGTCGATCCACGATTACTTGTGTGAAGTGCTGCGAGTCATCGTGGCATAGAATCTATTAAACGATTAATGGTGTCTTCTGGAATATTTAACCACTCTTCTGTAATAGCTGCCACGAGTTCTTCTTTATTGCTGGGTTTCCGGGGTCGTTTCGCCATATTTGTCTGGATTATGTGCCAAACATTCTCTATCGGATTCATGTCTGGTGATTGGCCTGGCCATGGTAAAATCCGAATCCTCTGTTCCTCTTTCCATGCGGTTGTTGTTCTTGCTTTGTGACAGAGTGCTCCGTCCTCCATAAAAGTGGCATCTTCTTTAGATAAAGTGCCGTTGTCGAATATCGGTAGTAGTCCTTCTGTTAATATTTGGATATATTTTGCCGCATTTATATTTCCTTCGCAGATTACTAATTGCGATCTTCCACCATATCATATCGCGCCCCGCACCATGACGTTCACACCGCCGTATTTCACCGTCTGATGCAAAAATTTGTCGTCCAGTTGCTGTGACGAACGTCTCCATACCCACGTACGACCACTGTCACTGAATTGGCAGTATCTGCTTCCGTCTGAAAAAATGACAGACCGCCGAAACTCTTCGGGCTTCGTTCGCATTTCGATTGCGCAAACCATTCGGTGCCGTTTTCGAAACGCCGTAAGGAGAGGTTTTTTCTTTGCCACCCTTTTATACATCCCCACACTGTGGAGGTATCGCAGAACGGTGCTCTGACTTTTCTGTGAAGTTGCCGCAAGCTCAGCTGTACTTTTTCTCGGTTCTCTTAACACTTCGCGCACAAGCACCCTTTTACTTCTATTCAGAAGGTCCGGTACGACCTTGTCTCGGCTCCACTGTTGTTTTTTCCTTGCGTTTAAATTGTGTAATCACACGGTTAACTGTGGACAACGGAATATTTAAAAATTTACTTATTTCACGTTGCGAATCGCCGCGTTCACTCTGGCCAACGATGCGACCCCGGGTGACGTCGCTAATATCACTCGAACCTTATAAGCGTGGCATAGTTGTAACGATACTAAACTATGACGAATTCCTCCCGATACATCTACCCCTACCCTAATGACAAGAGAAAGTTCTTAATTCGTTCTTAGAATTTAGCTGTTTACATATTTATACCGCTTTACCTGGTGTCTATTTTATTCTGCCACCCTAGTGTATATGCATATATAGAGACCTGTATAATTTTTAACTCCCTCCATTTTGCAACTATAATCCAACTAAATAGAGAAGTGCCACAAGTGATAAATAGAGCTCTGGTAAAAAGATAATTCGTCCGATAAGAAAAAAGTTGATTGCGAATTATTGAACCTCTAGCTATTATTTTATACTATTAAATGCACGTTTATCTCGTATTTTATGGCTCCCTTAGAGATGAAATAGGCATGAATATATCAAGGGTATATCGTATAAAGTCGTAAATTTAAAAATAACAAGAAGATAATTTAGTTTTCTTTGTAATGCACACATACGTAAAGCACTGATTCGTTCATCCGCTAATACAATTTACGAATACCGCGGAGTGGTTGTAAAAGAAAAGAGCAAAACGGGTACCAATGAAAGTATTCAATTATCAAGTACACAAGAAAATAAGAAGAAAAATTATAATAATTATATCGATGACTGGGCAATATATCACGAGCTTCCGATAATATTTCAACCGTATGTGGATAACTTTGTGAGCGTACTTAAAAGCATGCAAGTGAAGTGTAATGCTATAAATTTTGCCTGAGTAAAGTAATTAGTAGACCATGATTCTATCAATATAATGGCCGGTATGCGCTGCTCACTGTATATAAAACAAACGTAGAAAAATTAGCAGCACACCCGTTTCAGGGTTACGGTGAGGTAAGGTCAATTAAGATCGTAACGTTTGGGATTTTATTTTCCTCAAATACGTATCAGAGAAATACATTTCGGCGTTTGTTAGGCCGCGCTCGTTATTAAGATTTCTGGTTAAGAGTTTTGTTATACACAACGAATCGGAATCGAATTGATAATCGACGTCTGCAATCAATTTAATATAAAAGATTTCGAGAGGTACAAAAGCAGTTGCTTATATAATTTAAATAATCGGGTTTGCAATTAGTTAAATATAAACTCGAACTTGCCTGAACATGATTAAAGACGCGTCTGGCGATTATAATTTGGCTCGGCAATTTAAATACCGCCCCATGCTCTTACAAGTTCAAATAATCTTTTTGGAAGAGCCGACAACGTCTACTTACAATGAGGTTGAAAGTTTTGCAGAATCATTTTAATTAATTGTGGAAGTAAACACTGTTTAAAGATGCTTAATCGTGTATACGATCCTCAAACCGTTTTAGGATGAAATAGAGATCATTAATGAGGTATGGTGAATTGTTACGAAACAAAAGATATTCACGTACAACGTCGGATCGTTGAACTTCAGTGTATTTGACGTAAATGTGCGTTGTTAATTATTCATTGCCGCAAACGCGTAAAGTTATTTGAAGGAAGCATGTGTTATATGTGTTGTGGTGTTATTTTATGTTGTTATTAATTTTAACGATCAATAGTGGAAGTAGTATACCACTTGAGTTAGTTTCCTATAGTTTTGCTAATTAATTTTATAGCTTTTAAGTAGACTAGGAAAATTAAGCTTAATACTGTGCAAAGCTGATAAAATTATTAGCTTCTTTACGCCCACCGTCGTTAAAAAGGGATAGTGATAATAGAACACAGAATCTCATTTTGTTGGAAACTTTGTTATTTATTCTACAGCAGATGTCGCCATTTTAATTTGAAGAAGACGATGAGGACATTGTAATAATAATAATAATAGAAATGTGCCAATAGGTTCAGCAACATCGACTTACAAATAAGCGGCTGCTCTTCCTCCCAAACACGAAGATGGGCTACATAATACATACACTAGCGCTCAAAAGTGTTTAGGCACCCCTGTTTCCATGGATTATTCATATAGTATTATGTTTACCAAAAAAACATAATAATAGAATGAAATACGTATTTAAAATGTAGTTCAGTAAGATAAACCAGCAAACCCATTATATCGCATAAGGTTTACTATCATTTACCTGCACTTGGTCGGATTACCATAAACTGTTTATTGCGGTGCAATTACAATAACAATCCCTCTGAATTTACTGGGTAAATTTAGTCATATGTTAGATTGTAGGTAATAATGTTTAAATTACCTTCCTAGATGATTATAGTGAAATCTGTAACCTATGGTCAGTTGCAGTGTGGTATTTACTCTATTCACGTCGTGAGCGAAATATCGTGTGACAATTTTTTAAAATTCCTTCGCGAAGAGAAATTAGTACGGAAACACGTGCGTTTATAATAGTTTACCATAAAAGTGGCATGAGTAATCGGCAAATTGCCGAAAAAATGAAAATACACCACGCTACGGTTGACTATAACGTAAAAAAATATCGGGAAACTGGCAGTTTTCTTAATAAAGGACGGAGTGGAAGCCCAAAAGCGACAACATCTGCAGATGATCGCAGAATAGTGGTTACCGGCAAGTTAAATAGACGCAAAACAGCCTCGGAAATCACCGCAGAATTAAATGTTGGTCGCCAAAAACTAGTCAGTGTTTCTACAGTCAAACGTCGCCTACAGAAAGCCGGGCTCCATGGACGTATTGCGATGAAAAAGCCATTACAACGCAAACAAAGCAAGCAAAAGCGACTTAAATGGGCTCGTGAACACCAACACTGGACCATAGAAGAGTGGAACAACGTCCTATGGACGGATGAGTCCGAATTTGAGCTGTTCGGAACCCGAAGACGCATATTCGTGATCCCCCTCTCCCCTCCCCTCTCCCCTGCCCCGAACTGTGGGTGAACGTGCCAGAGTAGAGTGTATTGCTGCTACCGTGAAGCATGGTGGAAGCTGTATCATCATTTGGGGCTGTTTTGCTGGCACTAGTGTAGGGGACATTGTGAAAATTGACGGTATATTAAAAAAAAGAAGGCTACCGCGAAATTTTGGAGAACCACGCAATACCTTCCGGAATTCGACTTTTGGGTCAAAATTTTATCTTCCAGCAAGATAATGACCCAAAACATTCCTCTAAATTACGTAAAGACTATTTACGCCATTTAGAAGAGGAAGGAACTCCCAAAATTATGGAATGGCCTCCCCAGAGCCCCGACTTGAATCCAATCGAGTTACTATGGGAAGAACTAGATCGGGAAGTACGGAAATCGGCTCCGACATCAGCTATTGACGTGTGGAACAAATTGCAATCGAGTTGGACCTCAATAACACAAGAAACTCTGGAAAAACTTATTGCTAGAATGCCTCGATTGTGTGCTGCAATTATTAAATCAAGAGGAGGTCACATAGATGAAAGCAAAATTTAAATTAAACGTTTTAATTTTCACATTTATTTAATATATTTTTATTCATGTACGTGTATCTGTACATAAAAAATAAATATTAACATTTTTGCTGCCAGTGAGAGTGCCTAAACACTTTTGAGCGGTAGTGCATGTATTCATTTTATTTCACATTGTTAAACTGCTTTAAATACACTTTCTAGTCAATGAAACTATTTAGTCAACTTAAAGAATTTTATTTCGCTAAAACAAGGAGAATGTTCCATTTGAAATGACACAAACACGTGATTTTCTGCCGACACATATTTCCCTTGATACCCCTTTTTCGCTTACAATAAAACAAATCGGAATCTTTATAAATAATCACTACTATTAGGTCGTGCTATGTAAGATCGTATCTGCATACTAGTTCGTTTTGAGAACGGTACTGTACATATGCTTTATGGATACAAAGAACTTTAAGAACTGTCACACGATAATCCAGCCTTTGGAAAGTTTGCTATAGCCGCATGATTGAGTATTGGTTTTTCTAAACGAACAAACACGTAGATGCGAATTTCATGTTAAGCTCGGCAATGTACTAGCCTGGTGATCTAAATTCTGAGATACTACTTGATGAATTAGTGAGCTACATATCGGATATCAATATCAAATTACTTAGCATAAATCACCCATTGACATCGCACGAAAATTCCATTGTTAGATCCAACTAATTAAATTTCAGCTCTCTCCATTTACAATCGGACATAAACTAAAATGAACGATTGTTCATTTTGTACGTGAACGGAGGAACAGAATAACACGAAACAGCATTAAAATAACATAGCAACAAAAGTAATAATTTGAAACAATGTATTAATTCATTAAAAAAAAATAATTACTGGATGGAATAATTAATGAATCATAAATGGAATCGGTGTAGAATGTCTGGTTTTAATATTGTCAAGCAACCGCTGCAGACAGTAATAACATATACAATAATACCAATTAATTGATGCACAACATTAATGAACTTTGTATTGTTTTTTGAAAAATCAAGCGTGATTAAAATTTATTTCAATTTGATTTAAAGAATTATTAATTCAAAGAAATTGTGATATATGTTATGTATGCGTTAAATTATTAGAGCTTTTGCAAATCATTTTCGTCGAGAACAACGTTTTTTATTCAGGTTTTCTTGGCATTCTTTGTGCCAAACTTCATCTGCAGTAAAGACGTTTGTACCTGAAACAACTGTCACAATTTAAAGAATGTAAAGGATCAGGGAAAATTTATCTGACTAATAGTAATAATTTTACAAATTATTGACGTTGTTTCCATCACTTCCGTTCCCTACTCACTCAATTTTCCACCTCGCGAGGGTTACCTGAAAGGCTTGTTGCGGAACATTTTTTAGTGTCTGTGAAGAACTTGTTTTTATCTTATATATGGTCTCAAAGCAGCGTCCTTTCAGTACTGACTTCAATTTTGGGAATAAGAAAACATCATAAGAATCCAGATCTGACGAATAGAAAAGCTGTCATCTAATTCTTCGGCGCAATTGATATAGTTTCCAAGAAAGCTTCTTTTTCAATTTTACGTTGTGTTTGTATTGCTCGAAAATTATATATTGCAATAATTTCTACCAACACTGAAATACTTTGCACTTAAGTGCAGCGATACGAAAATTAGATATTGACAATCCGAAAACATTCGGTTATTGTGAGATGTTAGGACCGAATCTTTCCAACTGCGCTACACTAAACCTCTCCGTTGAAATGATTCAAAATGTCCGGTTACTATCTGGATAGACCCCGTATGTAGTTTTTATTTCTAACTGTAATATAAAAGTTGTGTACATGTTTATGCCGACTTGCCACAGTGGTTAGAAGCAATCCATTTAATTATAACTGTCATTCAACGATTTTCATGTCAATGTACCATTTATTTATTCAATTAAGTTTATTTATTACGCCGCTATTGTTGTTGAGAACAAAGCAACGAATTTTTGTATAAATTTTGTATAAAACGCGAACTAGGAAGTGAAAGAGTAACGACGCCGATTTACGTTAAATCTACGGAAGTAAACGCAATTTCTAGTACAAGAAATTTTCTCATTATTATCTCTACTGATTATGAGCAAGTAATGCTACCTTTCCAGACATTAAAAACTGTTCACCTAAACAGATATACACATTTGTCGTTATAATATATCTACTGGTAGTATTTTGCTGTTAAGAGCGTATTGTTCGCGTATGCGAAAATACACAGGAAATTTTCTAGTAATACCATCTCATTAATTTATGTAATTGTTCCGAATAAGTTTCGTTAAAATAAGCTACAAAATTAAATTTCACATTATATAAATCTATAATTGTATTCTCTACTTCCTTGTCAAACTAGGTGATAATTGAAAATAATTCAGGAAAATACCTAATTGGACTATAATTATTGTTATTTATACAGTTCAGCACCTTACTTTTCATATTCAAGTAATTGATGTAAAATATATATTAAATACCATACTGTATTTCAGAATAAAATTTATCACCTACGACTAATTAATTTTTTACATTTTTAGCTATCAGTCTACGTGGGAGGAATATTTTGTCACATTAAAAAAGTAACGGCGAAACATATGTATATCACAATTTCTTTGAATTAATAAGTTGAATGGCGCGTTTACTCACGTAAAAAAGAATGTTGACGGTAATTTCTTTAAAGCAAATTGAAATAAATCTTAATCACGCTTGATTTTTCAAAAAACAATACTACTCAGTCGGTAACACGGTTGACAATGAGAGCCCATGTGATCTCGAAACGCCGCGTTCCGCATAATTAATATATTTGTGTGAGTGGAGTTTACTGCAATACAAAGTTCATGAAGGCCTCAGTTTCAGCGATAACCTCTTCGTTCGTGCGAAATTTCTTACCGGCGAGCATTTTTTTGAGGTCTGGGAACAGCCAGTAGTCGCTGGGTGCCAAATCTGGCGAATACGGTGGATGTGGGAGCAATTTGAAGTTCAATTCACGTAGTTTTGCCATTGTTTTGATTGACTTGTGACACGGTGCGTTGTCTTGATGAAACAAAATTTTTTCTTTGCCATATGCGGTCGTTTCTTCGCAATTTCGGCCTTCAAACGCTCCAATAACGCTATATAATATTCACTGTTGATAGTATTTCCTTTCTCAAGATAGTCGATGAATATTACACCACGCACATCCCAAAATACCGAGGCCATAATCTTTCCAGCCGATTGATGTGCTTTCGGGCGCTTTGGACGAGGTTCACCAGTTGCTGCCCACTCAAATGGCAATCGTTTTGATTCCGGAGTGAAGTGATGGATCCATGTTTCATCCATTGTCACACATCGATGCAAAAATTCCGGTTTGTTACGTTTAAACATGGCGAAACACTGCTCAGAATCATCAACACGTTCTTGTTTTGGTCAACAGTGAGCAAACGCGGCACCCACTTTGAACAGAGCTTTCTCATAGTCAAATGCTCATGCAATATAAAGCCAATACGTTCTTTTGATATCTTTACGATGTCAGCTAACTCACGCAACTTCACTTTTCGATCACTCAAAACGATTTTGTGGATCTTTTTGATGTTTTCTGGTGTTACCGCCTCATTTGGACGTCCACTACGTTCTGCATCATCGGTGTCTTTTCGACCACGTTTGAAGTCAGCGAATCAACGTTTTATTGTTGTTTCTGATGGAGCGGAGTCCCCATAACACTTTTCAAGCCATTGCTTCGCTTGAACGGCATTTTTTCCCATCAAGAAGCAGTGTAACATTAAAACACGAAATTGTTTTTGATCCATTGTTTTGAAAATAAGAAAAGTAGCGTGACTCTTAGCACAATAACTCACAAACTAATGAATAGAATATCGTGAAATTTTAACAGCTGTTTCTTGAAGGTTAGTACTAGCTGAGAGAACATAGTGACTGCAATAAAACTAGCGTCATCTATGTGTTAGGCCCGGGACATTTCAGCCCATGTGTTATGTAGATAAATGTGATGTAAAAACTGTGGCAACAGTCGCACAATAAAGAATTCTATCCTTTTGAAAAGAACTGTGTGTAAAAAAATATTAGAGGAAGTCCTAACAGTATTTTTCCTCCAATAATACGTTAAATAAACAAAGTAGACTATAAGATCAAAAGTAATAGTCATAATCGAAGAACAATAGTATTCTAACAATAGAAATTTTGGGAGCATCATAACAATACATATGTTTGGTTTTAAACTTTTTATAACTATAAATAGTAATACTTAATACTTACTTTGGAAGCATACATTCAACTACGATTTTACCATATGTACACAGCGTAGGTTATTCCAAAATCTGAAACAAGAACATCATTTAATTCACATTAAGGCTTAGACAAATTCTTACTAATAAATTAACTTTTGTGTTAGTTTAAATATATGAACTTTTAAACGATTTTCATGTAATAAATAAAACATAACCAATAATAACGAAAAACAGCACTTTTGGTTTCCATTTCTATTTCTTCTTTTATTTTATAGTTTAAGTACAAAATATATACGTATGATATAGTAAAACTAGTAAAATATCTCCTGACTACTTCGCCTAGTAACAAAGTATTGCAAATTATTTTTAGCGGTTTTTTTTTGAATGTATAAATTGCTTGTTGTTTGCTTAAATACGTTCGATTAACTGTTTCTTAAAAGCAATTTTCGTTAGGAACACAAACCATATGTTTCTATTGGATTGACTGTAAATATAAAGGAGTAAATCTACTTACCACCGTTATGGATGTCTTGCGTTATCTAAATCGAGAAATTTGATGCGGTAACTCTGGCAAGTTAATATGAGGAAGTTTCTTTTATAAAGTAAGGGTGGTCAGTAGCTGTCATATTGATCCGTAGCCGTCAATTGAGACTGCATTAACGTACAGCGATATGAATTAAAGTAATTTAAGTTCTTAATTCGTTCTTAGAATTTAGCTGTTTACATATTTATACCGCTTTACGTGGTGACTATTTTATTCTGTCACCCTAGTGTAACACATGGGCTGACAAGTTTCGGGCCTAACACATAGATGACGCTAGTTTTATTGCAGTCACCTTTTCTCAGTTAGTACTAACCTTCAAAAGACAGCTGTTCAAATTTCATGATATTCTATTTATTAGTTTGTGAGTTATTGTGCTAAGAGTCACGCTACTTTTGTTATTTTCAAAACAATGGATCTAAAACAATTTCGTCTTTTAATTTGACACTGCTTCTTGATGGGAAAAAATACCGTTCAAGCGAAGCAATGGCTTGAAAAGTGTTATGGGGACTCCGCTCCATCAGAAACAACAATAAAACGTTGGTTTGCTGACTTCAAACGTGGTCGTAGAGACATCGATGACGCAGAACGCAGTGGACGTCCAAATGAGGCGGTAACACCAGAAAACATCAAAAAACTCCACAAAATCGTTTCAAATGATCGAAAAGTGAAGTTGTGTGAGTTAGCTGAAATCGTAAAGATATCAAAAGAACGTATTGGCTTCATATTGCATGAACATTTGACTATGAGAAAGCTCTGTTCAAAGTGGGTGCCGCGTTTGCTCACTGTTGACCAGAAATAAGAACGTGTTGATGATTCTGAGCAGTGTTTAGCCATGTTTAAACGTAAAGAAACCGGAATTTTTGCGTCGATATGTGACAATGGATGAAACATGGATCCATCACTTCACATCTGAGTGGGCAGCAACTGGTGAACCTCGTCCAAAGCGCCCGAAAGCACAACAATCGGCTGGAAAGGTTATGGGCTGGGTATTTTGGGATGTGCGTGGTGTAATATTCATCGACTATCTTGAGAAAGGAAATACCATCAAAAATGAATATTATATAGCGTTATTGGAGCGTTTGAAGGCCGAAATTGCAAAGAAACGACCGCATGTGGCAAAGAAAAAAATTTGTTTCATCAAGACAACGCACCGTGTCACAAGTCGATCAAAACAATGGCAAAACTACACGAATTGAACTTCGAACTGCTCCCACATCCACCGTACTCGCCAGATTTGGCTCCCAGCGACTACTGGCTGTTCGCAGAGCTCAAAAAAATGCTCGCCGGTAAGAAATTTCGCACGAATGAAGAGGTTATCGCTGAAACTGAGGCCTATTTTCAGGCAAAAGATAAATCGTTCTACAAAAGTAGTATTGAAATGTTAGAGCGGCGCTGGTATGATTTCGTTGCTCTTGATGGAGATTACGTTGATGAATAAAGCTAATTTTGAACCAAAAAAAACCGTGTTTTCTTTGTTAGGCCCGGGACTTTTCAGCCCATGTGTTAGTTCTCAGATCACGAAAATCATTGCTCCCAACTATTTCATTTATTTCAGTACGTTATTTTTGCTGTTCGACAGTCAGTGATAAACTAGTAGATTTATATTTCTTAAATCAGATTTTTTAATTATTCAAAGTGGCCTCAATTTAATAACCAGCGGACTGTATGTTGAGGAGAGATAAATTAAGAAATGCAATGTGTTACACATTCGCAAATTTGCATTTCATACGTCGAAAGTTATCTTTAATATTTGTCTCCCACTTTATTAGGGATGGATATATGTAAATACATAGATGTATTACAAAACAATAGATAAACCCTGATAAAGTATGGAGTAACATAAAAACTAACATGTAACGACAATTATTACGTTTAAGAAATGCTGATACATTTTAAAGTACATACGGAATATTTTACCGCGCCCAGTCGCTATGCATAAAAATGTATATTACATAACTTTTACGCAAGGTTAATGGGATAGTATTGCGAATTTTGTTGCAGATACATACGCAGGCACACAGTATATTTGTAACAAGAGAGAAGGTATAAGAGTTCACTACTTAAATTACTGTTATTATTAATATGGATCGTACTGTATACGATTTTAAAGAAGAAAGGACTTACTTAGTTATGTACACTACCGCTCAAAAGTGTTTAGGCACTCTCACTGACAGCAAAAATGTATAAAAACTCAGCAAAAATGTTAATAATATTTATTTTTTATGTAGATACACGTACATGAATAAAAATATATTAAATAAATGTGAAAATTAAAACGTTTAATTTAAATTTTGCTTTCATCTATGTGACCTCCTCTTGATTTAATAATTGCAGCACACAATCGAGGCATTCTCGCAATAACTTTTGCCAGAGTTTCTTGTGTTATTGAGGTCCAACTCGATTGCAATTTATTCCACACGTCAGTAGCTGATGTCGGAGCCGTGTTCCGTACTTCTCGATCTAGTTCTTCCCATAGTAACTCGATTGGATTCAAGTCGGCGCTCTGGGGTGGCCATTCCATAATTTTGAGAGTTCCTTCCTCTTCTAAATGGCGTCAATAGTCTTTACATAATTTAGAGGAATGTTTCGGGTCATCATCTTGCTGGAAGATAAAATATTGACCCAAAAGTCGAATTCCGTAAGGTATTGCGTGGTTCTCCAAAATTTCGCGGTAGCCTTCTTTTTTTAATATACCGTCAATTTTCACAATGTCCCCTACATTAGTGCCAGCAAAACAACCCCAAATGATGATAGAACCTCCACCATGCTTCACGGTAGCAGCAATACACTCTTCTCTGGCACGTTCACCCACAGATCTGCTTACGAATATGCGTCTTCGAGTTTCGAACAGCTCAAATTTGGACTCATCCGTCCATAGGACGTTGTTCCACCCTTCTATGGTCCAGTGTTGGTGTTCACGAGTCCATTTAAGTCGCTTTTGCTTGTTTTATTTGCGTAGTAATGGCTTTTTCATCGCAATACGTCCATGGAGCCCGGCTCTCTGTAGGCGACGTTTGACTGTAGAAGCACTGACTAGTTTTTGGCGACCAATATTTAATTCTGCGGTGATTTCCGGGACTGTTTTGCGTGTATTTAACTTTCTGGTAACCATTATTCTGCGATCATCTGCAGATGTTGTCGCTTTTGGCCTTCCACTCCGTCTTTTATTAGGAAAACTGCCAGTTTCCCGATATTTTTTTACGTTATAGTCAACCGTAGGCGTGGTGTATTTTCATTTTTTTGGCAATTTGTCGATTACTTGTACCACTTTTATGGTAAGCTATTATAAGCGCACGTATTTCCGTACTAATTTCTCTTCGCGGAGGCATTTTAAAAAATTGTCACACGATATTTCGCTCACGACGTGAATAGAGTAAATACCACACTGCAACTGACCATAGGTTACAGATTTCACTATAATCTTCAAGGAAGGTAATTTAAACATTATTACCTACAATCTAACAGATGACTAAATTTACCCAGTAAATTCAGAGGGATTGTTATTGTAATTGCACCGCAATAAACAGTTTATGGTAATCCGACCAAGTGCAGGTAAATAGTAGTAAACCTTATGCGATATAATGGGTGTTTATCTTACTGAATTACATTTTAAATACGTATTTCAATGTCTTTTTGGTAAACATAATACTATATGAATAATCCATGAAAACAGGGGTGCCTAAGTGTCCTTGCGTATAAGAATTGCTTAAGGAGTTACTCCAATACCAGGAAACTCTTTTTAGTACTCGCTATTAAACTTTTTTTATCCGAGTAATTTCTGCCAATAGTTTCTGCGACGAGATGCAATGTACGTAACAGACATGTCACATGTGGAAAAGTGAAACATACAATTCAAGATGACGTGCCAAACAGGCATTGACGAGTCAGTAGTGAACACCACTACTTGCTTTGACGTCAATTATATTTTTTTTTTAGTGCACTTCGCATCAACTTAACAACCTTTTACTAATTACGTAAAATGGCGATGAGAATAGTAGGGTTTCCAATGTGTGTACCATGATAATGAGAATAGATTTTTTACAATCTGCAGTCTCATCACAGCTTAAGCACTGCTTTTTTCTAAATCAACTTTAATACGTCGTGCAGATGGGAAATAATTGAGGTTATTGGTAGGCTTGGTAATACGTAAGCAAGATCACAATTTGTCTGAAGCTTATGGAACTGTTCCTTCTTCACCATCTTGATATATTACCGGTTGTCAACATATAAATTAAAGTTAACACAAATTTCTCGTTGGATCTGTATCTTTTAAATTTGTATCTTCGACTGTTTACGTATCTAAAATAATCCCTTTTATTCTCACAAATAAACGGTGTATCACGCTAATATATAGTAACGTTACAAACATGTGACAGATTCAGTTTTGATTTGAATTAAAACAAAATGTATTGGAGAAATTTCAAAATCTATGGAGATATAGGAAGTTTGAAGTTAACATCGGTAGTCGCGGTTCCCAGTAGACCGAGTATCTTTTATACTGCATGCATTTATATTAATTAACTAAGAATAGTTTAATTTATTCGTAGACGTATTAAAACGGTGCATTACGAAGATGTAAATGCGAATATTTTCTGGGTTAGTAGAGGTTCCTCTAGCCTGGCACACATCTGCTCATGTATCAAGCGTGTGTAAATACAAGTATCATTGGTCTAAAGATCCAGCTAGAATAACAGAACCAGAAACAGTTACTACATTACAAACGTCTTACAGCGGACAATGTTCAACGGGAGGTACTTGAGCGCAAAAATGCGAATAACGCAATTATTAGGAAAGCTCGCTCGACACGTAAGTGTGAATATAAGTGTTTGTGAGCTGATTTTTTTTCTTCTGTAACATTGTCCCATAGTAAAATTACCCAACGCGCTTAAGTAGCGTGTGGATGCACGTATATGCAAATTTTATTTACATTCGTCAAACTATTTTTCACCCTCGACTAATCGTATCTGCAGAATAGTTCGAATGGAAATGCAGAAATGCAAATTCTCCTTCGCATGCGTGCATTACATATTTCTAATAGATTCGCGTATTTACTTTGATGTCCACTAACCGGTTAATTATGCATGAATCTTAAAAGGAATGGTGGGTTACGTTACGGTAATAGAACATTAAAAATTCCACATGCGGTTCTGGTCGCAATATTCCGATAATGGATGCATAAGTAGTACGTGCCTAGAATACTTAACGCGATATAAAACAATTTTTAACATAAAAATTCCGAACGCAAGATTTTAATAGCCATTACCGAAACTTATCGAACTGGGTACTGAGTTTAACATTTAATTAACTTAACACTTTCTTGACCTTGCGGTAACAAACAAGCTTGAAATCGTCATACTTTAAGTAATATAAATGTGTTTGTACAGCGTACGAGGGCGACCTGAAATGATTCCGGAATCGCCGAGAAAAACGCGATATTGGTGTGGTGTTTTGTTTTTATTTTTCGGTGTGGTCTCCTCGAAGATCAATATACTGTTTCAAACGGTGCCCCAGTCTCTTCAAGCCGTCAGGAAAGTAGGATGTTTCGAAGTCTGCAAAAGAGTCTGTAGCGACGAAGACCTCCTCATTTGAGGCAAATCTCTTTTTTCGCAGTGATCTTTTCACGTTTGGGGAATAGGAGAAAGTCGTTGTGGGATAGATCCGGTGAATATGGAGGATGAGAGACTAATTCGTAGCGTAACTCATTCAATTTGAACACGACGGTGCGGGATGAATGAGCCGGCATATTGCCGTGGTGGAAAAGTACTTTTTTACGCTGCAAACGAGGCCGTTTCAATACTGCATCGAATAGGGTCAATAAATCGCTGTAGTGTTGCCCTGTGATCGTCCTTCCCTTCTGAGACGTAGCAATGCTTATCTTGCATTTCTGTACAAGTTACTGCATAACAAGATCGATTCCATTTATCTACTAAACAGGTTATCTTTCTTAGTCCCACGAGTGGCTACACGAAGCGTCCCAACTTTTTATACAGCATTGGCACACACTAATTTGGGGTTTAGATCCCCTGTCTCACGTATGAGCGAAGAGCACAATAGGATTTCCTCGAACAAATGATGTGTTTCATTGTTCGCTTGGGCAATTGCTGCGTGCAAGTACCAATACAGTTTTATTATTATTATTATTATTTTGGTATCAATCATCACTCCAAGGTATCTAACTGTTGGGCTGGTAGTAACTTCCACATCCCCCACGTATAGGGGTACGATTGTGTCTATCTGCTTGTTAGATAGAATGACGACCTCAGTTTTGTTAAGTGCTAGACTCAAACCATGCATTTCCATCCAATGAGTTACCGTACTGCCGATAAGGCGGCGAAGATGGTTGCGAACTTGAGTAGGTTGATGGCTAATGCTTGTGGTCTTCGGCCAAAGAAGCGGAGGTTATTGATGTCGACAGTTCAGTCGGTCTTACTGTACGGCTCCGAGGTGTGGGCGGACGCGCTGAGCAAGGAGATGTATCGTAAGAGGCTGGCCCAGGTGCAGAGAAGGGCTGCACTGAGAGTTGCCTAGGCGTACCGCTCTGTGTCGGAACCGGCGGTCCTAGTGGTAGCGGGAGTCATCCCAGTGCCGGTCCTTGCTCAGGAAAGGAAGCGCATATATATGAGGAGACGTGCAGGTGAAGAACGAGTCGCCAATGAAAGAGACGCCACATGGCAACGACTTTGGGAGACGGACGGAAGAGGGCGCTGGACTGCGAGACTGATTCCGCCCCTGGATCTCTAGAACCCATGGGGAGGTGGACTATTACCTGGCTCATGGCTATTTCAAATCGTATCTGCACCGAATGAGTAAGACCCAGACTGGAGCATGTTTGTATTGCCCAAATGAGATAGATGATGCGCACCATACCTTCTTCTTATGTGAGAGATCGACGAATTTACGATCGACACAATTATAATCAAGATATCAGCCAATGAAAATTGCTAGACAAGTTTAACGCGATACGTTCAATATTTGGACCGCAACATGGAAAGAGAATTGCTATAATTCGAAAGTCCAGTGGAGCGTGGCCTTTGTACAGCAAACTAGACACAGCCCGAACTAAAGTGATTAACGGGTGGTGGCTGGTAGTCCTCTATTAAAGGGAGTTCGAGTATTGATGGATGATATTATTATTATTATTATTGTTGTTATTGTTACTGTTATTATTATTGTTATTATTAATAGTTTCGCGGCATGTGCAATATGTACTGCGCAAAAAGAAGGGAGACTTGAATTGCAGCATAGACAGAGAATTGCTATAATTCCAAACCACAATGGAGTGTGGCCTACAGCCAAATGCAAAGACCCAGCCCGAAGTAATGTGATAAACGGTTCCGGACTGGTGTCTAGAAGAAGAGGGGGTGTTTTAGCTGGTAGTCCTCCTTCAGAGGGAGACCAGCATAACTAGTATAGATGGATATACTAGTATGCGTCAATGCATTTCACCTCCACATAAAAAATATTATTATTATTATTAAAACATTAGATGCAGTTAGTTGAAATTCTAATAGATCTGTGATATTCAAGATAACAGAGCGTGCCGTACAAATCAATTATTATACCAACCTTATTCTCAGTCCAATCCTAAATTTAAATATTACAGTGCACACGTCTGTGTAAACGACATTCTACTTTACCCCAATTTGGCAGCTGCTCATATTAACCAGGATATATATCAATTTCGTATTGCATCGTGTAAATACTTTATCACTGAATACCGACAAAGCTTACGATATTACTTCTTGGATCAGAAACGACATGTAATTTGTTATACAATATCTCAATTGTGTTAAACGCAGTAATATACAGTTACCGACAGTAAACGAAGCTGAAAGTCTTGCCCCATTATTAAATGAAGGATGTATATATGGCTACCGAATTTCCCACAAAAATGCATAAAATATTATTTTCGCGTAGGATGTTTTTTACCGAAAATCTAAAGAATAATTCGAGCGAAACTTTACCATGTATGTTAGCATACACATTATACTCGTATTCAGAGAAGGGTTCGTAGATATACAAGTTTTGTGTATTATAAGAATTGGAAAGTAACAGTCATTAATAGACACATAAAACAAGCAGAAAAAGGTTTTTCTGAACGTTTGTGTTAATGAGTAGTATTTAGTATGACTTCCTCTTGATTTAATAATACCAGCTATTCTTTGGAGCATCTTCTTCTCTGACGTTTGTATTACCAGATTTACTTAAATTACTTTCCAACACTTCTGAAGAATATTAACTTCATTAACTCTTTTTGACATGTATATTCGTTTAAAAGACCATACGTTTTCTATTGGATTTAGGTCCAGAGAATTTCCAATGTGTGCTTGTGTCGAAAAAGTAGCTTATTTCATGTTCGCCTAATTAAAGCTAGTATCGAGTGTTTTTTTTGTTTTTATTTTTGGAGGCGGAGAACTTCGGCAACTGTGACAGCCGATAGTTCTGGGTTGTATTGGGTTAGTTTGGTTTAGCGATTCATCATGAATAGACCCACCTCGGAGCAACATTTGTAAATTGTTACGTATTTTGTTATGCTCATAATCGCCCATCAAAGTGATTAATTCGGGAAACTATGGATCGTTTTTGTAATGCGTTTACTCTAAGTGGTAACACACCTCCTGTAAGAAGTGCTTACACAACAGCGATTGATGGTGTGCAGCGTAGTGTTGATGATGATCTAAAGTTGTCAATTCGTTATGCTCAACAACTCAACAATTAAACTTGTCTGATCTTAGTTAAGTTGCTTACAAGATTGAACTTGTATAGGAACTGAAGTTACACGATCGTCGTACATTTGGTGAATGGGGCGAATGTTACTGATCCACAATTCCATTTGAAATTTTTTTGGTTAACTGGTCATGTCAAGAAGCAGAATTACCACATTTGAAGCGATGATAATTCACAAGCCATTATCTAAACACCATTGCATCCGAAAAATGTCACCGGCCGGTGCGGTTTATGGGCCTGTAGAATCATTAGTCCCTATGTCTTCAGAAATGATGATGGTTAGAATGTTATAGTCAACGGTGAACGGTACAGGGACAACGTTGCGGACCTGTGGTTTCAACAGGATGGCGCCACATGCCACACAGCGCGCGTTACAAAAACGAAAGAAACATCTGACGAGAGATTAATTTTACGAAATTGACCTGTTAACTGGCCACCTCGTTCGTGCGATTTGACGCTGTTAGATTATTTTGTCTGGGGACATGTAAAGTGGCATGTCTACGCCGATAAACCAGGAATAATTGAGCACTTCGACGCGTTATTGCCGAAATACAGTCTAATTTAATTAGAAGAGCGTGTGAAAATTAGACCTCCAGATTAGTCCGCGTACGGGGCAACCACATGCCCGCAATCATATTTAAACGTTAATGCCATAAATTTATCTCTTAAATAAAGCCAACTTCGTGGAGTAGATATTAAAAACATTTTTCTGTAAGTGTTTTATTTAAATTTAAAATTCTCCGCCTCCAAAAAACTACTTTATTATAACATTTTCATATCTTACTATCAGTCCTGACTTGCTGCTTATTTGACAATTCGTAAACATTTAATGATATATTTCCTAATTACCTAAAACAGTCGCAATTTCGCAACTCTCCATTACCATAACCAGAAAAGTAAAAGAACAAAGTGTTCACGTGAAAATTCCAAAATGTGTTTGATTTGGGAAACAATAAATTTATTCTTTACGGACATACTGTATGTCCGTAAAATAACCGATAATGTATTGAAAAATAACTGCGAAAATTCTTGCCTTCATGTATATACAAAAAAGTAGCCGGTAATTTAAGTATCCTAGATGCTTGTTTCAACTGTGAATGAACTAAACCTAGCGTAATAACGAGTTCCGTTACATCGTGCAACTTATGCACAATTACTGCTTACAATAAACTTAGATTCAACCTACATTTTCAGAAGGCTATATAAAGACTGATTGTAAAAATTATGCCTGTGCTAACGTAATAAAGGTTACCGTTAATTTAGGTGATGGGAAAGGTTTCTATAGAATATTTCGGCTGTCTGTGTGTACGTATGTAATAATATGTATTGCTGAATTACAAGTTTAATGGCGGCTATTGTCAAAATTATGCTCGGAAATTGAATTTGCGATTGTGGGAAGTATTACCGCCAATAAGTAACTGTATTCATTGTAATATTTAAGTATTACTAACTATTTATACCGGAAACGGATTTCCATGTAGGCTATTTAAAATTTCTTTTATGTAAATTTGATATACAGATTAGTTCAAATTGTGTTGACATCATTACTGTCTTTATTTCGTTCTCTCTATCGAGTGTATTAACAAACGAATAGCGTTTTTAATACTAATTAAGACGCAATCAACAAAAAAGATACAATTCCATAATGTACACCACAAAAAATCGACACTTTAATGATTTTTTTAAACGGAACACTACATATCTAAAGCCATTGAAGTATAATTTAATTTGTGATAATGAAGTTTTACTCATGTAACACCAAGATAAGAAAACGCCGTAAATACAACTTTCTTATGGTATTAGTGAAGTCAGTTCACGAGAAGGACATATGTGAGACATGAAACGCTACCACACGCACATGTTTCTGCCATCCCGGCGTCATCAGCGTGGTTACGAGCAGTTTTATGCTAACACAAGTAATTTTTTCGCTGCTTCTATCACCATACTCTACGATACAAATGAATATTCCTGGCGCTAACTAGTGCCAAAAGGAAGAAACATTTTTCCGTAAAGTCAGACACAGCGAAAAGAAGCGGGTACAGTTTCCCACCCTTTTCTCGTGCAATTCGCGGATTGTGACAGCTTGAAGAGACTGGGGCACCGTTTGAAAAAGTATATTGATCTTCGATTCAGATCGAAAAATAAAAGTAAAAAACTACACCAATACCTTGTTTCTCTTGTCGATTCCGGAAACGCCCTCGTACTTAATTTTGGATCAGCTTGTACATTTTAGTTAGACTTATATTAATAGAAAATAGTAAATAATTTTATTCTATAAGAAGAATTATACTACATACTTATACATGATAACATACAGCTGTGGCCATATATATTCGCCACCCTTTTTTGTTTTTTATTCCGATGAATATATAAGAAATAAAAGAAAATTGATCGATGAAAATGTTTCATTGTGAGTGTATACAGATATATACAGATATTGCTTAATATTTGGTAGCTCCTCCCTGGGCTTTTATCACCGCACGAATTCGTCGGGGCATGCTGCTCACGGGGGTGATTTTATTGCACTCTTCGAATGTTTTTGTTTTTTAGCATTGCTTTGTGGTAGATGAGTATTTAGCTACATTTCGCTTTAAAATGTACCATAAATGCTCAATTGGCGATAAGTCCGGGGATTGTGCCGGCCATTCCAGGACCCGCACGTTATTTTCCTCGAACCAGCGCACTACTTCGCGAGATTTATGACACGGTGCATTATCTTGTTGGAAGTAATACTCTGGCTCATCGTTATCGAATAATTTTAACGCACACGGTTCCAGAACTTCTTCCAACATGTCGATGTACGTCCGACTGTTCATTCGGCCCTCGCAGACGAACAGTTCTCCGACGCGTGTTGCACTCATGGAACCCCAAACCATTATGCTACCACCCCCAAACTTGACAGTCGGGATGATACAGTCTGGATGGAAGGCCTCTCCTCGCCCGCGTCGCACGTATTGAGGCCCAGGTTTACCACAAAGCTACCAATAAAAACATGAATACTGTTACATTTTGGAACCCATTAAAAAGAATAAAAACACTGTACATACCAGGAATTGAATACAGAATACCACAAATACAATAATTATGTATGACTTACCTCAATATTTGACTCATCCGTCCACATAACATTGGCCCAATTGTCAATGGTCCAGTCGCGGTGACTCTTAGCCCACAGCAGTCTCTTTTTCTTTTGTTGCGGAGACAACCGTGGTTTATGTCGAGCTTTGTATCCACCTAAATTTAATTTACAAAGGCGTCTTCTAACCGTGCGAGGAGAAATAGCAACATTATGTAGCCGGAAAAGCTCACTGGAAAGCTGTTTAGACCCTTTTTTCCGGTCTCGCAAAGACATCCGCTCTAAGACTCGCTCATCTCTGCTAGTTGTCTTCCTTTTTCGACCAGTTTTCGGTTTGTTTGTCAAAGATCCACTCTCTTTGTATCGATTTATCGTCATTCTAACTGTCGATCGCGCACATTTCACTTGTCGGGCAATAGCAGACACCGGCAACCCTTGCTTTTCTAACATCACAATTTGGCGTCGCTCTATCTCCGTCAGTTCGCGTGTTTTCGGCATACTTTTTACTGTATACTATCGTATGACACAGACAAAATCACAGACACAATATCTTCACTTTAACTATCTCAACCTTACTCTTACAACTTTTAAGAAAGACTGAAGAAATATTCAGAAATTACAATTTTACGTCTATTTTCTAATTTACTCAGAATGGCCTACAATAAACCATTAAACCCTCATTACCAGGTACCTAGTTAAGTCCGTCATCGACTCTGCTTCTTAGAAATACAATAATATTCGTGTAACACGTTCAAAACGAGAATGGCGAATATATATGGCCACAGCTGTATATGTAAGTAATATCGCTGAAATACATTTCTATTAATCGAATGCAATTTATATCGTGCTAAATTTGCTTGGTTGTTGACGTAATTAAATCATATATTTTCATCGTTGAATCATAGATATAAAAGGCAATGTTTCTAGAAAACATGAAAACCAAAACAAATTGAGATTCGCTACTATTTTCCATGATTCTTACATCTCGAACAACCTTGGCAATAAAATATGTAAAAGTATTAGTCAGAATTTCCAGTCACAAGGAAGTGGTACCTAGAGGTACGTAATTCCAAGCCATAGTTCCAGTAGAAATGAATGAAAAATTACGTAGAATAGAAAAGTTACCGATTCATTATCGACGGTGAAATTTTAATCGGTCTCATTTCTACGTACGTACGCAGCAGTAGCCCCGTACTCTCTTATGAGACAGTAAGGAATTTATAGGTACACGTAGAAATATCACTTGCTCATTGCTTTGCCTTGACACGAAAACTAGAATTCAAATGCTCTCATATAGATTAGCGATACCTCAGGCACAAATCGGCTCTATTAGATTATTGGCAGTGGAAATTTCTTTGCGTTCTGGACTAATCGAAGTGGAGGTTATTGTTGTTGCTGTTGCTAAAATGTAATGCAGCTATGGCGTACAAGCATTTACATACATACGCATGTTATTACGTTATATGGAAATAAACCACATTATTTAAGTACGAGGAATTGTTCGCAGGTTATTTCAAAATATTTAACTGTATTGCGAAAGCGGGAATTAGAAAGTTGACTTCTGTTTCATTCAAGTTTCGTATTTTGTTAATCCTGGCAAATTAAAGAGATTCAATCAAGACTATATTCTCTATAATCACTGATCTTTGGAGGTAAATCAGTTTGGTTTCTTTTACTACGTTGATTTTTGTCTTTTGTTTTTCTTTCGATATGAATTCTTCAATTTTATTTAATTTAAATCATAAGTGGGTAACCACAGGCCCGCGAAACATTTTGAAAAAACCCAATTAAAAAAATATTACACTACTTACTCATACTCACTCCAAGTGAAGAAGATCGAGTGAAACGGGGTTTAAACGCGACCCGAGAACACTAAAGTTTGGCCAGCAACATGTCAAAGGTTGCACATACGTGATTTACATTGTTTTCCATAATATTTGGTCTTACTGTAATTGTGGCTGGTTCATCATTAGTTTTATTTAATATATTTTAAAAGACGATGCAGGTTCGCAACAAGACGATAGAATTACAACGTTCTGATGCTGGTTTTCTTAGATTCTTGCTTGCTAATATTAAGGCCTTGTTACATTAGCAATACCATTGCTTGCACAACAACAATTATTATTTCGTCTGTAGCAGGTTTGTACAGATTAAAGCCTGCAATATCTCAGCGTTTTTGAATTCATGAACACTTTTTTTTTTTATAAATTTTGTATCTATATATCATTTAGATAACTTCTATTGGTTTTTCAATGGTAATTGAGTTTCCTGTTATTGCTAGTGTTAAATCTAATTAGGTTGGTTTTTCGTGAAACTTTTAGTTGAATAAAAATTTCACGGCTCCAGTGGGATTTGAACCGCTACGCTGGTGTATTAAGCCATTAAACCACCATCTGAACAAATCGCCATTTATGTCGCTAAATGTCAATTGGCAAATTTAATATCTGGATGTAATATTGGCTGCAGATATGCCCTTGTTATCTAGGCAGACACGATATTTCTATTATCATTGGAAAACCAACAGAAGTTATTCTAAATGGTTTAATTCATAATGCAACTTGACTTTGATACGAGGGGAGATCCTGAAGTTCGTGAAATGAAAGGGTTTTAAATAAAATAAAACAACAAATCTATTTTTCCTTTTCAATATAATCACCCTTAAGCGCAATACATTAATTAGGTTTATGAATTAATTTTTCTAATGCATCATAAAATATTTTTTATCTTTCGCCTCAAAATGGGACAAGATTGCCTCCTTTACCTCATTGTCGTCGGAAAACTTTCTTCCACGTAAGTCTTTTTTTAAATTGGGGTACAAATAAAAATCACTAGGTGCCAGGTCTGGACTGTAGGGTGGATGGACTATTGATTGAAAGCCATGCTTGTGCAGAGCGGCCATTGCAACTTTGCGCTTGTGAACCGGCGCATTGTGTTGCAAGAGCAACACACCCATGGTCAATTTTCCTCGACTTTTTTCCTTGATGGCCTCCTTTAATTTTTCTAATATCGCTGCGTAATATTCTCCTACCTTTTTCTTTGTAATCAATCAATAATATCCCCTCACAATCCCAAAAAACAGTAGCCATCAACTTTCCAGCCGATTCTGACACTTTGGATTTCTTTGGCGGTGGTGTCCCCTTTTTATGCCATTGCGTGGACTCCTGTTTGGACTCAGGCTCAAAGTGATGAACCCATGTTTCATCTCCGGTAACAATCCGTTCCAAAATCTGTGCAGGTTTGTATCCACACAGCTACAAAAATTGTTTGGACGAACAGACGCGCTGCTGTTTCTGCAGCGGCGTGAGCATTCTCGGTACCCATCTTGCATTGACTTTCGTCATACCTAGGTGGTAGCTAATACTCCAACTAGTGCAAATAATTGTTTTTTTCTTCAAACGGGCATCTTGCAGTAGAAGTTTTTGCACTTCTTCGACGATGTCTGATGTGGTGACCTCAACTGACCGTCCTGAGCGGGGGACGTCTTCAATCGACTCCCGACCACGTTTAAAAGAACCATGCCACTTATAAAAAATTGATTTACTAAGGCACTGTTCCCAATAAACGGTTTCCATTTCATTCAATATGGTTTGAGCGTTCTTTCCTTGCTTTGTAAGGAACTTTATCACAGCACGGTGTTCAATTTCCTCCATAGTTTCAGTTCTCTTCCGGATTGACTTGTTTAGCAGGCAACTATTCGTAAACGACTGCCGTTATAGGGCTGCAACTTAACTTATATACTAATGATGAGTCGCCAATCAGAATGACACCTAGCGAGCGCCCCTATCCACTCCATTCCGCGAACTTCTGGACCTCCCCTCGTATTATACGCACTTGCATGTATGTACATACATAACCACGTATGCATATTACCTATGAAACTCACTCAACGTAAAACTATGCAGGAATCTCATAAATTTTAATACATACCGGCATGATAGAATTAGATCTGCTTCGATAGTTTGTAAAACCACGACAATCTTAAATTACAGATGCAGTTCGCCGGCCTAACTTCGTCTTCGCAATAACGGGAAGCATATACGTTAGAGTACGTGCCTGTTGAAATTTTGTTCGAGTAGGTAATAATTTTGCAAGCCGGAAATTGTTCGAATTTTTACGACGATAAAGTAAAGTAGCTCACGTGCTTCTACTCTCTAGACGAGCGAATTATTTAATATTGTTAACAACGCATATATATTTTAGTAGGTCAACTAATTTTAATATCTTCGAGCAGTAAAACTGTTCTTCCTCTCAAGAATTTATGAGCGATTTAATTCACAGATATTTTCCTAAAATAGACTCTAAAAACCTAGTGGTTTAGGTATATCCGAAAAAGTTTTTCTAATTTTTATACGTTCAGTTTTATTGCGTTTTAGGATGTCAGATACTATATGCTACCGATACATAGGTCAATTGCCTAAGAAACTATTTTCTACTCTGTTTTGGTTTAGTATGTATCATACGTTATGCTTTCTTTTTTACTATACTCAACTATGAGTAGCAAAATATATTGTTGTAGTGAGCACATAATTGTACGCTGTCGCTTCCTCTCTGATATCTATATTTCTTTTGCTAGAACAATTTACGTTACTTTCCTTTAGATAATATTCTATACGTCTACTAATGTTATCGTAGGAATAACACATGGGCTAAAAAGTCCCGGGCCTAACAAAGAAAACACGGTTTTTTTGGTTCAAAACTAGCTTCATTCATCAACGTAATCTCCATCAAGAGCAACGCAATCATTCCAGCGCCGCTCTAACATTTCAATACCACTTTGTATAACGATTTATTTTTTGCCTCAAAATAGGCCTCAGTTTCAGCGATAACCTCTTCATTCGTGCGAAATTTCTTACCGGCGAGCATTTTTTTGAGGTCTGCGAACAGCCAGTAGTCGCTGGGAGCCAAATCTGGCGAATACGGTGGATGTGGGAGCAATTCGAAGTTCAATTCATGTAGTTTCGCCATTGTTTTGATTGACTTGTGACACGGTGCGTTATCTTGATGAAACAAATTTTTTTTCTTTGCCATATGCGGTCGTATCTTTGCAATTTCGGCGTTCAAACGCTCCAATAACGCTATATAATATTCACTGTTGATGGTATTTCCTTTCTCAAGATAGTCGATGAATATTACACCACGCACATCCCAAAATACCGAGGCCAAAACCTTTCCAGCCGATTGTTGTGCTTCCGTGCGTTTTGGACGAGGTTCACCAGTTGCTGTCCACTCAGATGACGATCGTTTTGATTCCGGAGTGAAGTGATGGATCCATGTTTCATCCATTGTCACACATCGATGCAAAAATTCCGGTTTGTTACGTTCAAACATGGCCAAACACTGCTCAGAATCATCAACACGTTCTTGTTTCTGGTCAACAGTGAGCAAACGCGGCACCCACTTTGAACAGAGCTTTCTCATAGTCAAATGCTCATGCAATATAAAGCCAATACGTTCTTTTGATATCTTTACGATGTCAGCTAACCCACGCAACTTCACTTTTCGATCATTCGAAACGATTTTGTGGATTTTTTTGATGTTTTCTGGTGTTACCGCCTCATTTGGACGTCCGCTGCGTTCTGCATCATCGGTGTCTCTACGACCACGTTTGAAGTCGGCAAACCAACGTTTTATTGTTGTTTCTGATGAAGCGGAGTCCCCATAACACTTTTCAATCCGTTGCTTCGCTTGAACGGTACTTTTTCCCATCAAGAGGCAGTGTAAAATTAAAACGCGAAATTGTTTTTGATCCATTGTTTTGAAAATGACAAAAGTAGCGTGACTCTTAGCACAATAACTCACAAACTAATGGATAGAATATCATGAAATTTTAACAGCTGTCTTTTGAAGGTTAGTACTAACTGAGAGAAAGGTGACTGCAATAAAACTAGCGTCATCTATGTGTCAAGCCCGGGACTTTTCAGACTAAATGTTATACAACCGAGGCATGGCACCGAGTAACTTTCATCTCTCAGTAACAAATGAAGACAGGTCATGGGGGGTAGTGCTTCTGCAACAACGAAGAGCTTCAAGACAATGTGGAGCTCCATCTCAATATGTCGGTAATAACCTTCTATAGAGTGTTGAGAAACTCGTCCGCCAAATATTCCAAATTTTGCAGTGATTATGTAGAAAAGCAGCTTTATTAATTGTGACCCCTAGTAATAAAGTTATTGTGTTATATACGCTTGTCTATATTTTATGTCCGATCGAACGTTGAAAAAGATATCCCACGAACATACGTATTAGAAAAAAAAGCTAATGTACGTGACCTTTATTTTAAAACATCCCGCATTGCTTAAATTAATTGTTGATGAGTCTTTCTCTCTGTCAAAGTCTATATATATACAAATCATTAATAATTCAATCCCTTGATATGAAGACGACATATCTAGCTTACTAATAGGATTAATTTCTTGCCTCGATTAACAAGAGTTGGTTAATAGAAATTCCTTATACGATGACAAAAACATGAAGTTCCAGTTGGAAAACGAAACAATTTAATTATTGCTGCAAGTGAAACCATTTTCAAGGCCCATAACATCAAGATGTAGAACCACACGTTGTTTAACATATTTATAATATCTTAATTTAAAGCTGCACTACAGCGATGGATTTAGTTCAAGTTCTTGTTCGAGATTCCGTAGTACGATCTGATTAAAACGCTAAAAGGTATAAAACGGTGAAGACTTATAAAACATAGAAATCAAATAACATTATTTATTCAACTATTTTCGAATAATATGTACCGTATTACTTATAAGATTTATAAGTAAAAGAGGGAAAATGCCTATGATTATACATATATCTATGTATATTTACGTGATGGTAAAGTAAAACAAACTCATGAAAATCATATAAACATCACCATTTGCATGCTGTTTGACTTGCAGATTACCTTGTACGGGTAGATGTAAATCGGGCACTAATCTACCAGAAAACACGTTTTTTTTGCTTCAAAATTAGCTTTATTAGAAATCTCGCTGTTTCGAGTTATCATTATTGTAAATATTCTCTGTATCAAATATTATTTTCTCTCGCATTTGTGCTTCTTTGTAGTTCAGCATTGAATTATATACCAAACATTCTGTTCAAAAGTTCATATGAAACTATAGAAATTTCCCTGAGTGTATTTGTTTATATGTATAGGATCTAGCGTGTGTTGATTTTGTTTGAGAAAATAATTTAAGTGATTAATTTTTGCCAGCACTGTCCGAATTATCAAAATTTTAGTCGGTAATGAAATATACACCTACCAAAAGATCTTTCCATTACTTGTGAGCTTGTGTGGAAAACATCGCTAATTATAAATAATTACGAAATCTCAGCAAATTAATAATTTTAACTAAGATCCAGGAATAAAATCCAATTAGGAATACGTAGTGCAAGATAGAATAAACGTTATGCAATAGAAAAAAGAAAGCTTTGAACGCACAATGACATTAAGAAACTAATGTTACACGTTTGATTTTCCCTAAAGAAAACAATCTACTCGTAAATAACTACTACTCTAGCATTCGTTGCACAATGACAAACGTTCAGAAAAATTGCCAAAGAGCATATGGCAATCACAAAGCATACACGTATGCAATGGGTACGAGATTTTATATGTTATAATTTTATTACTTTGCATAACGCACACGTGCAACTGCACCGATTGAGATGTATTATGAAATTATCAATTCGATCCTGTACCGTTGAAGGCGTGCATTAGAAAATGCAGTTACTTAATTCATGTAATACTGACTAATAAATATCCTTCGCGTTACGCATACGCTTTCATGTCCGAAGAATATCGAACTAATTAAGTGAATTAAATAAAATGAGGTAGAACTAACGAACTAAACGGCATCATTTATCTACGCGTAAATGTAGCGTTCTACTTAAACTGTACTCTTTATTGGAATTATCGTCGTCTTGCACAAATGTCGAGAGAGGCAGAGAATCATAACCAATCTAATGTATTGGGGTTCATAAATGCATAAACGTTAGGAATTCTAATCACTAACATCCTACGGTTTATGTCTTTTTTGCGAACTGTAAGAAATTAATTGTAATCAGGTTATAATTTCCAATGCAATTTTCTCCGTATAAAGCGTGTGCATAATTCTTTTCATAATTATTCTAATTTCATATCTTCTTCTAATAGTTTCGTATCCGTTTCGGATGTTGGCTACCAACATGGCTGCTTTAATTTCATTTGCTACTGCTCGGAATAATTCAGTCGTAAATTCGTCTTCTACCAATACCCCCCTTTTCTCATTATGTGTCCTATTGACGATATTAACCACTTCCTTTTCTTTTCCGATCCTTCTCATAACTTTGGCATTTGTTATGGGTTCCATCCGCGGTATCTTTAGTATCCTGGGATATAACAACATCTCAGCTGGTGATGCAAATTTCCTTGTTGTAGCTTCAGTAAGCACCCATGCTTCTACCTCGTAGAACTAAACGGGGAACACATAACAGCGCAGGAGCCATTTCTTGGTGTTTAATGTTATGCCATGGCTTATGAACAGGTTTTTCATCTTATTACAAATAGATCTGCCCTTTTCGATTCTGCTACGTATTCCTTGTGTGTTTTGTCTTTTTGGTGTTTATGCCCAGACCATGCAATTGGGTGTGATATGTTATTCTATCCATTAGTTGTAATCCTTCTAAGTTGTTAGCGAAAATAACCGTATCTTCAGCACAGCGGACATTATTTAATCTTTCTCCATTGTGAAGAGTTTCATATTCTGTGTGTTCTAAAGCATCCCTGAATATGTTACTCTGAGTATATATTAAACAATAATGGAGAGAGAATCCAAAATTGCTTTACACCTCGCATTATGTTTGTCTCTTCTGTTGTGCCATTTTCGACTGTGATGCAAGCAGGTTGATTCCGGTATTGGTCAACTACTATCTAGACGTTCTTCCCATCTAAGCCCACGTTTTTTTAGAATTTCTACAATTTTTTTGGTGTTTTACTCTATCAAATACCTTCTGGTAGTCAACAAAACATGCATACACTCCACGCTTCATGTCCCTGGACCGCTGAAATAATACTTGTATGCTGTTTAAGGCCACTCTTGTACTCACTACATTTCTGAATCCGAATTGTGTAGATGCTATTTGTGCTTCACATGTTCTATAAATTTAATGGAATCATGAACTTTTCCAGTTTGTGGTTGAGTCCGAACATTGTAATTGTCTTTATGTTTAATGAAATTTATCTTTGTTAGTTCTTCTTGGTATATCTTCAAGTTTTGCTGTAACGTCTCTTCCCAGTGTGCTATCAGTACCATATCATCTGCAAACATTAGTTACTGTACGTTAATTGCATTCATTTTCCAGTTTCCTACTTTCATATTTTTCCTTTTTGTTTAGCTTTTTTAATAGCGTCGTATATTAATATAGAGAATAACAATGGGCTCAATACGCATCCCTGTTTTAATCCAATTTGCGATTCGAATTCAGCTGATTCTGCATTGGAAGTTCTCACCTTATTCTTATTGCTTTTATACAATGCCTTAATCATCTCTATCATTCCTTTCTCTAAACCTCTCCTTTCCAAGCTCTGCCATACATCTTCTCTTCTTACCCTATAAAAAGCTTTTTTAAGATCTATAAAACATATATGTATTTCCTTTCCTTTCCCTATTGGTTTTTCTCCAAATTGTCTGATTACAAATACTAAGTCCTGGGTGCTTCTTCCTTTTCTAAATCCATGTTGAGTATCTTCTAGTGTTTGTTTCCAGTTTCTCTCGGAGTCTTTTTTCTAGTATTCCTGTCAATTCTTTTTCTGGGATGCTAGGTAATGTTATTCCTCTATAGTTTGAGCATTCCTTAGAGTTTCCCTTATTGTATATGGGCATAATTATTCCCATATTCCATTCCTTAGGTTTTTCTTTTTTATTATGTTAATGTTGTTTAAGAGGTCAAGTAGTTCTTCGCTACCTTTGTCTCCCATATATGTTATCATTTCAGCTGTGATTCCATCCTCCCCGGCCGCCTTTCCTAGTTTTAGTTTGCTAACTGCTTCTCTGACTTCTTCGTCGCTTATTGCTGTGATACGTTCATCGTCGTTTTTTGTTTTACGCTCTTTTTCTCTTATGTATCCGTCTTGTTTTATTTTTGTGAGTTCTTCGAAGTACTGTTTCCATCTTTCCATTATCTCTTTCTCCTCAGTTAGTATATTTCCTTTGTCATCCTTTATATTTGTCAATATCGGCGCCTTCTTCGGTCCCAATTATTTTATTGTTCCGTAGAATAATTTTTGGTTTTCTCTATAGTTATCTCTCAGTTTTATTCCGAACTCTCTCCAAGAATTTTCGTCGAAATTAGTTAATAAATCTAAATACATTCATAGGCGAAATAAGAATAACGAATGCGTGTCAAACTTGAATTTATACGATGTAAAAGAAGGACTGAACTTGGATGGAGAATTAGAACTCTATTTCACTCAAAGTTCAAAGTTTAAAAGAGCGCTTCGAAATTGTTTCCGTGTTGAAATTGTTTCCGCGTGGAGAGATTCCGATAAAACTATAAAAGAGCTAGATTTGAAAACCAGGAGAAGAAGTGTCAGGTTATTCATATTGGACAGCAAAGATGAATGTTAATATATGTTTAAACCTTCTTACAATTTCCTTATATGAACTCTTGTGTTCGATTAAAAGAAATAAACTCGATTTTGACTTCTGAGTTTCTTACACTGCGGTTTCCATATAACGTAATACGAATTAGTAGTGCAATAGGAGGGTCGACTGTGAAGTTAAAGAAAAATATTTTATCTGAACGTTGTTACGTTCTCCTGGTTTGAAGAACAACGCCGCTGTAGCCTGCTCGTAATTTCCTAAATTACTTGACCAATACTTACTTGTAGAGTATGTTCGCTTATTTACTAGAGGAGAGGTTGTACAGTGAAACTCAATGCGCATGCGCAAAAAAATATATTTAAAAATGAAATGGTTACACGGTTTCCACTCTTGCCTATGTACATGTACGATGTACGTAAGATATATAGATTTGCAATAATTGCAGTTATTCGAGCTCTCTTATACATGTAATGTACATTAGCATTTGTATATGTATTTTCATTGGTAGCAACATAAAGTAATGCCTCAGCATGTACGTTGCAACGCTGTCTTAATTCTGTTTAAAAGGTTAAACTCTTATATGCTTCCGCTGAAGCTTTGTCAGAGGCATGTACTAATGCCTCTATCTGTTTGCATGCACCACTACCTTTTTATAGGGGAGCCAACCCTATTTATTTCTTAAATTTATAAGCGCACCTCGGTGCTATGCTTATTTATATGTCCCTTTCCGGGAGCCTAATATACTTTCCTTGTTTTAAATTTGCCTAAGGGATTTGGCCCTGTATTATTGGCATGTATTTGTACTTGACCAAATACATTTGTTATATTCACATTTATAGGGGAACCCACCCTATCTCTTAGAGCTTGAACGCCTGGTCGAGGGCGACAGTAGCGATAATAGCCGATCTCAATACAAAAGTAATGTCACAGCTACCCAGGCGTTCTCGTTTGAAATATTACGCTATGTGCAATCTTTAGCTCTATACTACTGCGCCCCAAAGAAGGGAAAAATCCAGTAACCAGCAAATGTGCGAACTGCGCACCGACAAGTAAAACGGAGCGATGATGCCGACATTACATAAGAAAAACTGGTCCGTGACACTCGTCCGCCATGACGAGCAACTAAATGAAAAATTTCTAAGTCCCGATACGACAAGGACCGAACAAACGTACAAAGACAACGGGCGCTGCGGCCGCAACGACCGTCAGCAAGAAGCGGAGTGATCGTACTTGTAGAGGAGGTCTATGCATGCGCGCCGACAATCTCACCAAAATAATTTCCGACACAAACTTAACTGAAGATTAAAAATATGTATAGACGACAATGGACACAGTAGCCTCGACGTACGATGATAGAAAATCGAGAATTTATACTTATTAAAAAAATCTATACATGCGGTCCGACGACGTTACCAAATGACTCCCGCCAGAAATAAATGTATAGACAACGTCCTCGACGATTCCCGCCAAAACTAGAAAAACTTAGAAATCTCTAATAATCTTACGACGACGTTACTGTACACGTTACGACGAGGCACGAAAGGTGACCGAGAGTGCACGATCGCTAATACCTCGACTGTCGCGCGGGAGACGACTGCCTATGCTTGTGTACCTTAAATTTCAAGAAAACTCCCATTACATATCCGACGACGTTGCAGTGAATGATTTCTAATTAGGCAGTTTTAGCTAGCGTAATGCGAATGGCTGACTTGCATACATATACAATGCGTAATGTACATACATATTAAAATAAAATTGGATATAAGAGAGCAAAATAAATAAATATAAGAATGAAAATAAATAAATATAAAAATGAAAATAAAATAATATTCTAAATGAAAATAATAATGCAAAGAAGATAAAATACATAATAGTAAAAAACTTACAAAACACAAAAAACAATGTTAAGTCCTTAACAAACGTACTGCATATGCATACTTAAATAGCTTCAGTAAGTAATCGTCTACAAACATATAACACAAAAAACCTTTTATCCACATGTATGTATATACATATATATACGTCTACGTTAATATTAATTAACATATTTCCAATCAATTACTTTACATAATCCGATGAATTAAAAAAATATTTTTATTAATCATTTAAAAAGTATCCGGTAGATGTTTCACAACTGATTAATTCGAATAACCGGTAATACATCCATAAAGGACGCCAATTAACATCGGCCTCTGATTGCTTACAGTTATGTGCGAGGTCATTAGTTTGTTTATATTTTCGTTTTCGTCTGATTAGACTTCACACACAACAATTTCGATAGAATATTTCGATTATATTCTTTCTACTCAATAAAGGGATTAAAAAATTTCAATGGTATCCGTTCCGAGTCTTGCTATGCCAGTTTAACTGCTTCTACGTTTAACTTAAATAGCAATAAGATCTCGTTCAAATGTAAACTCGCCTGCGAAACAAGATGAAACACACTACCCTCCTTTATGGCGAAAGACATAAATTATGGATACGCCAATATATAAATCAAAACACATACGTCAATTAGATGGAAAAAATAAATATTTATAGCTTTTCGAGAGAAAACAATATCTGGATTACCTTCGAAGTGGTACAGCGATGAAAAACGAATAACAAGGGGAAGCAATTTTTGCATTTGTTCTGTCAATACATTACTAACCAATGACTTTTAAGATTTTATCACAACAATACGTTTTTTTTTAAATGGTTGGTGGGTTTTACATGTCTGTAAATAAAATAGAAGCTTACAAGGAAACTAAAAAGGTAAAACTGTTTGACGATTGCAAGGACTGTGTGGATGTACAATTCACAGGTATAGCAGTAAACTACACTCACACAAATTAATTAATTATGCGGAACGCAGCGTTTCGAGAGCACTCTCATTGTCAACCGTGCTACCGACTGAAAGTAAAAACTGTATCACACATGCAAATTATTTTCTACGCAGGCTCTAAAATTTCTAAAACATAACTATTTACAATCTACTCGGTGGTCTAATGCCTATTTTCGGGAAAGGATGGACCGAAAGCGAACCGTATCTTTAACAGGGCCTATGGTAATAAATCCATCAAACTCGAGTGTGCAATTGGGGGTGGTTCTCTGTTCAATAAGTTTCCGTTCTTTTTCATACATATCGTTTCGTACGCGTCTAATTCTCTATACGAGTTCACGTTTTTAAGTAGTGCCAAATTTTTTAAATCAATCTTATGTCCGGATTCTACCATATGCTCTGCTACGCTTGATAGTTCAGGTTTGTCGAAATGATAGTGTCTAATATGTTCTTTGAACCTCGTTTCGATACTCCTTTTTGTTTGTCCAATATAAACTTTCTCACAATCGTTGCATGCGATTTGGTGTATTCCGCACCTTTTTATCATCTCCGGTTTATCTTTCGGATTCCCTACGAGATTCTTTAGGTTGTTTTTTGACACAAAAGACACGTTCATATTTAGAATAAAATAAATACACGAAAGAAAATTATAATACTATCTAAACTTACTAGTGATGATTTGAATGCAAACACAACGGTGGCCAGTTAACTCATGGGCTGAAAAGTCCCAGGTCTAACAAAGAAAACACGGTTTTTTTGGTTCAAAATTAGCTTTATTCATCAACGTAATCTCCATCAAGAGCAACGCAATCATTCCAGCGCCGCTCCAACATTTCAATATCATTTTTGTAGAACGATTTATCTTTTGCCTCAAAACAGGCCTCAGTTTTAGCGATAACCTCTTCATTCGTGCGAAATTTCTTACCGGCGCGCATTTTTTTGAGGTCTGCGAACAGCCAGTAGTCGTTGGGAGCCAAATCTGGCGAATACGGTGGATATGGGAGAATTCGAAGTTCAATTCATGTAGTTTTGCCATTGTTTTGATTGACTTGTGACACGGTGCGTTGTCTTGATGAAACAAAATTTTGCGGTCGTTTCTTTGCAATTTCGGCCTTCAGACGCTCCAATAACGCTATATAATATTCACTGTTGATGGTATTTCCTTTCTCAAGATAGTTGACGAATATTACACCACGCACATCCCAAAATACCGAGGCCATAACCTTTCCAGCCGATTGTTGTGCTTTCGGGCGCTTTGGACGAGGTTAACCAGTTGCTGTCCACTCAGATGACGATCGTTTTGATTCCGGAGTGAAGTGATGGATCCATGTTTCATCCATTGTCACATATCGACTCAAAAATTCCGGTTTGTTACGTTTAAACATGGCCAAACACTGCTCAGAATCATCAACACGTTCTTGTTTTTGGTCAACAGTGAGCAAACGCGGCACCCACTTTGAACACAGCGTTCTCATAGTCAAATGCTCATGCAATATAAAGCCAATACGTTCTTTTGATATCTTTACGATGTCAGCTAACTCACGCGACTTCACTTTTCGATCATTCATAACGATTTTGTGGATTTCTTTGATATTTTCTGGTGTTACCGCCTCATTTGGACGTCCACTGCGTTCTGCATCATCGGTGTCTCTACGATCACGTTTGAAGTCGGCAAACCAACGTTTTATTGTTGTTTCTGATGGAGCGAAGTCCCCGTAACATTTTTCAAGCCATTGCTTCGCTTGAACGGTATTTTTTTCCCATCAAGAAGAATCAGTGTAAAATTAAAACACGAAATTGTTTTGAAAATAAGAAAAGTAGCGTGACTCTTAGCACAATAAATCACAAACTAATGAATAGAATATCATGAAATTTTAACAGCTGTCTTTTGAAGGTTAGTACTAACTGAGAGAAAGGTGACTGCAATAAAACTAGCGTCATCTATGTGTTATGGCCCGGGGCTTTTCAGCCCATGTGTTAAATATGACAAGCAGTTTATTTAAATGCCTTCAATTCTTTTGTACATTAGATAGTATTTCTTTCGCTTAAAAATAGTAGTTGTAGTGAAAGAACTTGGAATTTCGAACAACATTATATTTAATGAGTCATTTCAGAATAAATATGTATATATGCAGATATTTATAAACATACAATATACGCTCGCTATTAATTAGAGGCGTGAAACTTAATTACATTAATCCTATCGTAATTTATAGTTGTGCGTATGTACATAGCCAATGGCCAATTATAGTATGCGAAATTAAACTAATTTTATTTCAACGAGTGTTTTATAGCTCAACCATTCATACACGTACATACACTCAGATTCTTTTATCAACGTAAAGGTCATATGCAAGAAGTATAATTAGACCTTTAGATTCTTAACTCACAGAAAGTTTATTCATTTATGTTGGCATGCTAGTTGCAATTTTTTATGTTCGTATTAAAGTTATTTCTATAATATAATGTGCGTTTACGTTCTTCGAATGGTACATAACTTTTATACGAAACGCTATTTTGATGTTCCTTCTCAATTGCAATCGAACTTTATCAATATTTCTTATAACTCATAACTATGCAAACAACTTTCGTTACATGTAGCTATTTAGCTACGCAAGCGCGAATTCAAGCGTGGTACGGAATACTCTGCTCTTGCATGCGTTTAGCATGCATGGATAATATGAAAAATGCCGATAGAGCATTCTAGAATATGTAAACCATAGGCTACAATTCAACTAGTAATAAGCATACGTAGAGAAATTACTGCTGCTATAATAGGAATAGATTGTTGAATCTTGTTGAAGCATGCTAACTAATTTTTAGACTTTTTAATGATTAACGTTTCTACTGTTCCACTGTATCTACAAATCTGTGGCCATTATAACAAGCAAATAATTCAACATTATTTCAATTACTTTAGACCATCTGCTCTTTACTAGCTGGAATTTTTTTTTTTAATTACGAAGCCGTAAATAATTTATACAAATCCACCCTACAAGCTTTTGTCAATTTCAATCTTGGTAGATTTATAGCGCTGTATACACAAACACCCTAACACTTCTCCGTATTTTACATCTTACGATAGCTGGGTATGTATTAATTTCTACTTTAGATCCAGATAAATTCTAAGAAAGTATTGCTTGTAATGTACCATGAAACAGCTTCAAGGAATAAATTATAAAAATACGCGAAAATGTATGCAAACACTTTGAATAAAGGGCCGGTTTAAAACTTGTTATAGTATGTGTAAGATCGTAAGTTAAAAATTGCAAAACTTAGATGAATCCAGATTTCAAATCTCTTGTAAGGGAACAGACTTGAGAAAGTAGTCTGGTGGGTTGGGATTATTTTGGTGCCACAGATGTAGGCAATTTGATAAGAGTAGATGAAGAGGGTTAGCTGAGAATTTTACAGGAAAATGCTGCTCAAAGATTATATGGCCAAATATTCATGTACATATATAGGTGACCGAACCAAGGACGCATACTCCAATAGACACCGAACAAAAGCAAAAATAAAGATAAGGAATGGCTGTTATGGAGGAAAGAGGTTGTATAACATGCGTAATGGAACCCATCATATTCAGTGCCCATGCACAAATACGATCAGCAAAGCCCAGTTTTGAATCGAAGATGGCACCCAAGGACTTCATAAAGTTGTTTCTAGGCTAGGTGATAATTGTGGATAATTGGAATTATCTTACGAGAGTAGGTGACAATTTGTTCGCATTAAGTGTTAGCTTGTTGTTGATACACAGTGGGTGGCTCTACAAATGATTGCAATCCTGAGAATTGTTAATAGTGGCATATAATTTGAAGTCATCTGCGTGTAATAACTTCAGACAAATCAGTTGAGAACACACATCATTTATCAGGTACAAACCAAGTTACTTCCTTAAGGAACTCCAGAAATTACCACGAAGTAATTAGATTCAGAGCCCATACATATCACAAATTGTTTTCTATAAAGAAGGTGTGATTGGAATAAAGACAAAAGTGAAGACGAAAATCCAATATTGCCCAATTTATTAACAAGTAGGTGTGATAAATTCGATCAAAGGTCTTTGTGAGGTTGGTATATACAACATCTACATTCTTTCCAGTATCTACACTATCGGATAAGTATCGAGAAATTATAACAAGATTAGTTATTGTAGAACGTTGAGCAAGAAAACCGCGCTGGTCCCCTGAAATCCAGGGTCTGACTTGGGCATAAATGTACTTTTATGAACATTCCTCAAAAACTTTTGCAAAACTATTCAATAACGCTATAGAACCATAATTGGAAACAACATACTCCTAATAGCTCATGTAGCTAGGAAGGTAGAAGGTTTGAGAATAAGGTTAAACAACAGAGAAATTTACTTTAACTTTGCTCTTCTGAAGCTCAATTACTGGGCAACTAACACATGGGCTGAAAAGTCCCGGGCCTAACAAAGAAAACACGGTTCTTTTGGTTCAAAATTAGCTTTATTCATCAACGTAATCTCCATGAAGAGCAACGCAATCATTCCAGCGCCGCTCTAACATTTCAATACCACTTTTGTAGAACGATTTATCCTTTGCCTCAAGATAGGCCTCAGCTTCAGGGATAACCTCTTCATTCGTGCGAAATTTCTTACCGGCGAGCATTTTTTTGAGGTCTGCGAACAGCCAGTAGTCGCTGGGAGCCAAATCTGGCGAATACGGTGGATGTGGGAGCAATTCGAAGTTGAATTCATGTAGTTTTGTAGTTTTGATTGACTTGTGACACGGTGCGTTGTCTTGATGAAACAAAATTTGTTCTTTGCCATATGCGGTCATTTCTTTGCAATTTCGGCCTTCAAACGCTCCAATAACGCTATATAATATTCACTGTTGATGGTATTTCCTTTCTCATGATATTCGATGAATATTACACCACGCACATCCCAAAATACCGAGGCCATAACCTTTCCAGCCGATTGTTGTGCTCTCGGGCGCTTTGGACGAGGTTCACCAGTTGCTGTCCACTCAGATGACGATCGTTTTGATTCCGGAGTGAAGCGATGGATCCATGTTTCATCCATTGTCACATATCGACGCAAAAATTCCGGTTTGTTACGTTTGAACATGGCCAAACACTGCTCAGAATCATCAACACGTTCCTGTTTTTGGTCAACAGTGAGCAAACGCGGCACCCACTTCGAACAGAGCTTTCTCATAGTCAAATGCTCATGCAATATAAAGCCAATACGTTCTTTTGATATCTTTACGATGTCAGCTAACTCACGCAACTTCACTTTTCGATCATTCAAAACGATTTTGTGGATTTTTTGATGTTTTCTGGTGTTACCGCCTCATTTGGACGTCTACTACGTTCTGCATCATCAGTGTCTCTACGACCACGTTTGAAGTCGGCAAGCCAACGTTTTATTGTTGTTTCTGATGGAGCGGAGTCCGCATAACACTTTTCAAGCCATTGCTTCGGTTGAACGGTATTTTTTCCCGTCAAGAAGCAGTGTAAAATTAAAACACGAAATTGTTTTTGATCCATTGTTATGAAAATAACAAAAGTAGCGTGACTCTTAGCACAATAACTCACAAACTAATGAATAGAATATCCTACAATTTTAAAAGCTGTCTTTTGATGGTTAGTACTAACTGAGAGAAAGGTGACTGAAATAAAACTAGCGTCATCTATGTGTTAGGCCCGGGACTTTTCAGCCCATGTGTTATAACTTTGAATTTCTTTATACGATAATTGTGTTACTATTCTTATAGCTTTCTAATGAAGTGTATCTTAATAAATTCAAACTTATCACGTTCTAACGTGTCGCTTCCTAAAAATCTGCTTGCATTCTTCGATTTTATTTAGTCGAATCACGAGTGATACTAATTCATGTCCATATGCTAACCTCTACGCTGTTTAAATGTTCTCATCACCACACCTACATTAACACTTATTTTGATGCGCTATGTTAATTTCCAAACGTTGCATATTGTGTTTTGTGTAGCTTCGACGTGTTTTAAGTAAATTAATTATATGTAAATTCTTGACATTTTCCATTATTATACGTAACTTTCACCGGACACGGACTCCTTTGATAATAATTTAAATCATCAAGTATGCCAATTTGTCTAATTACAACGTATTGTATATATTACATATTAAATCAAATAATAAACTACAGATCTATTATTTAATGTCTGATAATATAATGTGTTGTTTAAACGTTAGGCTGCGCCATTAACCAGGAAGAAAAAACAATCTTTTGTTTCTATATAGTGACAAAGGAGAAAGGAGTAAAATAAATTCCTTTCTTTATAGTTAAACAGCTACCAAAGTTATGAATAAACAGCCTATTACACATCTGACATGTGAAAACTTATAAGGCCATAATATTTTCACGCATTAATATTTACAACGTCTTTTTATGTTCCTCTTGCCGATAAAAAAAATCCGTCTAATACTTTCTAGCAACAGTAATTAGATTGGATTATTTAGGTTAACGCTTACTATTTTGTGATTTGTTAGAAAATCTATTCGCTGCATAACACTTTGTTGTCTGACCTTGTTAACAATGATACCAATTGATTTCAATTTATTACATAATGTATTTATTAAAGTATTATTGGCGAGGTTCAATAGTCCGAATTTAATTTAATTAAAGCAACATCTGTAAATTTTAAATCTCACAATAGACAATTATACATACGATCTAGTTAACGAGTTCGTCCTTTATTAGCTTCGAGTTACATTCGAAGAATTGAACATTCTGTGTTTGAAAATTATGTATCAACTATAATTTTATACTGGAAACAACTTTAAATTCAAAATTTATTTTATAGTAAATATTATTTCGATAGGTTTCAAAGTGTTTTCTTTTGTTTGCTTTAGAACGTTTTACGATTATTCCAGTATAGTTTTTCTACGTTGCAATTAAGTACAGGGAACTTATTTGTGCAATAATTAGAATGAAAGATGAGTTAATTTATAATGCGATAAATAAAGTTAGATTGGTCAAGTATAATACATCTTGGAATAAAGCAGGTATTCAAGTTTATGAAAATTGGAAGCCATTGTCTGTAGCTGTATACTTTGTGAATATGGAAATACCCCATTTGTTGCCAAAACTAATAGATTTGGTTTTGTTTTAAGTACAAAACTGGTGCACACATTATTACGGCATATTTTTTTTTCAAAGTACCCAGATTCTTTACTTGTATTTTGGAGTAATGGTTCAAAACGTTCCTCTAAAGTATCATATCCGCATTTCTTATCCAAAAAAGCAATAAATTTGAGAATTCCTCCCTACGTTTTTTTAAAAACCAAGATTCTGATAGTTGTTTTGTTCATTTGTCCGTAGATCGAAGAGGGAACGAATGTTGTATCACACCAATGATAAAACATGGAGAAGGATCAGTCATGATTTGGGATTGTTTTGGCGATATGTCTGTGGGTGATTTGGTCAAAAGAGATAGTACCCTTAGAAAATAAGGTTATAGGGAGATTTTGGGGAGAAGTGCCATCTCATCTAGAATACGATTAATCTGTGAAAATATCTCACAGGTATAGCAGTAAACTCCACTCACACAAATTTATTAATTATGCGGAACGTGTTACCGATTGATATCAGTCGGTTGACAATGAGAGCCCACGTGCTCTCGAAACGCTGCGTTCCGCATAATTAATAAATTTGTGTGAGTGGAGTTTACTGCTATACCTGTGAATTGTACATCCACAGTCCTTGCAATCGTCATCAGGTGAAAACATCGTGTCCCAACATGATAATGATCCACAACACACTGCAAAAGATGTGCCGTTTGGAACAGCTGTAACACAGAGAGAAAATTGTTTTTATAATGTAGCCGCTCCAAAGTCCAGATCTCAATCTGATCAAGGTTTTCTGGAAGAACCTTGACCGACAGGTTCGAAAATCCGCTCCAAATTCGACAACAGTACTATGAGAGTAACGGCAGGATACGTGGAGGAAAATAAAGCCGCTGACATTGGCAAAGCTGCGAAGATTTTGTGCGACAGTAATAAAAGCGTAAGCAGAACACATTGACGAATCGTAATTTAAGTTAATTTATGATTATCTTTGTTAGCAAATTGATAAACGCATTGTTTTTATAACAGTTACAGTTCTCTGTATAAGTACAGAATAAAGGCTTATTTTAGTTTTTGGTTTGTTTTCTTAATATTTTAAGAATGGATAGGGCCGGTAGTGTTGGTGACCCTATGCTTGTCTTGTCTAATTTACAAGTTATAAGTAATTATTAATTATCAATTAAGATTTTACAACAATTAGCCATGAAAAGTTAAATTGAAAATAGTTAAATAATTCATCTAAGTGCGAAAAACCCTTTTTTACCAAAAATCTTCGAACCACCTCAACTGAAAAATTTTAAATAAATTTCGTATACGCATACGTTACATAGCTACAAACAACATAAAACAGATACCAGAAAGAAAAGTACATAATATGACATGAAAGATGGAAGGTAAATGTTACAAATGCTCGAAATGTTCTCCATCCCGTTCGAAACATTGCAAAGCTCTTCTTGCAATTCTCCTCATGTAACACTTCTAACTTTTCGTTCGCTTAAATTTCTCAAACTTTCCTGTACTTGGCGTATTGGCTCTTATCTATCCTCATCAAGAAAAATTGATATAAATTTGATCTTTTGTATGTGTCCATAAATAAAAATCAAGGGGGCTAAAGTCGGGAGGTCTGATTTGATTAGTTAATAAATTTATTTTTACAACCTTACATTTGGTTATTTTAACTATAAAACACTATTTTTGAATTTAAAAACAAAAAGAACAAAATTTAAATCAAAGAATCCATTAAAAAAAAATAAAGAGTCCGATTTTCCACCATAATATATATATCTAACCGACCTAACTTGATTTGCAGCGGTAATAAACACTTCAACATTACTTTTCATAACGAACTGTTATAGAATTCAACACATATTTTTAAACGTGCTGAATGAATGATGGCACAAGTAAAAAACTAGACCCGCGGCGTGGTTATCTTACGCCACCGAAGAACGTCTGTCGTATGTTCGATTTACAACCTCCGCACAGACGTTCTATAATTATTACCAACATTTTATAACTATTTGCTGAAGATATCGAAGGTCAACTTGTGGTAACAATAATTCTTTAAAATTTACGAGTAGTATAAACCAAGGGATATTATTACTCTAACCTAATAGTACCCGTGCATACCTATATGTCCCAGCACGTAGGGCCCGATGAATTTTTTTTACTAACATACAGTAAGTGATAATGTAACACTGGTGTAATTACCCTTTAAGGACGACGTAAATTTTATGGTTATTGTTGCCAATAATGCAAATTGGTGGTCAGTTTTATCTACGTTCTTCGCTATAATTCTAATTTAAATTCTTCCTTGAAAAAGAAGCGTTAGATAGCGTAGTTAATAGGCTTTATAAGATTCCTTTGCCTATGCAGTTGTAAAGCTGCATTGCTCGTACCCTCTGCAGCAACATAAATTAAGAAACGGGTGTGTAAGTGCATTTTCGATAAAATAATTATAGCTTTAAGTGCTCTTTAATTTACTTCTGTAATCTTTTGATGAAGTTGCGAAGAATGTCGGACCATTCCTCTTCTAAAACCGCGCATAAGTCATTGATGTCCCGAGGTGTTCATTTAGTTCTCCTGCGATGAAAATAATCCCAAAATCTTTAACAAATCTAGATTCATGTTTGAGATTACTAACCCGTTGCAAGGTGAGATGATTCCCGAGTAGACGATAAATAAATGCCTGGGGGTAGAGTGTTTGAAAATTTCGAATCGTTTTCAGTATCTCGCATTTCAGTCGTAATAACACCAGCGAAACATCGCGTACGTAATTGTAATCACGGACAAACGAAATAGACGAAAAATAGCGCCAGAAATTGCTCCCTAAGTGAATATTTCGCGTCCATAACCAGTTAGTGACCGTGGTGAAAAGTCATTTGCGTCAAGCTGGTTTGCATAGAAAAATTGCTATGTGGGAAACGTTATTCGACAAAGTAAACAAAGCTTAACGCAGGTCGAAACGAGAACGAGCACTTAAATTCCTGCATTACGCCAACAATAAAACATGGATGAAGTTCGGTCACGATTTGGTGTTATTTAGCAGAACATCCGTGAACGATTTGGTCAAAATAGATGGTATCCTTAGGGAAGAAGGTTATTGGGAGGTTTTGGAGAGGAATCTCATCTCATTTAGAACACGATTATTTGGTGAAAATTTCGTATTCCACCACGATAATAATCCAAAGCACACTGCGAAGATATGCCGTGAGTATTTGGAGCAACTGAACCACAGAGAGGAAGTCGTTGTTATGAAATGGTGGAAGTTATTTTTCTAACACATGGGCTGAAAAGTCCCGGGCCTAACAAAGATTCAAAATTAGCTTTATTCATCAATGTAATCTCTATCAAGAGCAACGCAATCATTCCAGCGCTGCTCTAACATTTCAATACCATTTTTGTAGAACGATTTATCTTTTGCCTCAAAATAGGCCTCAGTTTCAGCGATAACCTCCTCATTCGTGCGAAATTTCTTACCGGCGAGCATTTTTGTTAGGTCTGCGAACAGCCAGTAGTCGCTGGGAGCCAAATCTGGCGAATACGGTGGATGTGGGAGCAATTCGAACTTCAATTCTTGTAGTTTTGCCATTGTTTTGATTGACTTGTGACACGATGCGTTGTCTTAACGAAACAAAATTTTTTCTTTGCCATATGCGGTCGTTTCTTTGCAATTTCGGCCTTCACACGCTCCGATAACGCTATATAATATTCACTGTTGATGGTATTTCCTTTCTCAAGATAGTCGATGAATATTACACCACGCACATCCCAAAATACCGAGGCCATAACCTTTCCAGCCGATTGTTGTGCTTTCGGGCGCTTTGGACGAGGTTCACCAGTTGCTGTCCACTCAGATGACGATCGTTTTGATTCCGGAGTGAAGTGATGAATCCATGTTTCATCCATTGTCACATATCGACGCAAAAATTCCGGTTTGTTACGTTTAAACATGGCCAAACACTGCTCAGAATCATCAACACGTTCTTGTTTTTGGTCAACAGTGAGCAAACGCGGCACCCACTTTGAACAGGGCTTTCTCATAGTCAAATGCTCACGCAATATAAAGCCCATACGTTCTTTTGATATCTTTACGATGTCACACAACTTCACTTTTCGATCATTCAAAACGATTTTGTGGATTTTTTTGATGTTTTCTGGTGTTACCGCCTCATTTGGACGTCCACTGCATTCTGCATCATCGGTGTCTCTACGACCACGTTTGAAGTCGGCAAACCAATTTCTGATGGAGCGGAATCCCTATAACACTTTTCAAGCCATTGCTTCGCTTGAACGGTATTTTTTCAAGAAGCAGTGTAAAATTAAAACACGAAATTGTTTTTGATCCATTGTTTTGAAAATAAGAAAAGTAACGTGACTCTTAGCACAGTAACTCACAAACTAATGAATAGAATATCATGAAATTTTAACAGTTGTCTTTTGAAGGTTAGTACTAACTGAGAGAAAGGTGACTGCAATAAAACTAGCGTCATCTATGTGTTAGGCCCGGGACTTTTCAGCCCATGTGTTAACTAAGTTCTTTGTATAAGTACGAAATGAGGATCTATTTTATAGTTAGTTTGACTTGTTTTTATATTTTAAGGGTGGATAAACACTTATAGGCGATGGTGTAGGTAGAGTGAGTATAAAGTATAAATGGAGTTTTTAGTGGTCCATACTGAGCAGTAGCAATGTCGAAATACGCGAAATGTTTCCACTATTAGAATTCGTTGATTATAACAGTAACCATTAAGAATTGTACCTGCGAGAATCATCAGATAAAGTTGAAACTTTCGTATTTCACCAAGTATATACAATACGTATGTAAGACTATAAACTGTTAGGTATTTGTTACCAAATATCCCGTGCCTCTGTAGAAAACTCTACTGCACCATTAAGAATACGTTCCAGACGAATACGACAAGCTGACAGATAGGTATCTTCGTATGTGTACATAAGTGTTACGTAGTCTTACTTAACAGCAGTAACAAATAGGTAAATGTTTACATTCCGTATGTATTTGACACCTTTGCACTCGGAGAAGAAAAGAAGATCTATAAAGTGAAGCTGCGCGAAATATGGCTACTTCAAATAAGTCTTATTAATGAAGCACGCCGTTAACCTTTACCAGAGTCTTGTGTGCACTGCTACTTTAATTTGATCATTTTTATTTGTCACATTTACGGCGAGTATAACAGGTTTTTATTTTTCGAAAGTTTAGATGGTATCTTTTATGTAAAAACCGTTTCTTCAACATTGTAAAGGTTTCCCTTTGATTTCTAAGACTTAATGTATAATTATACGTATTGTAAATATTATACTACCATGTGAATTGCTACAATACCAAAATAAAGAGGAGTCATAAGCTCCTTACTTATAATTAATGCAAATTTATCGTCAAAGTATTTAATATGAACGTGCACGTACACTGCAAGTTGAAAATTCCAAACTTAAGATCAACATCTTCAGGTTTGAAGAAATTTTAGGAATTTTCGTTGCCATAATGATAAGCTAATGTCATGCCATGTGTGTTTAAATTGTCCAACGACCAGGTAAAATAGGGAGTTTAAATTTTGGAGCTGAAATTCTAAATTACTAAAACAAATACTCAGTCTATAAATTTAAAAAATTCATCCGCCTTGCTGATAATCCAAATCATTGCAGACCCATTAAAAAATTGCGTGTATCATTAGAATAAATTCGGGAAAAATTTCATATCATTTAGATAGATTGAGCAGTTGTCCAAATTTTACGTTGTGAAGGATACAATTTTTCCTTTCTTTATTACAGTATACACAATGAGCAAAAATTTTGGAACTTTTTATGCTTTCATTTTTCTTTAATTTAAGAACCCAATTCTATGAAAAAGGTATAAATTCTGGTGCTTGAAGAATTGCGTGTAGAAGAATTACGTGTAGACCGAAGAACAGAAACCAGCTAGGGTGGATTGGTGTCAAAAACTCTAGACCCATTAAACGCCGGGAACACTAAAAACATTGTTGTACAACATCGTCAGTGACGAGCCACAAAATAAATGCCAGTTGTCTGTTTGGGTGTTCGATATTGAAGAAAAGCCTACAAAAGTCATCCGTTCTCGAAGTGTCTTCGAAAAGATGGCCGCCTCATCTGTCTCGAAAGCAAGTCATATAGCAACAATTCGTCTACAAGATCAAAGAACTTATACTGCCGATTGGTATATAACCATTTGTTTGCCGCAAGTTATCGCTATGCTTCGAGAAACCAACGCTGAACGACGAACCAGCCTCCACCAAGACAGTGCAACAAAACGTCTAATTACCATCCTCCGTATAGTCTGGACCGAAGTCCCAACGATTTCTTTATCTTTCCGAAAATCAAAAAGGGACGGTGTGGACAAAGGTTTCAGTCTTCAGAAAGAGCAGTCGATCCCTCCAAAAACATAATTTTGACAGTACCAACACACGAGGGAATGTAGTAGTGGTTCTTAGAGAGTACTTCGGAACGCAATAAAGTCTTTAAAAGTTATCTACTGTTTTATTCCAGATCTATACGCAAAACTTGAAAGGTGTTGAGTTATTTATACTCGTAATAGCCTTTCAAATACTAGTTCTGTTAGTTGTACCTGAAAAATGCACGACAGAAGCACGGTGTTAGTTGATGAAGGTGGTTCGGGATCTAAAAAAACGTAAAAGAAATCGTAGAAGGCCAAAATTGTAAGAGAGAAAAGGTACATTATTAAATTTAAATTATTTCATTACAGATTTAACCGCCACAAGTTTTAGGAGATTAACATTTTACATTATAATAAATTTGGTTTTTTTAATTCTCAAAAATTGTAAACACTCGATACAAGCATCGGAAATATAAATGACGAAGAAACCATTAAAGGATCCCAAAAATGGAGATTTAAATTTGAATTTTGCGTAAAGCTTCCTCGATCTATAATTTCAGAATCGAAATTGTCTGGAGGTGTCCTAATACGTGTAAAACATATGTAGCAACTATCCCTAGCTGAACTAAAGGTACACTTCGTGCATAAAATCAACTTAAAAGGAAGTGCTTGATTGAGGCCTGTAGCAATCGATTCTGTTGATTCGTTTCTATTAACAAAAATGCAATCAGCATTGTCAAATGATCCTAAAGCTATTAATTAGGAATGGTCCATTCAAGAGTACATTTCAGGACCGGTTTGAGACGAATAATATAATTCGAAAATGGACACAGTAATAAAATAATACGTAGCAAGCTGAATATTATGTACTAATATACACTACCGCTCAAAAGTGTTTAGGCAACTCAGCAAAAATGGTAATAATATTTATTGTTTATGTACAGATACACGTACGTGAATAAAAATATATTAAATAAATGTAAAAATTAAAACGTTTAATTTAAATTTTGCTTTCATCTATGTGACCTCCTCTTGATTTAATAATTGCAGCACACAATCGAGGCATTCTCGCAATAAGTTTTGCCAGAGTTTCTTGTGTTATTGAGGTCCAACTCGATTGCAATTTGTTCTACACGTCAGTAGCCGATGTCGGAGCCGATTTCCGTACTTCCCGATCTAGTTCTTCCCGTAGTAACTCGATTGGATTCAAGTCGGGGCTCTGGGGAGGCCATTCCATAATTTTGAGAGTTCTTTCCTTTTCTAAATAGTGTAAATAGTCTTTACATAATTTAGAGGAATGTTTTGGGTCTTGCTGGAAGATAAAATTTTGACCCAAAAGTCGAATTCCGGAAGGTATTGCGTGGTTCGCCAAAATTTCGCGGTAGCCTTCCTTTTTTAATATACCGTCAATTTCCACAATGTCCCCTACACTAGTGCCAGCAAAACAGCCCCAAATGATGATAGAACCTCCACCATGCTTCACGGTAGCAGCAACACGCTCTTCTCTGGCACGTTCACCCACAGATCTTCTTACGAATATGCGTCTTCAGGTTCCGAACAGCTCAAATTTGGACTAATCCGTCCATAGGACGTTGTTCCTCTCTTCTATGGTCCAGTGTTGGTGTTCACGAGCCCCTTTAAGTCGCTTTTGCTTGTTTTGTTTGCGTAGTAATGGCGTTTTCACCGCAATACGTCCATGGAGCCCGGCTTTCTGTAGGCGACGTTTGACTGTAGAAACACTGACTAGTTTTTGGCGAGCAACATTTAATTCTACGGTGATTTCCGGGGCTGTTTTGCGTCTATTTAACTTGCTGGTAACCACTATTCTGCGATCATCTGCAGATGTTGTCGCTTTTGGCCTTCCACTCCGTCTTTTATTAAGAAAACTGCTAGTTTCCCGATATTCTTTTACGTTACAGTCAACCGTAGCGTGGTGTATTTTCATTTTTTTGGCAATTTGTCGGCTACTTATGCCACTTTTATGGTAAGCTATTATAAGCGCACGTGTTTCCGTACTAATTTCTCTTCGCGGAGGCATTTTAAAAAGTTGTCACACGATATTTCGCTCACGACGTGAATAGAGTAAATACCACACTGCAACTGACCATAGGTTATAGATTTCACTATAGTCGTCTAGGAGGGTAATTTAAACATTATTACCTACAATCTAACAGATGACTAAATTTACCCAGTAAATTCAGAGGGATTGTTATTGTAATTGCACCGCAATAAACAGTTTATGGTAATCCGACCAAGTGCAGGTAAATGATAATAAACCTTATGCGATATAATGGGTGTTTATCTTACATTACATTTTAAATACGTATTTCATTTTATTATAATATTTTTTTCGTAAACATAATACTATATGAATAATCCATGAAAACAGGGGTGCCTAAACACTTTTGAGCGGTAGTGTATATATGTTATTATGTGATATGTGTGAATGCGGCTTACATAGAAGGACGGGCTTTTGCTCCGACAGTATTTTAGTTAAATCGTAATCGGTCTGTGTAGCAGGCCGATTTATTGTTTACTTCTCTATCCGTCCTTGGAATTGACACATGTACCCCTGAGTACTGATACGTAGTGATCACAATACCGACGAATACTAACTAAAACCACTGCTAAACTAAATTTTGAATTACAAAAAAGAAAAAATAACCCAAAAATTATGTAATTTAGTAAAACAGCAGGTAATGAAATGCGTCAAAATAATTAGCATTTGAACAAGAAGAATAGTGTTATAGTACATGTAATATCTTCCAAAAGGTATCAAATGTTCTTTACCAAATACTTTTACATTAAGAACAATACCGTAATCTTACAGTAATATACAGTGGAAAATTACTATTACTACGGTCATCCATACGATCCGCGCTGTAATTGTACAAAACATCCGATCAATACAGTTAGTTAATCGCAGCATGCGTGGTTATGTGAGCATTTTTGTAGGAACCCAATTAACTGTGTTATCCTGTCGTCGACCTCCACTCATTAAACAAGAAGCCAGGACTAGCAGCGAAAGGGTTAAAATTCTGTAACGTGAAGCGTTTTATATCAAAATAACGTTCTTGATACTTATTTTTACACTCGCCAGACAGCTATTTTGTTTTTTATTTACTAACGGTGAAATAAATTGCCAAGTTTCGTCGTTGTACGTTGACTACTGCATTACTCTTAATTAAGGTATATAGAATCGGTAATCTCGTTAATCGTTAGATTTTATTACGGTATTTTTTTAAAAAATTTTCAAAATAATTTGCAGTATATGTACACTACCGTCCGTATTAGTTCGGACACGCAAATAAACGAGAAAATATTCACTCATTTTTTCAAAACTTACAATTTTTATTGCATTCTATTAAACCGCCCTGTCCAATTTATCTCATAACAGTTCGTTAGGGTTTAGATCGTGGCTTTGCCGCAACCATGTCATTATTTGTAAAGTACCATCTTGTGCTTCATTTAAGAATTTTTTACATATCACTGAGTGTTTGGGGTCGTTGTCCTGCATGAATACATAATTTTCGCCGATGGTATTGCAGTATTTTTAAATAACCCTCTTTTCGCGAAGTACCTCCGATTCGCTTCAAGTCTCTTATACCGGCGTAGGGAAAACAACCCCGAGTAAGCACTGAACCTATTAGTATTAAGACTTACGTTAGATCCGAGCTGGCCAATCACCGGTCCTATTGGAACGGTGTAGACGGTTTAAGACACTGTAAATCTCTCGGGATTTATCCAGGTGAGGGAAGACTGTGTAAGGCAGGGCCAAACTGAGAGCACCCACAGCGATCTTAACTGGACATTGCGCACTGAATAAACACATGCATCGCATGGGTCTAGTAAACTCTCCTTCATGTAGAAAGTGCGGGAGAGCAGAGGAAACTTTTACTCGTCAGTTCATAGCAACCTTTTCCAATTGTCTACTGTCTAATTTCTATGTAGTTCTGGCTAGTGTAGCCATTTAGTAAGTAGGGTTATTTTGTGTTGCAATCCGGCCGTGAAGGTTTGCAACCTTTGATCCCCTTTTCACTGTAGTTACAGAAATTTTTCTTTCATGGCGGTGGCGATTTCTGGTGCTGTCGCTTGCTCAGCAATTTTATACGTTCATCGTCGGCGTGAATTGTCATTCTCTTACGACCTGAACGTGCCCGGTCACTTAAACTACCCGTGCGTTGTCGATTTATTAACGTGTAGTTTCTCGGAAATTTGACGCACTGAATAACCTTCTCGATGAGAACCAACAATTTCATAATTAATAAATTTGTGTAAGTGGAGTTTACGGCTATACCTGTGAATTATACAACCACGCAGTCCTTGCAATCGTTAATTGATACTTAATAATGAGAAATCTTCCTTATAGTCCCAATCTGAGCCCCATAGAGATTTTATGGGACGAAAAAGACAATATCCAAACCACATATTGGTTACAGAGTTATCACGAAATTAATTACGAGAATGCCAAGTATTGTACGAGCGGTATTTGTTGCCAAAGATAGTTATTTCGGCAAGAAGAAAATTTAATTTTATTTATTTAAATTATATGTTGCACATTAGTCTTTCTTTCATGTATTTTTTTGTGTTCGAATTAATTTCAGTTTCTGTTTGAAAATAATGCAAGTGTCCAAACTTCCTTGAACAGCAGTGTATGTGAGTTTCTCTGTCAAAATCAGTCTTTTATCTAAAACGCAACGAATGTAGAAATGGAAAAAAAATCTGGTCTTTTAAGAACTTTCCTTTCATCAAACACACCGTCTTGACAATATAAAAACCTATCTACATTATATGCGCATTACATTTATTACATTGATACTTGTCAATTCTAGATTTGATATGTACATATGTTGTTACATTAATCTAGATTATCCAGTTGTGTTCCTTTTCGTAAGGCAATCACCAAGTTACAACACAAAAAACTATTTACGACTATAATTAAAATAAAAAAAGTCAAGTAAGTGATTAAAAATTCTTTGTTTTGTTTCTTTTTTACATTTACTTATGGACACAAAAACGTTCCAGTATTCATCCATTTACCTTGAATACAATTTGTTCCCGTTCTTATAAAGACCGAGTCGGTACCTACTTCTAGACGAGAAACGATCGCTGATTGTAAATTACGACATACATTGCCGCTCACGAAACATAGAACATTTATTAAGCCAACTCTAAAGGAAATTAAAATAACATTTTGTATGTTTTCGTTGTCGAAATTAATAAGAGGTTATACGTATAAAAAGAAGTTGCGTCGATTTTTTAATCACTTTAGAATGCGATATACTGTTCGACAATAGTGGGAGATAATTTCATCATTAGTAATACAAAAAAAAACGCCTTATACAGGTATCTATATGTACAGAGTGAACCAAAAAGACGTACATGTCAAAGTTTGCACCCTTTACATAAATACAATAACGCAGAGCTCCATAAATTCTATTGTTGGAATGCCTTAAAAAAGTTAGAACATCACTGGACTAAGTGTATAGATCTGCAAGAGGGTTTGTGGAGGAATTTATTTACTAAATGGAATACAGTTATCTTTTCCTACTTGACATGTGTATTTAACATACCACCCTCGTATTAACTGTGACGTTACTATACTATACATATAATGTTGCTGCTGAAACTATGGAGGAAATTGAACGTCATGCTGTGATAAAGTTCCTTACAAAGCAAGGAAAGAACGCTCAAACCATATTGAATAAAATGGAAACCGTTTATAGGGAACAGTACCCCAGTAAATCAACGATTTATAAGTGGCATGGTCTTTTTAAACATGGTCGGGAGTCGATTGAAGACCACATCAGACATCGTCGAAAAAGTGCAAAAATTTCTACTGCAAGATGCCCGTTTGAAGAAAAAACAATTATCTGCATTAGTTGGAGTATCAGATACCACCATTTTGCGTATCCTACATGACCACCTGGGTATGACAAAAGTCAGTGCAAGATGGGTACCGAGAATGCTCACGCCGCTGCAGAAACAGCAGTGCGTCTGTGCGTCCAAACAATTTTTGGTGCTGTGTGGAGACAAACCTGCAGAGATTTTGGAGCGGATTGTTACCGGAGATGAAACATGGGTTCATCACTTTGAGCCTGAGTCCAAACAGGAGTCCATGCAATGGCGTAAAAAGGGAACACCACCACCAAAGAAATTCAAAGTGTCAGAATCGGCTGGAAAGTTGATGGCTACTGTTTTTTGGGATTCTGAGGGGATATTATTGATTAATTACAAAGAAAAAGGTAGGAGGATATCCGGAGAATATTACGCAGCGATATTAGAAAAATTAAAGGAGGCCATCAAGGAAAGACGTCGAGGAAAATTGACCAAGGGTGTGTTGCTCTTGCAAGACAATGCGCCGGTTCATAAGAGCAAAGTTGCGATGGCTGCTCTGCACAAGTATGGCTTTCAATCAATAGTCCATCCACCCTACAGTCCAGATCTGGCACCCAGTGATTTTTATTTGTTCCCCAATTTAAAAAAAAGACTTTTATTTTATTTTATTTAAAACCCTTTCATTCCACGAACTTCTAGACCTCCCCTCGTATATGTATTGTTATAACCAATTTCATCGATGTACCATTGCATGTGCATGCAGTAGTAGCTGCTTGTAACTAAACCAGTTAACGCTGAATACAGTTAGTAAAGCAATTAGAGTAGTTTATTTTTACTACAAAAACCAATGGCATTTAACAACAATACAATTGTTTAAAAAAACAGATTAATCCTATCAAAGGATATAGTCAAGCGCATAAATTTAAGACCACCTTGAGCAATCCCTATTTTCCAGATATTTTTCGCTATTTTTCAATTTTTGAAACTTGTTGATTTGAAATGTAACGTCCACTTCTGCCTTCGCCATGAATACCACATCATTGAAAAGATTTGTAATTTACAGAAATACGATTTTTGCTTTCGTTAAAATTTTATATCTTTATATTAAAAGAAAAAAAAGCGGGTTTACATCAACCAAAACCAAAGTTACATATTTTTTCGAAATATTAATGAATTCACGAACTATGTACGTATATTATAGTATATAAGATGGGTTAATCGTAGAAATGGCATTTTCTCCACCCGTATAGTTATCTCTAAGATCTTATAATAAAAACAAAGAATTTACATTAAAAAAACCTGTACTATTCATTTGGAAAATATTTGCGTACTAATTTTGAACACGACAAGGTGATCTTTTGGCTAGTTCAAGACGTAGAGTTCTAACGCATTGTCTGTCTTGTTAGTCTAGTCTGAATTCCTTTGTTTTACAATTATCCCATTTCCTATGAGTAGAAAAGTACATTTCTTCGACATATATAAAATTTAACGATAGGAAGATATCCTCGTGTTTAAGCTTATCGATCTCCTTTTTTTTTCGTTCCGGAATTAACGAAGCGTCAAATTGAGTGACAAATCATGTCATTAAGTAATTTTGCAATATTAATGCAATTGTGGCTGGAAGCGTGACAAGGAACATTCCCGATCGATTACACTAGGCGTAATGAGAGCAGTTTTTCAACATCGCTCTAGTAATCGCTATTTTTTGGATCTACTTTTTCACACGCATAATCATAGTAGTACATAGTAAACAATCGGAGTGAAGAGATGATAAAAAGATAATTGTTTCTAACCGAACTACAGGAAAGTCTTTGTAATTTACTGTTGTGCTAAGTGTATAAACACTGACTACTGAATAGTGATCTATCTTATGTCGATCTTACTTCAATTATCTGATTTGCAGTAGTTGAATAATGATGCGTTTAGCTTAAGACAAATTTAGTGCTACCGTGATTATATTTATTCGATATACTATCGCAGCGATCCTCAACCTTCTTCTCCCAATAGTAAATATAAATAATTTAATTATTTAGGCGATTTTCGCAACTCCCTTTTAATACAGCCGTGGCCATATGTATTCGCCATTCTCGTTTTGAACGTGTTACACGAATATTATTGTATTTGTAAGAAGCAGGGTTGATGACGGACTTAACTAGGTACCTGGTAATGAGGGTTTAATGGTTTATTGTAGGCCATTCTGAGTAAATTAGAAAATAGACGTAAAATTGTAATTTCTGAATATTTCTTCAGTCTTTCTTAAAAGTTGTAAGAGTAAGGTTGAGCTAGTTAGAGTGAAGATATTGTGTCTGTGATTTTGTCTGCGTAATACGATAGTATACAGTAAAAAGTAATGCCGAAACCACGCGAATTGACGGATGTAGAGCGAGGACAAATTGTGGTGTTAGAAAAGTAAGGGTTGTCGGTGTCTGCTATTGCCCGACAAGTGAAATGTGCGCGATCGACAGTTAGAATGTCGATAAAACGATACAAAGAGAGTGGATCTTTGACAAACAAAGACCGAAAACTGGTCGAAAAAGGAAGACAACTAGCAACTTAGAGCGGATGTCTTTGCTAGACCGGAAAAAAGGGTCTAAACAGTTTTCCAGTGAGCTTTTCCGGCTACATAATGTTGCTATTTCTACTCGCACGGTTAGAAGACGCCTTTGTGAATTAAATTTAGGTGGATACAAAGCCCGACATAAACCACGGTTGTCTCCGCAATAAAGGAAAAAGAGACTGCTGTGGGCTAAAAGTCACCGCGACTGGACCATTGACAATTGAGCCAATGTTATGTGGACGGATGAGTCAAATATTGAGGTAAGTAATACATAATTATTGTATTTGAGGTATTCTGTATTCAATTCCTAGTATCGACAGTGTTTTTATTCTTTTTAATGGGTTCCAAAATGTAACAGTATTCGTGTTTTTGTTGGTAGCTTTGTGGTAAACCTGGGCCTCAATACGTGCGACGCAGGCGACGAGAGGCCTTCCATCCAGACTGTATCATCCCGACTGTCAAGTTTGGGGGTGATAGCATAATGGTTTGGGGTTCCATGAGTGCAACGGGCGTCGGAGAACTGTTCGTCTGCGAGGGCCGAATGAACAGTCGGACGTACATCGACATGTTGAAAGAGGTTCTGGAACCGGGTGCGTTAAAATTATTCGATAATGACGAGCAAGAGTATTACTTCCAACAAGATAATGCACCGTGCCGTAAATCTCGCGAAGTAATGCGCTGGTTCGAGGAAAATAACGTGCGGGTCTTGGAATGGCCGGCACTATCCCCGGACTTATCGCCAATTGAGCATTTATGGTACATTTTAAAGCGAAATGTAGCTAAATACTCATCTACCACAAAGCAATGCTTAAAAACAAAAACATTCGAAGAGTGGAATAAAATCACCCCCGAACAGTGCTACAACTTAGTGAGCAGTATGCCTCGACGAATTCGTGCGGTGATAAAAGCCCAGGGAGGAGCTACCAAATATTAAGCAATATCTGTATACACTCACAATGAAACACTTTCATCGATCAATTTTCTTTTATTTCTTATATATTCGGAATAAAAAACAAAAAAAGGGTGGCGAATACATATGGCCACAGCTGTATTAACGCGATCCCCTCAGGGTCGCAATCGCCAGGTTGAAAAATGATGCATTACACTTAATAAAGTTTCTATAGTTCCGTATAAAGATTTTAACAGAATATTTGCTTTCTTTAACATCTTCGGCGATTTGCAATGAATGCTGAAGTAGAAAGAAACACAAATGCAAGAGGAAATAACATTACATTTTATGCAGAGAATATTTACGATAATGGTAACTCAAAACAGCGAAATTTCTATAGGTCCATTAAGACAAAATTGACAACACTAGGTGTTTGAAGTTATTTTGAATAGAGGATCTAATACTAATTAGTTCAGAAAGAATTATAAATGTTGACGTATTTATTTTATTTATTAATTTTGTGTTACTGGACCTATGGAAATTTCGCTGGTTTTAGTTCGTATTATTGTAAATATTCTCTGTGCAAAATGTAATGAATTTTTTAATGTTATTTTCTCTTGCATTTGTGTTTCTTTGTAGCTCAGCACTAACTTCGGAGTATGATTTGATTCTATTTAAAAGTCGATATTTTGTTCGTAAGTTCATATGGAGCTATAGTAATTTCGCTACTTAGATTAGCGTAAAATGATTTATACATTTCAATACGTGATAAAATTTCTGGCATAGACGGAATAATAAATGTGGGAAAAGGTCCATTGCCGTTTGCAATTATAGACATCCGAAGAAACACGTAGGCTACAAATATCTGAGAGAATGGTGAAAAAATGTCTAGAAATTGGAAGGGGTAAGTGACGCAAATACAAACTTTATTCCATCACAATATATTCATTCAAATAGATCTTAACAGCCTGATTACTAACCAGAAGAAAGCGGAATAGAACGTATTGATTAATTTAAGCTAAAAAGGTTACTTCTATTGCAGTTTAACAATGTGAAATAAAATGAATACATACACTAGCGCTCAAAAGTGTTTAGGCACTCTCACTGACAGCAAAAATGTATAAAAACAGCAAAAATGTTAGTAATATTTATTTTTTATGTACAGATACACGTACATGAATAAAAATATATTAAATAAATGTGAAAATTAAAATGTTTAATTCAAATTTTGCTTTCATCTATGTGACCTCCTCTTGATTTAATAATTGCAGCACACAATCGAGGCATTCTCGCAATAAGTTTTGCTAGAGTTTCTTGTGTTATTGAGGTCCAACTCGATTGCAATCTGTTCCACACGCCAGTAGCTGATGTCGGTGCCGATTTCCGTACTTCCCGATCTAGTTCTTCCCACAGTAACTCGATCGGATTCAAGTCGGGGCTCTGAGGAGGCCATTCCATAATTTTGAGGGTTCCTTCCTCTTCTAAACGACGTAAATAGTCTTTACATAATTTAGAGGAATGTTTTCGATCATTATCTAGCTGGAAGATAAAATTTTGACTCAAAAGTCGAATTCCGGAAGGTATTGCGTGGTTCTTCAAAATTTCGCGGTAGCTTTCTTTTTTTAATATACCGTCAATTTTCACAATGTCCCCTACACTATTGCCAGCAAAACAGCCCCAAATGATGATACAACCTCTACCATGCTTCGCGGTAGCAGCAATACACTCTTCTCTGGCACGTTCACAGATCTTTTTACGAATATGCGTCTTCGGGTTCCGAACAGCTCAAATTTGGACTCATCCGTCCATAAGACGTTGTTCCACTCTTCTATGGTCCGGTGTTGGTGTTCACGAGCCCGTTTAAGTCGCTTTTGCTTGTTTTGTTTGCGTAGTAATGGCTTTTTCATCGCAATACGTCCATGGAGCCCGGCTTTCTGTAGGCGACGTTTGGCTGTAGAAACACTGACTAGCTTTTGGCGACCAACATTTAATTCTGCGGTGATTTCCGGGGCTGTTTTGCGTCTATTTAACTCGCTGGTAACCACTATTCTGCGATCATCTGCAGTTGTTGTCGCTTTTGGTCTTCCACTCCGTCTTTTATTAAGAAAACTGCCAGTTTCCCGATATTCTTTTACGTTATAGTCAACCGTAGCGTGGTGTATTTTAATTTTTTTTTGTCAATTTGTCGATTACTTATGCCACTTTTATGGTAAGCTATTATAAGCCCACGTGTTTCCGTACTAATTTCTCTTCGTGGAGGCATTTTAAAAAATTGTCACACGATATTTCGGTCACCACATTGCAACTGACCATAGGTTACAGATTTCACTATAATCTTCTAGGAAGGTAATTTAAACATTATTACCTACAATTTAACAGATGACTAAATTTACCCAGTAAATTCAGAGGGATTGTTATTGCAATTGCACCGCAATAAACAGTTTATGGTAATCCGACCAAGTGCAGGTAAATGATGGTAAACCTTATACGATATAATGGGTGTTTATCTTACTGAACTACATTCTAAATACGTATTTCATTTTATTATAATCTTTTTTTGGTAAACATAATACTATATGAATAATCCATGAAAACAGGGGTGCTTAAACACTTTTGAGCGGTAGTGTACATATTATCGCGTGCTTTAACTTATGTTTTAAATAACGTGTATCAACTGGAACACATCGATTTGATCAAACAACAGTAATTACGTTGTATGTGCTACAATTCCACTTATTACGCTCCTGTAAACCGATATACGCACATACCAACAGCAAAAAGGGTCGGAATGCATCTATTCGCAATCGCAAAACTATCTAAACTTTATTGACTACCATAGCAACGTTGGTAGTTAGTAAATGAATAAAAAGCAAACCATACGAAAAAGCCGGACATAAATTTCAAATTTAATTTATTACACATCGTGGCTGGTAGGCGTTATACAAATTGCAGTCAGACGGCAAAAACTGTTTCGTATCACGGCAATATAATTTCAGCTCTAACGATACGTTCACAATGATATACATTTAATGCAATAAAGGAATGCCCATTAAGCACTTTTTTTATTTCTATTATTTCTTATGGCAATAACAATATGACGAACATATGTCACTATATCTATTCTATAAAGGCTATGATAGTTATTGAAACCCGTTGAGTTTCTCGTTTTAGATTTATGTACGAGGAAGTCTGCATTACAATATTCAAACGTGAAACGTTATGTAACTAACTGTGCTAAAGTGTTTAGTTACAGATTTAATGTGAACGGTATCTGGTGGACTTATGCTTAAAATCTGATTATGGATATAATTTGTTTGATGTGAAATAGATTAGACACAAATTTTTATAGGTGTAACACATGGGCTGAAAAGTCCCGGGCCTAACACATAGATGACGCTAGTTTTATTGCAGTCACCTCTCTCTCAGTTAGTACTAACCTTCAAAAGACAGCTGTTAAAATTTCATGATATTCTATTCATTAGTTTGTGAGTTATTGTGCTAAGAGTCACGCTACTTTTGTTATTTTCAAAACAATGGATCAAAAACAATTTCGTGTTTTAATTTTACACTGCTTCTTGATGGGAAAAATACCGTTCAAGCGAAACAATGGCTTGAAAAGTGTTAGGGGGACTCCGCTCCATCAGAAACAACAATAAAACGTTGGTTTGCCGACTTCAAACGTGGTCGTAGAGACACCGATGATGCAGAACGCAGTGGACGTCCAAATGAGGCGGTAACACCAGAAAACATCAAAAAAATCCACAAAATCGTTTTGAATGATCGAAAAGTGAGGTTGCATGAGTTTGGACGAGGTTCACCAGTTGCTGTCCACTCAGATGACGATCGTTTTGATTCCGGAGTGAAGTGATGGATCCATGTTTCATCCATTGTCACATATCGACGCTGAAATTCCGGTTTGTTACGTTTAAACATGGCCACACACTGCTCAGAATCATCAACACGTTCTTGTTTTTGGTCAACAGTGAGCAAACGCGGCACCCACTTTGAACAGAGCTTTCTCATAGTCAAATGCTCATGCAATATAAAGCCAATACGTTCTTTTGATATCTTTACGATGTCAGCTAACTCACGCAACTTCACTTTTCGATCGTTCAAAACGATTTTGTGGATTTTTTTGATGTTTTCTGGTGTTACCGCCTCATTTGGACGTCCACTGCGTTCTGCATCATCGGTGTCTCTACGACCACGTTTGAAGTCAGCAAACCAACGTTTTATTGTTGTTTCTGATAGAGCGGAGTCCCCATAGCACTTTTCAAGCCATTGCTTCGCATGAACGGTATTTTTTTCCATCAAGAAGCAGTGTAAAATTAAAACACGAAATTGTTTTCGATCCATTGTTTTGAAAATAACAAAAGTAGCGTGACTCTTAGCACAATAACTCACAAACTGATGAATAGAATATCATGAAATTTTAACAGCTGTCTTTTCAAGGTTAGTACCAACTGAATGAAAGGTGACTGCAATAGAACTAGCGTCATCTATGTGTTAGGCCCGGGATTTTTCAGCCCATGTGTTATATTATATATAAACGAGATTCTCATGAAATTGAAAATATTCAATTATTCACCACATTATTCCGAAAAACTGCATTAGTTTTAACGATATGTCTAACCGATTATCGTTGTATTTGTACGCGCTCCACTATATTGTACGATAGCAGGCATTATGTATGTAAGACCAAGGCAATTGTTTCAACGATGTAGTTCGAATAGGAAGGTAATTAAATGCATAACACGCCTTCCAATCACATATATCTCAGAACATAGAAATCAATCTACAGTTGGGTATAAAGACGAATTTGTATTCGCTTTTATCTTCTTTTATATATTACACGACTTTCGCGCTCGTACTGGGATAAATATTAACTCTAGAAGTATTTTAAAAACGTTTACATACTTCACATGAAAACCTACAACAAACAATACGTAGAAAATTGTCGCGCCTAATGTACATGACTAATATATACTTTATACTTACAGTATAATTTAATGAATATAACATGTTATATATTTTTCGAATTTTGTTATTAGAAGCTATAAAACTATATTTAATTCGCATAAGTTTCCTAATGTTCTTACGCTTCCTTCACGAATTACAAGATATTGCACAATTCTTTACGTACACTGCAGGTATGCTATAATACAGTATTTCTTTCAAATAAAATTCGAGTTAGAGAAAATTTGAGTTACAGAAAATTCACAATTTACTTTTCATTATATGTATATATATATATATATATATATATATATATACATATATATATATCTATAAAGCATAATATGTAATAACAATATTTTATAAAATAAATAAAAAGATGATTTAAAAACAAACTGAAAATACAAACTACATGCATTAGGATATATATATATATATATGTACTATATGTATATGTATGAAATTAAACAAAAATTGTCATATATACATAGGTATTAAATGTGTACTTGTACATGGGAACATAAAACAATTGCATAATTAAATTGCTTTTTTAAAGAAATCCGTTATCAAATGTTGCCGAACATTGGCCGCTCGGATGTGTTCATACGATTTTTGAATTTTATTAATGAACATATATGTCTTATCGCATGTTTGTTCATGAGACATAAAATAATTCTTTAGTGTCTCGAATGCTTGTAAAACTTGTTTGTGTGATGGTTACTCCACAATTTCTTCATCGCTTTCTTCGGAGGTTTCTTCATCTGTAATGCTTGATATACTCCTTAGAATATCTTCGTCTGTCGGATAGTCAGTAGTTAAGAGGTTACTATCAATTTCAAGATAAGTGTCAAGAGATACATTCTCGACATTTAGCAACTCAACATAGTTTTCAAAATGTTGCAGTCCTTCTTTTAGTTGAGCAAGGGGAATTTCGTCTTCGTCCTCGTCACCAAAACCAGCCTTTTCAAAACAGTTTTGAATGGTTTTTTGTTTAACATCCACATGCCATGTCATGGCAACCTCTCTCATACAGTCGAGAAGTGATATGCTAGGAGAACCGTTATTCTCTAATGCATATATAAGTTTTTTCAAGGATTCTTCCTTTGTAATGATCTTTGAAACTTTTAATGATGCCTTGATCTAAAGGTTGCAGTTTGGTGGCAAATATTGCAATTTGATGGCCTTCAGTTTCTGTTGTATTGCAGGATGAGCAGGGCAGTTGTCTATAAACATTATTATTTTTCGATTCTCGTGTGAAAATTGCTTGTCCAATTTAACCAACCACTTTTCAAAAATTTCAGAGGTCATCCATGACTTTACGTTGTTCTCGTAATCTACAGGAAGCCATTTTACCCCTTTAAAACATCGTGGCTTTGCACTTCTGCCAATTATGAGAGGTTTTAGTTTTTCAGTGCCACTCATATTCGTTGCTAGAAGGCATGTGACCCGATCTTTACTAAGTTTTCCATTTGTCGTCTCTAATGGCTAATGTTTTCTTAGGTAGACATTTGAAAAATAACCCTGTTTCGTCCGCATTGAAAGTATCATCTTCGCTATACCGCCCCAAAATCCCCGGCAATACACGAATCCAATCACTAACCTGACGATCATCCACTGTGCCACTTTCACCACAGATATTCTTATGCGATATGTCATGTCTAAATTTAAAAAATAAAATATAAATTTCATATGTGTATACGTATGTCTAATACAATAACGTAAATTTTTTTAAATTTATGAAGCCGGCAGGTGCTGGCCTTAAAATTTGTTGTTCCTAAATGTTGACTGTATTCCAGTGCTTTCTCCTGTAGAAGTGGCCCCGACACCTGAATGTTTTTTTCTCTAGTAGACACAAACCACTTAAACACCGCACTGTTTACATTTCTGTTTGAAACTCGGTTTCGCTTGAAATTGGCGGGTTTTGTAAGTTTACTCGCGAAACTTCGAATATGTTCCTTGTTTTTAATTATAGTTGACAATGTACTCGCTGGTATGTCATATTCCGCAGCTATTACCTTCTTTTTTATTCCATTGTCCACTTTTTTTAATATTTCTAATTTCTGTTGCACTGTTAAACTTTTAAGTTTTCGTCGCTGGGGCATGTTGATGACAAACACTAACGAATACGACTGAATATATAGCGCAACACGCAGATGAATAAGAATGATAAAACGCGTTGTCATTGGTACTTCCCCGAATTCCTACGATAGATATTACGTTATATCCGCTAACAGATGGCGTATCACGTACCTTTAGTGAAAATTTCGAGTTACAGAGATTCTACGTCTTAAATTTGGTTAAATTATTTTCGAGTTAGGGATAAATTCGAGTTAAGGACAGTCATATGCATATAAATTTAATAGATAACGCACGGGATAAAAAAATATTCTCGTTAGAGAAATTTTCGAGTTAGAGGAGTTCGAGTTGGGGGAGTTCCACTGTACTTATTCTAACATATAAACCACAATAGTTTTAGTTTAACATTCAAAGTATGGTTGTATATTGAAACTAATATTGAACAGAGAGAGCATCCTGTGTTTACAGATATTTCTTCAAAATGGACGAGTCGAATTTTACCGAGGTAACTGTATAAGGACAATGACCGACATATAATACTAATTTCATAATCTTATTCCGAAATTGATTCAATCGCTTTAAATATATTGAAAATGGTCTTTAAAGGAGTGCAAGACATCGTATTTCAAATAAATATCATTCCCATGGCATCATAAAAATGTATCTTTAATTGCTTGTAATCCGGTATCTTTTTACGTTCGTATAATTCTGACAGGGAACAACATGAGTGCCCGGTGTTTTCAGGCAGTAAATATATTGTTGAAGAACGATACCAAACTCTTCTTTAACTCGCACCTTATGATGTAATAAATGTCAGTAATCCGTAGCCATTTATACGAAAAAAAATGTTAAAGTGAAAGTTATCTTATTCATTATAAGAACTTTTGACAGGAAACGTATAGCTTAAACGATCATTTACGGTTTAGATTATGGTTAACATCAGTTAATTTCGTAAAAAAGTTTCACACCTTACGAAAGTTATAATAATATTATCGTCACTAATTAAATAAATACATTACACGGATTTTACTTATTTGAGTTTCTTTATATAGTTCAAGGTTAAACAAAAGTTAATAATTTTTTTCGTAACAAATATAAAATTTCCCTTCCAATTTATTAACAATAAACATATTTTGAAGATTATAGAAAATATATTATTATTTATTAGTTTATTAGATATTAATATACAACGTGCCTTAAAAATTTAAGAAATTATTTTAACAGATGATTCTATTTATTAAGAAATAATCAATGATTGATTTTTCTTTCCTGCTAGGCACTTTTCTTGTGTATTTGTGAATGTCTTTATGTCTGAATTTTGTATTTGTTATAATCATGTCGTTTTCGATGCACATATCTATTATTCTTCTCCCGCTGTCATTTATGGTCTCTTCACCTTCCCTTCCCATATGTCTCTCCACTCCATCATTGTCTCTTCCGACTCGTCCATTCATGTCTCCCATTACTATAAGATTTCTTTCAGCAATGTCTATTTAATTCTGAAGAGTTTCGAAGAATTCGTTTTTGTCTTGTTTATTCGCGTTGTCATTTGGGACATATGCCACAATTATGCTCCATACTTCGTTTCCTTCCAGCTTTGTATAAATTCTTAATATTCTTGAATTAATGTATTTTTCTTTTTGTATATTGTTTACTACCTCAGGCTTGATGATTATTCCTACTCCCTCCGCTCCTCTGTCCCTCTCATCCACTCCCGACCATAATTCGTTTTTTATAATTATTTTTTTTCTCCAATATTTTTACATTTTAGAAACCCAATTTATGTTCCAATGTAACGTAAAGGTTTTGAAGAAAAAACAGTGTATATGCAATTAGAAGTCAGAACGTAGACTTACTAAATTAATTAAAGAAGATTTCACTCATCTTCTTCTGGGTGCTCTCGTTCGGCTACCGATCGGAGATGTACTAACTCAGTCCAGAAGAAGTTATTAGATATATATATACTTAAAATAGAAAATATTACTTTGGTTTTGACCTGTGAATTTGCTCTGTATCGGAAAACACGAGGCAACTCATAACTTGAGATTAGGGAAAGCATTCACCGCCAGAGATTTTGGAGTTATTTGATCAACCTCGGGGGAGCTTCTACGCAAGCGGCTGTGCCGACGTGAACCTTCAATTTTTTTTCTTTGCCTTTATTAATTACACATTTCTTAGTACACAGATGGCACGCGTCTCAACCTTCGCCTTACTTTTTGGGTTTCTATCTATTCGAAAATCTAAGAAATAAAATATAGACAAAATAGGCTCAATAATTTAGAAAAATTGCATGCGATTCAGAATGAAATAAATAAGATTAGTGTAGAACAGTTACTACGTGTTTTCCATAATTTCAAGCTACAAGCAAATGTGTTTTGAAAGTAATGGAAAAAACTTAAATAAAGCATATATTTTTAATGTTTATTGCAGGTGTAAAGAAAGATGCTAAAATCATGGAACAATTTACTTTATTGGTTAAAGTGACATTTTTCTAATTAAAATATAACTCAGCTGTCAAATATATTATTTTCTATGTTGTCTAATGCCAACTTGTAATATTAGTTGCATACAGTTGAAGAGATAGCACGATACGCAAACACATGTGCAAGGAGAAATAATATTCAGAATTTTCTATAGTTTCCCAATACACATACCGCGTGATTCATTTTTTCTAATTTGTGGTGGTGTAATTTAAAATCCGAAGTTCACATAATTTAATGATTAAATTAATATAGAGCCGTCAGGAGGTTCTCAAAAATTTAATTATCGCAGGATGTCTAGATTATAAAATTAACGGCAAGTCTTCATGGATTCATAAAACTGGTTCTGAATGATAATCCCCAGCGTGAATATGAATCGTTGGCTGGTATTCAATATGCTAATTTTTTTTTTTGTAGCCGTTATGTAAAATAAAAATCGTGTATGTTGATGTTCCTATACGGAAGCGGCATACCTTCTTCGTAATTAGCTTCGTACAACTACTAAAAAAATATTTAAGCGAAATAGTTACTACATATATTTTTGGTATAAACTTGTGTTAAGAGAATGTAAATGTTTTTCGCTTTTTTTAATATACGTTAGTTTTACATTACGTATATTATATATGTTATATAGCTATAATTTCAATTACGTTTTTTAATATATAAATTTAAAGGTAACAGCCTTTCACAGATGGAACCATTATGCCAAGTCATATGTTGATGGTACTTCACGTAGTCATGAGTGGGGTTTCCATACATTCGAGGATGTTGTATAATAATAGTTGGGTACAGTTATCTTGCCCGGCTTATATCACAAAAAATATGCAGTATATTCTCGATCGTTAATATAGGTGCTTTATAATTCCGAAGATCAATAGCTAAATGCTCTCAAGTCTTTCTTGAGAGACTTTTTCGATGCTACCAAGGAAAACAAAACGGTTATTGCAAAAACTAAACTAATTTAATTCAAGTACGTACACATATAAGAACACACACAGATACAGTGAAATAGCGGTAAATTTGTAAAATTATTCAATAACGTTAGCAAAATATAGATTTACATGTAATAATTTTAAGGCTACTTTTTCAAAAATAAAATGGTACTTCTTGGAATTCAAATAAGTACGAGGGGATGTCCAGAAGTTCGTGGAATGAAAGGGTTTTAAATAAAATGAAACAATAAATCTATTTTTCCTTTTCAATATAATCACCCTTAAGCACAATACATTTATTAGATCTATGAATTCATTTTTCTAAACCATCATAGAAATATATTTTTATCTTTCGCCTCGAAATGGGCCAAAATTGCCCCCTTTACCTCATTTTCGTCGGAAAACTTTCTTCGGCGTAAGTCCTTTTTTAAATTGGGGAAGAAATAAAAATCACTAGGTGCCAGGTCTGGACTGTAGGGTGGATAGACTATTGATTGAAAGCCATGCTTGTGCATAGTAGCCATTGAAACTTTGCTCTTGTGAACCGGCGCATTGTCTTGCAAGAGCAACACACCCTTGGTCAATTTTCCTCGACGTTCTTCCCTGATGGCCTCCTTTAATTTTTCTAATATCGCTGCGTAATATTCTAGAGAGCCGGCAGTTGTTCGTAACGTCGCACAATTGTTGTGAACGCATTGCTATTTAGTAATCATGGATCGTTGGACTGGTGCGGAACGTGCAGTAGCTGTGAGAGCGTTTTATAAAAATGGTGATAGTGCGATTGCCGCGCAGAGAATATTTCGGCAGCATTACCAGCTTGGACGTCATGGACGTGTCCTATCTGCGCATGCGATTACAACGTGGGCGCGTAATTTTGAAGAGACAGGATCTTGAAAAAGAAAGCTCCAGGTGGCATTCGGACGGTACGTACCCCAGAGAACATTGAGGCTGTTAAGAGCTGCAATCGAGAGAAGTCCTCGCCGCTCCGTTCGACAGCATGCACCTACGCTAGGGATTAAGCGACGAAGCTTACAAAGAATACTGCACGAATTACATTTCCATCCCTATAAGTTGCAGATTGTGCAACAATTACGTGAACGACACCCAGCGTCACGTATGGAGTTTAGTAGGCAGATATTGGCTGAAATTAACGAGGACGCGAATTTCGTTGGTAACATATGGATATCAGACGATGCCCATTTCCATCTGAACGGTTTCGTAAACAAACAGAATTTTCGTTACTGGGCCCAAGACAATCCTTGTGAGTTACACCAGCGACCACTACATAGCGACAAGGTCACAATATGGTGTGCTGTATCATGTCATGGTATTATCGGCCCTTATTTTTTTGCACGTGAGGATGGTAGTGCAGTGACAGTAACATCCGCTCGATATGTTGAAATGCTTCTTTACACCGGGACTGTACGAGCTTAATCTTAACATGGAAAACATGGTTTCAGCAGGACGGAGCCACGTCACACACTGCTCGACATTCGCTGGCAGCAGTTCGTCAATTGTTTGGAAGACGCATTATTTCACGTAACGGTGACATTGAATGGCCTGCGAGATCCCCTGATCTTACTGTGTGCGACTTCTTCCTGTGGGGGTATCTTAAAGGCAAGGTGTACCGTACGTGACCTGCAACAATCCATGAACTGAAGGAGAACATTCAACAAGAAATCACTGCCATTCCCCAAGATTCGCTACACCGCGCATTCCAGAGTTTTCATAACAGGCTGTTAGGGTGTGAACGCCGAATAGAAGGACATCTTTCCGATGTCACTTTTGGACATTTTGATTGTAAAAACATAAATGGCATGTTGCATACATGCACTCTCGTTAATAAATTACTAGTTTTATGAATTTATTCGTGGGAATTTCGTTATTTCAAAATTTCCTGTTCCCCTGCGCCACCCTGTACATTTAAACACTTTAAAACGTTCTCATTAATTCTGCAACATACCTCGTACAAGCGGATTGCAGACTCCCGTACCCTTCCATTTTTTTATTAATCACACTTTTTCTGCATGTCGTGTTCCAAGCAACAGGGTATTCTAGCACAAAACATATAAATGGCGGTAAATTTGAAATATAATTTAATTTATTAGTTCGGGCCTCCTTTATTGAAAAATACAAAAAAAAGTGTATTCTTGACATATGTTTCTTGTGCTCTGTAGGAGCATTCATTTGTTTTCTTAATGTCTATAAAATTAGAAAGTAATCATTCGTTCAAGTATAGATTAAACTACTCTTAACTAAAAACAAAATCCATGTTCTCGAGTATTTTAAAATTCAAGGTTGTCGTGCACTTGCAGGTATGTAAAAATAAACACTTTCTCCGTATATATACGTATATACGTATATATATGCATATATAAGCCGTGCGTATGATGTATAATGAAACGTGATTTTAGGAAGCAACATGAATATTAATGGAACGCATCTATAGAAAATAAAAAAAGCATGAGAACATATGCGGTTTTACGAACATACCTATATATGATTTAACTTTAAATATGCTTTGAAAAACAACATTCTCAACAGCAATTTCTTCTTAAATTAAATACGTAATGCTTCGTTTGCTGTAACAGTGCATTTAAGTTCCTATGTTAAATACATGGGATGGGGATTTCTATCCTGTTCATTGATATTTTAACTAGCGAAATGGAGTTCCCAGAATATTTCTTCAAATAGTTTCGCAAGCAAGCTTAAACTACAAGGCTGGTTGGGTACATTTTCATAATCTATTAGTTTGAATCATATTCGTATTTGAATGAATTAATTTTGCTCGCATAGCATTTAAAAGTAGAACTTTCCCGTTAAAATTTTCGGGCCATATTGAATGCGATTCAATGCCGAAATAATACGTCAATTTAAGCTTGCTTTAGGTTATCCAAAATGAATGTTTATAAATTGGTTTGTCGAATTTTAGTGTGGATCATTCTCAGAGACAAATTTCGTGAAGGTTGATTATGGGCGTTGAAATATTGCCGTAACAAATTATCAAAAATTTTCACCTCAAAGTATTCAACGAAAAAAAAAATGTGAAACGTAGTCCAAACGCGCGAAAAAAATGATAGTGCTTGTAATATCGGATAGCAGTTGTAAGGAATCTGTGCAATTATACAAACCACAATAGGCATCGATGTAACTCAAGAGACATAAATTATTAAGTTCCTTTGTGTACTCGCAGTGGTCTTTATTATTATGCAGTTTGTATGGCGCGAAATTAATCATTTTTCCTTGAGTATCATGAACCATTTTGATGTGTCCAACATAGTAAAGTGACCAGCACTATTCCAAAATAGATCTAACTAAAGAATTGAAGGGTGTGTTTCATTTTAATAAAATCCGATATGCTTATTTAAGGTAAGTAAACCATCAACTATAATATAATGTAATATCGTTTAATTTGTTATTATATAATGTTATTGTATAATATTTGCAATTGTTTAAATGCATGTCGTTGTTTTAGCACCAGAGACGTAGTTGACAGTACCTCTATAAAAGTGTACAGTTAGATTCTTTCATTGCACTGTTAAACACTTTAGACCATTTGTATAGGATGAATAATTAGCTATATTACTTGAAAAATTAAAGTGAAAAATTTTCACAAATTGGTGCAATAAGAAATATGAAAGTGACAGTAACAGACCGTTATAAGCTACACTACCGCTCAAAAGTATTTAGGCACTCTCATTGACAGCAAAAATGTATAAAAACAGCAAAAATGTATAAAAACAGCAAAAATGTTAATAATATTTATTTTTTATGTACAGATACACGTACATGAATAAGAATATATTAAATAAATGTGAAAATTAAAACGTTTAATTTAAATTTTGCCTTCATTTATGTGACCTCCTCTTGATTTAATATTCGCAGCACACAATCGAAGCATTTTCGCAATAAATTTTGCCAGAGTTTCTTGTGTTATTGAGGTCCAACTCGATTGCAATTTGTTCCACACGTCAGTAGCTGATGTCGGAGCCGATTTCCGTACGTCCCGATCTAGTTCTTCCCCGCAGTAGCTCGATTGGATTCAAGTCGGGGCTCTGGGGAGGCCATTCCATAATTTTGAGAGTTCCTTCCTCTTCTAAACGGCGTCAATAGTCTTTACATAATTTAAAGGAATGTTTTGGGTCATTATCTTGCTGGAAGATAAAATTTTGACCCAAAAGTCGAATTTCCGAAGGTATCGCGTGGTTCTCCAAAATTCCGCGTTAGCTTTCTTTTTTTAATATACCGTCAATTTTCACAATGTCCCCTACACTAGCGCCAGCAAAACAGCCCCAAATGATGATAGAACCTCCACCGTGCTTCACGGTAGCGGCAATACACTCTTCTCTGGCACGTTCACCCACAGATCTTCTTACGAATATACGTCTTCGGGTTCCGAACAGCTCAAATTTGGACTCATCCGTCCATAGGACGTTGTTCTACCCTTCTATGGTCCAGTGTTGGTGTTCGTGGGCCCATTTAAGTCGCTTTTGCTTGTTTTGTTTGCGTAGTAATGGCTTTTTTATCGCAATACATCCATGGAGCCCGGCTTTCTGTAGGCGACGTTTGACTGTAGAAACACTGACTAGTTTCTGGCGAGCAACATTTAATTCTGGTAACACTATTCTGCGATCATCTGCACTCACTCCGTCTTTTATTAAGAAAACTGCCAGTTTCCCGATATTTTTTTACGTTACAGTCAACCGTAGCGTGGTATATTTTCATTTTTTTGGCAGTTTGTCGATTACTTATGCCACTTTTATGGTAAGCTATTATAAGCGCACGTGTTTTCGTACTAATTTCTCTTCGCAGAGGCATTTTAAAAAATTGTCACACGATATTTCGCTCACGACGTGAATAGAGCAAATACCACACTCGAACTGACCATAGGTTACAGATTTCATTATAATCTTCTAGGAAGGTAATTTAAACATTATTACCTACAATCTATCAGGTGACTAAATTTACCCAGTAAATTCAGAGGGATTGTTATTGTAATTGCACCGCAATAAACAGTTTATGGTAATCCGACCAAGTGCAGGTAAATCATAGTAAACCTTACGCGATATAATGGCTGTTTATCTTACTGAACTATATTTTAAATACGTATTTCACTTTATTATAATGTTTTTTTGGTAAACATAATACTATACGAATAATCCATGAAAACAGGGGTGCCTAACCACTTTTGAGCGGTAGTGTACATATTTTGTATTTAACTTGATATAAGTACAGAAGTCTTAGGTGTAAATAGTGTTTGTTGTCCCGTGACCTCGTCGCTGTAAAAGATGACGCGCTGTTAATTATTTCCCTATAGCGGATGGTGACTTGAGAGAGGTCTCGCCAGATATTTCCGTCACTAAATCGCCTGCGGTGTTCAAACTCCCGTCTGACACCGCTACAGTCAGAGACAAGCCTTTTCACCCATTAAATGACAAATATATCTACAAAATGTTCGGTTTAATTTAAAATACGCCCAGACTATACTTCCTGTAAGTATTTCATTTATTTTTCACCAAAACAGATACATACTATAGACAATATAAATGTTTTCATAATAAATTATGGACTAACTATTTAATAATACAATATACAAAATATAATGTAAGTAATAAAATACACACGCGAAGAATTTCGTATGGAAATTGACAGTAGAAGTAAGTATTTTTGGTTAATATTACAGCTTTCATCTACTTTACTTTATATGTTTCGATTTCATTTACTCAATAAAACTTTGCAGTACTCCTCTGGTGCCAAATATCACAACACTTCTTTTTAAAGTAATTTTAGAACAAAATATCGTTTTTACCAAATACAGCGTTTATTATAACGCAGAAAATTTTCACTCTCTGAAACAAAATGATACAGCAAAATGATTGCTTTCCTAAATTTTTAAGAGATTGTTTCTGTTCTTTCGAACATCATTCTAGCGATTTTTTAAACTTATTTCTTGAATCTTTTGAAATGATCCAGAAATGAATTTAGGTGTAGAAAATAAAAATATATTCCTAGGACATAGATCTATATGTATATCGCTTATCAACATTCAAACTAACGTTTTCGTTACTCTTGTAGATACATCGAACACACAGTCGTTGCAGAACTAAAAATGTTCTTGTATAAAGCTTAACTATTTCGCATTTATCCTTTCTTTGCTATGTTTATCTTTTAAATATTTATCATCCTTAGAAATCAATGTTTTGTTTGTAAAATACTTAAAAAGAGTCCAATTCTGTCAGCATTAAAAAAACGTCTTTAGGTTCGTAAATTTGTAAAGCTCTTTAGGACTATTCCTCTCCATTAGTCGCAGTTAATTTAATACATATTCCTTCCAGCCTCGTTCAAGATTTTTACCTTTATAAAATTAAGGTGTTTCGGGGTCTACCTATTCCGTTTTTGCACTCTGTTTTGGCTTCAAATATCCCCTTTGTGATTCGATCTTCTTCCATTCTGTGTAGATGTCCAACTTCTACTGGTTTGATACCCAGACTATTAGTGATTGTCGTGTTTCTGATTCTGTCTCTTCTAGTTACTCCTTCTATTCTTCTTAGGAATCTCATTTCCATGGCCGTAACTCTGCTTTTGATTCTATTCGTGGTTATCCATGGCTCACTATCATATGTTAATGTTGGTCTGACCACTCTTTTATACACCTCTGTCTTTATTTTTTTTTTGTATTTCTTTTTTATCCAGAAACGAATTTCTCAATATGTTATATATTTTTGCGGATTTCCCAATCCTCTCATTTACCTCTTTCTCTATTCTCCCATTGTCTTCAATGATTGTTCCTAAGTAGTTGTAACATTTAACTTGTTCCAATGCTTTTTCCCCGATTTTGATGCTATGTTTTCTTTCTTCGGCTGCTATTATCATTGTGTTTGTTTTCCTCGTGTTTATCTCCATGTTTATCTTTGTTAGTTCTTCTTGGTATATCTTCAAGTTTTGCTGTGATGTCTCTTCCGAGTGTGCTATCAGTACCATATCATCTGCAAACATTAGTTCCTGTACGTTAATTGCATTCCTTTTCCAGTTTCCTACTTTCATATTTTTTCCTTTTTGTTTAGCTTTTTTAACAGCGTCGTCTATTAATATAGAGAATAACAATGGGCTCAATACGCATCCCTGTTTTAATCCAATTTGTGATTCGAATTCAGCTGATTCTGCATTGGAAGTTCTCACCTTATTCTTATTGCTTTTATACAACGCCTTAGTCATCTCTATCATTCCTTTCTCTAAACCTCTCCTTTCCAAGCTCTGCCATACATCTTCTCTTCTTACCCTATCAGAAGCTTTTTTAAGATCTATAAAACATATATGTATTTCCTTTCCTTTCCCTATTAGTTTTTCTGCTAATTGTCTGATTACAAATATTAAGTCCTGGGTGCTTCTTTCTTTTCTAAATCCATGTTGAGTATCTTCTAGTGTTGTTTCCAGTTTCTCTCGGAGTCTTTTTTCTAGTATTCTTGTCAATACTTTTCCTGGGACGCTAGTTAATGTTATTCCTCTATAGTTTGAGCATTCCTCAGAGTCTCCCTTTTTGTATATGGGCATAATTATTCTCATATTCCAATCCTTAGGTATTTCTTTATTACAATGTTGTTTAAGAGGTCAAGTAGTTCTTCGTTACCTTTGTCTCCCATATATTTTATCATTTCAGCTCTGATTCCATCCTCCCCGGCCGCCTTTCCTAGTTTGTTAATTGTTAATTATATTAAACCTGTTTCTTTTATTCTAAATAACAATCTAGTAATATAAATGAATTTATAAAATCTCTGTAACTAACGAGAGATGAGGTTAGGAAAAACTATAACTTACTTTACTTCATTGGCATTTTCCCTAGAATACCTGAGGAGAACGTTAAATACAGGTAAATTCATAGAATAGCGGCGACCTGGTGAACTTCGTCCCAGAAAGGCAAAAGTTGTTTAATCAACGGAAAGATGGTGGCCACAATATTTTAGGATTATGAGGGCATTTTGTTAGTTTATTTTAAAGAGCGCAATGCAATTGTGAACGGTACGTATTATGCGTCTTTACTGCATAAATTAAGGGACAGTATTCGTGCAAAACGTCGCGAATAATTGACAAAAGTTGTGCGACTATTGCACGGCAATGCTCCCGTCCATACTGCCGCCGTTTCAGAAGCTGCCATCGGCGAATGTGGCTATCAGGAATTGTAACATCCACCGCACAGTCCGGATATGACCCCTTGTGATTTTTATTTGTTTTCCAATTTAAAGAAAGACCTTAGGGGACGTCGTTTAAACATTTTGACGGAAAAACTTCAGATTATTTTTGCAAGGGTATCGAACTACCGTTAGTTATCATTGTAATAAATGTTAGAAGGGAGATTACATAGAAAAATAAAATATTTTATATTGTAAGTTTCTTTTTTCTACATCAGGCCGAGAATTTATAGCGCCTACCTCGTATATGAGTTAATATTTTATCACGTTAGATAAATTACTGGATCCGGTTATAGTCAGTTGGTGAACTAGTGTTTCACTGAAAGCAGTCACGCTAATTTTATTTATTTTCAATGTATCGTCTCTGATCTGAAACCATTACTATTTTAATGGTAAGTGAAGTACACTGTTTGAGATTACTTATACATTTACCATTCTTCAATGTTCAATATACATAATTCCATTAAGACTAGGTTAAATTCATTTATGTGCTGCGTCTACTTAAACATTCATTACACGTAATGATAATGCAAGATGACATATTTCGCGATTGTGGTTCATAGAAGCGACCAAGTAACCACAAATTAATGAAATGCCGTTACAAATCAGGTTTAGAGCGATTCCACTAGAGAACCGTCCGACTCGAGAAATGCGACTAGATGCTCTGATGCATTTCGCCTCTTCTATTTCACCTTCATCGACAAATGAGTGTTCTCATAAGTGCCGCATAAGGTAATGCTTACTAATGTTTTGTTTCAGATACGAGTACTACTAGGTAATTGAGGAAATGTTTTTCAATGTTAAATAATTGACGAGGATATCTGAATGTGCGATTGTAAATTCCATGCAGAGTCTTTATTTCAGTGTATTACTAACATTCTCTATTCGAATTCTATTTTCAAAAGGGTACATGACTATACACATATACAGAAACATCTATTTTGTAAATTTTTTGTTTGTTCTTTTAAAGATCAACCTTATGTACACTAGGGTGACAGAATAAAATAGACACCAGGTAAAGCGGTATAAATATGTAAACAGCTAAATTCTAAGAACGAATTAAGAACTTTCTCTTGTCATTAGGGTAGGTGTAGTTGTATCGGAAGAAATTCATCATAGTTTAGTATCATTACAACTATGCCTCGCTTACAAGGTTCGAGTGATATTAGCGACTTCTCCCGGAGTGTCGCATCGTTGGCCAGAGTGAACGCGGCGCTTCGCAACGTGAAATAAGTAAATTTTTAATATTCCGTTGTCCCCACAGTTAACCGTGTGATTACACAATTTAAACGCAAGGGAAAAACAACAGTGGAGCCGAGATCAGGTCGTGTCGGACCTTCTGAAAGAAGTAAAAGGGTGCTTGTGCGCGAAGTGTTAAAAGAACCGCGAAAAAGTACAGCCGAGTTTGCGGCAACTTCACAGACAAGTCAACGCACCGTTCTACGATACCTCCACAGTGTGGGGATGTATAAAGGGTGGCAAAGAAAAAAAACCTCTCCTTACGGCGTTTTAAAAACGGCGCCGAATGGCTTGGGCAATCGAAATGCGAACGAAGCCCGAAGAGTTTTGGCGGTCTGTCATTTTTTCAGACGAAAACAGATGCTGCCGATTCAGTGATAGTGGTCGTACGTGGGTATGGAGACGTTCGTCACAGCAACTGGACGATAAATTTTTGCATCGGACGGTGAAATACGGCGGTGTGAACATCATGGTCTGGGGCGCGATATGGTGTGGTGGAAGATCGCAATTAGTAATCTGCGACGGAAATATAAATGCGGCAAAATATATCCAGAAGGACTACTACCGATATTCGACAACGCCATTTTATCTAAAGAAGACGCCACTTTTATGGAGGATGGGGCACCCTGCCACAAAGCAAGAACAACAACCACATGGAAAGAGGAACAGGGGATTCGGATTTTACCATGGCCAGGCCAATCACCAGACATAAATCCGAGAATGTTAATAATCCAGACAAATATGGCGCGAAACGACCCCGAAAACCCAGCAGTAAGGAAGAACTCGTGGCAGCTGTTACAGAAGAGTGGTTAAATATTCCAGAAGACACCATTAATCATTTAATAGATTCCATGCCACGACGACTCGCAGCACTTCACGCAAGTAAAGGTGGATCGACAAAATATTAGTCTAATTTAAAAAATTTAAAATATTTTGTATATATAACGAGAATAGAATCTTTTTTTTTTAATTAGTAGGTGCCTATTTTATTCTGTCACCCCAGTGTAATTGATTGGATTTTTATGGTTAGCCAACTTCTAGGTACATGTTTCTCCTTAGTACCCTTATTGCAAGAGCTATCTGAAAGGAATTAAGTAAAAATTGTGAAAGTATGATACAATTTCCCAATTACTAATTCATTGGACTTTAACAAATCGAATACTAGACGTATTCATTCTACTATTGTTCTTAAAACAATTGTGATCTTAAAAAGTAGATCAAATATTTCTCATCCAATGCAGCTGTAATATTTTAATTTAAGCTGTAATGCTTCATTATTAGCTAATTCTAACGTATACCGATTACGTAGGTCACAAACCTCGCACAATAAGAACAAATTACATAATGTTAGAAACAAAAAAAAGGTTGTAAATTATTTTTGACACAAGAGGTCGATTTTTCGCAGAATTCCTGTTGTAAAAATATACATAATGTCAAAAATTGTATAACTTAGACGTAATTTAATAAAATTTATATCCTCTACATTATGTTAATTCTAAAAAAAATGAACGCACAAAGAAATGCCTTGGATATTGTTGAAAATTTAACTTGTTGTACTCAATTCCAACCTCACTGGCTAAAGGTGTAACGTATATCTACAACGACATCGCTAGAAGAGACATCTTGGACTACTTCAAATTATGCAAGAGATGGTAATATCAATTTTTTGCTTATTAACTTTTCAAGGATGTGTGACCGTGGGTATACATTTGAGTAGGTGGATGTCAAACTAGATATTAGTATTAATTCAAATGTTTGCTTAAGATAATACATCGATTGTAAATTGTATTGATATTGAAATATTCACTATATACATATATCAAAATTTACTTTTTCGAAGTTTTAATTTTATTGGCTGTTGCAAAATGAACTTGTAGTACTCTATCCGCTCTTTCCAATATAAAGTATTATATTTTTTATTGTACACATAAAAAACTGAGTGTATAATGCACCAGTTTTTATTTTGTTTCGTCAAAAATTGAATTACATCGTATTAACACATGGGCTGAAAAGTCCCGGGCCTAACACATAGATGACGCTAGTTTTATTGCAGTCACCACAGTTAGTACTAACCTTCAAAAGACAGCTGTTAAAATTTCATGATATTCTATTCATTAGTTTGTTAGTTATTGTGCTAAGAGTCACGCTACTTTTGTTATTTTCAAAACAATGGATCAAAAACAATTTCGTGTTTTAATTTTACACTGCTTCTTGATGGGAAAAAATACCGTTCAAGCGAAGCAATCGCTTGAAAAGTGTTATGGGGACTCAGCTCCATCAGAAACAACAATAAAACGTCGGTTTGCTGACTTCAAACGTGGTCGTAGAGACACCGATGATGCAGAACGCAGTGGACGTCCAAATGAGACGGTAACACCAGAAAACATCAAAAAAATCCACAAAATCGTTTTGAATGATCGAAAAGTGAAGTTGCGTGAGTTAGCTGACATCGTAAAGATATCAAAAGAACGTATTGGCTTTATATTGCATGAGCAGTTGACTATAAGAAAGCTCTGTTCAAAGTGGGTGCCGCGTTTGCTCACTGTTGACCAAAAACAAGAACGTGTTGATGATTCTGAGCAGTGTTCGGCCATGTTTAAACGTAACAAACCGGAATTTTTGCGTCGATATGTGACAATGGATGAAACATGGATCCATCACTTCACTCCGGAATCAAAACGATCGTCATCTGAGTGGACGGCAACTGGTGAAGCTCGTCCAAAGCGCCCGAAAGCACAACAATCGGCTGGAAAGGTTATGGCCTCGGTATTTTGGGATGTGCGTGGTGTAATATTCATCGACTATCTTGAGAAAGGAAATACCATCAACAGTGAATATTATATAGCGTTATTGGAGCGTTTGAAGGCCGAAATTGCAAAGAAACGACCGCATATGGCAAAGAAAAAAAATTTTGTTTCATCAAGACAACGCACCGTGTCACAAATCAATCAAAACAATGGCAAAACTACATGAATTGAACTTCGAATTGCTCCCAAATCCACCGTATTCGCCAGATTTGGCTCCCAGCGACTACCGGCTGTTCGCAGACCTGCTCGCCGGTAAGAAATTTCGCACGAATGAAGAGGTTATCGCTGAAACTGAGGCCTATTTTGAGGCAAAAGATAAATCGTTCTACAAAATAGATATTGAAATGTTAGAGCGGCGCTGGAATGATTGCTTTGCTCTTGATGGAGATTACGTTGATGAATAAAGCTAATTTTGAACCAAAAAAACCATGTTTTCTTTGTTAGGCCCGGGATTTTTCAGCCCATGTGTTAATGGTTGTATCGACAAATAAATTTAGCCCAAATATTTGATTCGCAGAACATCTTTGTTAGGAAATCATCCACTTCGTACATTGCAAATTAAAAGCAATATCGAGAAAATATTTTGGGTGGTATTCGTATTGGAATTTTCGTTATTCCAAGAGGATTCTTTATTTAAACTCTATTATTTAAAAATTTCACTTTCAAATCAGATCCGAAATAATAAATTTATACTTAATCGTGGTGAATAATTTTATTTATCTTAACAACAATATATAGACCAAGGAAGCTAAGTACATGAAAAATTTACTGCAGTGGCTTCAAGAGCCAGCAAAAATTATATATGGCATTATTTGTGCTAAGATAACTAATTTATTTATGTCGGGAAAAGTGCCCTCCTTCGATGCGAAATTTATATTCGTTAACATTTATTCTTCTCCAATTTGCGATTTCTACAAATTGTATTATTTAACTTTGGAGGTTATTAGCACTTCATTATAATTTAGTAACTCTGACAGCTGTAAGTTTTGTTCGCGATATAAGAATTAGATTTGAAATAAACAACTATCTAACGCATAATAATTTTCTGCTACGGCAGTTCCGTTGACTGCGAATATAGGAAACGCGTCTAGCGAATTGTTTCGATGCATTGCAATTGATACCAAGCTTTAAAGCAACACGTTGAACCTTTGCGGGTACAAGCGAATGCAGACGTCGTCGATGCAGAGTTCTTTATCATCGCAAGAGAATATTGAGCGAGAACTTACCGTATTTCCACGTACAGACCTTTCTTAGACGTACGGATGACAAAACTATCCAAAAAACAGTTCACTTTCACTGAAACTAATTATTCGGTGAGTTCGACGATTAATCGGACGACGAAACTTCACAGCATAAATTAAGTGATACCGAGAAAAATGTGCGATGTAACGTTTTTCTCCGCTGCACGTTATCTTAGTTCAATCAAATAATTGTAGGAATTGTTTATAGTATATATTGAAGGAGGTGGACGACTATGAAATGCAATTAGTGACGCATTGCTTGAGTTCACTGCTCCCGTTCCTCGTTCGACCGACTCTAGTCGCCATCTGAGCAAAGACTGATGCTAAACAAGCACATGCCGAGACCGCGCCAAACCCGCGGAACAAAAAAACAGCGCAGCTGTGCGGTTGGAAACCTAACTAAATTACTATTGTCTATCTTATAAAATTCAGTAATGAAGTCGATTCACATAAACCATACAGAACGCGGTTCTTTTCGCTTTTTTATTTCCTTTTCGGTTTTCAATGTGTACGTTTATAAGAATTAATTCGGATATTGTACCCAGGTTAAAGCGAGAAAGAAAATATCTTTTAGAATAGCTGTCGATATATACAGTGGCGGTCACATAAATGTAATTGTACAGGATTTCTCTGCAAATCCACAGCTCCTACTGTTAATTACTTATGGCAATGAAAATCTTGGTAGGCGTCCTCGGAATTTCAAAACAATGTATGGGTAAAGTTTTATAATAATCATAATAATAATAATCTTTACTTGTCCAACGATTACTATCACTTACAGGACAACATACAAACAATTGGTGCAATTACATTGTTTATGTATATACCTCATGCGTAATACTATTACGAATCAACACACATGTACAATACATTTCATAACAATTAACATAATCCTAACATAAACAAATATTCTACGAGTATATTCCGTTGAAATTGGTGACCGTATGGAATATAGGCGATTTGGTCAAGATATTTGTATTGTACCTACACGCCACGAGAAAATCAAGGGATCGTGTGTAACGTGGTGGTACTCGGAAATCGATATAAGCTAATAATGATGGTGAATCTATTTCATTAGATAACAGGTTAAATAAAAATCCTGCGCTGTTTTTATGGCGTCGATCTTCTAGTGAATCAAAATTATGCTGCTGCAGCAATGTTACATAATCTGAACCACGATCAGGGTAAGTACCACTAGCCTTATAGCTAAGGTATTTGAGGAACCGCTTTTGTACACGTCCAATTGAAATCACCTGATACGTGTAGTAAGGATACCAAATTAAGATGCCATATTCCAATTTAGATCGAGCAAGAGTATAGTACAGAGTCCTTACCACTGAGATGTCACGAAAGGCGCGACAAGTTCTTATTAGAAAACCCAAACATTTAGAAGCAGAAAGACATATAGCAGATATGTGTTCAGAAAAGCTTAGTTTCGTGTCAAAAAGTACTCCCAAATCCCTCACTTTTTCAGTACTTGCAATAAATGCCGAATCAACAGAGTAATTAAAAATGATCGGATTAGAGCATCTCGTATAAGATATCACTAAACATTTACCAATATTTAGAGATATGCCATTCAGAGTACACCAATCATTAATAAGGTAAGTCTGCAACTTAACGCAATCAACTAGCGAATCGATAACATTGTAGATTTTAAGATCATCAGCGTAAGCTAAAGCCTCACATCGCAATTTATCTAGCAAATCATTCAGAAAAATGTTAAATAAGAGTGGTCCGAGATTAGAACCCTGCGGAACTCCAGATAGTATTCTGAAACGAGTGGACGAATTGCCATTATAAAAAACGTAACCACTCCTTCCAGAGAGGTAAGATGAAATTAATTTCACCAACGCAGGGCGGAAGCCAATAGCTTCCAATTTAGCACAAAGTAACTTGTGATTAATACGGTCAAATGCTTTAGTAAAGTCAATATGGAGGACATCGACCTGTCCTCGCTGGTCCAACACCCCGGATATATACTGGGTCGTATTTGCCAAGTTCGTTACTGTGGATCTACCTAACATAAATCCATGTTGATGGACTGACAGAAACGGTTTAACATTAAAAAAAATATTATTATATAAAATATGTTCAAATACTTTTGCAAAGTTAGCTAAAATATTTATAGGTCTGTAATTCGCAATGTTAGCCCGGTCACCTCCCTTAAACACTGTCACTATTTTACTAATTTTCCAAATTGTCGGAAATGTGGAACTTTTAATAATTAAATTGTATGTTATAACACTATGTATATAACCACTCATGTCAAAGTTATATTTTCGGTTCAAATTTTTCCATGGCAATACTATCATTTTAAAGCTTGTCATATGACATTTATGTTGTCTTCGATTAACACCAAATGCATTCTCATTTACTTTTTAACATAATTAAATAAGCTCCAACTATTTCGATAAATGAAACAACGGAAGGATACTTTTATATTGCAATCGATGCTACTTTACTTTATTGTTGCGGTATTATTTTGTCAGGTCATATAACCATAATGTATTGCACATAAAATATGAAAAACTTCCTATTTATTATACAAGATTTCAATAACCAAACTTGGATGTTTACGATGTTGTCATTTGACAGTTCCATTGGTTAAATTTCACCAGTGTAATACAGCCGCCGATCGTAGCGCCACCTACTGCATTGTTAATGTGAATCAAGTATAGTACAATGTGATGCGTAGGCCGCTCCCATAAAAAAGAGTGTGGTAATTTGTTGCATATAACGTACAAAATTTTCGTGTTACATCTTGACACAGAAACTATTTGACAATGTTATTCAAAGGTAGGTGCATTAATTCCCATGTACAAAGGCAGTGCTTCTTAAGTCCCCAAAACGTATTCAAGAATTCGACTCGTTGGAGAATATGGTTGAAGGCAAGCTCTATAAACATTTTGAGCAAATAATTCCCGTGGTTTTGCAATTCAACCGAAAGAAAAATCCTTGAAAGTTGTGAGTGAAATTCCTCCAAATAATGAACGATATACACTCACTACTCTGCTTTGTAGATAACGAAAAAATGATCATGTTATACAAAAGTTTCAGTATATTTATAAACAAAGATTCAGGCTTTACCACATTTGGACAAATTGTGTTGTATTTGTAATGGTGTAGAGGTCCTTCAAATAATTTAAAGATTATTTCAATTATGTCAATATTACGCCACATGATGTCGAACGCTTATTTTCTGCATATATTTTTCATCGCGAGCAAGCTTTGCCCAAACAATGTCAAAGCACTCCTGCCACTGCAATTCTAATTGTTACAATTAAACGGAAAATGGTTTCTTGAATGCTTATGTATTTACGAGGGGATACTCAATTTTCATTAAAGTGGATGAAATACATACTATGAAGATACACTACGGTGACAGAATAAAATAGACACCAGGTAAAACGGTATAACTATGTAAACAGCTAAATTCTAAAGAACGAAATAAGAACTTTCTCTTGCCATTAGGGTAGGGGTAGATGTATCGGAAGGAATTCGTCATAGTTTACTATCGTTACAACTATGCCTCGCTTACAACGTTCGAGTGATATTAGCGACTTCACACGGGGTGTCGCATCGTTGGCCAGAGTGAACGCGGCGCTTCGCAACGTGAAATAAGTAAATTTTTAAATATTCCGTTGTCCCCACAGTTAACCGTGTGATTACACAATTTAAACGCAAGGAAACAGCGGAGCCGAGACCAGATCGTGTCGGACCTTCTGAAAGAAGTAAAAGGATGCTTGTGCGCGAAATGTTAAGAGAACCGCGAAAAAGTACAGCTGAGCTTGCGGCAACTTCACAGAAAAGTCAGCGCACCGTTCTGCGATACCTCCACAGTGTGGGGATGTATAAAAGGGTGGCAAATAAAAAACCTCTCCTTACGGCGTTTCAAAAACGGCGCCGAATGGCTTGGGCAATCGAAATGCGAACGAAGCCCGAAGAGTTTTGGCGGTCTGTCATTTTTTCAGACGAAAGCAGATAGTGCCAATTCAGTGATGGTGGTCGTACGTGGCTATGGAGACGTTCGTCACAGCAACTGGAAATTTTCGCATCAGACGGTGAAATACGGCGGTGTGAACATCATGGTGCGATGCGCGATATGGTATGGTGGAAGATCGCAATTAGTAATCTGCGACGGATGTATAAATGCGGCAAAATATATCCAAATATTAACAGAAGGACTACTACCGATATTCGACAACGCCATTTTATCTAAAGAAGACGCCACTTTTATGGAGGATGGAACACCCTGCCACGAAGCAAGAACAACAAGCACATGGAAAGAGGAACGGGGGATTCGGATTTTACCATGGCCAGGCCAATCACCAGACATGAATCCGATAGGGAATGTTTGACACATAATCCAGACAAATATGGCGAAACGACCCCGAAACCCCAGCAATGAGGAAGAACTCGTGGCAGCTGTTACAGAAGAGTGGTTAAATATTCCAGAAGACACCATTAATCATTTAATAGATTCTATGCCACGACGACTCGCAGCACTTCACGCAAGTAAAGGTGGATCGACAAAATATTAGTCTAATTTAAAAATTTTAAAATATTTTGTATATATAACGAGAATGGAATCTTTTTTTTTTAATTAGTAGGTGTCTATTTTATTCTGTCACCCTAGTATACGTAGGTCATCATTGTTTTAATGACCTCGTATAACCAATTATGTATATGTATGTATTATATACATAGTTTCTACGTCACTGTGTAGTTAGTTATTCTTTCGACAAAAACCGTATACCTATATGAATGGATTGAATGCGAAAGGCAAAATTGGTTAATATTTATACCCGTTTGATTTGAATAAAACATGAGCACGTGACAAAATCAACGTGGCCGTATTCTGCATTTGAATTTCTGTCGAGGAGAACGGTAGAGTTTTGAGCCAATCGTGCATACATCAAATATATATGGATGTCTACGTACGTACTTGGATATTTTAAACATTTTTCGTGAAGGTCGCATTTACTTTCTTTGTTGTGGATGCACATCGAACAAGGTGTTTGCAATATCTACGATCATTGACTTCTTTTTATGTTTTTATAGACAAATTATGAACTGGTCACATAATAAACCCCAATACTTCGTGAAATCTCAGATTTCTTGTAACCATCCGGCTATAAATATTATTGCGAATTTCTATCGGCCGCTACAGTAATTCTTTTCTCAATTTTACGAGGAAACGTGACAAATATTTAAAACCAACCTCAGTCCTTTCCATTATCCGATTTGCGTTACTGCTATTTTGTTCACATCTAGTCTTCATACTTCGGGTAGCGCGTATTGCATAACACGACACGGTCTTTGGCCCGACAGTGAATCGATTTCATGAATGGACAAAAAATTCGTGCTCTTGTAAATATTAGCCGTATCGGTTTCGCGAGGTTCTTGCATTTGGCGAGAGATGCTACTAAATTAGTTCTTTTGTAAAGCATTTCATAGAAGATTAAATCCAGATTTCGGCGAAGATAGTTGAATGATACCAGACAGTGTAGTGTTAGTTGTTAAAAAATTAAGTAGTTTTTTTTATTATACGTGTTTCTTTGATCGATGACTTTGCAAAAGCTTTGAAGTAATGTTAGACGTCTGGTCAGTTAAAATATCAGTATGATGTTTCAGTAGGCCTATCTACAATGAACGATTCGTTAATTTGTACGTCAATGTACTTCAGATTGTACTGTAGAGTATATTAAATTAGTGAAATGCACAATTAGAAGAGTAAAAAGAACTCCACAGACAAACCGGATTATTATAATCGCGTCATCACTATGTTAGCGTCAGGACCGTACAGAGAATTAAAGAAAACCCCCATACCGTCAATGATTAGAATCACTAAAGATACTATTAAGGACTGTCCCAACTTAATCAATAATAACCTGAAATTCAAAATAACAAGTCCAAACCCTACCATTCCAAAAATGTATTGTCTTCCAAAAATTCACAAACCAGGTAATTCCATGAGATCTATAGTATCCGGCATTGATTCTCCAACATACAAATTGTCCAAATGGCTAGTGAATGAATATAAGCACTTGCCCCATAAAGTAGATAACCTATGTGTAGAAAACTCCATAGATTTTGTAAATAAAATTGAAAAGACTGAATTAAAAGATGGGGAAATCCTTGTATTATTCGACGTTTGTTCACTTTTCCCAAGCGTACCAATTCCAGAAACTCTGGAGTATTTGGTTGAATTTTTGAAATTAAATAACGTAGATGACGTGAAAACCGCGGAATATAAAAGGTTAACTAAATTATGCATGTCACAAAATTGTTTTCAAATAGGCGGAAAATGGTTCGAACAGGTGGAAGGCACGGCGATGGGTAATCCTTTATCTCATTTTATTGCGAACCTTTTCATCAGCAAATTTGAAACGAACCCGAAAAAAGAAACCAAATATTTACCGATAATTTGGCTTAAGTACGTAGATGATATTTTCGCTGTGTTTGATACCAACAAAGGAAACATACAAGATTTTCTAACAGAACTGAACTCAAAATTTACCACGATCAAGTTTACTATTGAAGAAGAAGTGAACAATCGCCGTCTTAACTAGGCACCTGGTAATGAGGGTTTAATGGTTTATTGTAGGCCATTCTGAGTAAATTAGAAAATAGACGTAAAATTGTAATTTCTGAATATTTCTTCAGTCTTTCTTAAACGTTGTAAGAGTAAAGTTGAGCTAGTTAGAGTGAAGATATTGTGTCTGTGATTTTGTCTGTGTAATACGATAGTATACAGTAAAAAGTAATGCGGAAAACACGCGAATTGACGGAGGTAGAGCGAGGACAAATTGTGGTGTTAGAAAAGCAAGGGTTCTCGGTGTCTGCTATTGCCTGACAAGTGAAATGTGCGCGATCGACAGTTAGAATGACGATAAAACGATGCAAAGGGAGTGGATCTTTGACAAACAAACCGAAAACTGGTCGAAAAAGGAAGACAACTAGCAGAGATGAGCGAGTCTTAGAGCGGATGTCTTTACGATACCGGAAAAAAGGGTCTAAACAGCTTTCCAGTGAGTTTTTCCGGCTAGATAATGTTACTATTTCTCCTCGCACGGTTAGAAGACGCCTTTGTGAATTAAGTTTAGGTGAATACAAAGCTCGACATAAACCACGGTTGTCTCCGCAACAAAAGAAAAAGAGACTGCTGTGGGCTAAAAGTCACCGCGACTGGACCATTGACAATTGGGCCAATGTTATGTGGACGGATGAGTCAAATATTGAGGTAAGTAATACATAATTATTGTATTTGCGGTATTCTGTATTCAATTCCTGGTATCTACAGTGTTTTTATTCTTTTTAATGGGTTCCAAAATGTAACAGTATTCATGTTTTTGTTGGTAGCTTTGTGGTAAACCTGGGTCTGAATACGTGCGACGCAGGCGAGGACAGGCCTTCCATCCAGACTGTATCATCCCGACTGTCAAGTTTGGGGGTGGTAGCATAATGGTTTGGGGTTCCATGAGTGCAACAGGCGTCGGAGAACTGTCCGTCTGCGAGGGCCGAATGAACAGTCGGACGTACATCGACATGTTGGAAGAAGTTCTGGAACCGTGTGCGTTATTCGATAATGATGAGCCAGAGTATTACTTCCAACAAGATAATGCACCGTGCCATAAATCTCGCGATGTAATGCGCTGGTTCGGGGAAAATAACGTGCGGGTCCTGGAATGGCCGGCACAATCCCCGGACTTATCGCCAATTGAGCATTTTTAGTACATTTTAAAGCGAAATGTAGCTAAATACTCATCTACTACAAAGCAATGCTTAAAAATAAAAACATTCGAAAAGTGGAATAAAATCACCCCCGAACAGTGCTACGACTTAGTGAGCAGTATGCCCTGACGAATTCGTGCGGTGATAAAAGCCCAGGGAGGAGCTACCAAATATTAAGCAATATCTGTATATATCTGTATACACTCACGATGAAACATTTTCATCGATCAATTTTCTTTTATTTCTTATATATTCGTCGGAATAAAAAACAAAAAAGGGTGGCGAATACATATGGCCACAGCTGTTAGTAATTATTATTACTATTATCGCTACAATAATTACAGCACATTATTCGAACATTTAATAATAATTACTGAATATTAACGGCCGCTATTACAACGGGGAGTTATTTTTATAACTCAATTTCAAAAACCGATCAAGCGGCGCAGCAAAAAGGCGTATATCTCATACGCGCCCATGAAGCGGTGGAATGGTACAAGGAGGACGAATCTTTTTCCCTTTTTCCACCTGTAAATCACGCCGTTACCTTACATATCAAACGCAAGAAGAAGAACGATCGCATAGCGGCAAAACGCACGATTTACATTTATGTCCGCACTGTACGTATATGTGACCGACTCACGTGTTAATATTAAAGATAATTGGTTTGTTTTTATGATTTTAACCGTCAGTGTCACGGCGCGCATCTCCCCCCCGTCTTATTACTTTATATGTAAATGCATTGAAATGAAGACGCTAGCCATGCGGTTAAATATATTCATGTTCCAGGCGATACACGGTCACGTTTCGAACTCGGTGACGCAGCGGGGATGCACACGTTTCGCTATTTTTATTTAAAAAAATCGAAAATGAACTTAATTTATTTTAATTTCGCGTAGACTTCGCCGGTGCGTCTTGCAGTTACAGTCTCCCGCAAAAGTAAATCTACATCACATGTAACGCGTATTAAAATAGATTGCAAAACGAAGAATAAGGATGCCTTGATTTATGAAATAGACTGCCGTCTATTTATAGCGAATGTTCTGGTAATACTCTAATGCCTATACAAGATTGAAATTATATGTTTCACCGCTGGATTATCTTGCTTCTCTTTGTTCTTTTACCATGTTTCCATGGAAGTATGGAAGAGGTTCCAATATTTAATTGAGTGTATTAGTGCCAGGTAGAAATGTAAACATGTAACTTCTTTTCCACTAACCAAGTAAACACCATTTAATGAATGTTAACTTGAGAAGTTGAAGTCTCATGTTGTGCAGTAAATATCAAATTCTCAAGTTCGATAGATGATTATAATTAAAGTGGTAATAGATTCATCTAAGCAACCATTCAGTATCAAGTACTTCTTAATATTCCTTTACCCAAATTCTATTTGGGAAAACTAAAGACAATTCTGCAAATAACGTAGAGGCTACTGTCAAAATTAATCTGTTAGAATTTAATTAACCCAACGCAGGTAAAGCAAATGTGGTTTTTAAAATGCTTTTAATGTAATGGAGTAGCCTCGTGTCAGGTGACTTTGCAATCTATAGCATTTCAAGGATTTTCACTTGGAGGTCGGGGTTACTGATCCTCGGTGCTAAGGGCACATTTTAGCTGTGCCCAAGTCATAGAATAAGTGTATTAAGGATGGTTGCATCGACCAACTCGTGAATTTACCTAATATTCTTATACTATGGCTGGATTGAAGAATAGTAGTTTGAAGCACAAATATAATTTTACAACGCTTTGGGAGGACGTTAACTGGAATCTAGACATTAGTTTTGGTACATTTCTATTGATTGCAGATATAGAAAAGTCATAAGAACTCATAAAGAATAATGGATCCTTAACAATTTGAACAATTTTAGTTACGAGGGGAGGTCCAGATGTTCGTGGAATGAAAGGGTTTTAAATAAAATAAGACAATAAATCTATTTTTCCTTTTCAATATAATCACCCTTAAGCACAATACATTTATTAGATCTATGAATTAATTTTTCTAAACCATCATAAAAATATCTTTTATCTTTCGCCTCGAAATGGGCCAAAATTGCCCTCTTTACCTCATTGTCGGCGGAAAACTTTCTTCCGCGTAAGTCTTTTTTTAAATTGGGGAACAAATAACAATCACTAGGTGCCAGGTCTGGACTGTAGGGTGGATGGACTATTGATTGAAAGCCATGCTTGTGCAGAGCAGCCATTGCAACTTTGCTCTTGTGAACCGGCGTATTGTCTTGTAAGAGCAACACACCCTCGGTCAATTTTCCTCGATGTTCTTCCTTGATGGCCTCCTTTAACTTTTCTAATATCGCCGCGTAATATTCTCCGGTTATGCTCCTACCTTTTTCTTTGTAATCAATTAATAATATCCCCTCACAATCCCAAAAAACAGTAGCCATCAACTTTCCAGTCGATTCTGACACTTTCAGTTTCTTTGGCGGTGGTGTCCCCTTTTTATGCCATTGCATGGACTCCTGTTTGGACTCAGGCTCAATGTGATGAACCCATGTTTCATCTCCGGTAACAATCCGCTCCAAAATCTGTGCAGGTTTGTCTTCACCCAGCTCCAAAAATTGTTTGGACGCACAGACGCGCTGATGTTTCTGCAGCGGCGTGATCATTTTCGGTACCCATCTTGCACTGACTTTTGTCATACCCAGGTGGTCATGTAGGATACGGAAAATGGTGGTGTCTGATACTCCAACTAATGCAGATAATTGTTTTTTCTTCAAACGGGCATCTTGCAGTAGAAATTTTTGCACGTTTTCGACGATGTCTGATGTGGTGGCTTCGAACTGGCCGTCCTGAGCGGGGGTCGTCTTCAATCGAATCCCGACCATGCCACTTATAAATCATTGATTTACTAGGGCACTGTTCCCCATAAACGGTTTATTTGAATCATACCTTTTGTGGGGGACTGTATCTAACTGAAAGTTATCCTGTGCGAGGACACAAAGTTATACAGTCACATTCTTGCATGACGGTTCTCATAACTAGAAACAAACGGATGCATAATGTTGCTTGATGTAATTACGTATGCGGCTATATTTTCTGTTACAGCCAATATAAAAATATGGCCAGATTAAATCCTGTACTAAATCCACGAGTTTATTAACATTAACAAGAATATTTTCTGTATTGTAAACTGAAACTGACAAACATACTCGATACAATGGCGTACCCGTTCAGCGATGTATACCAGGTCACGTTAAATAGTTATGTATTTTAATGACAACATTCTACAAATACAACTCAATACTCAAAATATGCAATTTCGTGTTTAAGTTTCCGCGGGACCTGTTTATGTTAAAGAAGGAACACACTTATTTTGGTTTTCTGTTAATAAAATTGATGTTTCTCACTATTTAAACGAATTTTTATGGTAGCATTTAGACAATTAAGTGATAAAAAAGGTTGGAGGTTGTTCTTTAGAAAATTGTCGATGACAGCATTGCTTAGAAATCAGATGTGGGGGAAACTTAAAATTGATGCAAAAATTCGTATTAAAAGGAAAAGATATCCTGAGAATTTTTCCAAAAATAAATTGCTTCAAATTTAATAAATATTTTCCATAATTTCTGCCACGGTAATATAAATAATATGGTAATATTTTTACGGGTATCAAGATAACAAGAAAGAAAGTAGATCTTTTTATGGCAATAAACATCCTTCATATACATATATTTAACCTGACGCAGACCAGTTCACATATATGTTAACAATGTAGTCTAATGTTTCAATCTTTACATTCTAGACATGTTGCCAAAATATGCAATAGAAAGGGAAAGCTCTGTAGGGACTACAGAGTGTTACACAAACATTCACGTAAAGCTACTTCTGCATGTGTTCACTGCCGTTCGTCATCATACAACAGGTTCTCTAGGAAATGCGCGAATTACATTGTGGGCAACATATTTAACATAATTAATTACAACGGAAAGCAAATTATCTTATCCAAAAGACTTTATTTGTAATCGAATTTTATTTACTAACAATCAATCGGTTCGAGCTACTTTTAAATGTAGACGGCAATGTTCATTTTCTACTTTTACAAAACGGCTTAACTCAACCTCTTGATAGGGATCTCATTAGTGGTAGTTCTTTGATTGGATCTTTTACAGCACACGATATCTTAAAAGCATCTAAGAAGTTAAAATCTAATTTTACTGCTGGTCATGACGGCCTCCCCGCATTTCTTGCACGTGGTTGTTGTGTAGTACTATGTGAACCTCTAGCTAGAATATTTAACTTGGCCGTAAGTTCTTCTACCTTTCCTGACGCTTGGAAGATTAGCAGAATTACACCCGTGTAAGAAAGGTAATCGTTTGGACTTCTAAAATTATAGACCAATAAATATCTCATCCAACTTTGCAACAATTTTTGAATATCTTCTGTCTCACAGAATTTACGTTAGTGTCAAGCCTTACTTATCTTCGCGACAACATGGTTTCATTCCAGGAAGGTCTACTGCAACCAACCTTGCTGAGTTAGCACAGCATATTGCCGAATCCATGGTACGACGTCAGCAAGTACATGTATTATACATCGTTTTTAGTAAAGCATTTGACACTATCAATCATTCCCTTATGGTATCTAAGCTGAGTAGTTTTGGTTTTCCGCCAGGTGATCCGCTCGTATTTAACTGATCGTTCATGCTATGTTCACTACAATGGATATACATCCTTAATATTTTCTGCTTCCTCTGGTGTGTGCCAAAGATCCAATTTTGGTCCCCTTTTGTTTAATATTTATTTGGATGATCTCCTACAGGGGCTGGACTGCAATGTACTGGCTTACGCGGACGATCTTAAGATCTACAATACCATAACCTCCCCGGCAGATTGTCTGTTTCTCCAGAACAGTCTGGATACTATTGTTAGATGGTGTACACAGAATGGAATTCATTTGAATCTGGATAAGTGTGCTGTTGTAAGCTACTCTAGATGTCATAGACTCTACAATTTTCATTATGCTGTGAGTCAGGCTACTGTTCCTAGGCACTCGTCTGTGATGGACCTGGGCGTGGTGTTTGATGCAAATTTGTCGTTTGCAGACCACATATTATCCGTACGAAATTCTGCGATGAAATCCTTAGGATTTCTCATACGACCCTGCAGATCATTCAATGATCCTGCCTCGTTAAAAGCATTATACTATTCGCTTGTCCGTACTGGGTTGGAGTATGCCTCCATAAGTTGGTATCCTCACTATCTCCATCTGCAAGTACTACTTGAAAGAGCGCAAAAACGATTTTTGAAATACCTGTCCTTCAAAATTGATGGCACTTACCCTGGACGCGATGTTGATTATGCTGGTCTTATTACTGCGCTGTATATTATTATTACGTATATATGTTAGGTTACATTATTCTCGCATTGTCCTGTAAATGGAATTATTTTCTGTTGGGCAATAAAGATATTATTATTATTACTATTATTATTATCTTTCCCCTAAGTTATCTATCAAAATTAGTTCAATTTTAAAACCTCTGGTATGGTGTTTTGCAATTCTCCCAATACAATTTAGATAATAAGTGAGGTAACAGTTGCAGGAGTAATAGGAACATTGCAATAAGTATTTGTTTTATTTCTGTCTCTTAACCTTAATAATTTTGCAACTACAATAGTTCTTTTCACCAAGCAGTTTTTTCTGTACAGCTCATACGATTAGGCTACATAATTTTGCCGTTCAAATTCTTCTCCATAGATTTGCGTTATCTGATTAGAAAATCGAATACGAATCTAATTTAAATCGTTATGTAAATCTACATTCAAACAAATCAGGTGCGATCTTTCAACCTGTAATTTTTCAACTCTCTTATATAACTTTCTCAGTCGGACGTGTTGAGATAAAGTAGAACGATAAAACAGCAGCAAGAATCAACTGTCACATGTTAGGTAACAGTGTTATTATTAAGTGTTTCTGAACGCCCGTGGTTCACCTCTAAAAAAATGTTATTATGTCGTTCCATACATAGGATCTGCAATTTAGCGTTACCAACCTCATGTTTGCTACTTGATCGGCTAGTGATGCTTAAATTGTGTGCATTTACGCGTATTTACATAATATGGCAATGGGCGAAAATTAACAAAAATATCTGAATGAAGTCGGCACGTATATACAGCTGTGGCCATATGTATTCGCCACTTTCGTTTTGAACGTGTTAAACGAATATTATTGTATTTCTAAGAAGCAGGGTCGATGACGGACTTAACTAGGTACCTGGTAATGAGTGTATAATGGTTTATTGTAGGCCATTCTGAGTAAATTAGAAAATAGACGTAAAATTGTAATTTCTGAATATTTCTTCAGTCTTTCTTAAAAGTTGTAAGAGTAAGGTTGAGCTAGTTAGAGTGAAGATATTGTGTCTGTGATTTTGTCTGTGTAATACGATAGTATACAGTAAAAAGTAATGCCGAAAACACGCGAATTGACGGAGGTAAAGCGAGGACAAATTGTGGTGTTAGAAAAGCAAGGGTTGTCGGTGTCTGCTATTGCCCGACAAGTGAAATGTGCGCGATCGACAGTTAGAATGACGATAAAACGATACAAAGAGAGTGGATCTTTGACAAACAAACCGAAAAAGGAAGACTGCTAGCAGAGATGAGCGAGTCTTAGAGCGGATGTCTTTGCGAGACCGGAAGAAAAGGTCTACACAGCTTTCCAGTGAGCTTTTCCGGCTACATAATATTGCTATTTCTCCTCGCACGGTTAGAAGACGCCTTTGTGAATTAAATTTAGGTGGATACAAAGCTCGACATAAACCACGGTTGTCTCCGCAACAAAAGAAAAAGAGGCTCCTGTGGGCTAAAAGTCACCGCGACTGGACCATTGACAATTGGGCCAATGTTATGTGGACGGATGAGTCAAATATTGAGGTAAGTAATACATAATTATTGTATTTGCGGTATTCTGTATTCAGTTCCTGGTATCTACAGTGTTTTTATTCTTTTTAATGGGTTCCAAAATGTAACAGTATTCATGTTTTTGTTGGTAGCATTGTGGTAAACCTGGGCCTCAATACGTGCGACGCAGGCGAGGAGAGGCCTTCCATCCAGACTGTATCATCCCGACTGTCAAGTTTGGGGGTGGTAGCATAATGGTTTGGGATTCCATGAGTGCAACAGGCGTCGGAGAACTGTTCGTCTGCGAGGGCCGAATGAACAGTCGGACGTACATCGACATGTTGGAAGAAGTTCTGGAACCGTGTGCGTTAAAATTATTCGATAATGATGAGCCAGAGTATTACTTCCAACAAAATAATGCACCGTGCCGTAAATCTCGCGAAGTAATGCGCTGGTTCGAGGAAAATAACGTGCGGGTCCTGGAATGGCCGGCACAATTCCCGGACTTATCGCCAATTGAGCATTTATGGTACATTTTAGAGCGAAATGTAGCTAAATACTCATCTACCACAAAGCAATGCTTAAAAACAAAAACTTTCGAAGAGTGGAATAAAATCACCCGCGAACAGTGCTACAACTTAGTGAGCAGTATGCCCCGACGAATTCGTACGGTGATAAAAGCCCAGGGAGGAGCTACCAAATATTAAACAATATCTGTATATATATCTGCATACACTCACAATGAAACATTTTCATCGATCAATTTTCTTTTATTTCTTATATATTCGTCGGAATAAAAAACAAAAAAGGGAGGCGAATACATATGGCCACAGCTGTATTTGCTTGTACATTACGGTTTTGCGGATCCATATGGTCGCAAATTCTTGTTTAATTTTGCCGTGTTTTCCTTATCGCCAATGTGCTTTTCGATTCAGCACTATGTAATCACTCATTTAGTTTACCGTTAGCTATAAGAGAAATAATAAAGGTCATTTATTTGCAGCCGATTACTGTTATGTAACGAAATAATGTTTAAGGCACTGCAACGTACGTATAACCAGTTTTTTGTGTCATTGTGAGTTATAAGAAGGTGAATATACGAAGCTTATTAATGAAACTGGAAATGGAGGTATTTATTAACTGAAACTAATTCACTTGGTTTAGATAATTCTCAAAGAATTCACTGACTAAGCATTTTACCAATTCTCTTTGATGCCTTAATCAAAGTATGTATACTTTTGTGATAGTACATATACAAGATAGGACTATCTTGTAAATACACAGTTGCTCTATTTATAACGAAAAATTCGATCAGTTACCCAATGTCAAGTTCAGGGATTTAATTTCTGGAACGCATATTGGCTGCCATCGACAGAGTACATAACTTTTAAATCAGAATTGAAGTAAAATGATGTAAGTTATACTCGTTAGCAGTTACAAAATCCACCAGAAATTTAAATTATATTCAAATTCAACCACGTTCTCATTGATCTATAGCTACTACTAGCTATTACGCCAATTTTATACAAGAAAAGAAAACAAATTAACACAACTTCATAGTAATGGCATCTTCTCGCCAATCTTAACCACAAGTTTCTTCTGCTATGATACTTTAATTGATGTATATTTTTATTAGGGCACTGAACAACACAGATAATTTATTTTTTTTTACCTATTTCTTACAGTGTACGACAACGGTATAATTATACACATCAATATTGAGTCTTATGAAGCTATGTACACTACCGCTCAAAAGTGTTTAGGCACTCTCACTGGCAGCAAAAATGTATAAAAACAGCAAAAATTTTAATAATATTTATTTTTTATGTACAGATACACGTACATGAATAAAAATATATTCAATAAATGTGAAAATTAAAACGTTTAATTTAAATTTTGCTTTCATCTATGTGACCTCCTATTGATTTAATAATAGCAGCACACAATCGAGGCATTCTCGCAATAAGTTTTGCCATAGTTTCTTGTGTTATTGAGGTCCAACTCGATTGCAATTTGTTCCACATGTCAGTAGCTGATGTCGGAGCCGATTTCCGTACTTCCCGATCTAGTTCTTCTCATAGTAACTCGATTGGATTCAAGTCGGGGCTCTGGGGAGGCCATTCCATAATTTTGAGAGTTCCTTCATCTTCTAAACGGCGTAAATAGTCTTTACATAATTTAGAGGAATGTTCAGGGTCATTATCTCGCTGGAAGATAAAATTTTGACCCAAACATCGAATTCCGGAAGATATTGCGTGGTTCTCCAAAATTTAGCGGTAGCCTTCTTTTTTTAATATACCGTCAATTTTCACAATGTCCCCTACACTAGTGCCAGCAAAACAGCCCCAAATGATGATAGAGCCTTCACCATGCTTCACGGTAGCGGCAATACACTCTTCTCTGGCACGTTCACCGACAGATCTTCTTACGAATATGCGTCTTCGGCTTCCGAACAACTCAAATTTGTGAATTGAACTTCGAATTGCTCCCACATCCACCGTATTCGCCAGATTTAGCTTCCAGCGACTACTGGCTGTTCGCAGACTTCAAAAAAATGCTCGCCGGTAAGAAATTTCGCACGAATGAAGAGGTTATCGCTGAAACTGAGGCCTATTTTGAGGCAAAAGATAAATCGTTCTACAAAAGTGGTATTGAAATGTTAGAGCGACGCTGGAATGATTGCGTTGCTCGTGATGGAGATTACGTTGATGAATAAAGCTAATTTTGAACCAAAAAAACTGTGTCTTCTTTGTTAGGCCCGGGACTTTTCAGCCCATGTGTTATATCCTTGAAGTGATAATACGAAAACTTTTCATGATTTTATCTTTTTTGTTTACAATTGTACCCTTTCGTTAAAAAATTACGGACCAAGTGTAGTACCTATTTTTCCTGGTTAATGAAAGTACGGTCCAGACTTTTAATACATCTACATATTACGTTTCCACACACATTACCTTTTCAAAATTTTAAAATATTTAGTTATGTGAGTGAAATATTTATATATAAAATTATTTCTAATACAGCCATGTAACTGTCTCTTTCCAGATATTATACGACTTAAACGTTTGCTGGAAAACTTAAGAGACTTGTATTTTGAATAACAAATTTCTTTCAAAACGGTGGAAATATTTCATTGTGCATATAAACCCTTTTTGTGTAATAAGAGGCTAAGTTTCTACACTCAACGCGAGTTTAAAATAGAAAAACAGCATATTTTACTTTTCTAAGATTATAGGCACCGCAGTCACCATAAATAAGAGGGCGCCTTTTATTCTTATCTCGATACTTCGCTTCACTTTTACGACAATTTTATATTCGCATATTCTTCGGTCATCAGCTTGCATTCTCCATTTATTTCGCATTATCCGCTGATAGCAATCTGTGCTTATACTATTACCACCATTCTTAGGATACGAATTAATCACGGTGCAGAAATAGCGCGTAGAATAATTTTTAACAACCGTTTGTGGTCCAGCATGTGCATTAACATATGAACTATCAAACAATTATTTTTTACGATCAGTTCATAAGTCGATAATAAAGATCTAGTCACCGTGGTAATTTGATGTTCCTGTCGTTGGATCTTTATCGCGAACACATTCCAAGTACGCGATCTATTAAAACTTACGGCAACGTAAAGACGCAGTCTCTTCAACGTAATAATGTTCTAGAGTTCAATATCTTACATTAATAAAAGGTATTAAAGTTTAAAAAAAAAATTCAAGGACATCAAACTGCCGGACGGCTACGTTCGATTTTGGAGTGTTCGATTTCTATCTCGTTCATTACAGAGCATTATCTACGGTATAAGGAGATTGTTAATCCTAACTAGAATAGTACTACCTCTTTCAGATGAAACTGAGCTTGCAATTATTTTCGCTGAAAAATCAATTTGATGAATAGACATTCGTAGAATATGCGGTAAAAAGAGGTTGATTTTCACAAATTGATGTGTGTCCGCAAACACAATACGTACATAAACCAAACTTAACGATGACCTGTCTTTAATAGTTTCAAGCATAAAAAAGATATCTGAAACGCTAGCAGGTAAGCAGTTGCCTTAAATGTTTTAATATTTCATAGTAGTTAACAAGAAAAGTGCAGCAATTGCTTTATATGATGGCAGAGAGACTATCAATCTGGAGATATTATTTCAGTTCTTTCGATGTTATTCGTATTTTACTAGCAAGTATGATTGAATAAGTAGCTCGTAAAAACTATTTCATTGTAACCATTGATCGAAAGTTTGTTACAAAGTATTCAGGCTTCAAATACGAATGGACATCGTGTGAAGCGTATCGTGTGATATAGAAATTTATTGGTATGACTTCAAAATTATATTTGTTAGGTAAGTATTTCTGGATATGAATATGTAGGCTTCCACGGCCAGAGTTAGTAATAAACGAACTACTTTCGGAATTGGACCGTGTCATGATGAGATACATATAAAAATAAAAATGATCACGGGTGGAGGGACGTGAAAAGAATAAGAGAAGGAAATAGAGACAGAGGGGGAGAGGGGAGGGGGGAGAGAAAAAAGAAAAAAAAGAGACCAAAACAGAAAGGTGATTTTTCTTTTTTCTCTTTATCTCTTTTTCTTTTTATTTTTCTTTCTCCTCTTTCTCTTATTTCTTTTTATATATATCCTTTCCCGACGCTTGCAAGATTAGCAGAATTACACCCGTGTTTAAGAAAGGTATCCGTTCAGACTTCCAAAATTATAGACCAATAAATATTTTATCCAACTTTGCAAAAATATTTGAATGTCTTCTGTCTCACAGAATTTACGTTAGTGTCAAGCCTTACTTATCTTCGCGACAACATGGTTTCATTCCAGGAAGATCTACTGCAACCAACCTTGCTGAGTTAGCACAGCATATTGCCGAATCCATGGAACGACGTCAACAAGTAGATGTATTATACACCGATTTTAGTAAAGCATTTGACACTATCAATCATTCCCTTATGGTATCTAAGCTGAGTAGTTTTGGTTTTCCGCCAAGTGTAACACAATTGATCCGCTCGTATTTAACTGATCGTTCATGCTATGTTCACTATAATGGATATACATCCTTAACATTTTCTGCTTCCTCTGGTGTGTGCCAGGGATCCAATTTGGGTCCCCTTTTGTTTAATATTTATTTGGATGATCTCCTACAGGGGCTGGACTGCAATGTACTGGCTTACGCGGACGATCTTAAGATCTACAATACCATAACCTCCCCGGCAGATTGTCTGTTTCTCCAGAATAGTCTGGATACTATTGTTAGATGGTGTATACAGAATGGAATTCATTTGAATCTGGATAAGTGTGCTGTTGTAAGCTACTCTAGATGTCATAGACTTTACAATTTTCATTATGCTGTGAGTCAGGCTACTGTTCCTAGGCACTCGTCTGTGATGGACCTGGGCGTGCTGTTTGATTCAAGTTTGTCGTTTGCAGACCATATACTATCCGTACGAAATTCTGCGATGAAATCCTTAGGATTTCTCATACGATCCTGCAGATCATTCAATAATCCTGCCTCGCTAAAAGTATTATACTATTCGCTTGTCCGTACTGGGTTGGAGTATGCCTCCATAATTTGGTATCCTCACTATCTCCATCTGCAAGTACTACTTGAAAGAGTGCAAAAACGATTTTTGAAATACCTGTCCTTCAAAATTGATGGCACTTACCCTGGACGCGATGTTGATTATGCTGGTCTGCTGACGGGACACGGCTTTGTATCGCTATCGGATCGAAGGAAGGAATTTAGCAGCCAATTTCTACTTAAACTGATTAATCACGCTATTGACTCTCCATCCCTTCTCTCCAAAATTAATTTTGTGGTACCTCAGTACGATACCAGCTCCTTCCCTAATTTTAAGGTCCCGTTATACAAAACTAATGTTCTGCTTAAAGAACCCATTACGCATATGATTAAAAATGCCAATGAATTACTTGATGATCTTTTTTGTTGAAGTGTCTACATGGATTTACATTGTCGTCCTATTTTTTTCTTGCATTCTGGAGTCACCGAGGTATTTTTATGTTTATGATTCAGTTGTATCATTTTTGATTAATTTTAATTTATCACTGCGCTTTATATTATTATTACGTATATATGTTAGGTTACATTATTCTCGCATTGTCCTGTAAATGGAATTATTTTCTATTGGGCAATAAAGATATTATTATTATAGTGGTAGCGGGAGTCATCCCAGTATCGCTCCTTGCTCAGGAAAGGAAGCGCATGTATATGAGGAGACGTGCAGGTGAAGAACGAGTCGCCAACGAAAGAGACGCCACATTAGAAGCATGGCAACGACTTTGGGAGACGGACGGAAGAGGGCGCTGCACTGCGAGACTGATTCCGCGCCTCCGGCCCTGGATCTCTAGAACCTATGGGGAGGTGGTTTACTACCTGACTCAGTTTTTGACCGGTCATGGCTATTTTAAATCGTATCTGTACCGAATGGGTAAGACCGAGACTGGAGCATGTTTGTATTGCCCAAATGAGATAGATGATGCGCACCATACCTTCTTCTTACGTGAGAGATGGGCGGAACCAAGACGGTTACTCGAAATGGAGATCGACGAATTTACGATCGACACAATTATAACCAAGATATCAGCCAATGAAAATTGCTAAGTTTAACGCGATACGTTCAATATGTCCTGCGCACGAAGAAAGGCGATTTGGACCGCAACATGGAAAGAGAATTGCTATGATTCGAAAGTCCAGTGGAGCGTGGCCTTTGTACAGCAAACTAGACATAGCCCGAACTAAAGTGATTAACGGGTGGTGGCTGGTAGTCCTCCACTAAAGGGAGTTACTATATATGCTAGGTTACATTATTCTCGCATTGTCCTGTAAATGGAATTATTTTCTGTTGGGCAATAAAGATATTATTATTATTATTATTTTCAGTAGTGCACAAACAATACCATCGACGATACTCAGGGTGCACATGCGTTACACAGGGATGCAATAAAACCGCGTGAATAATATTTCGTCACAGTAATGCTTAAATTCATTTGGCCAATTTTAAAGCAATTAGCCGCTGTTCTTATAGTAATCATTAAGGTTTGCAAAGTCTGTGCCAGACCCTCAGGGGAGTAGAGAGACGGGTGAATTCGGTAATGTCGAACGAACCGACACCTACAGACTGATAAACTTTACGCTTGGCAATCGCGTAAACTCCACCTCCTAGGTACGTGTGTAACATTTTTTTTTGTTTTCACGACGCATGGTATTGTGAGAATATGACCCGCCCCTTTATATCTCTGTAGTTTGGCATCGGCTTTACGAACATTAGTTATCGCGCATTTTCTGCATGATTATAAGACTTTTCATTTTGATTCTGGCATTTCTGCTTCAGTAAAATGTTTCAGCAAAGATTAATTCTCTCATCCCTTCTTCACATAATAAGCTGACTTAAAAATAAAATATATCCGTCTAAAAATCAAAACATTTTCTTTGTACCGAAACACGTGAAGGAGGCTTCCAAAAGTGTTATTTTATGTTATATTATACTGCCATATCAACATTCAAAATGATTAAAAATTAAGAGAACGAAAACACAGAACATGTTAAAATTAATATAAAAAAGTAGGACGTTTACTTATTTAAATGTATTTATGTCTGAATTCATTGACATTATTTACTCCGTGACGACACTGCACGTCACGGAGTTGTCACGTTCGGCGTTGGTTCTTCTAAGAACAAAACCCAAGAGGATAACAAGACATCCCTTACCCGCGAAAACATACGCTACAACATATACACTAGGGTGACAGAATAAAATAGACACCAGGAAAAGCTGTATAAATATGTAAACAGCTAAATTCTAAGAACGAATTAAGAACTTTCTCTTGTCATTAGGGTAGGGGTAGATGTATCGGAAAGAATTCGTCATAGCTTAGTATCGTTACAACTATGCCTCGCTTACAAGGTTCGAGTGATATTAGCGACTTCACCCGGGGTGTCGCAGCGTTGGCCAGAGTGAACGCGGCGCTTCGCAACGTGAAATACGTAAATTTTTAAATATTCCGTTGTCCACAGTTAACCGTGTGATTACACAATTTAAACGCAAGGAAAAAACAACAGTGTAGCCGAAACCAGGTCGGGCCGGACCTTCTGAAAGAAGTAAAACGGCACCTGTGCGCGAAGTGGAACCGCGAAAAAGTACAGCTGAGCTTACGGCAACTTCACAGAAAAGTCAGCGCACCATTCTGCGATACCTCCACAGTGCGGGGATGTATAAAAGGGTGGCAAAGAAAAAACCTCTCCTTACGGCGTTTCAAAAACGACGCCGAATGGATTGGGCAATCGAAATGCGAACGAAGCCCGAAGAGTTTTGGCGGTCTGTCATTTTTTCAGACGAAAGCAGATAGTGCCAATTCAGTGATGGTGGTCGTACGTGGGTATGGAGACGTTCGTCACAGCAACTGGACGACAAGTTTTTGCATCGGACGGTGAAATACGGCGGTGTGAACATCGTGGTGTGGGGCGTGGAAGATCGCAATTAGTAATCTGCGACGGAGACATAAATGCGGCAAAATATATCCAAATATTAACAGAAGCACTACTACCGATATTCGACAACGCCATTTTATCTAAAGAAGACGCCACTTTTATGAAGGATGAAGCACCCTGCCGCAGAGCAAGAACAACAACCACATGGAAAGAGGAAGAGGGGATTCGGATTTTACCACGGCCAGGCCAATCACCAGACACGAATCCGATAGAGAATATTTGGCACATAATCCAGACAAATATGACGAAACGACCCCGAAAACCCAGCAATAAGGAAGAAGTCGTGGCAGCTGTTACAGAAGAGTGGTTAAATGTTCCAGAAGACACCATTAATCATTTAATAGAATCTATGTCACGACGACTCGCAGCACTTCACCCAAGTAAAGTTGGATCGACAAAATATTAGTCTAATTTAAAAATTTTAAAATATTTTGTATAAATAACGAGAATAGTATCTTTTCTTTAATTAGTAGGTGTCCATTTTATTCTGTCACCCTAGTGTATAGTGAAATGTGAAAAAGTATATTTCATACGTCTCTACCTATAGTCTTCATTATACACACTTACCTGCTTATATTTCTCTTAATAATCTTTACGCACTAATACGAACCTTACCGGCACACTAAATCACGTCTGTTTAATAATAAGAACTATAAAGACATAGATGTAATTTATTAATACACAAAAGAATCTGGCAGTGTAATCGGATTCAAAATACAATTTAATTATAATTATATACACTGAGAAATATATTGGAATGCTGAAATATACATGTACAGATACATAGATTACAAAAATTTGTCGTTCTTTTTTTTTGTTTCCTGAATATAAGTATCATCTAACACTTACTAACAATCACAGAAATATTTTCTCCAAATTTTTTTCAAATATACTAAAATCTTGCAAACTATAGAAAATATTAGGTTCTATAAAATTTCCATATGCTACATAAATTACAGTTCTCTCCAGGAAAATACGTTCATATATTTTATAAAGTACACATCTATATTAAAAAATTCATGTTTTTTTTTTTTCTTGTTTACAATTTGTTGTTTAACATACATTTCAAATGTTGCACTTTTACAAAAAGAAAGGAACCGCTGAACATCGGCGACAAGTTTATAGATTATATACAAAATCTCTTTGGTACACCAATAATGTCATTCAACGTTACGTTTAAATTTTTTTTTTTATTTTACATGTAGTAGTAGTCCCCTGTATATTTTATATATATTTTTAATAAATAAACATCTAATTAGGAATCTTTTTGTATAATAGAAGTCATTCTTAGCTCGTAATTTTTTTTTTACAAATATCAAGACGTACGTACTAAAATATGCTTACATACAAATTTATCCGTACAGGCTCCATCTATTAGTGGGCTATTAAATTAGGACACGCAACAGTACCGCAGTTGTCTAGCTCAGGAAAGGTTTAAATTTGGAAATGTAAATTTGTATATAGGCCGATTTAGTGGAGACACAGACACAGTACATTGAAACCAGTATTTTATATATTTATTATCAAATACATATATAAACAATCTTTTTGCACGCATATTTTGTTTTTCATGTGCTAAAAATGTACTCAGTGCGTCATTTATATAAAGGATAACCGATATTTAAAAACTTCTAATATTTTACATTGTAATAACATTTTTAAATAACCTAACCAGTATATGGCATTAGTGACTAATAGCTCCATATTCAAATGTACAGTATTTGTGGTTTTATTGTTGCTGTATTAATAGTTGCTCTAGTTCGTCTGCTGATCGTAGCAGGAATGCTGCAGATTCACGATAGCCTGTTATCAGTTGCCTGACAGCTGCCATTTCTCCCGTATTTAATTTATGGTTTAGGAGTGGCTTCTGTTTCATACTCAAATCAGCAGGTCCTGTAAAGTAAAATTACTATTTAACGACTGCGAGATTTAAGTGCAGTTCAAATTTTAGGGTGTATAACATCCACTAACGAACTATTTGTTTATATTGTAAAAGCATGGTTTACGTTAAAACACATTCTAATACAAAAAGATGAAAATTAGATATTAAAAATATTCGTCCCTTCTCTGGATTTCATTCCTATTAAATTTAATCAGGGTCATGCCATTATAGGCGCAAAGTGTAACTTGAACACTGTACACCACATCAAGGAGGTGGTGGAGGCATTACTTGCAGATAATATTTGTATTACTGTTTAGCATAATTTCGCATTACCCAATATTACAGTGTATTCCACAACTTTTATTAACGCTGTAAAATACAGCTTCCTCATGGTATTAGTGAAATCAATTCACGAGAAAGACACGTGAAGAGATGGGCTGAAAAATCCCGGGCCTAACAAAGAAAACACGGTTTTCTTGGTTCAAAATTAGCTTTATTCATCAACGTAATCTCCATCAAGAGCAACGCAATCATTCCAGCGCCGCTCTAACATTTCAATACCACTTTTGTAGAACGATTTATCTTTCGTCTCGAAATAGGCCTCAGTTTCAGCGATAACTTCTTCATTCGTGCGAAATTTCTTACCGGCAAGCATTTTTTTTGAGGTCTGCGAACGGCCAGTAGTCGCTGGGAGCCAAAACTGGCGAATACGGTAGATGTGGGAGCAATTCGAAGTTCAATTCATGTAGTTTTGCCATTGTTTTGATTGAGTTGTGACACGGTGCGTTGTCTCGATGAAACAAATTTTTTTTCTTTGCCATATGCGGTCGTTTCTTTGCAATTTCGGCCTTCAAACGCTCCAATAACGCTATATAATATTCACTGTTGATGGTGTTTCCTTTCTCAAGATAGTCGATGAATATTACATCACGCACATCCCAAAATACCGAGGCCATAACCTTTCCAGCCGATTGTTGTGCTTTCGGGCGCTTTGGACGAGGTTCACCAGTTGCTGTCCATTCAGATGACGATCGTTTTGATTCCGGAGTGAAGTGATGGATCCATGTTTCATCCATTGACACATATCGACGCAAAAATTCCGATTTGTTACGTTTAAACATGGCCAAACACTGCTCAGAATCATCAACACGTTCTTGTTTTTGGTCAACAGTGAGCAAACGCGGCACCCACTTTGAACAGAGCTTTCTCATAGTCAAATGCTCATGCAATATAAAGCCAATACGTTCTTTTGATATCTTTACGATGTCAGCTAACTCACGCAATTTCACTTTTCGATCATTCAAAACGATTTTGTCGATTTTTTTTATGTTTTCTGGTGTTACCGCCTCATTTGGACGTTCACTGCGTTCTGCATCATCGGTGTCTCTACGACCACGTTTGAAGTCAGCAAACCAACGTTTTATTGTTGTTTCTGATGGAGCGGAGTCTCCATAACACTTTTCAAGCCATTTCTCATCAAGAAGCAGTGTAAAATTAAAACACGAAATTGTTTTAAAAATAACAAAAGTAGCGTGACTCTTAGCGCAATAACTCACAAACTAATGAATAGAATATCATGAAATTTTAACAGCTGTCTTTTGAAGGTTAGTAGTAACAGAAAGGTGACTGCAATAAAACTAGCGTCATCTATGTGTTAGGCCCGGGACTTTTCAGCCCATGTGTTAAAACGCTAACACACGAACATGTTTCTGTCTACCCGGCGTCATCGGCGTGATTTCGAGCGGTTTTATGCCCAACGCATGTAATTCTCTCGGTGCTTCTATCTCCATATCTAACCCTATGATACAAGTGAATATTCCTGGCGCTAACTAGTGAAAAAAGAAAGAAACACTTGTCTGCAAAATCAGACACAGCGAAAAGAAGCGAGTACAATTTCCCTCCCTTCTCTCGTGCAATTCGTGGATTCCAAAATTTTGAGGAATATTGGAAAACGCTTCAATGAGGGACACGTAATTTTACACATTAGTTATGATTTAATCATCCCCGCTACTTCCTTTATTAAAGAAACGCTTCATAAATATATAAATACTTGTTTATATAAGCTAAAGGAGTTTCTTCGTCGCCTCTAAATAAATAAATAAATAAAAAACAATATAAACAAACTGTACAGCTAGAGCTGTATGGGACGCACACTTTTGTTTCACGCACGGACAGCCGAATAACTTAACGCAACCCGGAATTTTCTATATTTACCGTTTGTAATTAATCCACCGGCAGTAGCAAACGGTGCTTGCCCTGGAAATAGAGGATAGGGACCTGTACGCTGGAACGCTTGCGAGAAATTCGGCCTGTACATAGCGGTGGGTGCCGACCCGGCTGTACTTGCGATACCAATTCCATTCATGGGGGTAGAGACAAGACCCGTACTTGAAACACTGCAATAAAAAGTAGACGAGTAAGTTTCATTCAGCGTAAAAGTGCACCTTTGCAAATAAAAATGGTATAAATATAAAATAAAAAATGGCGCTAGCTAGTTAGATGAATTATGGTGAAAACGTAGAATGGTGATAAATATATTTAGGATGACCAGAAAATCATACAAAGCGTACTAGAATTGTCACCGGAAAACCAGGACTAAATTGGGACATTAATTTTTTCCCCCAATATGCCAGTTACGGACTATCTTTGTATTTCCCTGCACATAAGTGTTCTTAATTTTTTTACATGATTATTTTATGCAAGTAAAACAACACAGAACATTAGTTCCTCGTTGGTAGAAGAGAATTTCATCATTTCATTGATAATTTCTTACTACACCATTACATACGAATATGGAACTAATCTTACAGCAGATTTAAAACTCGAAGTTATTTATAATTTTCAACATTGACAAACGAACCAATCGTATTCATTAATACAGGCATCTTATTGGTTTGCGTGACAAGATTTCGAAAAATACTGTGACACATTGGATATCGGAATCATCGGGACGATCTGCTGTCCGTCAAAGCTATTTTTATTTCATTCTTCGATACCCGCAGAGTCGAAGTCTTGCATTATATGAATTTCCAGGTATAGCAGTAAACTCCACTCACACAAATTTATTAATTATGCGGAACGCAGCGTTTCGAAAGCACGTGGGCTCTCATTGTCAACCGTGTTACCGACTGAAAGTAAAAACTGTATCACACATGCAAATTATTTTTTACGCAGGTTCTAGAATTTCTAAAACATATGACTATTTACAATCTACTCGGTGATCTAATGCCTATTTTCGGGGAAGGATGGACCGAAAGCTAACCGTATCTTTAACAGGGCCTATGGTAATAAATCCATCAAACTCGAGTGTGCAATTGGGGGTGGTTCTATGTTCAATAAGTTTCCGTTCTTTTTCTTACATATCGTTTCGTACGCGTCTAATTCTCTATACGAGTTTACGTTTTGAAGTAGTGTAAGATTTTTACCATATGCTCTGCTACGCTTGATAGTTCTGGTTTGTCGAAACGATAGTGTCTAATATGTTCTTTGAACCTCGTTTCGATACTCCTTTTTGTTTGTCCAATATAAACTTTCTCACAATCATTGCATGCGATTTGGTATATTCCAGACCTTTTTATCATCTCCGGTTTATGTTTGGGATCCCCTAAGAGATTCTTTAAGTTGTTTTTTGACACAAAAGACACGGAGCGGAGTCCGCATGACACTTTTCAAGCCATTGCTTCGCATGAACGGTATTTTTTCCCATCAAGAAGCAGTGTAAAATTAAAACACGAAATTGTTTTTGATCCATTGTTTTGAAAATAACAAAAGTAGCGTGACTCTTAGCACAATAACTCACAAACTAATGAATAGAATATCATGAAATGTTAACAGCTGTCTTTTGAAGGTTAGTACTAACTGAGAGAAAGGTGACTGCAATAAAACTAGCGTCATCTATGTGTTAGACCCTGGACTTTTCAGCCCATGTGTTATGTTGTGTGAGTAACGAGTATTTTAAGTTGTCTACATCAATGTAGCTTTTAACAACTTGTTGCACTATTAAAAGTATGATGATCATATTAAATATCCCAAATGTCCGTTAATTTAGAACAAAAACTAGTTTTTGGTCGAGAAATGCAGGTCATCCACCAAAACGCTGCAAAATATTTGGACAGATGATACTTCAGAAACCAGTGCTTGCTTAGCAAGTGCTTTAGGCTACGGATAATACGTGTACACTTTAAATTGCTCGATTATAACAATAACATCAGGAGCCCTCGTAAATACATATATATTTATTCAAGAATTGGCCTCTTTTATCTGTCAGAGCAATCCGTTTTGTTGGTCAGCATTTTGCTTACGAAAATAACATATTCAAACAATACAAACAAAGATGTGTTTACCTTAAATTTGGCTTTATGTCTGGTGTTAATGATAGTCCTTTAGACACAGAATTTGGTGTGCTAGACGGAGTTGTTGAGGAAGGAAATACACTTGAGACATCAGTTTCTATTTTAATTGGTGTGGATCCTGTGAAATCTAACCCCCTGCTTATTGGGGCCGTTGTGTCTGTTGCCTGCAATAAGTATTAAAATTGTAGTTTGATGGTGTAAGTTTGCATTTTATTTAATTTTGTGTACTTTCATATTTATACATGTATGTTGCGTTGGAAATAGTTAATTAAGGAAATTACAATTTTCTCACACCCAGAATATTTACAGAAAGTAATGTGAATAATGTATTACCCAAATTTGCGTCTACTTACAGTAATATTATCTTATTATTTATAATTAGTTTTAGTTATTGTTGTACAGGTTTGAAAAGAATCCGCTGCAGGTTTTAAAAACATTTGACATACGACTTAAATTATAAAAAAAAAAATGCGTCGAATAATAATAATGAAAAACATAAGGATATATGAAAGAATAGTGTTATTCGGACTATATTGCAAAATTACATTCGACTTTTCTTTATAAATATACTTGGTGCCCAAAATTTATATATTATTAACAATAATATATTTTATTTCTGTTATATATACGACGGCAATTCCAAAAAAAAGGTCTCCTATTTTTTGGGGACGTAGAGAAAGTTTTAATACGGTTGTTGGCAACATTGTTGTGAGTGGAGCCTTCTCCGCTCCACATAAGCACGCAGGCGCTTCGCTCGGATGCTCAGTCTTGGCTTGGTAGCCATTCGAAATGGAGATCCCGATAAACCTTACCGCCAAATGCGAAGTGCGCGCAGTTCGATTTTTGAACGCGAAAGGGGTTAAACCGGTTGAAATTCACCGCCTATTGACGGAAGTGTATGGACAGTCGTGCATGGATGTCAAAAACGTTCGCAAGTGGTGTAGAGAGTTTACAGCCGGTCGTACTGAAATTCATGACGAAGAAAGGAACGGGAGGACAATCGCGAAAGTTGAGGAACTCATGCGTAAAGATCGGAGTATCACTCTGGATGCTCTCTGCGTTTTGGTTCCTGAGGTTTCCAGAAGCACCAACCACAGGATTTTAACTGGAAGTTGTATGCAAGATGCCGCGTATGCTGACAGAAGACCACAAACGGCAACGGGTTGATTCTTCCCGCGAATTTCTTCGCCGATATGGAGACGAAAACTACTTGGACGCGATTGTCACGGGTGACGAAATTTGGGCATTCCACTGTACACCTGAGACAAAACAACAGTCACGCGAGTGGCGGCATCCCTCTTCGCCCAAGCCACGAAAATTCAAGCAAACACAATCTGCCGGTAAAGTCATGGCAACTGCGTTTTGGAACAGGTCGCTTTTCTGCCTGCTGGGACAACAGTCAACGCTGACAGGTACTGTGAAACACTGAAGAAACTCAGAAGGGCAATTCAGAACCGGAGAAGAGGGATGTTGAGCAAGGGTGTAAGCATTCTCCACGACAACGCCCGTCAAACCGTCGATCTCCTGCAAAATTTTGGTTGGAACGTCATCGCACACCCACCCTACAGTCCGGACTTGGCACCCAGCGATTTCCACCTGTTCCCTAAGTTGAGGGAACATTTATCTGGACGGCGGTTCTGCTCCGATGATGAGGTGAAAGACGAGGTTCAACGCTTCCTGAAGGTCATGGCGGCAAGCTGGTATGACATGGGCATTGTAAAACTGCCACGGCGTCTACAAAAATGCATCGACCGAAATGGCGATTATGTTGAAAAATAATGCATTCTTCAATCTTTAAAGTGATGTAGCAATTATAGAAAATAAACGGTTCTTCGTGTATCTAAAAATATAGGAGACCTTTTTTTTTGGGATTGCCCTCGTATTTTATTCTTGGAGATAACAACAGTGGACTTTCAATGAAAACATTTTCAGTAAATTTGACGTTATTATGCCAAGTTCTCGTTGTTACCGAAGCGACGTCTTATCCATGAAGTACTAGACTTATTTGTCTAGTTGTTAGGCTACACTATTGATGGAGTGATTAATTATGAACAAAACCACCAGTCGTACTATCCTTTCCATGTAAGGTTGTGTGTGTCTTTCCAAAATAATAAAATTTTTATAGTTTAAAACTTAATATACTACTTTGCGCTTAATTTTCTAATACAATCAGAAATTAATTTGTGCACCGACTTACCACAGCACCAGGTAATAGAGGCATCGGTTGACTGACTGGTTCTAATCCTAGACGCATCCGTTTTGCGTTGTGGCTCTCATTTTCGCAGGCAGTTGCCAATATTTGTTCCGCTTGTACTGAGGTGAGATGAGCAGGCGTTGGTCGTGTCTGAAATAAGAAGTATAATGGCCATGTTTAAACTTTTGTTAAAAATGTTACGTTTCTCCGACACATGTCCGGAGGAAGCTACGAAAAGACGGCCCATTGCCATCCAGTAGAGCGGACGAATATACTAATAAATAGGTCGATATATAGACCTCGCACTTTAACCGGGATGTGATGCATACAGCATTTTGTTGCATGATTAAAAAAATAATACAAGTTCATGGAGGTGTACGGCGTTATTTACATCAGTTTGTAATTCTAACTGTTACTGCCTACTAAGTACCGTTAACTCCTTCCTACATCTTGTGTCGCATACGGCACATCAACATTTTTCCCAAATAATTCTATTTATACATATTTCGCTTTGTTGCATATCTTGCTATGTTTGGGATAGTCGCTTCTAAAATTTAAGTATAGCTATTGAAAATTCTTTTGATAATGCATTATATTAAAGATTGGTAATTATTAAATGTAAAATCATTTACTTTTTACAAAAAAAAAACTTCATTTAATATGATAACGTACGCCGAATATTTTAATTACATTAATTATTCTATTTTCTATTACCGTTTATTAGGTTATGCAAATTCATGTTTGGGTATCGTGTTTTGTTCTTGTTTAATTTCATTACATAGGGTAATCAGAGTTAAGATTATGTATGACGTATTCACTTATAGTACGTATAAACCCTATAAATCAATTACTCAAATCCTTCAGGCAATAAATTATAACCTTGATGCTGAAACTAAGCGTGGGACTGGTGCCTAGCTTGTCGCATGGTTTAGTCTTTTATCAAGAGATATAACTATACGAAAAACGCAAAAAAGGTAATTAAAAGCCACCACAGATAATTGCAATAAATGATGTGAACCTATTTAGTAGGTTGTGTCTCGCTCCACAAACTCGGCTAAATTCCTTATTTCCTTGTATACGACACTCTATGGAGCGTAAAATGATATAACACCCAAAATCGTTCCTATGCAGACACAGATTGCCAGCTTAGTAATAGAAAACATCACTTCCAAAATTGGTTAGCTCGCGTGACATGTGGGCTTGCAAACGTCAACTTACGCAGCCCTCCATACTATCACAAGTCACAAGCATGAGTAGAAGCTTGCGCACAAATACTAACTACTTCATGTATGCCGGCTATCAGTGAATGCAATTCATATGTCACTTTTCAATATAATCTTATTTCTCCACAATTTTGGTCTATCTTTTAACAAGGGCATATATCCCAGTGTGGTAAAAAACACGCTCCTGCTTCTTAAGCTATTGATGCAAAGACGTTTTCACGGCCTCCTCATATTAAAAGTGAATCCCACTATGAGCTTTTTTAAGTGGGCCATTCTCTTTTTATTCATTTGTAGCCATCACCACGATCGATGTCATTGAATCCCTGAATGTTGCGTGGAGTTACTGCAGTCATCGCACTTCCCAACGATGCTTTTCCTTCAACTTCATTACGGCGACGAACCCGTCGCCTAACAGTGCTGACACTCACTGTTGCAGCGCCGTACACATTTTTCTTCTTTCATGAATGCGAATAGGCGTTCCACCTTCTGCATTCAAAAATTCAATCGCAGAACATACGAACATCAACGTTGGTCGTTGAATGGGCGACTGCAGTGCTGCCACTTATTTACGCAGAAAGTTACTGCTCCAGTGGATTGTAGAAAAAGGCACCGAATTCAAATTTTTCACCTCGCTATCTTTATTTAAGTAGATAAAAAGGAGACATCAGATATTGGCCGATCCTCGTACGTCGATTGGCTGTATTGAAATAAGCAAGCAAGTTCCGATAGATTTGGCATCTGCTAACGCGCTATCATTTATTATTATAATCATTTGAGCTGTTGCTCATAATGGCGGGAAGGTTTCAAATCGTTTGCTAATTTATCTAGTCAGTTCTGTTAATGTCGTAACTATGTAGATCAGAGGTGGCTAACTTAAAATCCTCTTGGCGTATTACGGGGAAAAACGATAGCGGACCAAGCGCATTAGGGAAAGGAAATGGTTCAAGACGACTTTCTAAATATAATTGCACGCTTGATAATTTTTATAATACCAGGATATCTTCCAAAAATGGATTTAAATTTGCCAAAGCACCTTCTTTATCTCGACAATTAAAAAATTATCCGGGCCGAAGTTACAATCCTGGGTCGTTGGCTACGACACGCCAGATTTTCGATATCGATAATTACTAACATGTGTATACCATCACTAAATTAAATTCTAAATATGTACAAACAATTATAAGATGTGCAGAGTGGCGTAGGGGAACGGGAAATTGTGAACGCTACAGTTGTCAGCACTGCAGAGCCGGCAGTTGTTCGTAACGTCGCACAATTGTTGTGAACGCATTGCCATTTAGTAATCATGGATCGTTGGACTGGTGCGGAACGTGCGGTAGCTGTGAGAGCGTTTTATAAAAATGGTGATAGTGCGACTGTCGCGCAGAGAATATTTCGACAGCATTACCAGCTTGGACGTCATGGACGTGTCCCATCTGAGCATGCGATTACAACGTGGGTGCGTAATTTTGAAGAAACAGGATCTGTCTTGAAAAAGAAAGCTCCAGGTGGCATTCGAACGGTACGTACCCCAGAGAACATTGAGACTGTTAGAGCTGCAATCGAGAGAAGTCCTCGCCGCTCCGTTCGACAGCATGCATCTACGCTAGGGATTAAGCGACGAAGCTTACAAAGAATACTGCACGAATTACATTTCCATCCCTATAAGTTGCAGATTGTGCAACAATTACATGAACGAGACCCAGCGTCACGTATGGAGTTTAGTAGGCAGATATTGGCTAAAATTAACGAAGACGCGAATTTCGTTGGTAACATATGGATATGAGACGAAGCACATTTCCACCTGAACGGTTTCGTAAACAAACAGAATGTTCGTTATTGGGCCCAGGACAATCCTTGTGAGTTACACCAGCGACCACTACATAGCGACAAGGTCACAATATGGTGTGCTGTATCATGTCATGGTGTTATCGGCCCTTATTTTTTTGCACGTGAGGATGGTAGTGCAGCGACAGTAACATCCGCTCGATATGTTGAAATGCTTCAAACATTCTTTACACCGAGACTGTACGAGCTTAATCTTAACATGGAAAACATGTGGTTTCAGCAGGACGGAGCCACGTCACACACTACTCGACATTCGATGGTAGCAGTTCGTCAATTGTTTGGAAGACGCATTATTTGACGTAACGGTGACATTGAATGGCCTGCGAGATCCTTCCCGTGGGGGTATCTTAAAGGCAAGGTGTACCGTACACGACCTGCAACAATCCATGAACTGAAGGAGAACATTCAACAAGAAATCACTGCCATTCCCCAAGATTTGCTACACCGCGCATTCCAGAGTTTTCATAACAGGCTGTTAGAGTGTGAACGCCGAATGGGATGTCATCTTTAAAAAGTAAAGAGATACTTTTGGACATTTTGATTGTAAAAACATAAATGGCATGCTGCATACATGCACTTTTGTTAATAAATTACTAGTTTTATGAATTTATTCGTGGAATTGACGTTATTTCAAAATTTCCCGTTCCTCTGCACCACCCTGTATATTAAAATTGCATACTAATTCTTGTATGCAATTAGTCTGTTTACAATATGCTAGTGGTACAAAAAAAAATTAATAAAATTTTCTCCAGGCACACTATACTGTGCGGTTTTCTTTTCTTCGGAGGTGTCTGCATTATCATCCAGATGCACTAATGAGTATCTTTACTCAACAAACAAGTTCTATAAAAGATAAGCTCTCTCATTGGATAATAAGGGTGTCCGCACAATTAAGAAAGCACTCCGAATTGCAACATGAATGTTAGGTTTAATTGTATATTCTTCCGATTAGCGATTAATGTTGAAACAGGCACACTTTTATTTCTTTAAAAAAGTAAATCGGTTTTACAAGGGTAAATCTGGGTGCTTAAGTTAGTGTCCGATAAAATATAGTGACGGGTTTTAAACCTTTCGGGTGCAATGCAGTCACATCATAATATAATGAGTTTCAACACGCAGACTATATGAATAACCGTATATATCATTCCTAAATTGGTAGCTTAACTATGCGGCAGGTCCGAAGTCAATCCCGGTTTAAGTAGCTAAGTAAAGTTTTCTACCTGAATAATTAATTGTTCTTACCGCACCACTTCGAGAATTTTAGTTTCATCAGTGCGGTGGGCCCAACACACTTACATAAAGAGAGCGAACTTTAAAAGTACTCACAGCGTCCCAAGGTGAGTTCGGATCCCGCGCCCTCTTGTTCCTTCTGCAAGACTTTAAGTACGTCCTTATTCGCTTCCGTGCTCGTTCCGCAAACTCGGGAAACTGCCTCGTGCACGAATCGATGATTGCCTGGATTTTCTCCTTAGGTTGTTTACTGATAGGTACCATCCTATCTAAATTTTCATCCACAAATAGTCTGACAAACATCTGAAAAGCAAATCGTATATAGAATGGCTCTAGTAATATGAAAAGAATATAGCAAATTTTATTCATACAGAGATAAGGCAATATTTTTGAGTAGGTAATAATCACTTCTGTAAAGGAATCGTAGGATGAAGTAAAAGCATTCCATTACAGGAATTGCCAAATACAACATGTCTTCAAGATAACCTTTCAGTATGATTAGAAGATAGAAATAGAGCTGAGATTCTAATCGAATTTCAACGGCAAATCCTGTTAGAAAGTAATTTGCTCTATTTAATACCCTAAGGTGAATTTATGTATAAATTAAGGAAGCTTATTTGAATAAGTGATAAGTGAAATGACGATTGCAAGGACTGTGTGGATGTACAATTCACAGGTATAGCAGTAAACTCCACTCACACAAATTTATTAATGATGCGGAACGCAGTGTTTCGATAGCACGTGGGCTCTCATTGTCAACCGTGTTACCGACTGAAAGTAAAAACTGTATCACACACGCAAATTACTTTCTACGCAGGCTCTAAAATTTCTAAAACATATGACTATTTACAAACTACTCGGTGGTCTAATGCCTATTTTTGGGAAAGGATAGACCGAAAGCGAACCGTATCTTTAACAGGGCCTATGGTAATAAATCCATCAAACTCGAGGGGTTCTCTGTTCAATAAGTTTCCCTTCTTTTTCATACATACCGTTTCGTACGCGTCTAATTCTCTATACGAGTTCACGTTTTTAAGTAGTGTCAGATTTTTTAAATCAATCTGATGTCCGGATTTAACCATATGCTCTGCTACGCTTGATAATTCCGGTTTATCGAAACGAAAGTATCTAATACGTTCTTTGAACCTCGTTTCGATACTCCTTTTGTTTGTCCAATATAAACTTTCTCACAATCATTGCATGCGATTTGGTATATTCCGGACCTTTTATCATCTCCGGTTTATCTTTGGGATTCCCTAAGAGATTCTTTAAGTTGTTTTTTGACACAAAAGACACGTTCATATTTAGTTGTCGGAAAATTTTACTTAACCCTTTTACTGTTGGGTGAAAAGGAAGAGTTATAAATTTCTTATTACCGGTGTTTGTTGATGTCAAGATCGTGGAATTTCTGATGTGTTGTTTGTATGGGACCTTCCTTAAAATACGGTCGACATCCATAGAAGAGAAACCATGGTACCTCGCTACATCTTTGATATACTTTAATTCTTTGTCGTACCTGCTCTCGTTTAGCGGGAATCTGACGAGTCTATTGACCAGAAAACTAATCGCGGACATTTTTTGTTGTTCGCAATGGTGCGAATCAAACGTGATGAACCTGTTGGAATTAGTTTCTTTTCTGTGGATGTCTATTTCTAATTTATCATTATTGCGTATGACTAGAGTATCTAGAAACGGAAGGCGATTGTTCACTTCTTCTTCAATAGTAACCTTGATCGTGGTAAATTTTGAGTTCAGTTCTGCTAGAAAATCTTGTATGTTTCCTTTGTTGGTATCAAACACCGCGAAAATATCATCTACATACCTAAGCCAAATTCTCGGGAAATATTTGGTTTCTTTTTTCAGGTTAGTTTCAAATTTGCTCACGAAAAGGTTCGCAATAAAAGGAGATAAACCCATCGCCGTGCCCTCCACCTGTTCGAACCATTTTCCGCCTATTTGAAAACAATTTTGTGACATGCATAATTTAGTTAACCTTTTATATTCCGCGGTTTTCACGTCATCTACGTTATTTAATTTCAAAAATTCAACCAAATACTCCAGAGTTTCTGGAATTGGTACGCTTGGGAAAAGTGAACAAACGTCGAATGATACAAGGATTTCCCCACCTTTTAATTCAGTCTATTCAATTTTATTTACAAAATCTACGCAGTTTTCTACACATACTACACACACTACTTTATGGGGAAAGTTCTTATATTAATTCACTAGCCATTTGGACAATTTGTGTGATGAGTGATTTTTAAGATTATTGTACCTTTTCAAACTTACTTCATGAGTAGAATACAACGACAGAGCTGAGATTATCATGATATATGAGGTCGTAGCGTTCATAGCAGTGATATTTCAATAAAATGCTTACGAGGGTCGTTCAATAATTAACGAGACAAACTGCAGTAACAAGAAATGTACTAAATATTAGATGATTCTATTCTGAATATGCTTCAACATGAAGCGAAAATGTCAGGCTACTCTCTATAAAAATTCTGCTACCCCCACACCGCTCAGAAATCGCGAAAGATCACCGAAAATTTATCGCTACATTCATCATCAGTTCCGATGTTACTTTGCGCGATTGTGCTCACTCAAAGAATTTTCATGCTGCACTAAGATGGAGGATGACGAAGCGGTAAAGAACTCGTCTCATTCACAACCGAGTTCGGGAACACGAAAAAATTACTGGGATGCAAGTTTGGCAAATATGGTGGATGGTAGGACAGCAATGCGTATCCCAATTCTACAAATCTAGGCATTACAAAAGCGGCAAAACAAACGAGTGCGTTATTCAGATGGAACAAGTCGTTTCTCTGAATAACTGCGGTCATTTTTTTCTTTTGTATCGGAAGGTATCAATAGATTAGTATAATTGGGTCAGTTACTGTCCTTCCCATCTGTAACAGTTAATTCCGCTTTGGAATCTCAAAGAAAATCGCGGTTACAAGTTTATTGGACGAAGAACGGTTTCTGCCTTCTTTGGTTCTGTTTTTTTTTCAGGAGCATTTTGATGTATCGAAGTATTTGAAAAACTCTTGGATTTTATTTGAACTTATCCAAACAATCATTTGAAAATGTACCATGAATTCATATTTAGCTAACAGTAAGCAAAGGCGGCACCTTTTTTCCGATTAGCCTTTTCATATGCGAATGTTGACGTAAAATGTATCCGGTATTAATCATTTCTGGAGAAAAAAACGAAGAGCTAGGATGTTCAGCGCTATCTGTGCTTCTATGACCACATTTAAGAACAAACCACTTCCAAATTATTGCGTGAGAAGAAGCGGATGCACTAACTATTTTTTCGTACACAAAATTGTTTTTCTCGATATTGGCAGAAACACAACAAGCAGTTTACTTTAAATTATTGTAAAAACTTATCCGTCTAGCAGATGTGAGCGAAATTTCGATAGTAGGCTTCTAAAACTCGGCTAAAATCAGCAATACGACAAAATAGTGGCCAACTTTTGAAGAGTAACTTCGCCAACAAATCGCCTTCATATGTGCGATTGATGATTTATTATTGATTTATAAATATTAACCTTTTACCACAAAATAATTATATGTGCCCTGAAAATTTAGATCATAAACATTAGCATCAGCATTGTTCTCTTAAAAGGTTCGTTTCTTACTGTATTAAAGAAAAGTATAACAATTTACAATCGAATTTAAAATTATGCTTTGCTGGTTAGTTCCGAGCTAAATTCTTTTTCAAAAGACAGCTGTTAAAATTTCATGATATTCTATTCATTAGTTTGTGAGTTATTGTGCTAAGAGTCACGTTACTTTTGTTATTTTCAAAACAATGGATCAAAAACAATTTCGTGTCTTAATTTTACACTGCTTCTTGATGGGAAAAAAATACCGTTCAAGCGAAGCAATGGCTTGAAAAGTGTTGGGACTCCGCTCCATTAGAAACAACAATGAACCGTTGGTTTGCCGACTTCAAACGTGGTCGTAGAGACACCGATGATGCAAAACGCAGTGGACGTCCAAATGAGGCGGTAACAAACATCACAAAAAATCCACAAAATCGTTTTGAATGATCGAAAAGTGAAGTTGCGTGAGTTAGTTGACATCGTAAAGATATCAAGAGAACGTATTGGCTTTATATTGCATGAGCATTTGACTATGAGAGAGCTCTGTTCGAAGTGGGTGCCGCGTTTGCTCACTGTCGACCAAAAACAAGAACGTGTTGATGATTCTGAACAGTGTTTGCTCATGTTTAAACGAAACAAACCGGAATTTTTGCGTCGATATGTGACAATGGATGAAATATGGATCCATCACTTCACTCCGGAATCAAAACGATCGTCATCTGAGTGGACAGCAACTGGTGAACCTCGTCCAAAGCGCCCGAAAGCACAACAATCGGCTGGGAAGCTTATGGCCTCGGTATTTTCGGATGTGCGTGGTGTAATATACATCGACTATCTTGAGAAAGGAAATACCATCAACAGTGAATATTATATAGCGTTATTGGAGCGTTTGAAGGCCGAAATTGCAAAGAAACGACCGCATATGGCGAAGAAATAAATGTTGTTTCATCAAGACAATGCACCGTGTCACAAGTCAATCAAAACAATAGCAAAACTACATGAATTGAACTTCGAATTGCTCCCAGATCCACCTAGCGACTACTGGCTGTTCGCAGACATCAAAAAAATGCTCGCCGGTAAGAAATTTCGCACGAATGAAGAGGTTATCGCTGAAACTGAGGCCTATTTCGAGGCAAAAGACAAATCGTTCTACAAAAGTGGTATTGAAATGTTAGAGCGGCGCTGGAATGATTGCGTTGCTCTTGATGGAGATTACGTTGATGAATAAAGCTAATTTTGAACCAAAAAAACCGTCTTTCCTTTGTCAGGCCCGGGACTTTTCAGCCCATGTGTTATGTATGCAGTTATTGTCTTAGTCGCATATCTTTAGGGTTAGATGAAAACAGTATTAAATGGGTATTGCTCTAGAATTGTGTATATAGTTTATTTTCTTTTTTTCATAACATAACAGTTGTTTATTATTATTGTTTATATTCGAGAAGTCGGTGATGCTATATGCCTATGTCCGTATAACTAATAGAAATTTTGTGTATAAGTGATAAAAGAAGTTACTCGTAGATTCTGCGAATAACTTAATGAACATTAGAAAGATTAAACTTTCTTCTATCAATATCGACGATTGCTAAATAGAAAATAAGTAATGCAGTCCCAATAAAGACAATTCATTTTGGTTAGGAAATCAAAGGTGCTCCAAAAATGTATAATATTTAACTGTAGACTGATGCGTTACAATTTTAAACGTCTGTTTGGTTTTCCAACTAAGGCTATGCGACAAACTTAATATGCTTACACGACAATCGTAGAAAGTTAACTATTTGTTAGGTATACATTACTGAACGTAATCAATTGTACAAAAAGTGTAACAACACTTCTATTATAATTGGAAAAGGTAAACCAAGGTTAAAATTCACTTTATTTTAGCATTTTTCTCCGTACCTTCCTAATTAGTTAATTATCATTACTATTTTATACAGCAAAACCTAAAACGGTCGCTGAATTGTTACGTCTGTTACACTTACGTTGAACGCTTTCAGTCTTTCAGGATCGTGTGTTTGTGTATCAATTTTATCGTCGCTTTCGTCGTCATCGTCATCTTCATCGTCCTTGTTGCCACTCGAACTAGTCTCATCGTGCGCTGATCCAGTTTCGGCATTTACCGGACTCTGAAATAAAGAAAATGTAACTAATTACTGTATTGCTACAATTCCTAAGTCACAGATAACTAAATATTGAGGTTAAGATTTATCCCTATCTTCTGTTGTGTAAATATTGCAAATTTAAAAACGTAAATATCTGTAATTTTACAGCCGATTATTCTTCTGACAGTTTAAACGGTTTAATTAGGTTGAGAATGAGTTGAAATATTTGAGCAACTTGTTCTTCATTAATAATACTGGCCGATAAAGTTTTTATCCAGTAACTGCTAAAATTAAACAGCATATACTAAGCGCATATTATCCGAGAAGTAGTAGCATTGGCTTAGTCCTTGTAACGAAGAAAATGCACTTGCATGACTCGCTCACTCAAGGAAGGGCAAGGTGTGTAATACGATTGGATGACACGGTTTAGTGAGAGGATGAGTTTAACTGAAATAGTGCAAAAAGGCATAAACATGATTTATGTCAAGTTATTTCCGTAAAGACAAAATCATGCCGCATTTGTGTAAAAGAAATCAAAATAATTTTGGCTATGTGTATAGTAAACATCCTTCATTAGATAAGAGAGCAATATTCACTTCGAGAATACACTACTGGTCAAAATTGTTTGTCCACATACATTTTTGTTTCGATTATTAAAAAGATAAAGATATTGCATTAAATAAATCGACGGAATACCTAGTTATCGTTGTAATCTCCTTAATCCAATAAGGACCATAAAAAACCGGAAATGTTAGTACAGGCAAATACTCTAATTCCGTACTAGAATCATGAATTTAGATTTAGAAGTTAACGCTCTTTCAAATAGTGAATATCATTAATAAAAACATCTAAAGTTATTGTTAAAATGCCGAAAACGAAAGAGTTGCCGTTAGAGGCCCGCATAATAATAGTTGCTTTAGATAATATTGATCATAGTAACAGAGATATTAAAAGAAACTTGAATTTTTGTCGCTAAAACTGTTGACTATAACGTTAAAAGATACGCAAGGGCTGGCTTATTATGAAATACAAAAGGAACAGTATGACGAAAACTGACGTCGGCGGAAGATCGTCGAATAATTATGACGAGTAAACGGAATGCGTGAAAACCACGCACCTGCAATTACGGCTAAAATAAATATAGAGCGCGCGAAACGAAGGCAAAAAGAGTGGTCTATTTGGTCGAAAAATGTTCCATAAATCTGTTTTACGCAAGCAAAATAAAGTTAATGCGATGCAACAGGTTAGAGAGCATCAACATTGGACAGTTGATGAATGGAAACATGTTTTGTTGATTGATGGGTCCAAACTTGAACTCTACGGTTCCAAAATGACAACGTTCGGTCGAAGGTCGGAGAAAGAACGAGCAGCAAAATTACGAGTAGTGTCTACGGTCATTGGGGGGGATCGGTAATGGTTTCATTTTAACTTGGCGCCACAACCGTAGAAGACTTAGGTAAAAGAGACGATTCCAAGGAATCATTGTGAAAACAACTACAAGAAGCCTTGCTTAAAATACAATCGACTTAAGAGTCGAGGTGGACACAACACATGGGCTGAAAAGTCCCGGGCCTAACACATAGATGACGCTAGTTTTATTGCAGTCACCTTTCTCTCAGTTAGTACCAACCTTCAAAAGAGCTGTTAAAATTTCATGATATTCTATTCATTAGTTTGCGAGTTACTGTGTTAAGAGTCACGATACTTTTGTTATTTTCAAAACAATGGATCAAAAACAATTTCGTGTTTTAATTTTACACTGCTTCTTGATGGGAAAAAAATACCGTTTAAGCGAAGCAATGGCTTGAAAAGTGTTGGGACTCCGTTCCATTAGAAACAACAATGAAACGTTGGTTTGCTGACTTCAAACGTGGTCGTAGAGACACCGATGATGCAGAACGCAGTGGACGTCCGAATGAGGCGGTAACACCAGAAAACATCAAAAAAATCCTCAAAATCGTTTTGAATGATCGAAAAGTGAAGTTGCGTGTGTTAGCTGATATCGTAAAGGTATCAAAAGAGCGTATTGACTTTATATTGCATGAGCATTTGACTATGAGAAAGCTCTGTCCAAAGTGGGTGCCGCACTTGCTCAGTGTTGACCAAAAACAAGAACGTGTTGTTGATTCTGGGCAGTATTTGGCCATGTTTAAACGTAACAAACCGGAATTTTTGCGTCGATATGTGACAATGGATGAAACATGGATCCATCACTTCACTCCGGAATCAAAACGATCGTCATCTGAGTGGACAGCAATTGGTGAATCTCGTCCAAAGCGCCCGAAAGCACAACAATCGGCTGGGAAGGTTATGGCCTTGGTATTTTGGGATGTGCGTGGTGTAATATTCATCGACTATCTTGAGAAAGGAAATACCATCAACAGTTAATATTATATTGCGTTATTGGAGCGTTTGAAGGCCTAAATTTCAAAGAAACGACCGCATATGGCAAAGAAAAAAAATTTGTTTCATCAAGGCAACGCACCGTGTCACTAATCAATCAAAACAATGGCAAAACTACATGAATTGAACTTCGAATTGCTCCCACATCTACCCAGCGACTACTGGCTGTTCGCAGACCTCGAAAAACAAAAGTAGCGTGACTCTTAGCACAATAACTCACAAACTAATAAATAGAATATCATGAAATTTTAACAGCTGTCTTTTGAAGGTTAGTACTAACTGAGAGAAAGGTGACTGCAATAAAACTAGCGTCACCTATGTGTTAGGCCCGGGACTTTTCAGTGCATGTGTTATTATTGGAATAAAGAAATAAGTGAAGGCACAAGATACGAAGTAATTCTTATTAGTAAGAGCATTAGAAATATACAATATCAGCCTAGGTAACATTTAGTAAATAAGTATTTAAGGAATTTATTTACTACCACTAGCAAATTTTCTTTTGTCTTATAACACGGAGACCGAAACTGTAATGTCGTACCCTCTAACCCAATACAGCTGGTTTCATAAACGTGATATCATGCCACCCGTAACGCATATGATTTCCCCTGTGATATAATCTGCATCATCGGAAGCTAAAAAGGCAACGGCAGAAGCAACTTCCTCTGGATGTCCGAATCTTCCCATTGGTATTTGATTCAAAAGTTCTTTTTCTTTCCTTTCATCAACCCTAATCGCTTTGGAAAACTTAGTTTGTATAACTCCGGGGGCCACGGCGTTTACATTAATATTGTACTTTGCTAATTGTGCGGCGGCGGCTTTTGTTAGCGAAATTAAAGCAGCCTTCGACACCGAATATGCACCCAATATGCTCAGCGGCTGATAACCTTGAACCGACGAATTAATAATGATTTTTCCTTTGCCTCTTTTTTGCATATACGGTGCGGTCTCTTTCGCTAAACGATAAGAACTTTTAACGTTGATATCTAAAATTTTGTTCCACATTCTCTCCGTTGTATCCAATACATCGTGCATTTCTGGGCTTATTCCGGCATTTATGACTAATATATCGATACCGCCTAAACCATAATTTGCCATCTCTAGCATTCTAATTCTTTGGTTAATTTTGCCTACGTGACAAACAGTACCTAAAACACGTCTTCCTGCTTTGAGAACTTTTAAAGCTTCATTTACTTTATACTGTTTCCTTCCACTTATGATCACTTTAGCCCCTTCCTCAACGAACCTTCTTACTATTGCGAGACCTATTCCTTCGGATGATCCTGTTACAACGGCAACTTTATCTTCTAGTCGCTTTGGTATAGCCGTGGATACACACCTTATATAAATTAAAACACACCTAGAAGTAGCTAAAATTGCCATTTGACACGTGATTGAACTTTTGACATATACATCAACTATTAGTCGCTTCTTAGTCACTTACTTCATATGATATGAATAGCATTCTACAGTTATTTAAAAAAGCATGTAACCAATAGTGTAATAAATGTGAGATGTTGCTTAACTGGTGACAATAACTAAATTGGAGACAGCTAATACTGAGAGTAAGTTCATTCAGAATTAATTTCAATTCTAATTTAATATGTTTTTTATAGAAAACAATAAGTGCCTGAACGTAGAAAATTTGACATACTAGCATTTCCTCACTGTGACGTTTACTCCATCTTTTGGGGTTTAAGTTTAAAAAAGCTGATAACTAGAGCTCTTATGTAGTGGAATGATATTTCAACATTACTTCCTAGGAAAGTACAATAAAATTTTGAAATCACACTTAAAAGAGATAACGTATACCCAGACGAAACCTGGATATTTTCAAACAGAAATGGAAAGAAAGCATGGCAGGATGACAATACAAAAAGTGTCGGAAAACCCGAAGGTTATGATGGTAAATGGTTTATCGTGTTGCATGCAGGTACCAGAAGAGGCTTTGTACGAAATGCAAACTTGATATTTGGCCCAAAATCAAATATAGGTATTTTACTTGAGAAGTCGCCAAATATAAGTTGGTCCAAAGGAAATATTATAGCGTGGCTAAATAATAATAACAGTATCTATGAAAATACAACGAACTGAACTTTCAGAAATAAGAAAGAGAAAGTTTATGCTATTGACGTATTACTTGGGGCACGTGGACATTAAATTTTAAGAATCCCTCCGTGTCACTGCGATTTACGGGCACGTGCGAAAGGGTATTGTAATAAACGTATTGGTCGATATGGGTATTGCGATAGACAACTTTTAGATATGTGGCAAGAACAGTACTTCTTGCTTCTAGAGATCCGCATAAATGTATTTCTCATTTTGACTTTCATTGACAGTACTGGTGCATGCTGCAGGGGAACAGCGCAAGCAGTTCATATCCGATATTTCAGTAAATTAATAAAATTCGCGCGTCTATTAGTAAGTTAAGTATGCTCTATCTTAAATTTCAAAATTTCGATTTCTCTTTGATATTAATAATACTTAATTAATTCAACAAAGTTATCTGTTGAAAGGCATGTAGAGTGCTGTGCAATAAAATCTGCGACAATTCGTCCTGTAAATGTGTAGTTCTGGAGAAATGTTATAAGTTGCCGATTCGGGTGGCGCGTCAGGTTATGCGAAGTAACATTTCAATACCACTTTTGTAGAACTATTTATCTTTTGCCTCAAAATAGGCCTCAGTTTCAGCAATAACCTCTTCATTCGTGCGAAATTTCTTACCGGCGAGGATTTTTTTGAGGTCTGCGAACAGCCAGTAGTCGCTGGGAGCCCAATCTGGCGAATACGGTGAATGTGGGAGCAATTCGAAGTTCAATTCATGTAGTTCTTTCTTTGCCATATGCGGTCGTTTCTTTGCAATTTCGGCCTTCAAACGCTCCAGTAACGCTATATAATACTCACTGTTGATGGTATTTCCTTTTACAAGATAGTCCATGAATATTAGACCACGCACATTCCAAAATACCGAGGCCATAACCTTTCTAGCCGATTGTTGTGCTTTCGGGCGCTTTGGACGAGGTTCACCAGTTGCTGTCCACTCAGATGACGATCGTTTTGATTCCGGAGTGAAGTGATGGATCCATGTTTCATCCATTGTCACATATCGACGCAAAAATTCCGGTTTGTTACGTTTAAACATGGCCAAACACTACTCAGAATCGTCAACACGTTCTTGTTTTTGGTCAACAGTGAGCAAACGCGGCGCCCACTTTGAACAGAGCTTTCTCATAGTTAAATGCTCATGCAATATAAAGCCAATACGTTCTTTTGATACCTTTACAATGTCAACTAACTCACGCAACTTCACTTTAAACGCAAGGAAAAAACAACAGTGGAGCCGAGACCAGGTCGTGCCGGGCCTTCTGAAAGAAGTAAAAGGGTGCTTGTGCGGGAAGTGTTAAGAGAACCGCGAAAAAGTACAGCTGAGCTTGCGGCAACTTCACACAAAAGTCAGCGCACCGTTCTGCGATATCTCCACAGTGTGGGGATGTATAAAAGGGTGGCAAAGAAAAAACCTCTCCTTACCGCGTTTCAAAAACGGCGGCGAATGGCTTGGACAATCGAAATGCGAACGAAGCCCGAAGAGTTTTGGCGGTCTATCATTTTTCCAGACGAAAGCAGATACTGCCAATTCAGTGATAGTGGTCGTACGTGGGTATGGAGACGTTCGTCACAGCAACTGGACGACAAATTTTTGCATCGGACGGTGAAATACGGCGGTGTGAACATCATGGTGTGGGGCGCGATATGGTATGGTGGAAGATCGCAATTAGTAATCTGCGACGGAAATATAAATGCGGCAAAATATATCCATCCGATATTCGACAACGCCATTTTATCTAAAGAAGACGCCACTTTTATGGAGGATGGAGCACCCTGCCTCAAAGCAAGAACAACAACCACATGGAAAGAGGAACAGGGGATTCGGATTTTACCATAGCCAGGCCAATCACCAGACATGAATCCGATAGAGAATGTTTGGCACATAATCCAGACAAATATGGCGAAACGACCCCGAAAACCCAGCAATAAGGAAGAACTCGTGGCAGCTGTTACAGAAGAGTGGTTAAATATTCCAGAAGACACCATTAATCATTTAATAGATTCTATGCCACGACGACTCGCGGCACTTCACGCAAGTAAAGGTGGATCGACAAAATATTAATCTAATTTAAAAATTTTAAAATATTTTGTATGGTGTCTATTTTATTCTGTCACTCTCGTGTAGTTTTAAAGATTGCAGAAAACAAAAACATTCATTTCTTGTATTTATATTTGTACACATGCCATTTCATATTCATATTTGATTACAATGATACTTGCAGAGATTCATTATGAATGTGTTAAATAACTATTTTTACGGGTATTTTATATCATTCACAATCGTGATATCATACCTCCACTGACGCAAATGGTTTCTCCTGTAATATAATCTGCATCTGGCGAAACTAAGAAAGCTGCGACTCCAGCAACTTCATCAGCCCTTCCATACCTTCTCATTGGTATATTTCCTAAAAGTTCCGCTGACTTGTCGGTGTTCCTTAATACTTTACTGAATTTCGTTGTAATAATACCCGGCGCTATGGCATTAACGGTAATATTAAATTTTCCCAACTGGAGAGCCGTTGCTTTTGCTAAACTAATTAAAGCAGTTTTTGATACTGAGTAGGCGCCTAATCCAGCGACAGGTTGAAAGCCAGCAGCGGAGGCATGAAATAATATTTTTCCTTGGCCTCTTTTCTGCATATATGGTATAGTTTCCTTTGCCAGGCGGTAACTGCTTGTGAGGTTGATCTGGAATATTTTATCCCACGCTCGTTCTGTCGTCTCCAGTACTTCGGATAGTACGGGATTTATTCCAACGTTCAAAACCAATATGTCGATACCGCCTAGGCCATACTCAGCTAGCTCCAACATTCGAATTCTCTGAAAATTTTTACTTACATGGCAAGCGGTGCCTACAACACGAACTCCTCCCTGGATTTCCTTTAATGCTTTGTTCACTCTTTGTTCTTTACGGCCACTGACTAAAACTTTCGCACCTTCCTGTACCAGTCGTTTTGCTATAGCAAGTCCTATTCCTGAGGTAGACCCGGAAACTACTGCTACCTTTCCCTTTAGTCGTCCGGGTATCACAGTAGACATATACTTAACATAACCAGCAAGGCATCTTGACTGGAAGATTGCCATTTGACAATTATGACATCGGTTAATATTTATTGACGTAACTTGATTAGTAATCAACGCATTGTTACTAATGAATTGAGGAACATCTACGTCCATGTATATGTGTTAACATAAATCCATTAAACACACTACGCCATTGCAATAATTAAAGCCCACAAAGATGCGCAAATTACACTAAACATTTCAATGTCAACCGTAACTATAAAAGCTCAATCAATTTTAAATTTTAGCTGACTATTCTAACACATGGGCTGAAAAGTCCAGGGAAAACACGGTTTTTTTGGTTCAAAATTAGCTTTATTCATCAACGTAATCTCCATCAAGAGCAACGCAATCTTTCCAGCGCCGCTCTAACATTTCAATACCACTTTTGTAGAACGATTTATCTTTTGCCTCGAAATAGGCCTCAGTTTCAGCGATAACCTTTTCATTCGTGCTAAATTTCTTACCGGCGAGCATTTTTTTGAGGTGCGCGAACGGCCAGTAGTTGCTGGGAGCTAAATCTGGCGAATACGGTGTATGTGGGAGCAATTCAAAGTTCAATTCATGTAGTTTTGCCATTGTTTAGATTGAATTGTGACACGGTGCGTTGTCTTGATGAAACAAAATTTATTTCTTTGCCATATGCGGTCGTTTCTTTGCAATTTCGGCCTTCAAACGCTCCAATAACGCTATATAATATTCACTGCTGATGGTATTTCCTTTCTCAAGATAGTCGATGAATATTACACCACGCACATCCCAAAATACCGAGGGCATAACCTTTCCAGCCGATTGTTGTGCTTTCGGGCGCTTTGGACGAGGTTCACCAGTTGCTGTCCACTCAGATGACGATCGTTTTGATTCCGGAGTGAAGTGATGGATCCATGTTTCATCCATTGTCACATATCGACGCAAAAAATCCGGTTTGTTACGTTTAAACATGGCCAAACACTGCTCAGAATCATCAACACGTTCTTCAGTCGGTAACACGGTTGACAATGGGAGCCCAAGTGCTCTCGAAACGCTGCGTTCCGCATAATTAATTAATTTGTGTGAGTGGAGTTTACTGCTATACCTGTGAACACGTTCTTGTTTTTGGTCAACAGTGAGCAAACGCGGCGCCCACTTTAAACAGAGCTTTCTCATGGTCAAATGCTCATGCAATATAAAGCCAATACGTTCCTTTGATATCTTTACGATGTCATCTTTTCATTTACCGTACTTCTTTATTTTATTTTAAAGCCACCCTGTATATACAATACCACGCACTTATTATACGCCTATAGTATAGGTCACAGTTTCTCTGCTATAGTCCTAAAGATTTTTCATGTATTTGGCATTTTCTTATAACAAGACTTATATTACGACATTGAACACATACAGCCCCTGTCAAATTTAATTAGGGCCACTTGCTAAAATAGCGATTTTGTTAACATATATAATGGAGAACGTTTTGTGCAAGTATAAGTTTATATACAACCAATATTTTGTAATTTATTTAATCGTAACTTAATAGGAAGAGTAAAAGAATTCACCTACCGACTGATCTCTGTTAGCTGGTGGCGTCGCTTTACCCTTTGCTAAACCTAACGCCGAATGGTACTGGGCCCACAATCCGGCCATTTCTTCGCTCCCAGGTACTGAGGATAACTCGGGTGTGTCACTATTACCGTTTCGGTTTCCTAAATGAACAAATAAACCCCATGTATACAACATAATAATTACAAGAAGAACCATGAAGTTTGTTGCGTGTTCGATGTGGTTGTAGAAGAACTAAATGTCGTAATGCGATTGTAAAACTTCAATCGATGCATTGATAAGTGTCTTGTTAAGTTACTAAAGTTTATAAAAAATTACCTTGAGCCTGATTGTGGTAGTTCCAAGCCAAGAGCATCAACTTGAGTTTGTCGGTGTCTTTCATAGCCCCGGATCCTGCACAGCCAATGAATCACGAAATTAGCAGGGTTGGTGCGGTAAAGAATAAAGGAAATTAAAACAAAAAAAAGGAACGAAACGAGAAACAATAACGTCAAAAATAGAAGTACCTACCTAACATATGAACGTATTTCAATAGAGAATTACTAACAAGTGGAGGATATCCGTTTACGATAATATTGGCAGTCAAGTTTGTTTTATCCTAATATTTCAAGGCCAACTGATTCGCGCATTAATGCATTAGTGTATTGCAAAATATTGCGACTGCTTCATCTTAATACAGTGTCTAGCTTCCTTTAATCATTTCAATTATAATTCAGTAAAGATACTAGACTACTGAAAGATTTTTTAAGATAGAAAAAAAGAATTATAACTGATTCCCAAGCTTATGCTAATGAATATAGAGTATTTTCATCTAATAGTGCTTGAGTGAACGGTAATTCTTTCCCTGAGCAATTCAGCGAATAATTTTTCTATAAAAATTATCAGAGATAAATCCTGAGTAGGATAAAATTATATTCTAATTGGTAGCATGTTCAGTTTTTTCACTGCATACTTATGATAATAACAATGATAATAATAGTTGTACACTAATTTATTTCAAAACACACAATTGAATATGTATTTGAAATGAGTTGATAAAAAAAAGTATAATACTTAATATCCTATTACATTTAATTACCAGAGAAGAAGCCCTTATCCTCTAACAGTTAATTCCAAATAGATATCGTCCTAGCTTCTTTTTTAAATAAGTTAGTGATTAATATACTTTATTTCAGATACTTAGCTATTTCTTTAAAATTTTGTGGGCCGAGTGAGTTCTTCAATAGCTTTTTTAATAGAAGGAGAGAAAAAGAACAATTTTTTTTACGAGCGTCATATATTCATGAATGTTATTCTAACTCTTTTTACTTTAGAAATAGATCATATACACTACCGCTCAAAAGTGTTTAGCCACTCTCACTGACAGCAAAACTGTATAAAAACTGAGCAAAAATGTTAATAAAATTTATTTTTTATGTACAGATACACGTACACGAATAAAAATATATTAAATAAACGTGAAAATTAAAACGTTTAATTTAAATTTTGCTTTCATCTATGTAACCTCCTCTTGATTTAATAATTGCAGCACACAAGCGAGGCATTCTCGCAATAAGTTTTGCCACAGTTTCTTGTGTTATTGAGGTCCAACTCGATTGCAATTTGTTCCACACGTCAGTAGCTATTGTCGGAGCCGATTTCCGTACTTCCCGATCTAGTTCTTCCCCGTAGTAACTCGATTGGATTCAAGTCGGGGCTCTGGGGAGGCCATTCCGTAATTTTGAGAGTTCCTTCCTCTTCTAAATGGCGTAAATAGTCTTTACATAATTTAGAGGAATGTTTTGCGGCATTATCTTGCTGGAAGGTATTGCGTGGTTCTCCAAAATTTCGCAGTAGTCTTCTTTTTTAATATACCGTCAATTTTCAAAATGTTCCCTACACTAGTACCAGCAAAACAGCCCTAAATGATAATAGAACCTCCACCATGCTACACGGTAGCAGCTATACACTCTTCTCTGGCACGTTCACCCACAGCTCAAATTTGGACTCGTCCGTCCATAGGACGTTGTTCTACTCTTCTATGGTCCAGTGTTGGTGTTCAAGAGCCCGTTTAAGTCGCTTTTGCTTGTTTTGTTTGCGTAGTAATGGCTTTTTCATCGCAATATATCCATGGAGCCCGGCTTTCTGTAGGCGACCTTTGACTGTAGCGTGTTGTATTTTCATTTTTTTGGCAATTTGTCGATTACGTATGCCACTTTTATCGTAAGCTATTATAAGCGCACGTGTTTCCGTACTAATTTCTCTTCGCGGAGGTATTTTAAAAAATTGTCACACGAAATTTCGCTCACGACGTGAATAGAGTAAATACCACACTGTTACTGACCATAGGTTACAGATTTCACTATAATCTTCTAGGATGGTAATTTAAACATTATTACCTACAATCTAACAGATGACTAAATTTATTTATTTATTTTTATTGTAATTGCACCGCAATAAACTGTTTATGGTAATCCGACCAAATGCAGGTAAATGATAGCAAACCTTATGCGATATAATGGGTGTTTATCTTCCTGAACTACATTTTAAATACGTATTTCATTTTATTATGTTTTTTTGGTAAACATAATACTATATGAATAATCCATGAAAACAGGGGTGCCTCAACACTTTTGAGCGGTAGTGTACATACTATGGAGAATGTATTGCTTTTAAAGATGTTCTATGTTAATTATAATTTATTAACTGCTAAAATAAAGGTGTTTTCTGTTATTCCGTAGACTTTAACAAATGTAATTGCATATAACTCACACCCGGTCTATAATCAAAGCAACTTTTGAAGTGAACATCTGGTTTTCTTAATATCTCTGGCATTTTATATACTGAATATTTACGATAATGGTAAGTCGAAACAGCGAAATTTCTGTAGGTCCATTAACGTAAAATTAACAAATGAAATATAACACATGGGCTGAAAAGTCCCGGGCGTAACACATAGATGACGCTAGTTTTATTGCAGTCACCTTTCTCCCAGTTAGTACTAACCTTCAAAAGACAGCTGTTAAAATTTCATGATATTCTATTCATCAGTTTGTGAGTGATTGTGCTAAGAGCCACGCTACTTTTGTTATTTTCAAAACAATGGATCAAAAACAATTTCGTGTATTAATTTTACACTGCTTCTTGATGGGAAAAAAATACCGTTCAAGCGAAGCAATGGCTTGAAAAGTGTTATGAGGACTCCACTCCATCAGAAACAACAATAAAACGTTGGTTTGCGGACTTCAAACGTGGTCGTAGAGACACCGATGATGGAGAACGCAGTGGACGTCCAAATGAGGCGGTAACACCAGAAAACATCAAAAAAATCCACAAAATCGTTTTGAATGATCGAAAAGTGAAGTTGCGTGAGTTAGCTGACATCGCAAAGATATCAAAAGAACGTATTGGCTTTAGATTGCATGAGCATTTGACTATGAGAAAGCTCTGTTCAAAGTGGGTCCCGCGTTTGCTCACTGTTGACCGAAAACAAGAACGTGTTGATGATTCTGAGCAGGGTTTGGCCATGTTTGAACGAAACAAACCCGAATTTTTGCGTCGATATGTGACAATGGATGAAACATGGATCCATCACTTCACTCCAGAATCAAAACGATCGTCATCTGAGTGGACAGCAACTGGTGAACCTCGTCCAAAGCGCCCAAAAGCACAACAATCGGCTGGAAAGGTTATGGCCTCGGTATTTTGGGATGTGCGTGGTGTAATATTCATTGACTATCTTGAGAAAGGAAATACCATCAACAGTGAATATTATATAGCGTTATTGGAGCGTTTGAAGGCCGAAATTGCAAAGAAACTACCGCATACGGCAAAGAAAAAAATTTTGTTTCATCAAGACAACGCACCGTGTCACAACTCAATCAAAACAATGGCAAAACTACATGAATTGAACTTTGAATTGCTCCCACATCCACCGTATTCGCCAGATTTGGCTCCCAGCGAGTACCGGGTGTTCGCAGACCTCAAAAAAAAATGTTCGCCGGTAAGAAAATTTCGCACGAATGAAGAGGTTATCGCTGAAACTGAGGCCTATTTTGAGGCAAAAGATAAATCATTCTACAAAAGTGGTATTGAAATATTACAGCGGCGCTGGAATGATTGCGTTGCTCTTGATGGAGATTACGTTGATGAATAAAGCTAATTTTGAACCAAAAAAACCGTGTTTTCTTTGTTAGGCCCGGGACTTTTCAGCCCATGTGTTACCATATCGCGGTTGAACCTTTTTTACACTGAACGGTAATGCCTGATTTCGTAGCATGTCTGTCTAACTCTGTGGGCCTATATAAATTTCGCTGTTTTGAGTTACCATTGTCGTAAATATTCTCTGTATAAAATGTAATAAATTTTTTGAATATTATTTTTCTAGCATTTGTGTCTTCTTTTGTAGTTCAGCAATAATTTGGATGCATAATTTGCCGAAGATATTAAGAGAACCAAATATTCTGTTATTGAGACGAAAATTACGTGAAATATTTCCGTTATTGAAAATATACATCAAATGATTTATTTGACGTACTTGAAAGCTATTACATTGATTGTCTACGAAGTAAAGACGTTCTATACAGAAACGTAATAAGGATACATTCTAATTAGAATATTTAGGTAATTTAATAGATTCTAATCAGGATGGAAATCCGTACAATTTGGCGTAACATAAGTTAATTTTGGATTCAGATTATCGATTATTAAATCCATCGCTTCTTATGTTTCCGTTTTGATTCAGGAGTAATATTTTAAGGTTCGTCATTCGTAACATATCGTTCTTATTAGTTCAACGTTCCCAAAAGGTAGTTAATAGTTTCTGAGAAAAGTCACTACCCTAATAACTAACAGTCGCAAGGATGAAACTATTAATAGATAAGAAAAGGAAAAACCCAATAGTATAAATTTTATTGCTGACACTGTTTTCACTTTTAACAATAAGGTGATTATATCTTTATTTGTGCAGTCAGCCTACTATACAGTTTAAGCTAAACGTACTTGCAACAAATGCTATAGAAGGCAATGAAATCATACATAAATAAACAGTTGCAAATGTGTAAATAGGAAACAGCGTGATCCTAGCATAGGTACGCGCATGTACATTTGAACATTAGAAAAACAACGTAACTAATATGCGAAATTGAAAAGAAGAAAATCTACCAACCCTGCTATTGTCAATGAAGCGTGTAATTTAGTGAAAAATTTCCAATTTCTCAATTTAGACACAAGGTAGGTGTTTCTATTGTACGTATGGTAGATAGTACAGATGATCGCGTTTTTAATCAATCAGTAACAACATTATCTTCATATAATACCTAATTTTAGTTAAATAGTTTTACGTGTATTAAAATTAACATTAATCAAAAATAAGTAACGCAAATAATAAAGTATTTTAATCCTTATAATAAAACAGCAGTTATTCTCAACCATTATATTTACAGTCTGTAGAGCAAGTGCATGTGGCCGATTTTTGGTATTGAACGTGCATGTACTACAATAATTTACTTTTGTATATTTTAAAAGTACGTCATTATTCATTAACACTTAAATTGACACTTTTTCATATAATTTCTACCAACTTTAGGGCATACTGGTGATTTAAGGTACCGCCAATTTATTCGGGTTCGAGTTAATGCAAAACAGGCTCGAAAGAATGATATGTACACTAGGGTGACAGAATAAAATAGACACCAAATAAAGCGGTATAAATATGTAAACAGCTAAATTCTAAGAACGAATTAAGAACTTTCTCTTGTCATTAGGGTAGGGGTAGATGTATCGGAAGGAATTCGTCATAGTTTAGTATCGTTACAACTATGCTTCGCTTACAAGATTCGAGTGATATTAGCGACTTCACCCGGGGTGTCGCATCGTTGGCCAGAGTGAACGCGGCGCTTCGCAACGTGAAATAAGTAAATTTTTAAATATTCCGTTGTCCCCACAGTTAACCGTGTGATTACACAATTTAAACGCAAGGAAAAAACAACAGCGGAGGCGAGACCAGGGTGTGCCGGACCTTCTGAAAGAAGTAAAAGGGTGCTTGTGCGCGAAGTGTTAAGAGAACCGCGAAAAAGTACAGCTGAGCTTGCGGCAACTTCACAGAAAAGTCAGCGCATCGTTCTGCGATACCTCCACAGTGTGGGGATGCATAAAAGGGTGGCAAAGAAAACACCTCTCCTTACGGTGTTTCGAAAACGGCGCCGAATGGCTTGGACAATCGAAATGCGAACGAAGCCCGAAGAGTTTTGGCGGTCTGTCATTTTTCCAGACGAAAGCAGATACTGCCAATTCAGTGATAGTGGTCGTACGTGGGTATGGAGACGTTCGTCACAGCAACTGGACGATAAATTTTTGCATCAGACGGTGAAATACGGCGGTGTGAACATCATGGTGTGGGGCGCGATATGGTATGGTGGAAGATCGCAATTAGTAATCTGCGACGGAAATATAAATGCGGCAAAATATATCCAAATATTAATAGAAGGACTACCACCGATATTCGACAACGCCATTTTATCTAAAGAAGACGCCACTTTTATAGAGGATGGAGCACCCTGGGATTCGGATTTCACCATGGCCAGGCCAATCATCAGACATGAATCCGATAGAGAATATTTGGCACATAATCCAGACAAATACGGCGAAACGACCCCGAAAACCCAGCAATAAGGAAGAACTCGTGGCAGCTGTTACAGAAGAGTGGTTAAATATTCCAGAAGACACCATTAATCGTTTAATAGATTCTATGCCACGACGACTCGCAGCACTTCACGCAAGTAAAGGTGGATCGACAAAATATTAGCCTAATTTAAAAATATTTTGTATATATAACGAGAATCGTATATTTAATTAGTAGGTGTCTATTTTATTCTGTCACCCTAGAGTAATGTAACGGCATGATTATTTTTAAATTTGCATAAAATATTGTAGACAAGTCAGACCTTCTCTTTCGGTATGAAAGTGTGATGGATATAATTTCAATTTTGACAACAAGTTCATTTCAGAATACAAAATTTAATATATTTTCAACGTGCAGCTTTACAGAACTCAATCGTATAAATCTCTACAATCTGAACATATGTATATACGCGTACGTAAAGTGAACATGTATTTCAATAAAATTTTCATTTCATTTGCGCCCTTGGGCGAATTGCCTCTTATCAAAAATAAATATCAACAGTAATAATATTACATCCAGAGATAATTTAAAAGCAATTCGCGAATAACCGGCGTGGTTGTCGGGAAATTGCAGGTTGCCGGGTCCTTATTTGCGCATTAATTTATTTCTCACGTTGTTACTGATTGAATAACGACGACTTTTTAGAAATAATACAGGGGATTTTTAATATGGAAAAAGGTACCTGTATACTGATCTTCTTCGTTATTTTCTGAGGACTCTGGCGTTGACAGGTTTTCCTGGAACAAACATAAAATATCATTAAAACTGGGTGCAAGGGTTTAGATTTACGTGGAACTAGCGAAATATGCATCTGACCGATGGAAGAAATTACACCTATCCAAAAATTGAGAGTAGTCTTAATTATAACAACGTTTGGGTAATGGGTGTAATATCAACTGCCATATCGTTTTCTTCTATTTAAAGTAATTTTAAGTTAAAAACATGAACTTCTTAAATTTAAGATTTATTTATATGTGAACATTTATGAAATTTATTACATGGGTCGCGCAATTACTGAAATAATTTCTAACCATGTAGTTACCCAAGTCCAAAATAATGCTGCGATCTTTCGCTAAAATAAGGAATAAAAAACACGCAGCAAACATTAACGGAATAAAGTTTTCCCAGCACATTCCAAAGCAATTGTAACGAACAATAAACAAACATTTCGCTCATCAAAGAAACTCTCTTTAGCGCGAAGAACAGTTTTCATAATCCGAGGCATCCACCCCACTAGTTATTCAACGACTATTTGGCCATTCCTCTTGTAAAATATTCCACGGGTGGCCTACGAAGGTAGGACATATTTTTCGGACACTCCCGTTCAATTCATTCCATACCAGCTCGATGGGGTTTAGATCGGAGCTTCGCGGCGTTCATATCATTATGTGTAACACATAGGGTGAAAAGTCTCGGGCCTAACACATAGATGACGCTAGTTTTATTGCAGTCACCTTTCTCTCAGTTAGTACTAACCTTCAAAAGACAGCTGTTAAAATTTCATGATATTCTATTCATTAGTTTGTGAGTTATTGTGCTAAGAGTCACGCTACTTTTGTTATTTTCAAAACAATGGATCAAAAACAATTTCGTGTTTTAATTTCACACTGCTTCTTGATGGGAAATAATACCGTTCAGGCGAAGCAACGGCCTGAAAAATGTTATGGGGACTCCGCTCCATCAGAAACAACAATAAAACGTTAGTTTGCCGACTTCAAACGTGGTCGTAAAGACACCGATGATGCAGAACGCAGTGAACGTCCAAATGAGGCGGTAACACCAGAAAACATCAAAAAAATCCACAAAATCGTTTTGAATGATCGAAAAGTGAAGTTGCGTGAGTTAGCTGACATCGCAAAGATATCAAAAGGACGTATTGGCTTTATATTGCATGAGCATTTGACTATGAGAAAGCTCTGTTCAAAGTGGGTGCCGCGTTTGCTCACTGTTGACCAAAAACAAGAACGTGTTGATGATTCTGAGCAGTATTTGGCCAAGTTTGAACGTAACAAACCGGAATTTTTGCGTCGATGTGTCACAATGGATGAAACATGGATCCATCACTTCACTCCGGAATCAAAACGATCGTCATCTGAGTGGACAGCAACTGGTGAACCTCGTCCAAAGCGCCCGAAAGCACAACAATCGGCTGGAAAGGTTACGGCCTCGGTATTTTGGGATGTGCGTGGTGTAATATTCATCGACTATCTTGAGAAAGGAAATACCATCAGCAGTGAATATTATATAGCGTTATTGGAGCGTTTGAAGGCCGAAATTGCAAAGAAACGACCGCATTTGGTGAAGAAAAAAATTTTGTTTCATCAAGACAACGCACCGCGTCACAAGTTAATCAAAACAATGGCAAAACTACATGAATCGAACTTCGAATTACTCCCACATCCACCGTACATCCACATTCGCCAGGTTTGGCTCCCAGCGACTACTGGCTGTTCGCAGACCTCAAAAAAATGCTCGCCCGTAAGAAATTTCGCACGAATGAATGAGGTTATCGCTGAAACTGACGCCTATTTTGAGGCAAAAGATAAATCGTTCTACAAAAGTGGTATTGAAATGTTAGAACGGCGCTGGAATGATTGCGTTGCTCTTGATGGAGATTACGTTGATGAATAAAGCTAATTTTGAACCAGAAAAACCGTGTTTTCTTTGTTAGGCCCGGGACTTTTCAGCCCTTGAGTTAAGTGTCTCAAATCACTTACTAGCTTACAGTATTTTCATTCCAAAGGGGATAAGCTTAGAGAAAAGACTTCAGTATGAGACATACTTCCACACTTGTTTCGGCTTGTTTTTAAACATGGCCAAACACTGCTCAGAATCATCAACACGTTCTTGTTTTTGGTCAACAGTGAGCAAACGCGGCACCCACTTTGAACAGAGCTTTCTCATAGTCAAATGCTCATGCAATATAAAGCCAATACGTCCTTTTGATATCTTTGCGATGTCAGCTAACTCACGCAACTTCACTTTTCGATCATTCAAAACGATTTTGTGGATTTTTTTGATGTTTTCTGGTGCTACCGCCTCATTTGAACGTCCACTGCGTTCTGCATCATCGGTGTCTCTACGACCACGTTTGAAGTCAGCAAACCAACGTTTTATTGTTGTTTCTGATGGAGCGGAGTCCCCATAACACTTTTCAAGCCATTGCTTCGCTTGAACGGTATTTTTTCCCATCAAGAAGCAGTGTAAAATTAAAACACGAAATTGTTTTTGATCCATTGTTTTGAAAATAACAAAAGTAACGTGACTCTTAGCGCAATAACTCACAAACTAATGAATAGAATATCATGAAATTTTAACAGCTATCTTTTGAAGGTTAGTACTAACTGAGAGAAAGGTGACTGCAATAAAACTAGCGTCATCTATGTGTTAGGCCCGGGACTTTTCAGCCCATGTGTTATATATGTACATACTTTCTATTGTTTTAATCCGTTTTCTATGCAATACATAGGTTACAAAAATGCTAAGATGGTCATTATTAGAAACTATCGATGAGTTACAACTATCATCCTTTTACCTGCGGGTTTTTTAAACACTTTAATTTTGTCAATTTAAATATTTAAAGAACTATTCACAGCAAATAAATTTCGCAGTAACCACAACTATATTTAGAATTTATATGGACGCAGTCAATCGTCAATAATTACGACTATGTGGTATTCACAGACATTGTCCTAATAATAACGAATTCGATATATTTATAATACATACAGCATTGCAATAACGTTATATTGCAATATGTACCTCACTCGGTACAAACATTTTTGTGTCTTTCATTTATAATAATGAAAGATCAAATATTGGCGAATCTAAAAGGCGCGTTATTAATATATCCACCACCGTGCAAAAATCACACATACGACCCTAAACAGCACTTTTCACTCCCTTCACATTAGTCTCTAATATACTTTGGAAATGCAAACGGTATTATTTAATTAGAATAACGTGCTATGTACACCGCATGGGAGCAATTATTTTATACGTAATTACAAAAAGTCATGTACCCAACCCACACGCATGCAACGTTTTAACCTTGGAGCATGGAATTTATTACCAAACACATTTTGATTTAATGGTATTTAGTACAAAATATTCAAGGGTTTCTTGATGGTGTTTAGTTTAAAATTCTAGTACAGAAGGGCTTGATTTTACAAGATTTACGAATAAACAAACTTTTAGTGATTTTATGGACGGCAATAATTGGTATTCCCTCAAAAATAATGAAGCTTGTAGTTATTTACGATAAAAAAACTATTTAAAAATTAATAATTTGGGTATCTGAAAGCATTTTATAATTTGTCGAAATTCAGAATTTTGGTGATAATAAAGAAAGCACTCAAATAATCGTGATTTTAAAGAATAGAGAAAGATTAACATATTATTTATTTGTTATTTTGTTGATTACATAGTTCATATTGAGATTTGAAATGCACCATATTATTCTTACCTGTGACTTTCCTAAAAAAAACATTTTTCTTTAAAATGATACCTAACACATGGGCTGAAAAGTCCCGGGCCTAACAAAGAACACACGGTTTTTTTGGTTCAAAATTAGCTTTATTCATCAACGTAATCTTCATCAAGAGCAACGCAATCATTCCAGCGCCGCTCTAACATTTCAATACCACTTTTGTAGAACGATTTATCTTTTGCCTCAAAATAGGCCTCAGTCTCAGCGATAACCTCTTCATTCGTGCGAAATTTCTTACCGGCGAGCATTTTTTTGTGGTCTGCGAACAGCCAGTAGTCGCTGGGAGCCAAATCTGACGAATACGGTGGATGTGGGAGCAATTCGAAGCTCAATTCATGTAGTTTTGCCATTGTTTTGATTGACTTGTGAGACGGTGCGTTGTCTTGATGAATCAAAATTTTTTTGTTTGCCATATGCGGTCGTTTCTTAGCAATTTCGGCCTTCAAACGCTCCAATAACGCTATATAATATTCAAGATAGTCGATGAATATTACACCACGCGCATCCCAAAATACCGGAGCCATAACCTTTCCAGCCGATTGTTGTGCTTTCGGGCGCTTTGGACGAGGTCCACGTGTTGCTGTCCACTCAGATGACGGTCGTTTTGATTCCGTAGTGAAGTGATGGATCCATGTTTCATCCATTGTCACAAATCGACGCAAAAATTCCGGTTTGTTACGTTTAAACATGGCCAAACACTGCTCAGAATCATCAACACGTTCTTGTTTTTGGTCAACAGTGAGCAAAAGCGGCACCGACTTTGAACAGAGCTTTCTCATAGTCAAATTCTCATGCAATACGTTCTTTTGATATCTGTACGATGTCAGCTAACACACGCAATTTCACTTTTCGATCATTCAAAACGATTTTGTGGATTTTTTTTGTTTTCTGGTGTTACCGCCTCATTTGGACGTCCACTGCGTTCTGCATCATCGGTGTCTCTACGACCACGTTTGAAGTCAGCAAACCAACGTTTTATTGTTGTTTCTGATGGAGCGGAGTCCCCATAACACTTTTCAAGCCATTGCTTCGCTCGAACGGTATTTTTTCCCATCAAGAAGCAGTGTAAAATTAAAACACGAAATTGCTTTTGATCCATTGTTTTGAAAATAACAAAAGTAGCGTGACTCTTAGCACAATAACTCACAAACTAATGAATAGAATATCATGAAATTTTAACAGCGTTCTTTTGAAGGTTAGTACTAACTGAGAGAAAGGTGAATGCAATAAAACCAGCGTCATCTATGTGTTAGGCCCGGGACTTTTCAGCCCATGTGTTAATTTCTTAAGCGTTATCGTTTTTACTAAGTTATAAGACAAAAAAACTAATGAATATGCTCTTCGAATGGATTTAATATTTGGGATAAATAATCTGTAGCATAAAAGTATGAAGATGCTTACTTAAAAGAATGTACAACAAAAACAAAGTAGTGTCTGTAATGAGGTTGATCTTCTATCTGTCTGTGTTCGCTATAATGTTCACTCTCGCAAGTTTTAAAAGTGTCGCTGTAAATTGCAATAAGTGCTAATATCTTTTACTATGAGTGCGGAGTACTTCTTTGGTTTCGAAGCTGCACATGCACAAAAAAAGTACAAATGAATATAGCAGGCTTCTGCTAATTACATACAGAGGTCACGATTCTTTATTAGGAAATGGGTGCCATGGTACGACAGTACAAGAATTATCGATGATCTTCCAAAACAAGGCATTTCACGGATTACTGCGAAGACACGAGATATGATCGACTATTTACTGAACATCCGAACTCAAGGCCTCGTCAAGTCCAGAAGAAATTGGGTACATTCTGTATTCAACCGTGCCACTTTGGTTTCCCCTGTTTCTCCTGAAGAAGCCTCCTACGACGGAGGCGAAACGTCGAGATCCCCCCCTGTCTCTCCTTCCTTCTCTTACTCCTTTACACCTTTCTCTTTCACGTCACCCAGCACTTTCATTCCTCTTCTTTTTATCTCTTTTTCTTTTTATTTCTTTCTCTTCTTACTCTTAACTTCATTTCTAGATATCTCATCATGACACAGTCCAATTCCGGAAGTAGTTAGTTTATTTCAGTGCATGCATATTCACCTAATATTCTCTATTTAATGTCTTTTAAAGCATGTATGTGAATCTAGACCTGTTTTATAAGTTGTTTCATATTTTCCTATGCTTTTTCTCCGCCATTCACTCCAATTCTTTCAGCAAAGCTATATTAGTTTAATTTGCTTTTTCATTACCTCATGCTTCTTGCATCAGTTGTTGAAAATATTCACCACATCTTAAAAGTTACATTAGCCGTTCTCTTCTTTTACGCAAGCGTTAAAAACAACACCGAGATAAGAAAAAACGTTGTAAATACAGTTTCCTCGTGGTATTAGTGAAATCAATTCACGAGAAAGACCATGTGAGAACATAAAACCCTAACACACGGACATGTTTCTGCCTCCCCGGCGTCATCAGCGTGGTTTCGAGCGGTTTTATGCGCAACACATATAATTCTCTCGCTGCTTCTATCGCCATACCTAACCATAACTCTACGATATAAATGAATATTCGTGGCGCTAACTAGTGCCAAAAGAAAGAAACATTTGTCCGTAAAGTCAGACACAGCGAAAAGAAGCGGGTACAGTTTCCCACCCTTCTCTCGTGCAATTCGTGGATTGCTCTCCCGAGAGGGCGCAGCGCAAGGGGAACTGCACATGTGAACGACTTCTGAAGGCTTACCATGACGTATTTAAAACACATCTAAAAGAATGCCTAAAAAATAACACAATGCTGATGACGCCGGGGAGACAGAAACATGTCCGTGTGTTAGCGTTTTATGTCTCTCTCACATGTCGTATCTTTTAACGCTTGCGTAAAACAAGAGAACGTCTAATGTAACCTTTGGTATGTTATTAATTTTATAGGTTATTTGATGTTGTTGAGATAAAATCCATCACTTACTAGGTGAATATTTTCAAAGAGCTGATGCAAATTGCTTGAGGCAATGAAAAAGGAAATGAAACTAATGAATGAAGCTGTATTTACAGCGTTTTCTTATCTTGGTATTATTTTCTAGGCATTCTTTTAGATGCGTTAAAAACAAGGTTTGATCCGAATCGTATTATTAATTGATTAGATGTACATAACATTAAGTTTCCAAGTAAGTTATTAGTGAGCTGTTCGGGAGTAGAATTGTATTTACGACGAGTACATAAAAGAATCGAATATTTACATATTGGAAATAACACTGTCAGCTAACTTCAGTGAATTAGAAGTTTTGCCTCAGCGGCCATGGATGTGTAGAACTATTATGTACACCAAACGCATAATAATATTTCTACACATTTGTACGTCTACGTACATGCATACACACAACGTCTATGTATATTCTTGATTTCTAGACTGTGCGCATTCGGAGATATGCTGCTTGGACATGTTAAACTGTTGCGTGAGGTAGAAAGACGGGGAATCAGATTTATCGCAGAGGAGTCGTCACGATTCAAGAGTAAAAATAAATACACCTGCGGAATCACAGAAGCGTTTCAAACATATATTATAATATTACCTTCTCGTTTGGCTTTTTTTTTTTTTTGTTAAGGAGCCAAAGAATGCAATATTCCCACATATTGTGTACATATTGTAGATGAAAAAAACATAATTGAAAATTGCGCGCAGCTGATTATTACGCGAACGTATAAAAACACTTATTCCTGTACATTATACATATATAGTGCTACGTATGCAATTTGCAAAACATTCTCTATTTCTTGCAAATTATTTAGATTTATCCTTCGATTAATAATGCAATTATAATTTACAAGTTTTCTACTACCGCGGGTATATCAATTGATATTTATTGGTATTCATTCTTGTTGTTCTATTTAAGAAAGTGTAATACATTGTACGTACAATGTGCGTTCATGTGAACGCATGCACTTCTGATATTAATTGACATGTAGCATACAGTCCCTGTCCAATTTATTAGGGCCACTTGCGAAAATAGTGATTTTATTAAAACATCATGAAAAACGTATTGTCATAACTACATAACTAATATTTTGTAACGAGTCGCGTTCTCAAACACTGGTAGAGCATACGTTTCCAAAAGACTGTGGATGGATTTGGCCATGTGGCGTGATGCCCTGTCGTGCATGAATGTGTAAGGGCCTTCTGCTTCTTGTACAATGAAAAATTGGAATATTCGCATAGAAAAACGAGAGCTTTATTGAGTCAGAAATCGAAGGTCACTCTTGTAATAGGTTGCATAAGTAAAATCCTGATATCTTTTATTATTGCTACAAACTGTTACGTCGATATATTTTGGCGTAGTGTCGCATTCTTCTTGCATATGGCTATCCTAATATTTGTCACTTTTGTTTTAAGACCGTGTGTCCCATACAAGTGATGACATCTGAATACGTTAGGTCTATGCTACTAATTAGTTCAGTCCTTTGCCAAACTATTAGAATTGAAATGTGTCTACTTTATAAACCACCAACACGACTATCGAACGTATTTTAGAAGGGTGTTTCCTATTTAATAAAAAAATTAAGACAATTTGAAATGATTTTCGGATGATGTGAACATTGATCAGTGGTCCGCTGTGTAGTTATTGTTTTCTATAAAAGCAAGAATAGTACGAAATTTTAGCTATGTCCTGCGAATCTCAGGTGTCACCAGACATGTTACAAGTTCAAAGATACTTTTCTTCTGCTGGTGACCTAGCGAAGGTCTCATTTACCAACGTTTTACCTTCGTTATATTTTGTGACAATGGCAACTTACTAACATTATTGCTTTACGACTTCATATTTTACTCCTTTTTGTCATAATAAATTATTATAACAATTACTGCAAATTATTTAAAATAATTTGCAAGTACCTTGGTACTTATTACAATATACTACCTAAAGTACCGTTTATATTGGCCAAAAATGATTTACTTAGCTCAAGAATATACACTACCGCTCAAAAGTATTTAGGCACCCCTGTTGTTTTCATGGATTATTCATATAGTATTATGTTTACCAAAAAAACATTATAATAAAATAAAATACGTATTTAAAATGTAGTTCAGTAAGATAAACACCCATTACATCGCATAAGGTTTACTATCACTTACCTGTACTTGGTCGGATTACCATAAACTGTTTATTGCGGTGCAATTACAATAACAATCCCTCTGAATTTACTCGGTAAATTTAGTCATCTGTTAGATTGTAGGTAATTATGTTTAAATTACCTTCCAAGAAGATTATAGTGAAATCTGTAACCTATGGTCAGTTGCAGTGTGGTGTTTACTCTGTTCACGTCGTGAGCGAAATATCGTGTGACAATTTTTTAAAATGCCTCCGCGAAGAGAAATTAGTACGGAAACACGTGCGCTTATAATAGCTTACCATAAAAGTGGCATAAGTAATCGACAAATTGCCAAAATAGTGAAAACATACCACGCTACGGTTGACTGTAACGTAAAAAAATATCGGGAAACTGGCAGTTTTCTTAATAAAAGACGGAGTGGAAGACCAAAAGCGACAACATCTGCAGATGATCGCAGAATAGTGGTTACCAGCAAGTTAAATAGACGCAAAACAGCCCCGAAAATCACCGCAGAATTAAATGTTGGTCGCCAAAAACTAGTCAGTGTTTCTACGGTCAAGCGTCGCCTACAGAAATCCGGGCTCCATGGACGTATTGCGATGAAAAAGCCATTACTACGCAACAAAACAAGCAAAAGCGACTTAAATGGGCTCGTGAACACTAATACTGGACCATAGAAGAGTGGAACAACGTCCTATGGACGGATGAGTCCAAATTTGAGCTGTTCGGAACCCGAAGACGCATATTCGTAAGAAGATCTGTGGGTGAACGTGCCAGAGAAGAGTGTATTGCTGCTACCGTGAAGCATGGTGGAGGTTCAATCATCATTTGGGACTGTTTTGCTGGCACTAGTGTAGGGGACATTGCGAAAATTGACGGTATATTAAAAAAAAGGCTACCGCGAAATTTTGGAGAACCACGCAATACCTTCCGGAATTCGACTTTTGGGTCAACATTTTATCTTCCAGCAATATAATGACGCAAAACGTTCCTCTAAATTATGTAAAGACTATTTACGCCGTTTAGAAGAGGAAGGAACTCTCAAAATTATGGAATGGCCTCCCCAGAGCCCCGACTTGAATCCAATCGAGTTACTATGGGAAGAACTAGATCGGGAAGTACAGAAATCGGCTCCAACATCAGCTACTAACGTGTGGAACAAATTGCAATCGAGTTGGACCTCAGTAACACAAGAAACTCTGACAAAACTTATTGCAAGAATGCCTCGATTGTGCGTTGCAATTATTAAATCAAGAGGATGTCACATAGATGAAAGCAAAATTTAAATTAAACGTTTTAATTTTCACATTTATTTCATATATTTTTATTCATGTACGTGTATCTGTACATAAAAAATAAATATTATTAACATTTTTTTTGCTGTCAGTGAGAGTGCCTAAACACTTTTGAGCAGTAGTGTATATTTGCGTACAAGATCTTGAGAAAATTGAGTAATTTCATTATAGCTTTCAATTACAAGTCTCCCTTTTTATACAGTTTTTGGCTGTGTAAACGTTTTCCACTTGTAGCAAACGCAATAAAAATATAAAATAGGTACATGTGTTTATTTATAAATTACCAAGCGAGTAGTTATCTAAATTCAACTTTATCTCTTTCTATTTAATTAATAACGTTGATCGAAACGAAAACGCCTATCGTTTCAATAAAGGAAAAGTAATGAACGCTGAACCTCCCACAGCGATAACAGCTATCAGTACGGACGCATGTACGTATGCATGTACGTGTGCGTATCTGCCTCTGTGCGGGATGATGCTGGCCGCTCTTTTTTCTCAAAATTAAAATTTAATGCATTACAGTGTTAATGTTCTGTAAAAGCTCGCTTCGCGTCCGAAGCATGTAGGGCCCCTCGAGTAATGGCGTTAGGAGTTAGTCCAGACAGAAGACACATAACTCGGCCTGCAGTAATAAAAATGTGGCCTTAACTGCTGGCACCGGCTTTAGTGCCAGAGAGCGGAGTGCATTCTGGAAGCAGTACCACCTCAAAAAAAAAAAGGAAAGAACTGCCGCTTCGCCGTTGCTGCTGCGCTTGTTGCTGTTTGATGCTTGGTTATGAGCGAGGGCAATGTACACACATCACTGATTCTCGACTACTACGACTACGACGTTGGCCGCGTCTAGCACCGCATTGACTCGTTTTCTCTATTTGTTCCGTTTTAATAACTTTTAAAATTATGTAAATGACGGTCTCGGAACTCCTTCTTGGCTGTCATGCCTTCGGTGACTCCGCGTTCTTGTATTTTATTTTCTACTTTGGAAGAGAACGTTATCTTCCGTAACGAATGAGAAGACGTCTTGTTTGTTTGCGCAAAAATGTATCCATGTTCTCGAAAACCATAAACGAATAACTAAATTAACGAGGTTTCATTTAAAAAAAATATATCTTCGTTAGTAGAGCCGTCACTTTCTATCAACACGACAGTATAGAATCCATTATAGTAGGTACTAACAAACCCGCCTTATATCTGTAATTTTCCGTTGCACAGTTTTCGCACGCCAAAACTGTTGTTTCTATATCCATTTTTAATTCTCTCACTTTATCAATAATTTGAGGTGACGTTTCTCGCTGTCTATAATAAGTTTTCTAAAAGTGTTATGGCACTTAGGGCTTCTTCGTTTGTCGGTACGTGTTCTGCTTCGTCGCATGAATCTTCTTCCTCTTCGATTTCATTATCGTTTTCGTTATCCCGCTGTGTTATGTCCTCCACGATATCAGAATCTGAACGCATTCCCGACGTAATAAGGCAACTGATACAAAACTGGTTTTCGTCAATCTGATTTTGCTTTTTTATAAGTTCACATAACGGAACGTCATCTTCATCTAAGTTGACACAAACTGGATTATTCCTTAATCTTGAATGAGATCAGAGGTTATACTACGCCAAGCCTTCTCTAAAAAGTCCAACACGTCGAGAAGTGAAACTGCACATGGTGCGTTCTTGTCCATACCCGTAATAATTTTCTGCAGAAGAAATTTTCTGTAAAAACATTTTAAGCTTCTTATTACGCCTTGGTCCATTGGTTGAAGGATGCTAGTGCAATTTGGGAGCAGAAACACCAAATTAATATTTTTTAAGTGGGCTAATGACGGATGTACTGGGCAGTTATCGACTAAAAGCAAGATTTTTTTACCTTTAACCGCAAGTTCTTTATCCTATTTTCGAATTTCATTTTCAAAGATTTCTGAAGTCATCCATGCTCTTTTGTTTTGAAGCAGCGTGGCTCTTTTGACTTTTCTATGATAAGAATTTTACGGTTCTCCGTACTGGTCATATTAGTACACACAAATGCAGTTAACCGTTCTTTGGCGAGTTTACCGCCTACACATTTTTCGCCTTTAAACCTCAGAGTCTTATCTGGAAGAAGTTTATAAAAAAATTCTGTTTCGTCGCCATTGTAAATTTCATTGTCTTCATAATCTTGTCTTAATTTAGACCATACGTCATTTAGCCACGTCTCTGCTTCTGTCATATTAACACTTTTCGCTTCACCGCTCACTTTTCCGAACGTTATTGAATGTCCCCGTTTGAAACGCTCCAGCCACCCATTGCCGCACTTAAAATTTGTGTCTCCAAATAAACTTCCAAATTATTCGGCCTTTTGCATAAGCAGTGGTCCATTAACGAGTAAATTTGCACTTCCACATTGCTTAAGCGCTTCGTCGATTTCAACTTTTCGCACGATTCAAGTTTTTTTGACTTTTCTTTCCCTTTCACAAAGGTATTCATGATTTTATTCTTATTTTTCAGAATTGTACAAATCGTAGAATTAACTAACCCAAATTCGCGACACACGTCCGCTTTCTTCCTTCCACTTTCGACTGCTTTGATTATCGCGACTTTGTCGTTCACGCTTAAACTTTTTCGCTTTGAACCTGACATTTTCGATAAAGAAATCTCGATGTTTCACTCACACGATTCAAATGCCGACTGAGGAAATTTCTTACGAATTTTGCCTGGCACATTGCAAGAAACGGTAATATTCTTGGAATTCCCGAACGGTCGAACGTTGCAGGCTAGGCAAGTTGCAAGAAATCTTAATTCAACGAATGGTAATATTCTTGGAATCCCCGAACGGTCGGTCGCAGGCTAGGCAAATACCGGGAATTGAGCCATAAATGATAATATAAATACATACCTCAAGTGGTAAATATTTGTCGTTATATCAGGAGTTATTGATGCTAAAACCGGGTTTTTCTCTGTACGTTTGAATAGTAAACTACGGGACCGCTTAAAATTTGACGCTAAAAAAGGAGTGTCGTTACAGCCGAAGTTGTTATAACCGGGTTCTACTGTATATATTTTAATAAATCGGCTGTTAGTGATAATGCAATAAAAGTTTTAGAAAAATGAGTGAACATTTTCTCGTTTTTTCCAAAGTTAATTTGTGTGCCCGAACTATTATGGACGGTAGTGTATTACTATTTCTACAAGAAATTAAAAAAATGTTGATAATTTAAGAGCTGTATTTCAGAGCTATGCAAACCCTTGAAATGTTTACTTACATTTCGGCAACTTTTTATAAGTGGCATACTTCATACACCTAAAGAAATTGGTGTGTGTGGTACAACAATTATGCACTTAAGCTTGTACAAGAAAGGTAAAAACTAAAAACCAATTAGCACTGGTAATTGAGCTACTGGCAAAATCTATTTAACAGCTATAATAGCAATGTCATTTATCTGTCTGTCATTTTACATGTTTCCAAAGAATTGAGACAGTTAGTATATTAACTCGGTAACATATAATACTGATATTGGAGCTTATATGCCATCATATAATTTAAGAAAATGAACAGCAATATCGTAGTATAAAAATGGGAAAAGAGAAAAGCTTTGTTCCGGGAAATGTTCAACATCAACCCGTATATTTTGTAATTGCTTCCATTTCGTGTAAATATTACGTTATTTAACCGTATAACATTCAAGTACCTTACAAAGTTCAACAGAACAATTCAAGAACCGGTATCGAATTTATATGATACGCAATTTCTCTTACTGAAATTCGAAGCTTCTCACACGCTAAAAACCCGCCTGTGTACACCTCCTGACAACCGCACAGGCGACTTGTTAACCATCTTGAGTATATACATTACTGAATTTAATCAACCGCGGCGGAAAAAATTCACGAACAGCGAGAGAACTAGACGAAAAAAATTCAAATGCAATTCTAACCATCTAGAAATAGAAGCACTTGGTAATGGGATACGGGAAATGTACGGGAGTACGTGCTTTGTAAGTCGAGACGGAGTGTTTCGGCGTTGGCGAACTTCAACTGCAACAAGGCGAAGTGGCAATGGCGATCTCGATGGCGTGGCGTATATTTTGTCTACGGCGCGACGCTCGTTATTACTGTTAGGTTAAACTCACGCGATATCGTCGTACGCGGCAACGGCAGATTGTTATAATTAAATGCTAAATCGATGAAAGGCGGTTGTATCTCACTTCACCTACTTTTTAAACTGTTTATATTTATTCATCTCGTTCCAATACCGCCATTCGATGAAATTTACGATGTACTTGTCGATCTTATACGTAAAAACTTTAATTTAAGGCGGAAGTAACGGAATAACATATGTCTGCATAAGAGAATAATGATGTTGAACGTAAATAGGTAAACGCTTTGTGTACTTAAAGATCTCAACGGTATCCCTTTAGATTACGCGACCGCTACTTTTACATAATACAGGATGGCGCGGGGGAACGGGAAATTTTAAAATAACGTCATTTCCACGAATAAATTTATAAAACTAGTAATTTATTAACGAAAGTGCATGTATGCAGCATGCCATTTATGTTTTTACAATCAAAATGTCCAAAAGTGTGGAATGCGCGGTGTAGCAAATCTTGGGCAATGGCAGTGATTTCTTGTTGAATGTTCTCCTTCAGTTCATGGATTGTTGCAGGTCGTGTACGGTACACCTTGTTTTTAAGATACCCCCACAGGAAGAAGTCGCACACACTAAGATCAGGGGATCTCGCAGGCCATTCAATGTCACCGTTACGTGAAATAATACGTCTTCCAAACAATTGACGAACTGCTGCCATCGAATGTCGAGCAGTGTGTGACGTGGCTCCGCCCTGCTGAAACCGCATGCTTTCCATGTTAAGATTAAGCTCTCGGTGTAAAGAATGTTTGAAGCATTTCAACATATCGAGCGGATGTTACTGTCGCTGCACTACCATCCTCACGTGCAAAAAAATAAGGGCCGATAACACCATGACATCATACAGCACACCATATTGTGGCCTCGTCGCTAAGTAGTGGTCGCTGGTGTAACTCACAAGGATTGTCCTGGATCCAATAACGAAAATTCTGTTTGTTTACGAAACCGTTCAGGTGGAAATGGGCCTCGTCTGATATCCATATGTTACCAACGAAATTCGCGTCCTCGTTAATTTTAGCCAATATCTACCTACCAAACTCCATACGTGACGCTGGGTCTCGTTCATGTAATTGTTGCACAATCTGCAAGTTATAGGGATGGAAATGTAATTCGTGCAGTATTCTTTGTAAGCTTCGTCGCTTAATCCCTAGCGTAGATGCATGCTGTCGAACGGAGCGGTGAGGACTTCTCTCGATTCAGCCTCAATGTTCTCTGGGGTACGTACCGTTCGAATGCCACCTGGACCTTTCTTTTTCAAGACAGATCGTGTTTCTTCAAAATTACGAACCCACGTTGTAATCGCATGCGCAGATGGGACACGTCCATGACGTCCAAGCTGGTAATTTTTATAGAACGCTCTCACAGCTCCATGTTTCATCCATTGTCACATATCGACGCAAAAATTCGGGTTTGTTACGTTTAAACATGGCCAAACCCTGCTCAGAATCATCAACACGTTTTCGTTTTTGGTCAACAGTGAGCAAACGCGACACCCACTTTGAACAGAGCTTTCTCATAGTCAAATGCTCATGCAATATAAAGCCAATACGTTCGTTTGATATCTTCACGATGTCAGCTAACTCACGCAACTTCATTTTTCGATCATTCAAAAGGACTTTGTGGATTTTTTTGATGTTTTCTGGTGTTACCGCCTCATTTGGACGTCCACTGCGTTCTGCATCATCGGTGTCTCTACGACCACGTTTGAAGTCAGCAAACCAACGTTTTATTGTTGATGGATACGTGATGGAGCGGAGTCCCCATAACACTTTTCAAGCCATTGCTTCGCTTGAACGGTATTTTTTCCCATCAAGCAGCAATGTAAAATTAAAACACGAAATTGTTTTTGATCCATTGTTTTGAAAATAACAAAAGTAGCGTGACTCTTAGCACAATAACTCACAAACTAATGAATAGAATATCATGAAATTTTAACAGCTGTCTTTTGAAGGTTTTGTCATCAAGGTTACCAACTTCGACTCTCGAAAAGTCTTATCTAATAACATTCGCTAGTTTTGGCACCATCGCAGTTAGCCTCTTTGATTATTAAACGTCCCTTGTATAAAGAACACATTGGCGTACAACTTCTTGAACTTGGCTTTAGCCGATAAAATGCAATTTGATTACTTGATTTCGACGAAATGCAAGTTTCATTTTTAGGGAATCGCTTTTCTAGGTACCACTATAAACATACATCGACCTTTAACTGTACAAGGTGGATGCAAACACAAATATTTACATATTATTATTGCTATTACGTTAGACTTACTACTTTTACGACGCCGTAAATGTCAAAATTATTTAATATACACACAAATATACACAACCAATTAGCAACGTACTTCACTGCAGAAGAAAGTAGATCTTAGGTTCATTATCAATGAATTTATATAACGTTAATGCGGAAGAGCATCCCGACTTATTATTAACTATGATTTAATTATGACGGTTATGATCGCAACTTGTTATTATTTCCCTCGTTAATTTCGATCAGCTGCTTACTGTCCGGTCGTCTATTTAATGTGTTTTCCAGTTGCAAGACGGTACATCGGTAGCAGATTGTTGTAATTTCTATGATTAGTGTAACTGATACATTCCTTTAATAGTTAGTTACGTTGCTGTTACGGAACATGAAATCTAAGTCTAATAAGTATCTCTTAATCACCGTAGACGTGCTAATTCAAGTGATAACATCGATTCATGTTTAAGGAGTGTTTCTTTCTTATTTACGTGCTCAGATGAATACGGTTAAAGATATTTGAAATTTTTCAAGGTCCTGAAATTGTTTTTATTTATTTATCGTGTACGAAATGGCCTGAATTCGACGTAAACAAGCAGCGGCGATGCACAAAAATAATCCAAACTTTTTAGGATAAATAACGAATAAATACATGCACTTTAGATTTATCCCACAATTTTTAAGATTGTTATTTTTGCCTAATTTATGCAATACATGCACCTTGTTTCGAAATTTCAGTAAATGCTGCTTTTTAAGTTCAATTTAAAGACACTTTTGGAACTTTTAATACCTTCTCAAATTGACTGATCGTCCAAACATTTTTTTAAAAGAAAACTATAGCAAGCACTGACATAATTAAGTAACAAATTCGTTAATCTTTCCGAATATTTTAGATTTCTTATAAATTATTTTAGTTCTTGATCGTAATACGTTATTAATTAAGCAGGAAACCTCTGTCATATCAGGATAATAACTAAGGTATATGGATAAAAGAGCCCATAATAGATCCACACATATATAATCAATTTTGCTACAAGTTCTGTCGATGCTAAATAACGCATGTACAGGGTAGCGCAGGGGAACGGGAAATTTTGAACGTTACAGTTGTCAGCACTGTAGAGCCGACAGTTGTTCGTAACGTCGCACAATTGTTGTGAACGTCAGCTTGGACGTCATGGACGTGCCTCATCTGCGCATGCGATTACAACGTGGGTGCGTAATTTTGAAGAAACAGGATCTGTCTTGAAAAAAAAAAACCCAGGTGGCATTCGAACGGTACGTACCCCAGAGAACATTGAGGCTGTCAGAGCTGCAATCGAGAGAAGCGTTCTATAAAAATGGTGATAGTGCGACTGCCGCGCAGAGAATATTTCGACAGCATTACCAGCTTGGACGTCTTGGACGTGTCCCATCTGCGCATGCGATTACAACGTGGGCGCGTAATTTTGAAGAGACAGGATCTGTCTTGAAAAAGAAAGCTCCAGGTGGCATTCGAACGGTACGTACCCCAGAGAACATTGAGGCTGTTAGAGCTGAAGTCCTCGCCGCTCCGTTCGACAGCATGCATCTACGCTAGGGATTAAGCGACGAAGGTTACAAAGAGTACTGCACAAATTACATTTCCATCCCTATAAGTTGCAGATTGTGCAACAATTACATGAACGAGACCCAGTGTCACGTATGGAGTTTAGTAGGCAGATATTGGATAAAATTAACGAGGACGCGAATTTCGTTGGTAACATATGGATATCAGACGAGGCCCATTTCCACCTGAACGGTTTCGTAAACGAACAGAATTTTCGTTATTGGACCCAGGACAATCCTTGTGAGTTACACCAGCGACCACTACATAGCAACAACGTCACCATATGGTGTGCTGTATGATGTCATGGTGTTATCGGCCCTTATTTCTTTGCACGTGAGGATGGTAGTGGAGCGACAGTAACATCCGCTCGATATGTTGAAATGCTTCAAACATTCTTTACACCGAGACTGTACTAGCTTAATCTTAACATGGAAAACATGCGGTTTCAGCAGGACGGAGCCACGTCACACACTGCTCGACATTCGATGGCAGCAGTTCGTCAATTGTTTGGAAGACGGTGACATTGAATGGCCTGCGAGATCCCCTGATCTTAGTGTGTGCGACTTCTTCCTGTGGGGATATCTTAAAGGCAAGGTGTACCGTACACGACCTGCAACAATCCGTGAACTGAAGGAGAACATTCAACAAGAAATCACTGCCATTTGCCAAGATTTGCTACACCGCGCATTCCAGAGTTTTCATAACAGGCTGTTAGAGTGTGAACGCCGAATGGGAGGTCATCTTTAAAAACTAAAGAGACACTTTTGGACATTTTGATTGTAAAAACATAAATGGCATGGTGCATACATGCACTTTCGTTAATAAATTACTGGTTTTATGAATTTATTCGTGGAAATGACGTTATTTCAAAATTTCCCGTTCCCCTGTGCCACCCTGTATCTACAATAAATACCTCAAAACTAACTGAGGTGACTGTGCATCTGTCAGAATCATTTTTTTTTTAATTGCATATTAGTGTGTTTCTATTCTCATAATTTTTTTATTATTTTAATATAGAATACGATACCTAAAATTATACTACTACGTTTCGCTGTTTTAAGTGGGATTAATAGTTTTAATGAAACCCTTAGCGGTTACTAACAACTTTACGAAATATACGTACAAAGTACAGTCGGAGAACCCCAATTCTATAAACGCATCCAAGTCTATAAAAGTGAAGTTACAATTTCTTATCGCAGGAGAAAGGAAGATAACTCATGTCGCGCCATTGTAGAGCAACAGCGATGCTCATATATACACTCGCGAAGTGATAAAAAAAGGCGTACGCGATATACGTGTACTTACAGACACGTTTTGTTAAGATTGCGAATTTCATAATACAACCATAGCGTTTCGTTGAAGGAGGTCAATGGACACAGGCACACCACAGACATTAACGTTAACAGGCAAAATTATTTTGAAGAGCAAATATTTGCAGTGCGCCGGCGTATCGTCGTAGCTCTAAGTGTCTATGAAAACATGAGTAGTGGTTAATTTGATGTTCGTTGCTACTGCTTATGAGAGAAATGGCATAAACTTGACGACATAAATGACTTCTCACCATCTACAATGCGATGTATTACGAAGTATCCCGTACGATGCACATCCCTACATATTTGATTTTTTTTTGAATACGAGAATTAACTTTTTTTTTGTATTAGAACATATTTCACCTCTATGAACATGCTTTCTAGTAGTCCTTCTAACTGAGGAATTCTCATTTCGCCATAGTTTGGTTGCCTATATAACAAATTCATATTTCTTGCAATTTATGCAGATCGTTCATTGATATGAAATAACCTGAACGAATAGACTAACACATGGGCTGAAAAGTCCCGGGCCTAACAAAGAAAACACGGTTTTTTTGGTTCAAAATTAGCTTTATTCATCAACGTAATCTCCATCAAGAGCAACGCAATCATTCCAGCGCCGCTCTAACATTTCAATACCACTTTTGTAGAACGATTTATCTTTTGCCTCAAAATAGGCCTCAGTTTCAGCGATAACCTCTTCATTCGTGCGAAATTTCTTACCGGCGAGCATTTTTTCGAGGTCTGCGAACAGCCAGTAGTCGCTGGGAGCCAAATCTGGCGAATACGGTGGATGTGGGAGCAATTCGAAGTTCAATTCATGTAGTTTTGCCATTGTTTTGATTGACTTGTGACACGGTGCGTTGTCTTGATGAAACAAAATTTTTCTTTGTCATATGCGGTCGTGTCTTGGCAATTTCGGCCTTCAAACCCACCAATAACGCAATATAATATTCACTGTTGATGGTATTTCCTTTCTCAAGATAGTCGATGAATATTACACCACGCACATCCCAAAATACCGAGGCGATAACCTTTCCAGCCGATTGTTGTGCTTTCGGGCGCTTTGGACGGGGTTCACCAGTTGCTGTCCACTCAGATGACGATCGTTTTGATTCCGGAGTGAAGTGATGGATCCATGTTTCATCCATTGTCACATATCGACGCAAAAATTCCGGTTTGTTTCGTTTAAACATGGCCAAACACTGCTCAGAATCATCAACGCGTTCATGTTTTTGGTCAACGGTGTTACGCCCGGGACTTTTCAGCCCATGTGTTATATTTCATTTGTTAATTTTACGTTAATGGACCTACAGAAATTTCGCTGTTTCGACTTACCATTATTGTAAATATTCAGTGTATAAAATGCCAGGGATATTAAGAAAACCAAATGTTCACTTCAAAAGTTTCTCTGATTATACACCGGGTGCGAGTTATATGCAATTGCATTTGTTAACTTTGGGTTGATAACACTAAATAACGGTTTGAACTAAAGAAACAGACGATGTATGTCCAAACGAGGAGTACCGTATCAAAAACTGATATAACCGCTTTTATTACTACTGCCTATTTTTCGTTTATGCCATTACTTGAATGTTTTTTAAAAAAATTAATGAATGAATGCAAAATCGGCATAAAAACGTATCTGAAACATCAATTTTTATTTAGTAAATAACTGCAAACAGGATGACAAATATTCTGCATTAAATATAACTTAAAATTTAAATAATTATAAGTTTATTTTCCTAATTTTTGAAAAATTTACAAAGTTTTTAACATTGGTTTTCATTCTGATGGTCCTAAAATACATCGACCAGTTAGAAATCACACCAGCTAAATCAAAAGATTTTTTAAAAATCTCGAAAACGAATCGATAAATTTCAAAAAACTAAACGTTAAAATGTACTGTAGGTAATACTAAATACCCCATTCCGTTTAAGATTTGTATGGGGGTTGCTCGCGAGAGTAGGGGATTAGAATGGGTAAGTAAACTTTTGTACAAAAAATCGATAAGACAACAGTAACTGTTCCAGATACTTTCACACACGTGTGTTATATACTGCTCGGATATTAATAGTGTTGTATGTACATCAAACAAGTAAGCACGTGGGCACATAACCTACAAAAATTAAGAACAAGCAGCAAGCCCTATCAGACATAAATATTATATTTATAAACAAATTTTTTCACTGTGATTGAATCAAAATTATCTTTGCGTATTCGTTTTATAATTTATTTCAGCGATTGATTGTGCCAACGGGAGGGAATACTAACAAAGAACACGCAAGCATACGTGAAGAATAGAGCAGGGAAATCAACCCCAGCAGTATCAATTGCTCGCTCAGGTTTTATTAACTGTTTTATTTCAACTTCATGAGAGGGATTAGTTGTTAAAATACTTTTTAGATTTCAGATAATCAAAAAGTGGGATTAAGGATACTATAGTAGTTCTACGAAAGCATTGAGGCAAAATTTGTTGCAATATACTGGTCGCATATTTTGTAGTACAGGGCAAAATACCACAAAGTGGTGCATGTGGACGCAAGTTAAGCAAATTACGACCGTATCACAAAGAAATACAAATAAGATTTACAGAGAATGCAAAGTGGCGTGCAGTTAGACACGAGTCACAGCCAAGACACGTAATCAATAGTAATTGAACATTCACTATAGTAAATAACGAATCAAACTTAAGACAGTTCAGTTTACCTTATTATGACTATTAGGTACTTAAGTGTTTTACACTGAATATAGGGACTATATAGGTTAATGTAACTTTAAGTTTCGTAATTTTGATCATATTGTGGAGAGTCTGTAATGGGAAAGTTTTAACTAGCCAAATATTAGCGACGATTATTAGGGTAACGATGAAGTTAGGTATGTACATATGTGTCCATTCTCCAGAAGCACATAGAATAGGAAACGAAATTTTATATTATGAACCATTTCGTCATATTTTATATTAAAGGGCAAATTTGCATATGTATTATTTTAGCCGCAGTTATAACGTTGTAAACCTATGAAATTGAAAAACAAGAAAATACTACGTACGCATGAAGGCACACGTCAGCGAATAATTTACTTATACACTCCATCGACGAAAGACCTTGACGTATAAGTACTTTTCAGGTAAATCCATTGTTTGTACAATGTACTTTACCCACGACTCATACATTATATAAAAAAGAAGATAAATTGCATCATCATATGATTATTGATAAGTAATACCATTTCCTAAGAGCAGAAACTGGTACTTATCCTATACAATGTTCTTAACCTATTTTCGTGGGTAATCGAATGTGTAATTTGTTGTATTTTTCCTTTCTACTCTCTGTATTTTTTTTTATAATTTTTTTTTATAAAAATTTATAGCATATGAGTAAAATAGGACGTATGCACAAAAGACAATTTGTATGTTATTGTTCCATAGTCCATTAATTTTCGTTGTTCAGGTAATAATATGAAAATTGAATATTTATCAACGTAAGACGAAAATATTAGACGCTTAATCTTGTAAATTGCTTTAATTTTAATTACATCTATAGGCAATTCTATTCGCCGCAGTATTATTATCTAGACTTTTAGTAGTGTTAGTATTTATACCATGAAGTTATAACTGTTTATACAGGACGACCATGAAATAAAATAAAAAAGTATGAAAAATGGAAAGATCTAATTTTATTAGATGTGAATTCAAAATATTTTGCGGAAATTCATATACAGACGCCAGAAAAGATTTTTATAAAATATTCGCTGCGCCACTGCACTTTCAGAAGGGCACATTACAACTGTAGCCTACAGCGTAAAGAATGGTTAGTGGTAGGTGACGGCAATTCGGCAAGTGCTCGACTCACATGCATCTGTACTACCACAGCGACTCAGTCTGTTTCTAGCTTTACGTGTGGATATTTCCAATATGGCTTATACAACGCGTGAAGTGTTAGAGATGTTTTATTATTATGTTACGAGGGGAGGTCCAGAAGTTCGTGGAATGAAAGGGTTTTAAATAAAATAAAACAATAAATCTATTTTTCCTTTTCCATATAATCACCCTTAAGCACAATACATTTATTAGATCTATGAATTAATTTTTCTAAACCATCAAAATGGGCCAAAATTGCCTCATTTACCTCATTGTCGTCGGAAAACTTTCTTCCACGTAAGTCTTTTTTTAAATTGGGGAACAAATAAAAATCCTTAGGTACCAGGTTTGGACTGTAGGGTGGAGGGACTAATGATTAAAAGCTATGCTTGTGCAGAGCAGCCATTGTAACTTTGCTCTTGTGAACCGGCGCATGGTCTTGCAAGGGCAACACACTCTTGGTCAATTTATTTTTTCTAATATCGCTGCGTAATATTCTCCGGATATGCTCCTACCTCTTTCTCTGTAATCAATCAATAATATCCCCTCACAATCCCAAAAAACAGTAGCCATCAACTTTCCAGCCGATTCTGACACTTTGAATTTCTTTGACGGTGATGTCCCCTTTTTATTCCATTGCATGGACTCCTGTTTGGACTCAGACTCAAAGTGATGAACCCATGTTTCATCTCCGGTAATAACACGCTCTAAAATCTGCGCAGGTTTGTCTCCACACAGCTCCAAAAATTGTTTGGACGCGCAGACGCGCTGCTGTTTCTGTAACGGCGTGAGCATTCTCGGTACACATCTTGCACTGACTTTTGTCATACCCAGGTGGTCATGTAGGATACGCAAAATGGTGGTATCTGATACTCCAACTAATGCAGATAATTATTTTTTCTTCAAACGGGCATCTTGCAGTAGACATTTTTGCACTTTTTCGACGATGTCTGATGTGGTGGCCTCAACTGGCCGTCCTGAGCGGGGGTCGTCTTCAATCGACTCCCGAACATGTTTAAAGAGACCATACCACTTATATCATTGATTTACTAGGGCCGGTTCCCCATAAACGTTTTCCATTTAATTCAATATGGTTTGAGCGTTCTTTCCTTGCTTTGTAAGGAACTTTATAACAGCACAATGTTCAATTTCCTCCATAGTTTTAGTTTTCTTCCGGATTTAGTTGTTTAGCAGGCAACTATTCGTAAACGACTAACGCTCTAGGGCTGGAACTTAACTTATATACTAATGATGAGTCGCCAATCAGAATGACACCTAGCGAGCGCCCCTATTCCCACTCCATCCCCTCCATTCCACGAACTTCTGCACCTCCCCTCGTACTTCATGGAAACTCCGTATAAATATGAATTCCTTCATAATAAGAAGTAGTTTCACTATATACAACTATTTCAGATAATTGAAGTATTCTGATTTGGCGTGAAAATGAAAATCTCACTAGTCGGATATTCTAACTTCCTATCTAGATCAGATTCTATGACTCATTACTCTTCTGCATCCAGCAGCAGCAATTAATTCTTTATGGATGATAACCCCTACCGAGCAAACATAGTAAAAACTGGTTTCGTGAAGTTGATATAGAGAGTCTGTGTCGTCCCAAATGATAGCACGTTTGAGAACACTTTTAACAACTTCAAATTACTGTCAGGGTGAAACGGTATATGATGCCGTAAGAAATGTTCAACATTCTTACCTAATTTGTGCCGTCAAGATGCCAAATGGTTTTAGCTGCTTGTGGGGATCATACACTTGATGAAATTTTTTTTTGTAGGAATTATTTTAATAAAATTTCTGCGAAGTTGAATATTTCTGTATTTTTCTTACATTACAAACTCAACATTTTGTACTCTTTCAACGGATGTCCAAACAATTTAAGATAAATCAAGTGGCTGAACGCTTGCTGGAAATTGGTAAAACCTGGAAATTTGGTGGATTACTGATGCCAGGAGAAGTAACTGAAATAAATTATTTTAACATCTCTGTCGCTTCTATTTATATCGGAAGCCGATACTAATTTATTTATTTTAAGTAAAACTTTAATTATGAAATTAAAACTACGTAGCATTCACGAATCTCACGTGCAAGTGTTGAGTTCGAGTGATTTAAAAATTCGTAAGACAATTGCCATCTAAAAGTTCTTGAACGCAGGCGGATAAAGACCTACTATTCTAAAACTGTCCAATTTAAGACTAACTGCTGGTATAGCATGAGTTGTCCCTAAAGTCTAATAGGCAAAAATCCAGAAAACAGATCCAGTATATCTGAAAATGTAGGTACCTTTTATAATATGTTAATACGAATCGTCTTATTCATCCAATCTCTAACTCTCTTTTCTAAAACATTATGGCTTAACAGATTCCAAAAAAAATTCTTTATTTATAATGAGGTGGCTTTATACATCGGTACAGCAATTTTAAGGTTCTAGAATTGCAAGTAATTCTAAACTACACAAAGAATCTGAGCCTTAATATCAGTTGTTTACGTCACAAAATTAAATATCTTACGATATTGTGAAATTAAACGGCTCTTCAAAGTATTACAGATAGAACCATCAGTTATTACATATTTACTTTAAACAGCAAGCTGCAATACATTTCTAAACAGAGTAGAAGGTTCATATGTACATATAACTAGAGAAAACTCGTTGAGAAAGAATACAAATACTTCACAAACGATACTGTCAATGACAAAATATTGAGGCAAAAAGAATCTTGGAACTCCTTATCTACTAAGAAAAAATCTATTTCTTCATCTATTTAATCAAAGTACTATTTCAATAACTCCTTCATGTATCTTTCCCAACGTTAAACTTATGTTTTAGTATATTAAATTACGTTTATGTGTTAACCTTGAACCGCAAATTTAGTGCAATACCTTTATAGCATGAACATACATAACAACGACCTGTCTTTTTGGAAACCACTGCTAGATAAAGTATGAAAATCACAGGTCTACAAAGTATGTACAACATGAATGCTTAATAGTAGAGATTGTTGACGCGTTGAAAAAACATATAAAAGCTGCAATCTCACAGTACATACATTATGAGGTCATAAACAAATCAGAAGCTGATAGCATGTTTTCGTTATGTAAGAAGTGTTAAAATATAATTTTAATATGGCAAAGAAGGGTTAGTTTCTCCCTGGTCAATAACATGCATATATCTTAGAATTATTTAGTTTATTTGCTCATTATCAATAGCCACAGTGCAGGTAATGAAGAAGTTATAACTACACCATGAATTTGATTCTGTGTATCATATTTTTTTTTTAGTAAAAACGTTTCTAACCTAAGATGAAAACTGTATTTAAAAGTAAAAAGTTTGAAATTAAAATCATTTTTAGCGAGTAGACTGCTGGAAAGAACTAATCTATATCTACAGTGAAATCTCCCTTGAACGGACACCAGCGGGACCAACTGAAAATGTCCGTTCAGCAGGGGTGTACGCATAAAAGAAATACGTAGTAGATACAACAAAAATCGTGTTTTAACCAAAAATTAATATATTAAAGAAACTGGAACATTTAAATCGTATATGTATATAAATGTTTTTAAAATAAATAAGAAACTTTAAACTTAAGAAAAAAAAGTTTTTTCCTTTAGATATACACGAGATACATACAAAGTATAATATATGTACATAGATACATAGGTGTAGTATGTAATACAAAACACTGAAATGAATAGTCACTTTAAGGACGCAAAAATTCATATATTGTTGTTTGTCTTCTCTTTTTCTTTAAAATGGCGTATTGAAGTCGTGTTTCTAATTTAGAAAGAAGCTCCAAAAACTCTGTATCTCCGTGATTTTCGACAAAACTTTTGAACTGCTTGGTCAGGGTAATAGCTTTATCATAATTTGGGATAGCTTCTGTTGGCACTGGAACCTCATCGACATCAGAATCTTCGGAAAGTTCTTGTATTTCAACTGGATTTGCAATGTCTTGTTCTGAATCTGGATCTTCATCTACGTCCAAAAAATCATTAAGGTTTTTATTATCCGTCAATTTCGATAAATTCTTATTTTTGAGGATATCTCAAGGTACACTAAGAGGCACATCATCTTCTAGGTCAGATGTATCAGCCTCAGTTAACTGGTCTTCACTTTGCATATTTACATGATTAAATCCTGCTTTGCGGAAGCAATTTTGAACCGTCTCTTTGGTTACTTGGTCCCAAGCGGTTTTTGCCAAATAAACTGCATGCAGTGGTGTAATTTTCTTTATTAACTCGAAAGCTGTACCAGCAGTTTCAATGTTTACTAGCAGATGTTTCTGTACTTCGGTAATAAGTTTAAAAATTCTTTATAATCCCCTGGTCAAGTGGTTGACAAGCTGATGTACAATTAGGTGGTAAAAATAATATTTTTATATTATTTAAGCGAACGACTTTCGGATGAGATCCCGCATTGTTTAAAAATAACAAAATATTTCTTTTTTCTTTAGCCATTTTCCAGTCTAAGTCTTGCAACCACTCTGTCATAATTTGTCCTGTCATCCAAGCTTTCTTATTGTATTTTCAAGTTACAGGCAGGTTATTTATATTAATGTTTTTAAAAGCTCTGGGTTTAGCTGCCCTACCAATGACTAGGAGTTTTTCTTTTTCAGCCGCCATATTTGCACAATGCAAAATTGTAAACCTCTCTTTGGCATACCCCCAACACAGTTTTCTTCTTTAATGTGAGGGTTTTAGTAGAGCCCTAAAATACAGGCCTATCTCATCGGCATTATAGATGTCTCTCGGTGAATATCCCTTAATCAAAGGACATTTTTTTTTAAAACGATGAAGCATCTTCAAGCATTAACGGAAGCTCCTTCTCCCGAAATCGCTTTAAAGCCAACCAGAAGAAACACTGAATGTAGAATGTCCTAAAGAAGCGGCTATTTCTCTTTATTTTATTTTTTGTCCGGTTAAGAGAACGTTTTCTCGTGTCCGCGTCCGTTCAAGAGAATGTCCGTCCAAGAAAGAGTTAATACAATGGAAATTATATGAGCGCCGGTCGGGACCATCAGAAACTGTGCGTTTAAGGGAGGTGTCCGTGTAAGAGGGGTGTCCGCGAAGGGGAATTTCACTGTATACAAATTTTACGCCATCGGGAATATTTGAATAGTTTTCTATTAATCTCTGTTGATATAACATCAGAATAACAATTTTGAAGCAGTCATATAATAATTGTGTTTTGAAGAAGCTTGGTACAGATCAAGCATTATACTATATTTACTTATATTTACTAGAATACGGAAATAAGTAGTTAAAATAAGCAAGTATTGTTACGGACTGGCCAGATAACGACTGGGAACTTGTTCTTTAGATCGATGAATCTAAGTTTGAAACTTTCGGAACAAACCGGTGAGTTTATATACAACGGAGTAGAGGCAAGACGTGTTAAAAGCTTCGTTCAACTTTCATTTGATGAAACTCAAATTGAATGTTAGCTGAACATTCTACTTTTGATTCGCAATAAAGTTTATTATATACGGGACTTGCATCAATTTTTGGGGTGCAAGAACTTGGTTTGGGAAAGAATTTTTAAAAATAAAGGGTGTCATAAATATACTGACATAACATCTGTACGTTTCTGGAGAATTTGTATTAATGAATTTTAAAAGCTTTAAACAATCTGTGGTGATTTAAATCAAGATGTGATAGACTCCTTCTAAGATTTTGCTAGCATAATAAGAGTCTTCCGTTGGTACTGCTAGGATGTGTTGGCAAACTTGTTCACAATCATAAGAAGCCAATTTTGAAGGCCCGTGATTCATATGACGATCTTTAAAAATAGCTCTTCTTATTTTTTTTTTTTTTTGTTCCAGATGATGACCAATCTATTCTTGCCAAAACGCAACATATTAAAAAACATTTTCATATAAACCTAAATAAGACAATTATTATCATACATCATGACTATGTAGCAGCAGACAGTCTCCTTTAGAGATTTTAATACTGACCGTATCTTCATCTTTTTACTTTTGTTAAACGTGCCAGGGCTCACAAAGTGCATTACAAATTTCGCTATAGAATTTTTGGAGAACTACCAACCTTATCGAGTTTCCTCCAGTTATAATAGTATTTGCAAATACCCTAAAATAAAAATGTAGTCAATATTAAAGTGTTATCCAAATTATTCGTAGGTTAGAATTTCCAGCAACTTTTTTTTTATGTTTCTCAATCTTCACTTTGTTTTCTCCATATTTAAATTTCTTATTCTCATCAAAAACAGTCATCAATCCCATCAATATGAATGATAATTACAGGTATAGCACATAACCCTCTTTTGTTGGGTAGATTTGCAAGTTTTCTAAAATCGTTCGTACTTTGCTTTACACCTTCAGATTTTTTATCGACCGACTAGGCAAATGTGACATGTGAACTATGCTCTTTTATTATGTACACTCCAAGGAGAAAATTTAACGCACCAGATTCAAATGAATTGAATGAACAGACAGCCAGTTAACCGATAATCGAAAGCATCATAAGCACAATATACCTCAAATACCTATGTAAAACAAATTTCATAAAAACATAGAACGAGACTGTACCCCAGCTGTCAAACATACAAAGTGACGGCCAGCGGGAGAGTGGGGCAATGTATTACTTAATTAGTTCGCATATTTTCCGCTCGTTAAATTTTACTTGATCGCACTATATATGCCATGTGGCACTCGTTTAACGTAAAGTGTAAAAAAGAGTTTTGGTATTTTGCCGCTTCTTCAATTATTTATCAAGGTTATTTAAATTTAGTTATTATTTTATCTTAAAATAAAATTATTTCGCTCAAAATAATTCGCCTTTATCTTCGCTTTTATGTTAAGGCTAATCTTTATTTGGTTAGATTTAAAATACAGCATTGCCTGAGATTAAGCAGTCGCAGTAGAATGTATTTACAAAATGTGAGATTACCGATGATGTTACCCTTTCGCGTCAGTCACCATTGAAATTTAAATGCATTTAAAATGTTAACGCAGTCACCTTGAATATGCGCAACGATGGTTATATTTAGGTATGCGTTATGCGAATGCAGCACATTCGACATTCAAATTGCTGTATCTTCATCGCGAATCTCAAGTTGCGCGTCGTCATGTGATGTGTACTATTTGTTTGCGCACTGTCGAAGTTGGTTCTCGTACTCGACGGTGTTCTGTTACTATCAGTGCAACTACATTACTTCTTTGATTTCAGCAAACATTATAAGCCCGGTAAAAGGCGTACATACGTACGTACATATACATATGCATGAATGTGCGTGTGTGAGTATATTTAACACCAGCGATGCGATGCATTGCGCATATGATAATGAACATTGTGCATACCTGTTGAGTTTGAAAAGAATTTACAAGAATCAAATTTCCACAAATTAAAACCTTGTTAATGGTTATTTAATATAAACAGTTTGACATTCTTTAAATATTGTATTGTGGTATTAATATTTTCTGCCGATATTTACTATGAGCATCAAACGGGGGGCAACATCAACGACGTCTTTCTATTTCTCAAAATTGTGAACAGAAAATATTCCGCACGTCCATTTTCATGACAAAAACTGAAAGGAAAAAAAAACTACGTCAAAATACCTCATACATTCTTGTACATGATATTTTACGCGCCAAAAGTAAGTCAACATTTGCATTCTGTTTATGAGATAAACACGTTAGAATTCCTGTTCCTGCGCGTAGTTTTGTTCGTAAAGAAAAATTCAAGTATGTATATTTTCATTCTTTTGAAGACAGAATAGTCAATGACTTAAAGGAACAGTTTTTAGATCATCATAGATTTGAGAACAAAAGGGTATTTTTTTCGCGAAATATCGAATCTATGGGAAGGCATCCAACATCGATTAAAAAGTTCGAAAATTTTAAATTAGTTGAAGATTTCAAACGGACCATGTTACTGGAAAGCATGTACACTACCGCTCAAAAGTGTTTAGGCACTCTCACTGACAGCAAAAACGTATAAAAACTCAGCAAAAATGTTAATAAAATTTATCTTTTATGTACAGATACACGTACATGAATAAAAATATATTAAATAAATGTGAAAATTAAAACGTTTAATTTAAATTTTGCTTTCATCTATGTGACCTACTCTTGATTTAATAATTGCAGCACACAATCGAGGCATTCTCACAATAAGTTTTGCCAGAGTTTCTTGTGTTATTGAGGTCCAACTCGATTGCAATTTGTTCCACACGTCTGTAGCTGATGTCGGGGAGCCGATTTCCGTACTTCCCGATCTAGTTCTTGCCATAGTAACTTGATTGGATTCAAGTCGGGGCTCTGGGGAGGCCATTCCATAATCTTGAGAGTTTCTTCCTCTTCTAAATGGCGTAAATAGTCTTTACATAATTTAGAGGAATGTTTTGGGTCATTATCTTGCTGGAAGATAAAATTTTGACCCAAAAGTCGAATTCCGGAAGGTATTGCGTGGTTCTACAAAATTTCGCGTTAGCCTTCTTTTTTTAAAATACCGTCAATTTTCACAATGTCCCCTACACTAGTGCCAGCAAAACAGCCCCACCACGCTTCACGGTAGCAGCAATACACTCTTCTCTGGCACGTTCACCCACAGATCTTCTTACGAATATGCGTCTCCGGGTTCCGAACAGCTCAAATTTGGACTCATCCGTCCATAGGACGTTGTTACACTCTTCTATGGTCCAGTGTTGGTGTTCACGAGCCGATTTAAGTCGCTTTTGCTTGTTTTGTTTGTGTAGTAATGGTTTTTTCATCGCAATACGTCCATGGAGCCCGGCTTTCTGTAGGCGACGTTTGACTGTAGAAACACTGACTAGTTTTTGGCGACCAACATTCAATTCTGCGGTGATTTCCGGGGCTGTTTTGCGTCTATTTAACTTGCTGGTGACCACTATTCTGCGATCATCTGCAGATGTTGTCGCTTTTGGCCTTCCACCCTGCCTTTTATTAAGAAAACTGCCAGTTTCCCGATATTTTTTTACGTGGTGTATTTTCATTTTTTTGGCAATTTGTCGATTACTTATGCCACTTTTATGGTAAGCTATTATAAGCGCACGTGTTTCCATACTAATTTCTCTTCGCGGAGGCATTTTAAAAAATTGTCACAAGATATTTCGCTCACGACGTGAATAGAGTAAATACCACACTGCAACTGACCATAGGTTACAGATTTCACTATAATCTTCTAAGAAGGTAATTTAAACATTATTACCTACAATCTAACAGATCACTAAATTTACCCAGTAAATTCAGAGGGATTGTTATTGTAATTGCACCGGGATAAACAGTTTATGGTAATCCGACCAAGTGCAGCTAAATCATAATAAACCTTATGCGATATAATGGGTGTTTATCTTACTGAACTACATTTTAAATACGTATTTAATTTTATTATAATGTTTTTTTGGTAAACATAATACTATATGAATAATCCATGAAAACAGGGGTGCCTAAACACTTTTGAGCGGTAGTGTGTTTTTCCTGTTGTACACATAAGGATGTCCAAACACGTACAACCGCAGCAATGAATTAATATCATAGGAGCTTACTATAATTTTAAATATAATAATACCGTACATGGCGCCACTGTTAGAATATAGGAATATGCTCGCTTATCATTTGTTAATTTCGGAGTTATCGATCATTTTCTCTCTCCACCGGTACGTTTGTTGTGCGGAGTCCGATTCGGGGGGCGCGTTTCGGAATACGATCGCTTGACATTATGGCATGTTGTATCGGATGGGTGATATAGTTTAGGAAGGTTGTTGTGGGTAGAACTACCGCTAAATGGCAGGCCAGTTCATGCTATCGATCGCGCGGGGTGGCGTGAGGCAGGTGCACGCATATCCACGACCGTTCCCCCCACGTTGATCCGCGGGGGTTATTCACTGCCTATATGTGTGCGCCGCCCGGATCCCCCTTTATCAATCCGCCCGCTCACCCTATCTGCATTGTGCATATAGTGCATACATGAACATAGGCGTGCACATAGGATTCATATGCATATAGGTATACAATTGCATATACGCGATAAACATATACATGCATGCATACGTACATACGCGGGCATATTACCCTTGGTTATCCCAGGTGTACATTCAAATTCACGGACTGTTGTATGATTATTGTATTTGAGTATATTATCTCTTAGTATTGCAATACTGTCTTCATAGGCATTGAATACAATGAATTTTTATAAAACTTGCGAACAAAACCCCACGCAAAACTAATCCTCTTTCGATTCTTGTTTGTATCCATACAAGCCACAGTGGTTCGAAGCCGGCAAAAGCCTAGTTTAAGAAAATGTTGAATTTGATTACGTGTCTTTAGTTATTAAATAACAAGTTAAAAGATCAAATTAATGACAATATCTAATGATAGTTTGTGTATTCGTACAAAAAAACTATACATAACAAAATGTCAGTTTTTATTAAAACTTTCGTGATTAACAGAATCGCCAATAAATTAAAATTTATCGGAGCCTTCGACATCTACCCTTGACTGTCTACGAGCCTATATTTGGCATGTGTAATCCCTATAATCCTCATTTTTATATGAATAAATTCCAGCTGCTCTTTCTTTCTACTTTAAGAGATAATGAGAATCAAATAGAGGTATATGCAATTATCACCAACTGCACTGAATACTTGATATTCACAACATGATAATCTGTTTGCCATTATTGTGTGATAATTATTGGTTTTAAGCTTTAAAACTCGGCTTATATATAAGGTGGCTGCAATTAATACCGTGATCTCACCTTTTGGTGAAACTTCGGACGTTACAAGTATTGCTGCGTACTCAGTGTTACTACTTTCCGGCGAGACTGGAAGTGTTGTAATTTATTTACTGCTAGTTAATTAGTGGAAAATTATTAGCAGATGTTTTCTATGCTTGTGAATACAATTTCGGCATATCAATGCTGCCAATTTATTTCTTATCGCGAATTGTGTGGGAGTTTTCCGGACTGCAAATGTGGCGTTCATACTTTTGTAAAAAAGAATTAAATATGCACATCAGAATTTGAAGTTTTATTTGAAATAAGTTAATGATACGTATAGACAAAAGGAATATTAAAATCTACACCGAAAACAAGAGAACTAAATTAATCAAATTCCAAACTTGAGCAAAGTAACACATGGGCTGAAAAGTCCCGGGCCTAACAAAGAAAACACGTTTTTTTTTGGTTCAAAATTAGCTTTATTCATCAACGTAATCTCCATCAAGAGCAACGCAATCATTCCAGCGCCGCTCTAACATTTCAATACCACTTTTGTATAACGATTTACCTTTTGCCTCAAAATAGGCCTCAGTTCCAGCGATAACCTCTTCATTCGTGCGAAATTTCTTACCGGCGAGCATTTTTCTGAGGTCTGCGAATAGCCAGTAGTCGCTGGGAGCCAAATCTGGCGAATACGGTGGATGTGGGAGCAATTCGAAGTTCAATTCATGTAGTTTTGCCATTGTTTTGATTGACTTGTGACACGGTGCGTTGTCGTGATGAAACAAATTTTTTTTCTTTGCCATATGCGGTCGTTTCTTTGCAATTTCGGCCTTCAAACGCTCCAATAACGCTATATAATATTCACTGTTGACGGTATTTCCTTTCTCAAGATAGTCGATGAATATTACACCACGCACATCCCAAAATACCGACGCCATAACCTTTCCAGCCGATTGTTGTGCTTTCGGACGCTTTGGACGTGGTTCACCAGTTGCTGTCCACTCAGATGACGATCGTTTTGATTCCGGAGTGAAGTGATGGATCCATGTTTCATCCATTGTCACATATCGACGCAAAAATTCCGGTGTGTTACGTTTAAACATGGCCAAGCACTGCTCAGAATCATCAGCACGTTCTTGTTTCTGGTCAACAGTGTGCAAACGCGACACCCACTTTGAACAGAGCTTCCTCATAGTCAAATGCCCATGCAATATAAAGCCAATACATTCTTTTGATATCTTTACGATGTCAGCTAACTCACGCAAGTTCACTTTTCGATCATTCAAAACGATTTTGTGGATTTTTTTGATGTTTGTTACCGCCTCATTTGGACGTCCACTGCGTTCTGCATCATCGGTGTCTCTACGACCACGTTTGAAGTCGGCAAACCAACGTTTTATTGTTGTTTCTGATGGAGCGGAGTCCGCATAACACTTTTAAAACACGAAATTGTTTTCGATCCATTATTTTGAAAATAACAAAAGTAGCGTGACTCTTAGCACAATAACTCACAAACTAATGAATAGAATATCATGAAATTTTAACAGCTGTCTTTTGAAGGTTAGTACTAACTGAGAGAGAGGTGACTGCAATAAAACTAGCGTCATCTATGTGTTAGGCCCGGGACTTTTCAGTCCATGTGTTAAAGTAGGATTATTCGAGGAAATGAATATAAAATAATATTCCGGAGGATGTGGTAGAAAGACTGATTTACTGATATTTTAAGTTCCTTGTAATGTGTAAATCAAAAATAACACATAATACATGATTTAAATAAGTTCAAATGAATTCTCGCTCCATTTTTGTCGCGTTTATAACATTGCAAAATGCTTTATAGTGCTTTAGCACAATTATCTCTTCATTTTATAAAGGTTTACATTATGCAGAATTTTATAAATATTCATCAAAACTCTGAGTGTAATAATTTACTAAAATCTATAATAAATCACAAAACTTACAACGTTTGTTGCTCCACTTATGTCCGATAGTGTATATAACATATATATACATTCTAATAGCTGCTGTAAATAAGACCGTATATGTACAGGTCATTCGGAACAACCCCCGTAATACATCTTCACGCGTAAGAAGCAATTGTATAATACGTACTTCACGTTTATAGTCCAGCGGTGCTCGTTCTTTCATTGATTATCATTACTCTTTAAATAAACGTGGGATGATATGGAAAGGGAATTCCGCAAACCGTAATGTGTATATGTTGTACGTGTGAAGGTTGCCGTTGCCTTTTTTGTACTTCGTTCGAGAGCGCACGATGGGTAAATTGATGAAAATGGGGTAATTGAGTTTCGCAGAGCTGGTGGGATAACGTGTTAATGTGTCTACAATTGAAGGGCGTGCGCACCAGGTCCTATTGCGTCGGATGTGTCGCTAGTGCGCGCCCCAGCGGCACATTTCCCGAATTAGTATTCGTCTGCGTCTTATCAGCTTCTAACGTATGTTTGTAGATACACGATCTATTACGAGGCTTATCCGGAAAGTAAGTACTGTTTTAGGAAAAAGACTCATAAAGGCATGTTATTAAAAACAGCATTTATTTCTACATCAAAAAGGATTTCTTAAACTATGTTTCTATAGATGCTACTATTGCTCAGACTTTCGTCATAGCGGGAAACCAATTTCTCCATACCTCCTTCATAGAAAAATGCCAACTGTGACGATTTGTGACAACCTCATGTAAAGCAGTTTTTGAAATTTGTGGAAGATTAAGCATTATTATTGCGAACCGTCTGTTTTCACGAACCTTCTCCCTAACTTCTTCAAGTAAAGCATCGTTGATAACAGAAGGCCACCCACTCGGTGCTTCGTCCATTATTGAACTGTGAATCCACTTTCTCACCATCTGTCAGTACTTTTTCACCACAAATCTCGACGAGTTGACGATGAATTTCAGCTTGCTTAAAACTTATTCCGTTCAAAACCCGTATTACAGAATGCACTTCGCAGTTGTCTTAAACACATCACCGGAACGACTATGACCCAGCGCGTGCAGGCGCGGAGCTACGACAATAACGCCGCGAAGGCAGCAAAACTAAATAGTTTCCGGACAAGCCTCGTACATGAACTGTTCTAGAGAAGCTGTAGAAGTAACGCTACTCATAGCTGAAAGACCTAAAGGAGGCATTACAAAATATTAGTTATAGTTGTGACGATGTCTATAAACAGTTCTGAATGGACTTATGGTTGTGCAATACGTTTTTTTAGCAAGTGATCCTAATAAATTGGACAGAGACTGTCAAAGAGTGCGAGAAAACGCGAAAGGTTTTTATTTTCAAGAAACGAAAGAAAAGAATGAAGGTTAACAGCTAAAAACACCAGCGTTATTGCTAATGTTTTCTACGTAAAATTAATACAACACTTATTTGGGATTAGCTTCTAGCATCGTTTCAAATTTGAGCACAGAAATATTGTATTAGCGGAGCTGGATTTTTAATTAAACAGAGAAAAACAACAATTTTAGATGGAACATGTTTCTGATCATAAAATAACCGGGTTGAAAGTTAAAATAGAGAACAAGGAGAAAATTTAATATTTCAACGCGAACATCAGAGTCCCCGGCACACTTTCTTGATTATATGAAACCCGTCTGTTAACTTTATTCCCTAAATATCATAGACGAATAATTAATATTATGCGAGTAATTTTCAAGTGGTATTGCAATAAATTAATGTGGACTGTCAAATTTCGCTCGATGCGCTAAAACTTAAACGTTGAAAGCGCAATTATATAGGGCACCTGTTGAATTTTATCTGATACGAATCACCTGCGCCTATTTACATAAACTTACGCTTCCAGTGCTGGCAGCCCGTGAAACGTCTTCGATAGAAACAGCGTTCTGTTTAATTTAGCCAAAGATTCGCCAGAAAAATTTATTTATTTTAACAGATTACACATTTCCGTATATATGTATGTATGAGTGAATGTATATACCTAAGTATAAATACACGTATGTATGCAGTATGTAAGCACTTTAAATGAACTTCAACCGGTGCAACAACGCTTTATACTTTTCGCTCCATTTATTGCAGATCACACTGCGTTTGGTATCGGACCAGTTTTAGGTATATTTTTTCTTTTAATTGTGTGTGCATGCTCTCGTATCAATTCCATACGTTAACGTCCTATGAAATTTAATAATAGAAACTAGAATAACCGGATGCTTAGCAATGTAAGAGCTGCATATACTTGCTTACGCGTGAAGAACATGATGGAAAGCCGATCATAATTAAAAACATCGTACCAAGAACGTATAACGATCGAAGGATATATTTTCTGAATATTGTTCTGATTGTCACACATTAAAACATCACATCGTAGATCTCAGATTATAAAAAAATAAAGTAGAATTGTTTCGAAATTTGCAATTAAGTTTTATAATACATATAGCATATACAGGAGGATCAAAAATAGACATATAGATATGTGTATTCTTAGTAGAGAGCTGAAACTGTCCACGATTGTGTATCCGCTTCTTACTAAAATACTATTCTCAACAGAAACTTAATTGTTGGGATAATATTCTAAATGAAATCTCTTGTATATTTTATTGAATTCTGACTTTTTATAGTAGCTTAATAGAACTTTATGAAACATATACCATACATAAATTTCACCAATTTCAAGTTATTTCATTTTCTGTAAGCGTATTTCAAGATTTTAGTCTATGCAATCGATCAATATGTTCGCCCACGTGATTAGGTTGATTGAAAATTATACAGGACGTTTGTGAATACTGATAAAATCAACATTGCATAATTTACTCTCTTCAAATAAAAATCAACATTTTCGTATTGGATTGGGAATTTTCGGTTTAAATTTATACATATATCGTACCTCATACCTACAAAAAGTCACATATTCACAATCATATACTACTATGCGATTTCGTGTTTTCCGAGAGTGTTACGGAATATTAACAAACCTGACAAAAAAACGTTAACCGCTAAACAATAGTCGAGTGTAGGAAATTTACATACAAACATTATTTTAGGTTCATCACATAGGTCGGCTTACTGCCGTGCAAAATATACAGTGGTGAATATAGGGACTAAGTTATATAAAGATATAAATATCGACGAACAAGTATGTAGAGGGAATGAAAGCTCGATAAAAATAAGAACTTAGACGAGAACGATAGACACACACATCTACTGCGCATATAGCGCATAAAGTAGTCTCACATATTACGAGGGGAGGTCCAGAAGTTCGTGGAATGTAGGGGATGGAGTGGGGATAGGGGCGCTCGCTAGGTGTCGAATAGTTACCTGCTAAACAAGTCAATCCTGAAGAAAACTGAAACTATCACCGTGCTGTGATAAAGTTCCTTACAATGCAAGGAAAGAACGCTCAAACCATATTGAATGAAATGGAAACCGTTTATGGGGAACAGTGCCCTAGTAAATCAATGATTTATAAATGGCATGGTCGGGAGTCGATTGAAGACGGCCCCCGCTCAGAACGGCCAGTTGAGGCCACCACATCAGAGATCGTCGAAAAAATGCAAAAATTTCTACTGCGAGATGTCCGTTTGAAGAAAAAACAATTATCTGCATTAGTTGGAGTATCAGATACCACCATTTTACGTATCCTACATGACCACCTAGGTATGACAAAAGTCAGTGCAAGATGGGTACCGAGAATGCTCACGCCGCTGCAGAAATAGCCGCGCGTCTGTGCGTCCAAACAATTTTTGGAGCTGTGTGGAGGCAAACCTGCACAGATTTTGGAGCGGATTGTTACCGGAGATGAAACATGGGTTCATCACTTCGAGCCTGAGTCCAAACAGCAGTTCATGCAATGGCACGAAAAGGGGACACCACCGCCAAAGATATTCAAAGTGTCAGAATCGGCTGGAAAGTTGATGGCTACTGTTTTTTGGGATTGTGAGGGGATATTATTGATTGATTAGAAAGAAAAAGGTAGGAGCATAACCGGAGAATATTACGCAGCGATATTAGAAAAATTAAAGGAGGCCATCAAGGAAAAACGTCGAGGAAAATTGACCAAGGGTGTGTTGCTCTTGCAAGACAATGCGCCGGTTCACAAGAGCAAAGTTGCAATGGCTGCTCTGCAGAAGCATGGCTTTCAATCAATGGCCCACCCACCCTACAGTCCAGATCTGGCACCAAGTGATTTTTATTTGTTCCCTAATTTAAAAAGAGACTTACGTGGAAGAAAGTGTGTAACAGTAGCCACACACTTTACAATTTTACATAAGCTATTCATGGTTATAAATATTCAGAAAATATATTAATTTATAACTATATTTATATAATTTTGTATATTTTTATAAATATAGTTATGAATTAATATATATTCTGAATATTTATAACCATGAATAGCTTATGTAAAATTTTAAAGTGTAAATTAGCGTGAAAACCTTTTAAAAAGATACTAGTTATAACTAGAGACCGAATTATATGCAAAGTGCAAAAATTTAATTCAATTTATTTATTATATTTTGCGTCTATTTGTAGATGTCTTACACTGATTAAAGTTAATTAACGCTAATTATGACATTGTTACACTTGAAACTAGCATAGGTTTATGTCATGGTATTTCAGTTTCAGCTTCAAGATGCATCAGTTCTAGAAATCAACTTTATAGGTGAGTCTAGACTTCCACAGTTGCTTTCCATTGAGGTAGTGTGTGTCGGGTTTGGTCGTATTTGTTGCACTAGTGTACTTGGCGTTTCGCTGAACATGGTACTGTAAGCTTCCCAGGTTTTCCAAGCATTAACGGTATCGTATACAACAAATAGGAATAATCCGGGTCTTCATGAAAATACGTTCTAAACCTGAATATGTTGCCTAGTTTAAACGGATGCATCTCAAGTTGGTGCGCTTCTAACTCGAGCTTTTGGGAACCACTTTCCCAGTTTACTTACTGTGGACGATTCGATAATCAATAAAGTAATACTAAACACTTCTTTCAATAAAGAAAATAGACTTTAAAAGCGACTACCAAGTAGAATTACATTGATTAAAATGCAAATTGGTGTCGGTCTACTTTTTCACAAAAAAAATGGAGAGAAAATGAAAAAAGTAAGCACTATTTAGTCTGACATGTAGATAATGAATGTACCGCAAAAAAGGAACGGTAAAAAGCTCCTAAATATAATCCTCCGTAAAACGTAGATGGTGCTGCTTTTTCCACCTACACCCCTTTAAATTAATTAATAAAGGAGAGTGCTAATAACTGTTTGGTATCCACCGAACCACGATATGGATGAATACATCCCCGAGGGCTTGTGTGTGGGTTGCGAAACACGAGCTGAGCGGTGAGTATCCCGCGCCACGTTGGTAGTACTCGGCGTTCCCCCTATTTCTCGGACACTCCCAGTGTATGCATAAAACCGGAGAGCATATTAAGATTAAAATTCCCTGACGAATCATATTCTATTTATTAGAATGCGCACGGAAAGGCGAGGAGCAGATGTGCCTCGCTTCTGCAGAGACGAGATTAATGCAGGAGACAAAAAGGTGCGGACTATTTTCACATGATGAAAACTAGGTAAAAAGTTGTTTCTCGAAAACGAGAACTTTGTTAGTTGCTTACGTGTACTATTAGTTATTAATGCGCCTTCTGCGGTTAAATAAACCGCAACTCTTTCCGGAAACAGAAAGATGGTTATCTCTAGAGTTGGACTTATCGCATTATTTTGAACATTTTCGAGAGGAGGTGGCTGTTCTGCCCTTCCGCAGCTACCTAATTAATTTATAATTTAACATTTCAGTCGTACATGGTTTACTCGAGGGAATAAAACTGCCAGGGTATTATACGTAACGATGGTTGACAATGGAAATTTAGGAATTTCCGAAAAGCATTGTATTGATATAAATTGTTAAATTTGGCACGAATGAAGAGGTTATCGCTGAAACTGAGGCCTATTTTGAGGCAAAAGATAAATCGTTCTACAAAAGTGGTATTGAAATGTTAGAGCGGCGCTGGAATGATTGCGTTGCTCTTGATGGAGATTACGTTGATGAATAAAGCTAATTTTGAACCAAAAGAACCGTGCTTTCTTTGTTAAGCCCGAGACTTTTCAGCCCATGTGTTATTTCAAAGTTTCATCTTTAAAAGACGTTTAGTATACAGTACTCATATGTCTGAGCCGATTTCCGTACTTCTCGATCTAGTTCTTCCCATAGTAACTCGATTGGATTCAAATCGGAGCTCTGGGAAGGCCATTCCATAATTTTGAAAGTTCCTTTCTATTCTAAATGACGTAAATAGTCTCTACATAATTTAGAGGAATGTTTTGGGTCATTATCTTGCTGACAGATAAAATTTTGACCCAAAAATCGTATTCCGGAAGGTATCGCGTGGTTCTCCAAAATTTCGCGGTAGCCTTCTTTTTTTAATATACCGTCAATTTTCACAATGTCCCCTACACTAGTGCTAGCAAAACAGCTCCAAATTATGATAGAACCTCCACCATGCTTCACGGTAGCGGCAATACACTCTTCTCTCGCACGTTCACCCACAGATCTTCTTACGAATATGCGTCTTCGGGTTCCGAACAGCTCAAATTTGGACTCATCCGTCCATAGGACGTTGTTCCACTCTTCTATGGTCCAGTGTTGGTGTTCACGAACCCATTTAAGTCGCTTTTGCTTGTATTCTTTGCGGAGTAATGACTTTTTCATCGCAATACGTCCATGGAGCCCGGCATTCTGTAGGCGACGTTTGACTGTAGAAACATCGACTAGTTTTTGGCGACCAACATTCAATTCTGCGGTGATTTCCGGGGCTGTTTTGCGTCTATTTAACTTGCTGGTAACCACTATTCTGCGATCATCTGCAGATGTCGCTTTTGACCTTCCACTCCGTCTTTTATTAAGAAAACTGCCAGTTTCCCGATATTTTTTTACGTTATAGTCAACCGTAGCGTGGTGTATTTTGATTTTTCTTTGGCAATTTGTCGATTACTTATGCCACTTTTATGGTAAGCTATTATAAGCGCACGTGTTTCCGTACTAATTTCTCTTCGCGGAGGCATTTTAAAAAATTGTCACACGATATTTCGCTCACGACGTGAATAGAGTAAATACCACACTGCAACTGGCCATAGGTTACAGATTTCACTATAATTTTCTAGGAAGGTAATTTAAACATTATTACCTACAATCTAACAGATGACTAAATTTACCCAGTAAATTCAGAGGGATTGTTATTGTAATTGCACCGCAATAAACAGTTTATGGTAATCCGACCAAGAGGAGGTAAATGATAGTAAACCTTACGCGATATAATGGCTGTTTATCTTATTGAACTACATTTTAAATATGTATTTCATTTTATTATAATGTTGTTTGGTAAACATATATACTATATGAATAATCCATGAAAACAGGGGTGCCTAAACACTTTTGAGCGGTAGTGTATATATATAATACTTTTTCCAGACGGACCCATACGGGATCAATAGGCAGAAATGGAAAAGGAATTTTTGGTTTACAACCAAATTTTCTTGTAAAACACGTGGGAGCAAGCGTAGAGGTGTCCCATTAAAATTGTTACCTCTTAGAATATTTTTCTATTTTAAACCGACGCTAGATCTTCATAATTCTAACAGTAATTATATTAGCAATAGTCAACAAGAAACCTATACAATGCACATTACAGTATATTTGACTTATAAGGCAAAAGCTGCAACATCCGTTGAAAAACTCATATCCAATTACTTAGGAAAAAATCACACCACACGGTTTATTACAGACTGGAATCGTTTCGGCGCTAGAAACGTTCTCTGTTTTAAAACACGCGGAACAAGTTATGAATTATATAAAGAAAAAAAAAAACGAAAAACATCGAATAGCCACGGCTCCAGAGCAGATACTCTCTAACATCTGGCTTCCTGGCGTGCGATAAAATTAAAGCGTATGATGATGGCGTGTGGATACTGATTCTCCGAACAATAACCATTTAAAGATTTAGAAGGTCATACTTTAAAACGCGGCATGCGGCTATTATGGAAAAAAAATGGTTTCACAACAAAGAACGATGGTACTCGTGTATGTGTGTATATGTATATACGTTCATAAATTAAAACGTTTTTATATTCGGCTTAAAATCTAACGTTATGTCGCACCATAGGCTATGTATATTTCAAAACAAGAGCTACGGAATCTATCGAAAATTGTTAAAGTGAACGGTCAACGAAATTGTATGTTTTCTTGGTCAGCAACGTTCCTTGTTACGAATATTTACCGTCGTATTACCGCAAGTATCACTGGCATTACACTAAGCCATCAAAATTGGATACATAATAAAATAATATGAATATAATCTATATATAAATCTCTAGACGTGTCGATGGGCGTAATTGTGAGTGAGACGAGGATGAAATAAGATTTCTATAAGTTAACAAAGTCGAGAGGTACGCATGCTATTCTGCAACGCGATTATGTGTCAGTATGCTAGCTCTGTCTAACGGTATTCTTCGCCCTTGCCTAATTACTCCTACAAAATCCTATCCTCACATTGCGAGGTGAGGGGGGCGTATAGCTAGACATGCGTTATTCGCTTCAAGTGAAGCCGGTGTTCGATTCGTTTTCCAGCCTCTCAGAATACAATCAACAGCTTGCCGTTTTTTATCCGGTATATATTTACATGTTGCTTCTTGTTTGTCGGATTCTTCGCATTTCTTGACTGTCCTAAAACGTTCGAGGAAAAGGTAGCTGCAATCCCATCGAAGCATCAAGAACAAGACAGTCATGAAACGCGAAAAATACTACAAAAAAGAAATACCGCATATATATATATATATATACATATATATATATATATATATGTATATATATATATATATGTATATATATATATATATATACATATGTCTTGTTATCACTCCAGAGGATAATGTCCCACGTTCGGCGTTGGTTCTTAGAAGAACCATGAACGTAATTTCGACTGCGGCAGTCGAAATTACGACCTCAAGATATATGTATATGTGAAAGGAAACCAAAACTATTGACAGATTTTGTAACAAAATTATAAGACTTCATTTTGATTTTGGTATTTCTGCTTCAGTAAAATGTTTCAGCAAAGATTAATTCTCTCATTCCTTCTTCAGATAATAAGCTGATTTAAAAATAAAATATATCCGTTTAAAAATCTAAACATTTTCTTTGTGGCGAAACACGTGAAGGAGGCATCCAAAAGTGTTATTTTATGTTATATTATACTGCCATATCAACATTCTCAATGATCAAAAATTAAGAGAACGAAAACACAGAACTTGTTAAAATTAATGTCAAAAAGTAGGACGTTTACTTATTTAAATGTATTTATGTCTGAATTCATTGACATTATTTACTCGGTGACGACACTGCACGTCACGGAGTTGTCACGTTCGGCGTTGGTTCTTCTAAGAACAAAACCCAAGAGGATAACAAGACATCCCTTACCCGCGAAAACATACGCTACAACATATACACTAGGGCGACAGAATAAAATAGACACCAGGTAAAGCGGTATAAATATGTAAACAGCTAAATTCTAAGAACGAATTAAGAACTTTCTCTTGTCATTAGGGTAGGGGTAGATGTTTCGGAAGGAATTCGTCATAGTTTAGTATCGTTACAACTATGCCTCGCTTACAAGGTTCGAGTGATATTAGCGACTTCACCCGGGGTCGCATCGTTGGCCAGATTTTCTATAATTTTTTTAATATTCCGTTGTCCACAGTTAACCGTGTGATTACACAATTTAAACGCAAGGAAAAAACAACAGCGGAGCCGAGACCAGGTCGTGCAGGATCTGCTGAAAGAAGTAAAAGGATGCTTGTGCGCGAAGTGTTAAGAGAACCGCGAAAAAGTACAGCTGAGCTTGCGGCAACTTCACAGAAAAGTCAGCGCACCGTTCTGCGATACCTCCACGGTGTGGGGATGTATAGAAGGGTGGCAAAGAAAAAACCTCTCCTTACGGCGTTTCAAAAACGTCGCCGAATGGCTTGGGCAATCGAAATGCGAGCGAGGCCCGAAGAGTTTTGGCGGTCTGTCATTTTTTCAGACGAAAGCAGATACTGTCAATTCAGAGATAGTGGTCGTACGTGGGTATAGAGACGTTCGTCACAGCAACTGGACGACAAATTTTTGCATCAGACGGTGAAATACGGCGGTGTGAAGATCACGGTGCGGGGCGCGATATGGTATGGTGGAAGATCGCAATTAGTAATCTGCGACGGAAATATAAATGCGGCAAAATATATCCAAATATTAACAGAAGGACTACTACCGATATTCGACAACGCCATTTTATCTAAAGAAGACGCCACTTTTATGGAGGATGGAGGATCCTGCCACAAAGCAAGAACAACAACCACATGGAAAGAGGAACAGGGGATTCGGATTTTACCATGGTCAGGTCAATTACCAAACATGAATCCGATAGAGAATGTTTGGCACATAATCCAGACAAATATGGCGCGAAACGACCCCGAAAACCCAGCAATGAGGAAGAACTCGTGGCTGCTGTTACAGAAAGAGAAGTGGTTAAATATTCCAGAAGACACCATTAATCATTTAATAGATTCTATGCCACGACGACTCGCAGCACTTCACGCAAGTAAAGGTGGATCGACAAAATATTAGTCTAATTTAAAAATTTTAAAATATTTTGTATATATAACGAGAATAGAATCTTCTTTTTAATTAGTAGGTGTCTATTTTATTTTCATATATATATATATATATATATGACTGTTATGGTACAGCAGGCGATTGTACAAATACAGCTGGCGATATGTCATGTGGCACAGTTATATGAGCAAAACTTTTATCTTCAGGGATGATAACGATTCCAAATATTCATCTCGTTTATGTAGAACTTATTTGGTGCCAGTCAAGAAAGAAACCAAGTTGTTACGAGAGTTTTGGCCATCCCAAACTCCAAATCCGCCCCTAACAGAAGTAGTCTGAGGTCACTTGAATCGAAGCTCCAGGTAGCATAGACTAAAATTACAAGCGGTTGTTTGGAATTTGTGATTAGAAGAATGCCAAGAATATGTGCCGCCGTATTTGAATCCCGAGATAGCCATATTAGCAAGAAATTACCTTAGATTAAAATTTTGTAATATTTTCTGTTTCTTTTTCATTGTTCAGTATTCTTTCTGTGATGTCAAATATCCATTAATAAATATTACTGCAAATCAAACTGAACACTTCAATTTAAATCAAAGAAAACGTTAATTTGATAGTCGTCTCCGTATATATGGGCGGTAGTGTATATGGAACTTTACTATTTTTACTTGACTGAATGATAATACTCTTTAACAATAGTGTATTAGGTAATTGTAAACTTATATTTATTTATTCCATTACATTATTACGATTTTAAAAGCTTAAGGCTATTATTGAAACAATTTACTACTTAAAAAGAACAAATATTACGTAACAGATGCAGTATTCTGTGAAATATACTTTAATCACTCTTACTATATACGCTAATATAACACCTATTTATTAAAAATAGTTGAAGACTCTAATTGCCAGAGAAAAATGCGTACATACACTACCGCTCAAAAGTGTTTAGGCACCCCTGTTTTCATGGATTATTCATATAGTATTATGTTTACCAAAAAAACATTATAATAAAATGAAATACGTATTTAAAATGTACTTCAGTAAGATAAACACCCATTATATCGCATAAGGTTTATTATCATTTACCTGCACTTGGTCGGACTACCATAAACTGTTTATTGCGGTACAATTACAATAACAATCCCTCTGAATTTACTGGGTAAATTTGGTCATGTGTTAGATTGTAGGTAATAATGTTTAAATTACCTTCCTAGACGATTATAGTGAAATCTGTAACCTATGGTCAGTTGCAGTGTGGTATTTACTCTATTCACGTCGTCAGCGAAATATCGTGTGACAATTTTTTAAAGTGCCTCCGCGAAGAGAAATTAGTACGGACACACGTGCGCTTTTATAATAGCTTACCATAAAAGTGGCATAAGTAATCGACAAATTGCCAAAAAAATGATAATATACCACGCTACGGTTGACTATAACGTAAAAAAATATCGGGAAACTGGCAGTTTTCTTAATAAAAGACGGAGTGGAAGGCCAAAAGCGACAACATCTGCAGATGATCGCAGAATAGTGGTTACCAGCAAGATAAATAGACGCAAAACAGCCCCGGAACTCACCGCAGAATTAAATGTTGGTCGCCAAAAACTAGTCAGTGTTTCTACAGTCAAACGTCGCCTACAGAAAGCCGGGCTCCATGGTCGTATTGCGATGAAAACGCCATTACTACGCAAACAAAATAAGCAAAAGCGACTATAACGGGCTCGCGAACACAAACACTGGACCATAGAAGAGTGGAACAACGTCGTATGGACGGACGAGTCCAAATTTGAGCTGTTCGGAACCCGAAGACGCACATTCGTAAGAAGATCTGTGGGTGAACGTGCCAGACAAGAGTGCATTGCTGCTACCGTGAAGCATGGTGAAGGTTCTATCATCATTTGGGGCTGTTATGCTGGCACCAATGTAGGGGACATTGTGAAAATTGACGGTATATTAAAAAAAGAAGGCAACCGCGAAATTTTGGAGAACCACGCAATACCTTCCGGAATTCGACTTTTGGGTCAAAATTTTATCTTCCTCCAAGATAATGACCCAAAACATTCCTTTAAATTATGTAACGACTATTTACGCCAAAATTATGGAATGACCTCCCCAGAACCCCGACTTGAATCCAATCGAGTTACCATGGGAAGAACTAGATCGGGAAGTACGGAAATCGGCACCGACATCAGCTACTGACGTGTGGAATAAATTGCAATCGAGTTGGACGTCAATAACACAAGAAACTCTGGCAAAACTTAATGCGAGAATGCCTCGATTGTGTGCTGCAATTATTAAATCAAGAGGAGGTCACATAGACGAAAGCAAAATTTAAATTAAACGTCTTAATTTTCACATTTATTTAATATATTTTTATTCATGTACGTGTATCTGTACATAAAAAATAAATATTAAGAACATTTTGCTGAGTTTTTAAACATTTTTGCTGTCAGTGAGAGTGCCTAAACACTTTTGAGCGGTAGTGTATATGTATTTGGCTTTATCTACAAGCAAATTGTGCGACACTTATTTTAATGCAAGTGCAAGTATGCATAAATTAGGTCACAAAAAAAAAAAAACTTAACGCTCATAAGCATATCTGATATTAAACTTTTCGATTATTTTTTACCATTGAGGTAAACTATCCATGAAGAATTTAATTGAAATAGCGAATATGCCAGAAACGTAATTAGCATAAATCAAGCCAACGTATGATTTGATGCTAATGGATTGCGCGTAGTCTCAGTATCTGGTCCAGTTGTCCTTGGTCGTGCCGCTAACTCGTAAAGTTGTATGTTGACAGAGACAAAGAGACTCAACACGTGTTTCGTAACATCAGCATTGTACTCCGGCACCACACTTATATTTTGAATATATTAAGCGTAATTGTTCCAGTAATAGTAACTCGAGATGTCTGAGAGGAACTACAAATATTACAAACAGTTTTAAATTGCTAACTCGATCTCGTACATTAGACGAAATATGTAGCTATTAGTTCGCAATTAAATTTGTACAACCTACTTACATTATCTAGATAAAAGTCGATTTGTTTTGTAACTTGAGTCAACGTAAAAAATGTTGTGCACACTCACAACTTAATACGTTGATTAGATTATAACATATCACGCTAAAATAATCTGAGACGCTTCGTATTATACTTAAAAGTATTTTCGCGATATATTTTCAGGCGATATACATTTACATACGCATGGTTTCCAGGCAAGTTTAATAAAAACCCGGTGCCTACGCAAACAATAACCGTGACAAACTTGATAGATAATAAGATCAAATAAAGTAAGGCTATAAAAATCGCGTTATAAAGACGGAAAGTAGATGCGAATTGATAAAGTGATTAAAGTATTAAAGTTGGGGAGTATAATATTTTGCTGTAACTTTTGCGAAGGGTTTGTAAATATTTTCGAAAACTAATTGGGATTGTTTGCTTTAATAAGTTGCAGTATTAACTATTTAAAAAAATGCTGATACATTCTCCCGAGTAGAGATGAATATACTGTATATACGAATTACAGTAATTCTCTAGCCACATACTTTCGCCAAAAAAGAAACTAGAGCAGATTTTCATAAATTCCTGTTAATGATTGGTGAAATATCTGGAAATATTATTCCACGATCGTTCTAAAATAACGCATACATGTTCTTTCAAGAACGCAAAGAGAATACAAAAAAATCTAAGAACAAAAATCAGTTGAACTCAACTTTAATGCAAATCCATGTAGTACTTGAGTTTTGGTTTCGTACTAAACACAGCAAGCCGTACACATCTTTGCGTAAGTGCAGCCGTTGTCCAGCAAATCAATACAACTTCAAATAAGTTAAAAAATCTGATTTAAAAAATGTTCTAAATGAATAAAGAATGTTGTTATAGAGGTATAAAACTTTAAGTTGGCAACACTTTTTTAACTGGCGGCCATTTTGCCAGCTGTCAAGTGATTTATGCTTAGTTTGGTTTGGCATTTCTACATGAATAGACTGACGCCTGAGCAACGGTTCCAAATTGTGCAAATTTATTTTGAAAATCATGGTTCTGTTCGGAATACGTATCGTCCATCTTACGATCAACGTAGTCGTCCATCAGAGCTATTAATTAGATTAACTACGGAACGTTTTCGTACCACTTTTACTCCAAATGATAACACGCATTCACAGAGACGTCGTACAGTGCGTACAGAAGAAGTCATTGCTGCTGTAGAGCGCGGCGTAGAGGAAAACCCGAATCAGTCTATCCGCCATCGTGCGCAGGAATTGGATGCGTGTCCATCCACTTCATGGAAGATTTTGCGAAAAGGTCTTGGTTTGCGTGCTTACAAAATCCAACTCGTGCAAGAACTGAAGCCACACGATCACCTAGCAAGGCGTAGATTCGGTGAATGGGCCCGAAACAAGATTGCCGTTGATCCCGATTTTCATAAGCGAATTTTGTCGGAATGGATACGTCAATAAGCAAAACTGCCGTATTTGGAGTGAAGGTAATCCTCAAGTGTATGTTGAGACACCGTTACATCCAGAAAAACTGACTGTTTGGTGTACTTTATGGGCTGGTGGAATCATCGGCCCGTACTTCTTTAAAAACGATGCTGGTCAGAGCGTTACAGTCAATGGTGACCGCTATAGAGCCACGATTACTGACTTTTTCGTTCACCAATTGACCATGATGTGCAGGAGCTGTCGTTTCAACAAGACGGTGCAACGTGTCACACAGCTCGTGCCACGATTGATTTATTGAAGGAAACGTTTGGTAACAGCATAGTTTCACGTTTCGGACCCGTGAATTGGCCCCCATGAATTGGGGACTTCCCCGAGTTGGTCGGGGATTCACCGTTCTTATTCTTTGGGTGTACGCTTTCGATCGAATCTGCTTTCAATATTAGTCTGATGTCTATGCGGAAAAGACACATTCATTGTAGAAATGGCTCCAAACAGAAAAATTCTCACGCTTAAACAAAAAATTGAGATTGTTGAAGTTTACAATAAACAGAAATTAAGCGTACGGAACTTATCCAAGCGTTTTAATATTGGAAAAACACAAGCTGCAGATATAATTAAACATAAAGAAATCCTTCTAAACAAATGGATGTCGAACAGCAATTTGAATGAAAAAAAGAAGCTTTTTGATGGGTGACGGTACCAAAATTGACAAATTGTGTTATGACTGGTTTACAGCAGCTCGGCATAAGGGGATTCCTTTAACAGGTATGCATATGATTTCTTTAGATAAGGTTTCCTTGTATTAACGCGCTGATTTTTTTCGATCTTCTGAAATTACATCACGGGATGCAGTTTATTTGGCAAAAACCGCTTGGGACCAAGTAACCAAAGAGACAGTTCAAAATTGCTTCCGCAAAGCAGGATTTAATCATGTAAATATGCAAAGTGAAGACCAGTTAACTGAGACTGATACATCTGACCTAGAAGATGATTTGCCTCTTAGTGTACTTTCAGATATCCTAAAAAAAAAGAATTTATCGAAATTGACGGATAATAAAAACCTTAATGATTTTTTGGACGTAGATGAAGATTTGTATGTCGAAGGTCCAGATTCAGAACAAGAAATTGCAAATCCAGTTGAAATACAAGAACTTTCGGAAGATTCTGATGTCGACGAGGTTTCAGTGCCAACAGAAGCTATCCCAAATTACGGTAAAGCTATTACCCTGACCAAGCAGCTCAAAAGTTTTGTCGAAAATCACGGAGATACAGAGTCTTTGGAGCTTCTTTCTAAATTAGAAATACGATTTCAAGCCGCTGTTTTAAAGAAAAAGAGAAGACAAACAACAATATATGAATTTTTGCGTCCTTAAAGTGACTATTCATTTCATTGTTTTGTATTACATACTACATCTATGTATCTATGTACATACATATATTATACTTTGTATGTATATATCTAAAGGAAATAAACTTTTTTTTTTAGTTTAAAGTTTCTTATCTATTTTAAAAACATTTATATACGTATACGATTTAAACGTCCCAGTTTCTTTAATATATTCATTTTTCGTTAAAATACGTTTTTTGTTGTATCTACTACATATTTCTTTTAAGCGGACACCCCTCCTGAACGGACACCTTCAGTTGGTCCCGTTCAGTTTCAGTGTCCGTTCAAGGGAGATTTCACTGTAAATAGTTCTTGTACAAAACAACTGCCCTTATATTAACTACGCAAATATTGTTTCTCTAGAAGCTGAATCATCATTGTCGTTGTACAAGAACAATTTTTACACCGCGACAAATACCACTTTCTGAAATGAATATGAAAGGTTACGCAACGTTACAGATACTTGAAATTGCTAATACCTCTCTCATGGATAACTGTTCAACAATTATAACTTTAATTATATTGCTTCTGCTAATTATTAATTACTTATTGAGGTACTTATTGTGTACTAGTAGCAAATGTCACAGTTTGTACGCTCTAGTCTTAAACAAAGAATGAAAGCACCTAACTTAACTAATTAAATAACAATGTACTTCATTTTTTATTTATAGTGTCACTTCACTAATCAATTTTAGCTTTTTTTTAGTCTCAGAATGCATATGTGGATCCCAAACACTCGGTATTTATTTTATTTATTTCTTTTTAGCTAATAAATTATTCTCACGTTTAGCTTTATTTTAATTAGTTAAGTTTCTTTAGGTTATAATGTTCTTTACTCTTCGTACTATCTAGTTCCACGCACGAAAGTGAAATACCATTAAGTTAGAGATTGCAATTACGAAAAAACTGTATCAAAGGAAAGACCCTTACTAAGACAGTTAACGATCGACGAAAGCACGTTTCCTATGCGGGCAGCTACGTAGAGTCAATTGAGTTTAATCATAATTAATTGCCGTATGGTGCCCCTATATAGCAGAGTATATTCGATCACTTTTTATTTGATATTCTTTACTCTTAAGCAAATATCCTTCCTTGAATATATCGCCACTTCTATTCTGTATATGTTTGGGTTTTAAATTGACAGTTAAAAAATTGTTACTTACACTACCGCTCAAAAGTATTTAGGCACTCTCACAGACAGCACAGTACATGAATAAAAATATATCAAATAAATGTGAAAATTAAAATTTGTAATGCAGTTTTTATTTCTTTCATGCGCACATGGTAAATAATTTCTTAGTGTTGATTCGCATGGTAATACATAGCGAGGATTATACTTTGTCCAAAAGTTACAAAGCAATTACTTCTTCACTTCTTAAATGGTATTACTATAAACCGCTGACAAATCCTGCAAATTTTTAGATTTGAGACCCTAGTTTTTATAACTGGGGTAATCATGTGCCTAAAAATGTTTCTTCTATTCCGAAAGATGAACAGTGTACCACACATTAAAGAAACTGCTATATTTTAGATTAGGAAATTGTCTAAAAAATTTTCTTACAGAATCCACGAATGGCAAACTTTCCATTTTACACACACATTTACTCTATGAGTATATTAAATACCGATAGAAAGCAACAAAAATCTTTATGTATCAAAACCTAGAAACTTACTGGTCATTGCATCGAACAAAATACACTAGGGTGACAGATTTCTTACCGGCGAGCATTTCTTTGAGGTTTACGAACAGCCAGTAGTCGCTGGGAGCCAAATCTGGCGAATACGGTGGATGTGGGAGCAATTCGAAGTTCAATTCATGTAGTTTTGCCATTGTTTTGATTGACTTGTGACACGGTGCGTTGTCTTGATGAAACAAAAATTTTTTCTTTGCCATATGCGGTCGTTTCTTTGCAATTTCGGTCTTCAAACGCTCCAATAACGCTATATAATATTCACTGTTGATGGTATTTCCTTTCTCAAGATAGTCGATGAATATTACACCACGCACATCCCAAAATACCGAGGCCATAACCTTTCCAGCCGATTGTTGTGCTTTCGGGCGCTTTGGACGAGGTTCACCAGTTGCTGTCCATTCAGATGACGATCGTTTTGATTCCGGAGTGAAGTGATGGATCCATGTTTCATCCATTGTCACATATCGATGCAAAAATTCCGATTTGTTACGTTTAAACATGGCCAAACACTGCTCAGAATCATCAACACGTTCTTGTTTTTGGTCAACAGTGAGCAAACGCGGCACCCACTTTGAACAGAGCTTTCTCATAGTCAAATGCTCATGCAATATAAAGCCAATACGTTCTTTTGATATCTTTACGATGTCAGCTAACTCACGCAACTTCACTTTTCGATCATTCAAAACGATTTTGTGGAGTTTTTTGATATTTTCTGGTGTTACCGCCTCGTTTGGACCGTCCACTGCGTTCTGCATCATTGGTGTCTCTACGACCGCGTTTGAAGTCAGCAAACCAACGTTTTATTGTTGTTTCTGATGGAGCGGAGTCCCCACAACACTCTTCAAGCCATTGCTTCGCTTGAACGGTATTTCTTCCCATCAAGAAGCAGTGTAAGATTAAAACACGAAATTGTTTTTGATCCATTGTTTTGAAAATAACAAAAGTAGCGTGACTCAGCACAATAACTCACAAACTAACGAATAGAATATCATGAAATTTTAACAGCTGTCTTTTGATGGTTAGTACTAACTGAGAGAAAGGTGACTGCAATAAAACTAGCGTCATCTATGTGTTAGGCCCGGGACTTTTCAGCCCATGTGTTAGGGAACCCCTGTTTTATCCAATGCTTTGAAATAATAGTTTATGGCTCAAAAATTTAGAGTTTTTCTAAAGCAAGACGCTGCTTACGTATTGCACAGTACGTCGCTTCATATGAGGGATCCTTCTGTCAAATCTGGTAGAGAAAGTAACTATAAACCGCCCCAGAAAGCTTAATTTAGTAAGACTATAGACATCTCCAGGAAACCGCCTGTTTAAGGAGAACATCCGCTAACATCAAACATTAGGAATACCAAAGTAATGAATTACATACGAAGAAACTAAAACTGACAATATACTTAATAACACTGAGAATACACAGCTGGGATTATAGATTAAATCCTGTTTAAATTCGCGTGTGATTGTATCTCTTTCCAATTTATAAATCTTAAAATTAAGTAAGCACACTATCGCAGGATGGATTTAAGTTTCTTACTAATAAGGAAATTTTCAACTTAGTGGCGTTTTGAAAATTATAATTATACAGTATCTTCTGCATTGCCAATTACGCTATTTATTGCAAGAGCCCATAGATTAACATAATTCTGTTTCGCATTGCGTGAAGGGCGCTAAGGTTACAAATTAGAAAACGAATCAAAACTGTGTATTCCTTAAAATAATATAATCAATAAAATTGCAGATGGTCCATATGAATTATGAAGTAATAATAACAATAATATTGATTGCACCACTAAAAAATTTTAAAGATTTTCAGCTGTGATTCATTCATATAGGGACATGAGGTGCAGATATAAACACGCACAATTATTTTTTTGGATATTTTTCGGTGTATTCATAAAATAACGCAATGAATAAATACAATAACGTATATAACACGTAGACGTACGACATGTAAATTAAAAAAAGTTACAGAAAATTATTGACAAAATTATTATTACTATTATTGACAGCTTAGTAACATGAAAAATGTATTTATGTAACCAATATGCGTGCACCCTACACAAAGACACACCGGAAGAATAAATACAAACAAATAACAACTCACCTTGTGATGTTGAATAATTGCGGATGCTTTCCTTTTGGCAGACATTCTGATGTTTCTTTTTTGAGTAAGTAGGGAAGTGTTTCAACGAGTACTTCTCTTTTTTTTGCGGCAGGTACCAGACGGAGAGACGTGATACTTCAACGGAAAAAAAGTTCTCCTTGATACAGGTGAGAGACAAGGCTAATACGATTTAACAGTTAATTGCAACAATATAACGCACAGGAGAGGCGATAGTACAGTACGGTATGTATATATGTGTGTGTGAAAAGCACAAGAGAAAACACGTGGTAAGCAAGTACACAACTATGTAACTTACGCGGCCCTGACCAACTAACTGTTTCTAATATTAAGATAGGTCGGGATCGGATGACGTCATTAGACGGTCCTCACGAATTTAAAATGCGATAAGACGACGTTTAAAATACGACCGATGGCGCTCGCCGATTTTCATGTCCTTTGTTACTTGATTGATGATAAAATCTTATATAATGAATGAAGTTTATTGGCCTTCTACAGTCACTCATCAATCTAGATTTGATAACGCGTTAATACGTTGCATTGTAAATAAAAACAGTCGGCGCTCGTACAAAAAACAAGTGACGAAAGTCAGGTTACATGTGTGTTCTTTTGTCTTGTCCTAAAAGAATTGTAAGACCTTTACACTATTTTTGCGTGATAATCGTTTGGTTTTCTGTATTAATAAAGTTTATTTGTTTCTTCGCGAAGAAGTATATTTCATATACTAGGGAATACGTCGCACTTCTTCATTCACTGACACACAAATCTACTCTCTAACGGTTGGTCGACGACTGAACGATATTTCCCCGCCCGAAGATTCGCTCCATCACCCTCTGGCGTCGCGTCCCTCCGCACTCTATCCCCACTATCTCGGCGACGGTCCCCTTGAATCCCCTCGGAACACGACAAACTATGATTGTCAAAGAAAGAGTCGTGAGGCGACCTCAACCCGAAAGATAACCCGGAGTCCGCTCTTCGTTTTATCGACGGGTGCGTTCCGCTCTCCTTCTCTCTTTCTCACTTCGTCCCTGCCCCCTCGCAGGCGCTCGCACTCTACCGTTCATGTCCGCTCTGTTTTTGTGTGTATACTCTTTCCTCTATTCTGTACTCCCTCCTTTCGCGGCCTTCCTCGTAGCCCGTCAACAAAGAAAAACTCTCGAAAAAGTGGACAAAAAACCGTAGGAGAGGAGAACTACGATGCCGGGAGTACGCGGGAGAGAGACGAGTAGAAAAAGAGTGAGCGCAGAAGATAGAGTAAATAAATCGCGCATCCCACGTTTATACTATATACGAAGAAGGATTGTTGCGGTTTTAGTTCGCGAAATAAAATATTTTGCGGGCCAGATTTCGCCGTCTGCTGTTCCTTTTGCTCGTCGGAAATTAATAGCCGCCGCCGTCGTTATTAACCGGCAGGTAATTGAGTGTCGGAATGTATTCATTATTTTAATTGTTTGATCCGTTAAACGTTAAGAGGGTGAAAATTTAAGGACGCGCTATATAGAACCGTAAGCAACAGATGCATTAATTACCGAATAATAGCGGTATCCGTATATTCTTATTCGGTGTGAATGAGTATTGTTCGTACCTAATTTCTGATGAAATGGCATAATCTTTACAGCTACACCTCCGCACATACACCACCGCTCAAAAGTGTTCAGGCACCCCTGTTTTCATGGATTATTCATATAGTATTATGTTTACCAAAAAAAGAATTAAAATAAAATGAAATACGTATTTAAAATGTAGTTCAGTAAGATAAACACCCATTATATCGCATAAGGTTTACTATCATTTACCTGCACTTGGTCGGATTACCATAAACTGTAACAATAACAATCCCTCTGAATTTACTGGGTAAATTTAGTCATCTGTTAGATTGTAGGTAATAATGTTTAACTTACCTTCCTAGAAGATTATAGTGAAATCTGTAACCTATGGTCAGTTACGTCGTGAGCGAAATATCGTGTGACAATTTTTTTAAATGCCTCCGCGATGAGAAATTAGTACGGAAACATGTGCGCTCATAATAACTTACCATAAAAGTGGCATAAGTAATCGACAAATTGCCAAAAAAATGAAAATACACCACGCTACGGTTGACTATAACGTAAAAAAATATCGGGAAACTGGCAGTCATAAAAGACGGAGTGGAAGACCAAAAGCGACAACATCGCATGATGATCGCAGAATAGTGGTTACCAGCAAGTTAAATAGCCGCAAAACAGCTCCGGAAATCACGGTAGAATTAAATGTTGGTCGCCAAAAACTATGTTTCTACAGTGAAACGTCGCCTACAGAAAGCCGGGCTCCATGGACGTATTGCGATGAAAAAGCCATTACTACGCAAACAAAACAAGAAAAAGCGACTTAAATGGGCTCGTGAACACCAACACTGGACCATAGAAGAGTGGAACAACGTCAACAATTTGAGCTATTCGGAACCCGAAGGCGCATATTCGTATGAAGATATGTGGATGAACGTGGAGCTGTTTTGCTGGCACTAGTGTAGGGGACATTATGAAAATTGACGGTATATTAAAAAAAGAAGGCTACCGCGAAATTTTGGAGAACCACGCAATACCTTCCGGAACTTGACTTTTGGGTCAAAATTTTATTTTCCGGCAAGATAATGACCCAAAACATTCCTCTAAATTATGTAAAGACAATTTACGCCGTTTAGAAGAGGACGGAACTCTCAAAATTATGGAATGGCCTCCCCAGAGCCCCGACTTGAATCCAATCGAGTTACTATGGAAGAACTAGATCGGGAAGTACGGAAATCGGCTCCGACATCAGCTACTGACGTGTGGAACAAATTGCAATCGAGTTGGACATGATACAGCACACCATATTGTGACCTTGTCGCTATGTAGTGGTCGCTGGTGTAACTCACAGGGATTGTCCTGGGCCCAATAACGGAAATTCTGCTTGTTTACGAAACCGTTCAGGTGGAAATGGGCTTCGTCTGATATCCATATGTTACGAACGAAATTCGCGTCCTCGCTAATTTTAGCCAATATCTGCCTACTGAACTCGTTCATGTAATTGTTGGATAATCTGCAATTTATAGGGATGGAAATGTAATTCGTGCAGTATTCTTTGTAAGCTTCGTCGCTTAATCCCTAGCGTAGATGCATGCTGTCGAACGGAGCGGCGAGGACTTCTCTCGATTGCAGCTCTAACAGCTTCAATGTTCTCTGGGGTACGTACCGTTCGGATGCCACCTGGAGCTTTCTTTTTCAAGACAGATCCCGTCTCTTCAAAATTACGCGCCCACGTTGTAATCGCATGCGCAGACAGGACACGTCCATGACGTCCAAGCTGGTAATGCTGCCGAAATATTCTCTGCGCGGCAGTCGCACTATCACCATTTTTATAAAACGCTCTCACAGCTACTGCACGTTCCGCACCAGTCCAACGATCCATGATTACTTAAGCAATGCGTTCACAACAATTGTGCGACGTTACGAACAACTGTCGGCTCTACAGTGCTGGCAATTGTAACGTTCAAAATTTCCCGTTCCCTAGCGCCACCCTGTATTTACGTTATCTCTGAACTCGCGTAATATTAAAAAATAATACCGCTTGTTGTTTTCGAGATATCCAAATATATTTAAAAAAATATTTACAAGAAAATTATATAATCACATAAACTTTAGACGGCCCTGAAACTCTAAGACCCGCGATTATATTACTAAAAGTAGTCCTCTTTATCATCAATAAATATGGTACGAATATCGAACATAATTTTTGCTACATTGTAGACCCATAAGATGCCCAGCTTTCTTTCTACAAACCTAGATTCAAAATGAAGATTTCTCCGAGAATACCTACGCTTCTCAAATTGCTGTTGCTATTTCCATTTTTGGATGTTTTGAATGTGTACAGAAAAACAATTTCAAAGCAAATTTATTCGAAAAAATTTGCACGCATTATAATTTTAAGCGGTACTGATAAATTCCTTATAATACATAAAAGGGAGCACTATTGTCTGAACATTACAGATTCTTGTTTGCTTTTAATATACTTTTTTTGAAGTACATGCTTACAGGCAACATTATTCTACAAACTGTATCTGGGCCAGTTATTTTTAATAAATTACCAGCTAGAACCTCTTTTAATAAATTGTTTTTTAGTAAAGTTGATCTCAGCTGTGTACACTAACCTTGTCAGTCCGAAAGTTTAAATTAATTATTCATATTACAAATGATTTAATCTATGATATACATCTTTAAAAATATATACCCAGAATGTGTTAGGAATTATATGCTTAAATATAAATAAGAAATTCTTATTGTTATTAACGTAACACTGTTGAAATGACAAAAGTCTAGAGATTATATTAATTCGAATTTACAGCGACACTAGATCTTTATAAGCCAACTATCCATTAAGCTACTGATTTCTGCTTAGACAAATATAAGAAAATAACCAGTAATTAATCAATTCGCATAGTTACTACTTCAAACCTGCGGCGCAGTATTTTATTTCTGATTTTTACCATATCAAAATCTAAGTTTTCAAAACTTCCGCGCTAATCAACTAATACAATTACTTTACTACATTAACAATGAAGGCATCAAATTTACCTAATTAAGTTTTTGGCTCTTTAATTTCAGAGCGAAGCCAAAATTCGTTCTATTCTACTACCTACTACACATTATATTGACTGTCACCTATAATTTGATGATGGCAACTATGGCAGGAAAAATGAGATCAGTCACTAAATGCTATCCGTATGGTGTCCATTTTATTTTGAAATTGTCTGAAAACGTCAATTTTGTACGATTAGCGGTACTCTATAGACTTGAAATGTGGTGATTTAAATCGCTCAATTCTGTCCGTATAGTTTTCATCGTAGTTTTGATAACCTTCTTCTAATTTAAGAGTTTCTGTGGTTTAACACATAAATATGGAGAAATATATGTAGTTCATATAATTGTTTTTGATCCATTGTTTTGAAAATAACAAAAGTAGCGTGACTCTTAGCGCAATAACTCGCAAACTAATGAATAGAATATCATGAAATTTTAACAGCTGTCTTTTGATGGTTAGTACTAACTGAGAGAAAGGTGACTGCAATAAAACTAGCGTCATCTATGTGTTAGGCCCGGGACTTTTCAGCCCATGTGTTATGTGAGTACTTTGGTTTACAACGTGATTTAGTGTTAGTATCGAAAGACATGGAGGTTTTACGTCTTGCCGATTATGTCCATTTAAACCTTCCGTTTCTTTTCGGTGTACGAGCTACATTGCAAAGAATGCGGACATTCGCTCCGAAAATAGATGGCTACCGTTGATAACGCCGTATAAAATTTAATAATAGCAATTTAGCGTAGGTAAAACCTCGCTTCTATAGGCGTAGATACTACAGAGACATTACAGACGAGCGAGCTGGGTTGAGTCACGGTCCTCTGTTACGAGGGTAGTTTCCCAAAGTTTGTTGCCTTCATTCTCCCCTTTCTTCTGGTTGTTTGTTCGTCTTCGTACCCGCTCCGTCTTCTTGAGTAACGCATAGGCGTTACACATTATGTATGTATGTATATACACGCTACTTACGTTCCGTCTTCGCCCGCTTTCACGACGAAATCGAAAATTGGGATTTAGTCTTTGGCAACGCGCGCGGTTCCGATGGCCTGCTACATCATCATCGCTTTACGTACGGAAAAAGCTGGATGTGTTTGGATTATTAGATGAAATTTCGATGGAGTGCTTTTGTCGTATGCACTTCCTTTTCGAAACGTGTTTGTTTCTTAACAAAGAGAAACGTGAAAGTAATGTAATTGGAAAGAGTATCTATCGTTATATTCGCACATCGTAACCGGAATCTTGCTGGCTGCGAAAGATATTATTTTGTTATGTAAATCCTCTCCTATATACATATACAGCTGTGGCCATATGTATTCGCCACTCTCGTTTTGAACGTGTTACACGAATATTATTGTATTTGTAAGAAGCAGGGTCGATGACGGACTTAACTAGGTACCTGGTAATGAGGGTTTAATGGTTTATTGTAGGCCATTCTGAGTAAATTAGAAAATAGACGTAAAATTGTAATTTCTGAATATTTCTTCAGTCTTTCTTAAAAGTTGTAAGAGTAAGGTTGAGCTAGTTAGAGTGAAGATATTGTGTCTGTGATTTTGTCTGCGTAATACGATAGTATACAGTAAAAACTAATGCCGAAAACACGCGAATTGACGGAGGTAGAGCGAGGACAAATTGTGGTGTTAGAAAAGCAAGGGTTCTCGGTGTCTGCTATTGCCCGACAAGTGAAATGAGCGCGATCGACAGTTAGAATGACGATAAAACGATACAAAGAGAGTGGATCTTTGACAAACAAACCGAAAACTGATCGAAGACTGTACGAGCTTAATCTTAACATGGAAAACATGCGGTTTCAGCAGGACGGAGCCACGTCACACACTGCTCGACATTCGATGGCGGCAGTTCGTCAATTGTTTGGAAGACGCATTATTTCACGTAACGGTGACATTGAATAGCCCGCGAGATCCCCTGATCTTAGTGTGTGCGAGTTTTTCCTGTGGAGGTATCTTAAAGCCAAGGTGTACCGTACACGACCTGCAACAATCCATGAACTGAAGGAGAACATTCAACAAGAAATCACTGCCATTCCCCAAGATTTGCTGCACCGTGCATTTCCGAGTTTTCATAACAGGCCGTTAGAGTGTGAACGCCGAATGGGAGGATGTCATCTTTAAAAAGTAAAGAGACACTTTTGGACATTTTGATTGTAAAAACATAAATGGCATGCTGCATACATGCACTTTCGTTAATAAATTACTAGTTTTCCCCTTCGTCACCCTGTATAAAAAACATATTATTGCATTCTAGAAAATATAGTGAAGTAATTTCACCAAGTTTTTCATCTCTGTTAATAAATAGTGGGTTATACTTTGCGAATATCATCTTCTGAAGAATATTATTCAAGACAATATGTTTCATTGTTACATGAACGACACATAGTGTTTAAGAATAGACAGGGAGAACCAAGACCCTAATACCATGTAAAAATTTCTTTGGATTGAATTAATTCTGTTGGGAAAAAAATCCAAATTAGAATTGAGGGATTCCCATGTTTTAATTTCACTTTCTCATGTTAAAAGTTAATCACCAACAAAAAACTGACGATATAATGCATCTTAATTAAACATTTACTACTGTGGTGTACGTAATGATACATAATCGACCTAATCGAAATTTAAAGCTAGCAAATCAGAAACGCGTAATTCGTCTGCGGTATCAGAAAATGGACGAATCAGTTACCGTGACGAGCAACCCTTGAAACAAATGAAAGTTTCCTCGCGAATTTGAAACGGTCTGTATGTCTGAGTTTGTGCGTGCACATGTGTACGTATATTCGTGTGTGCGAGTATGCCTGTGTGTATATTTCTGTACGTCCTACCCTTTTGCATCGTCCGCCGCAGTTGAATTTGTTTGCTACGGCACCGCATGTACCCATTAGTACTTGTGCCCCACGCAGTTGTAAAGAGGACCTCACCCGCGCGCCCATCCTAGCCGCACCCAGCCACGGTCCTAAATACACGTTCCCTGATAATCAGAGGCGTACCGTTCGGTTGAAATACGGCTATAAATACGTCCTCGATGTTTACGCGAAAGTTTGCAAAAGTATGCATAATGAGTTTATATACTAAATGTTCGAAAGGCATGTATTGTAACGCACATTCGTAACATCGCAGGAGGGATAATGTAATTAATTGTGTAATTTGACATTGCTGCTAGTGTAATGAAATTTACGAATGGTTTCTAAAAGCATAATGAATAGATGAATGAAACGAATCTAACGTATAAATAAATTGAAATGGACTTACGCAATTAAAAGATATCGTGTCGAAGGAAACTGGTTAGCTTAAAAACTTTTCTCTCTAACCTTTAACCAATGCTTGCGATAATTATAACTAATGAATATTCTGGATATCCATACTCTTCCTTGTCTTAGTTCTTTGCGTATTATGGATCAAAACATGAGGCATACTGTATTCGATTCACTTCAAACAAATGAGTCGAGTTCAAAATAAGCAATATCTAACACATGGGCTGAAAAGTCCCGGGCCTAACACATAGATTGCAGTCACCTTTCTCTCAGTTAGTACTAACCTTCAAAAGACAGCTGTTAAAATTTCATGATATTCTATTCATTAGTTTGTGAGTTATTGTGCTAAGAGTCACGCTACTTATGTTATTTTCAAAACAATGTATCAAAAACAATTTCGTGTTTTAATTTTACACTACTTCTTGATGGGAAAAAAATACCGTTCAAGCGAAGCAATGGCTTGAAAAGTGTTATGGGGACTCCGCTCCACCAGAAACAACAATAAAACGTTGGTTTGCCGACTTCAAACGTGGTCGTAGAGACACCGATGACGCAGAACGCAGTGGACGTCCAAATGAGGCGGTAACACCAGAAGACATCAAAAAAATCCACAAAATCGTTTTGAATGATCGAAAAGTGAAGTTGCGTAAGTTAGCTGACATCGTAAAGATATTAAAAGAACGTATTAGCTTTATATTGCAGGAGCATTTGACTATGAGAAAGCTCTGTTCAAAGTGGGTGCCGCGTTTGCTCACTGTTGACCAGAAACAAGAACGGGTTGATGATTCTGCAGTATTTGGCCATGTTTAAACGTAACAAATCGGAATTTTTGCGTCGATATGTGACAATGGATGAAACATGGATCCATCACTTCACTCCGGAATCAAAACGATCGTCATCTGAGTGAACAGCAACTGGTGAACCTCGTCCAAAGCGCCCGAAAGCACAACAATCGTCTGGAAAGGTTATGGCCTCGGTATTTTCGGATGTGCGTGGTGTAATATTCATCGACTATCTTGAGAAAGGAAATACCGTCAACAGTGAATATTATATAGCGTTATTGGAGCGTTTGAAGGCCCAAATTGCAAAGAAACGACCGCATATGGCAAAGAAAAAAATTTTGTTTCATCAAGACAACGCACCGTGTCACAAGTCGATCAAAACAATGGCAAAACTACATGAATTGAACTTCGAATTGCTCCCACATCCACCGTATTCGCCAGATTTGGCTCCCGGCGACTACTGGCTGTTCGCAGACCTCAAAAAAATGCTCGCCGGTAAGAAATTTCGCACGAATGAAGAGGTTATCGCTGAAATTGAGGCCTATTTTGAGGTAAAAGATAAATCATTCTACAAAAGTGGTATTGAAATGTTAGAGAGACGCTGGAATGATTGCGTTACTCTTGATGGAGATTACGTTGATGAATAAAGCTAATTTTGAACCAAAAAAAACGTGTTTTCTTCGTTAGGCACGGGACTTTTCAGCCCATGTGTTACAAATTCACAAAGTTTGATCACAACTGGCGATTTGCACTTCGAGTTCCTAAGTAAGTGTCTAGCAAATTTTGTTTTATCTGCTCAACAAATGCCTAACAAAAGGACATTCTCGAACATATAAAATATCTATCTTCACATCAAAACGTTTCGCAGCGTTATTTACGGTAACACGCTGCCACTTCGATTCTATCATTTTTGTATTATCGAATTCGTACGAGAGTCACGCGGTATTTATTGCACTGTCATATTGATATTCACTATTCATTCGATAATAAGTACGACCGCAAATTCAGTCAATACGCCGTACGCGCCCGGTGAAATGCATATACATGTAATTGAATTCGGACATGCACGTAAATTTAGTGCCTTTGTGTTGTCGGTTCCGCTCGTGGGCAAAAGCGGACTCTAAAATTAGGATGCGAGAATGGTAAACAGGGATGCCACATTGACGGAGTTCACCATCTGTAATAGCGTAAAGCCAGTTGTGATGTTTTAGCATAATGTCAATAGCAATAAGCGTGTAACGGTATCCTAGCACCAACGGTAACAACAATAAAGTATTGGGGGAAGCTTATTTTTATTAAAATAAGATACGGCAATGGAAAACAAGAAATTACTTAGTTTACAAGTTGACAAGGGACGAATAGGGTTTATTTAACAACTCTCTGAAGTGTGACCATTAGAATAAACAAAAATAAAAAAAGCTATTATCTTCTTTGATGTCTTAGGGCCCAGTTTGAATCGAATAAGTCATGTCAAAAAATTATATTGCATCCTGTTTTTTATTACTTGCTGTTTTCCCCTTTTTAGAATGAAAATCTCTACGCAGAACATCTTTAATCTCATAAATAAGTTTCATAGCAGGATTTTGGAAACACATTTTGTTCTCCGCAAGGTTACGGGATTTTTTCGCACCAAGTCATATCGCTGACAGCTCACAGTCCATTTTAAAAGAGTGGAAATGCATTATTAAAAGATCACAATAAGTTATGACACATTTAATATATTTGAAACTTACACTTGAAAATGATAAAAAAGACTATAACTAACTCCATCCGTAGTTATTTTTACATAAAAAGATTGCAAAATCAGTACCGTGAGGCAAATTCTCTCGCTTTCTTCTTCAAAATCAAGCTAGAACATGCATATAATAAGTTTAAAACGTTATACGCTAAAAGTTATTGCAATAGCTACCTTATATACAAATAAACATCACACGAATCATCGCAATAGAGTCTACTAGCTCGAAATAAATTATTTTGAAGTTTAAGATAACACAAGAATGTCTACTATCATAACTAATAACAACCGGCCACATAAAGAAATGGTAATTATAGAATCTGCGTACTAAAAATGTGAATTCTGTTTTTTTTTCAAAATTGCCCTCTTTTTTTATTCTTTGGTGTAATACACCAAGTGGAATAAAACTTGGTACATTCGTGGAACCTGTTGAGTACTGTAAATTGTAACTTTCCATTCTTTTCAGCTTCCAATTTTTACCATACAAATTATAGGGTTTAAGGAACTCTTCCAATAAATACGGAACAGCGTTTATATGTAAAATACTACGATTAATTTATTCCTTCCTTTTCAACTTTGCAACTCGCGAAGCACATAACGCTGTATTACAACACGTACAAAAAAAATTAAAGTTCATTCGAATAGAATTACTTGCTACCTCCAGTGCGACCATCCTATATGTCCAGCGCAATTGTTACTAACACCGTCTCCTGTCCAAAAGTTTTGTCATTTCGGAAATTATGCCAGTCAATACAACTACAGCAAATCGGACTAATAGCGAAACTATTTTAAATCTATCGAAGCTTCCAATATGTTCCCACTAATTGCGAAAGCCAGGCGCAGCGAAGCCTCTAGGGGTGTAGGAGGGTCGAAGCCGCATTTGTCCTACAGGGGTGGTCCCCAAACAACCCTTTGTCCTCAAGAAACCCCTGTTTCCTCCGGACCCCTTTTCGTCGGACGGTTGGGACTGTCGCTTACTATTATATCGCATGGTCAGTGGCGTAGTAATTATCGAATTCACCCTCGCCCGGATAGCACGCGATTCATCATAGAGTAAGGGGCGGGAATGAGTGGCCGAAGAGGTTAGAAGCATAAATGGAAGTACGTGGTATTTTCTTACATATAAGAGCCTTTATGGGAAAGTTGTTTGCCTACTGCACTATGATTAAGGAATGTATTAACAAATATAATAAAATAAATCAATTACATCAACGTAACACATGGGCTGAAAAGTCCCGGGCCTAACACATAGATGACGCTAGTTTTATTGCAGTCACCTTTCTCTGTTAGTACTAACCTTCAAAAGATAGCTGTTAAAATTTCATGATATTCTATTCATTAGTTTGTGAGTTATTGTGCTAAGAGTCACGCTACTTTTGTTATTTTGAAAACAATGGATCAAAAACAATTTCGTGTTTTAATTTTACACTGCTTCTTGATGGGAAAAAAATACCGTTCGAGCGAAGCAATGGCTTGAAAAGTGTTATGGGGACTCGGTTTCATCAGAAACAACAATAAAACTTCTTGGTGACTCTTCTGACTTCAAATTTGGTGACTTCAAACGTGGTCGTTGAGACACCGATGATGCAGAACGCAGTGAACGTCCAAATGAGGCGGTAACACCAGAAAACATCAAAAAAATCCACAAAATCGTATTGAATGATCGAAAAGTGAAATTGCGTGAGTTAGCTGACATCGTACAGATATCAAAAGAACGTATTGGCTTTATATTGCATGAGCATTTGACTATGAGAAAGCTCTGTTCAAAGTGGGTGCCGCGTTTTGCTCACTGTTGACCAAAAACAAGAACGTATTGATGATTCTGAGCAGTGTTTGGCCATGTTTAAACGTAACAAACCGGAATTTTTGCGTCGATATGTGACAATGGATGAAACATGCATCCATCACTTCACTCCGGAATCAAAACTATCGTCATCTGAGTGGACAGCAACTGGTGAACCTCGTCCAAAGCGCCCGAAAGCACAACAATCCGCTGGAAAGGTTATGGCCTCGGTATTTTGTGCGTGGTGTAATATTCATCGACTATCTTGAGAAAGGAAATACCATCAACAGTGAATATTATATAGCGTTATTGGAGCGTTTGAAGGCCAAAATTGCAAAGAAACGACCGCATATGGCAAAGAAAAAAAATTTGTTTCATCAAGACAACGCGCAGTGTCACAAGTCAATCAAAACAATGGCAAAACTACATGAATTGAACTTCGAATGCTCCCACATCCACCGTATTCGCCAGATTTGGCTCCCAGCGACTGCTGGCTGTTCGTAGACCTCAAAAAAAATGTTCGCCGGTAAGAAATTTCGCACGAATGAAGAGGTTATCGCTGAAACTGAGGCCTATTTTGAGGCAAAACATAAATCGTTCTACAAAAGTGGTATTGAAATGTTAGAGCGGCGCTGGAATGATTGCGTTGCTCTTGATGGAGATTACGTTGATGAATAAAGCTAATTTTGAACCAAAAAAACCGTGTTTTCTTTGTTAGGCCCGGGACTTTTCAGCCTATGAGTTATAAGTATCTGATTACTATAATTCCAGGTGTATGCATAAGCTTTTCCCGGATCTTTTTGCTAAAAAGAAGTAATTTTCAAGAGAAAGTTTTTTTTTATGCAAAATATTGGTCAGCGGTTTCTATTCGTTTCGTCTATGTTTCAGGTAATTTATGGATACCATGCCATGTATCAAACCATCCCTCGAGCCCAACTTCTTCGTAATTACCGAAATGCTGCTCCGCGAGCGCGTGCCCCATTGGTGTCAGATGGCGCCAGGTCTGGGGAGTACGGAAGGTACGGAAGGATGTCCCCTCCAAGAAGATGGTTTTGCTGTGAGACGGCGCATTGTCATGCGTGGTTGAAATGAATCATTTCTTGACGATTTCGTTGTGACATTTAAGAGTTCACAATACATAATACCATTCTGATCCCACCAGACACAGAACATCGTTTTCTTGCCGATGCGATTTGGCCTTGGTGTTGAAGGACCGGTCTTGTCAGGGGAAAACCACGATTTTTTCCGCTTTGGGTTTTCAAAATAGATCCATTCTTCGTCACCCGTCATAATTCGATACAAAACGATATCCTTTCGTGGCATTTCAGCAGCATTTCAGAGGTCACTTTGCGATTTTCTATTTGATGATCTGTCCCACTGTTCGTAAACGTCTACTGACTGTTTCTTGTGACACGTGTAACGCTTCTGCTAATTGCCGTTGGGTATGAGTTGGGACATCATCCAATAACTCCTGCAATTGCACGTCTTCGCATTTATGTGGTGTATCAAAGAGCTCGTTCTCTTCCACATTGAAATCACCACTTTTAAATTATTGAAACCACGTCGTATATGTTCCAATCAATGGAGCGTGTTTACTACATGTTTCTACCGGCAAACGATTACTTTCAACAGCCTCTTTTTTATTAAATAAGAAAAACAATGAGTGCTGCAAAAGTTCTTTTCAGGCACAAAACTCGACATGATCTCTGAACACTAAAGCAAAGACGCCAGCTTTTGGCGGACTCAACTTGTGTACGTTTGTAGTTTAAATGTCAAACGAACAAAATGGCGTATGCGTCATACGCCGCGTACTTTTCACTGGCGCCATCTCTTAGTTAAAAGAAGAAGGATAAAACTTATGCGTGCACCTGGTAATTACACGCAAGACAACGCACATATATTCCACTTAAGACTGTTTTCTGAGGTATCGAAAACTCCGTTTCATTTAAGTTGTGTTTACATCATTTGTAACTGTCAGTGTTATGTTTGTGTTTGTCTTTTTGTTTGATATGCATTGGTTTTGAAACAATAAACATTAAACCGATTTATCGAAATCAAAGATTTTTATCAGAACATATGTATCTTGTAACAGTCGTTATTTTATTCTTACGGATATCATAATAACACTTGTGATAATAAATTTGGGATTATTTAAAACTTACCACTTATATTTTTTGTAGTATCATATCTTATTTAACACGACAAGTAGAGGGTTGGCGGTTTACAAGAAATGAAAGGAATATGACTGTACAACGCGTGTTCATTATTAAAAGCTCTTTCAAATTTGACGAAAATTTGCGACATTTACGACAATGAATAAACCGCACGAAACGAACGGTTAAATTACGATGTCAGGAATAAATTTGAAGGTGTGTGTACATAAACGAAAGCAACTTCCGAGTAAATAATCTGTAACCGGTTAATTGGCAATGTGCAACTTTATTTCCAACGCAACGGAAGGCACTTGTTGCTCTTCAACGGAAAACGCAATAAATTTTCAGTATGTTAATGAGAATAAAAGTTAGAGAACCTGCCATGGTTAACATTCTTTTCCGAATATAGACGATTAAAGGACGCGTTTACGGTATGGTGTTACGGATGAATACCGAGTTTGAAAGTTACATTTCAGTTCGGGTTCTTTGTTTATGGATGACGTAATAATCGTGTAAACGGAAACTTTTCGAAATATTATATACAGGCTTTTTATGTTGGAAGCCTTAACAAAAAGTATCAGGAATAAAATACATATCTTCGTAATAAATTCGAAAGCTTTGGAACAATTCTGATACCCCGAAATACGAGGGGAGGTCCAGAAGTTCGTGGAAAACATCATCTGCGAAAGTCTCAGGACTCCTGTTATAGACTAGTTTTTAATCTCCTATGATACGATCGATTTTCTGAATGTTGAGAAGTATACGGTAGGTGAAGTAATTTTGTTGCTTTTATCTTCGGTCTTCTCCCTTCCCCGGTATTTTATGCATGTTTTAAGTACAGAGCATAAATTTAAACTTACTATTCCACAGTATACTACGTCCTTATTTCAGTGATTCTTCAGCTTTAATGCCGTTAATCTGTATAACCGACTGCCTGAATATTTTAAAGGTTTGATTAACCCGAGCATCTTCAGTGACTAATTGACGTTATATCTTCTTTACGGCAATAGTACGGTGCCATATTTGATTTTCCTTGCATTCTTTTCATTTTAATGAGCATGTGTATAGGCATAATAAGCTTCGGCTATCATGCTGTGCATATCTATTGTATTTATTGTGGAAAGTTCCTATTATGTATGAGACTTCAAAGGGAACCGCTAAATTCATTTGATGATTTAATGAAAGCAATTTATTATTACTATTATTATTAACTAAATCTGCATCCCTTATAACAAGCTAGATTTGCGTACTGGAGACGTTATTTGGGACAAGTTGTATAAGTAAACTTAATCTCTTAATTTAAATATACGGTTTTCCAAGATTTTATTTCATTAGAATACACTTTGATCTCTTGTGTACGTGTACAGGAATATTTTGCGACTACAACGAAAATAAGCAAAGGAAAACCAAATTGGTAACACGTTCTCGCAACTTTAATTGTTCTGTTTTTCGCGCACAATATTCGTTACGAAATAAAGTTTGAACAAAGAGCTTTCCTCAATACCTACGTATGTACACACTTCGTATATCCACAAATGCGAAATATATTCATTTCATATTAAACCCTTAGCGTCCGTGGCTTGATACCTACGTATATAGCGGTAGATTATTGTTCAACGTGAAATGTATTGTTTCATTTCTAACCCATATCCAAAAACCCGTCGCTGGCACCGTCCCTGGCTTTACCGGGCAAAGGGACACCCGACTACATACGCTCCACGTCAGGCAACAAAGATATGTGGGTGGTAGAAATCCGGTAGGGGTAGAGGGAGACACGCAAACAGAACACCCCCACACATGACATGTGAGACACTAGGGGGGAATGGCAATGAAAGGTTGCTTGGGCGAAAACCGGCGGCGGTACAAAAAATATAAGGCTTCCGCAGTCGCAAAACGTCAAAAGAGCTCTTTTCTTTTTTTTCCCCCTTATAAGTGATGGGAATTATACGTAATCTAGTGCGGTCGATGCGCGCAACGACGAATCGGTGTATAGACGCCAACTAAGCTGTTCCTTCACAATATAAAATTTACAAACTAGATGAATTAATGTTCAGACAGTATTTCACTCATGCTTTCTTTATACTACGCGACCATAGTTTAAAGTGATTCATGAGTTAGATGAAGATAGCCATGATCGACAATCACAATTTTATGAAATAATGAGAGTTAGAAGTTTGGACGAACCTGGAATAATTGCTTATAATCCAAGCACAAAGTGTAAACAATACTGTAAGACCCTTTTAGAATTAGCGAAAGAATGTAAGTAGACATAAAAGATGTTTTACATAGAAAGAATATTGAAGACAGTTTCCATAGTAACATGAACAACGCGTACATTTTAACACGTTTTTATGATAACTTTTAAGCTTTTGTTTGATTTCTTTTTTTTTAATATGAGATTTGTTTTGAAAATAACAAAAGTAGCGTGACTCTTAGCACAATAACTCACAAACTAATGAATAGAATATCATGAAATTTTAACAGCTGTCTTTTGAAGGTTAGTACTAACTGAGAGAAAGATGACTGCAATAAAACTAGCGTCATCTATGTGTTAGGGCCGGGACTTTTCAGACCATGTGTTAAGTTAGTTATGAAAACATACCTACGTTGCAAAATTAATAGAAATTTAATATCAAAATGGCTAATACATACTGGTATGTTTTATAGAAAATACAAGAATTACAAGTGCTTGAGATTTTGGAATATTTATACATATATCAAAATCCATTTTACTACTGAACAACCGACATCTAAATAATTTATTTTATTATTTAAAACTATATTCATATCGTTTTCTTTTTCTTGTTTAATAACAACTTATTCCTCCTACAGAATTCGTGTACCATCAACAAATCACTGAGTGTCTCTAGTAGTATATTTGAACTAGCACCACGATCAATATGTCTTTTATAGTAGAACCAACATAATTAGAAACACCCTGGAGATATACGGAAGTTAAGATGATGTAAGTACCGCGTTCAAATTTGAGAAATTTTCTATAAACACCAAATGGGATGACACCAAATTTATAGCGGTAGGGGTGTTTTCTCAGCAAGTTTCTAGGTGTATACACATCCGAGTTCTTATTACGTCAGTAACGATGAGTATCTGATTATTACGCTGTAGAGTAATTAACATAAATACGCATGTTTCTCATCTCAACGCATCTTCATAAACAAATAAATTCGCCAGTAATAAGTAAATTATAATTCTTGCAGTTCATCGGAACTATATTTGCTTAGAATAATGTAATTAAAATGATTACAATAATACTATTTGCGTAAATATCTCTCTTTTCCTTAAAAAATATGCACGTTCCCATCAGAAACAGACGAGACAAGAACACCGACGTAGACATGTAAATAATGCATCCTTAACAATTTCCTACACCATACCGTAACAACGCAAGAATGTAGGTACACACAAACAAATTACATCCCGCTGCCATATCGCAGACCATTGAAATACAAATAAAATTCATATTATGTAATTCCATGGTCTTCTCTATGCGTGTTTTCCTGTAGCAATGTGGACAGTACCAATGAATTATGTTTCGGTACGAACAGTTTCTGAATAGGAACATGTGTAAATCATTAGATTTCTACGTTACCGCAAGATACTGAATGGACATTTATGTTAAACAATGAAATTTAACGAATAGCATGAAATGGGCCACATGACGTTAGAGATATTCTTCAAGTTTATAATGCGTGGAGAAATGTGGACTATGTACATAAAAAACTTTGAGCAAACCTATGGAACAGTAAAATTTATACATATGGAAATCATTACTGAAAATTTAACGACTAACGTACTTTACGATGTAGCGAAGAAGAAGAATGTATTCCTTTATAAAACGCGAACAATAATTTATTCTAAACAAAAACAAGTTGAACATGGAAGATGTTGCAAGGTACATACATACACATGTACCATAATTCAATGTGATTCTTTTTATGTAGTGAATATGAAGTATGTGGTTTCATCCTGACAATCGAATTATATACATAGTTAGTATAAGTGTTGCATATACGTTACACTAAACAGAAATTGAGGTGTCTTCAGAGCTTTATCACGTTGGTTACAATAATATACTGTCAGTTTCTTCAGTTAAGTGTGTTGTTGTTTGAGCTGTACTGTTATAGTCTGGTAGGCCATATTTAATAGAAATATGGATAATGGTCATTACAGGTTTGCTATTGTGAATTACCAGGTTTCATGTTATACTTATTCTGTACCAGTTCTGCCTATTGAGGTTATTTCTCAGTGCAGTGATTCTGACCTTACTCATGTATGTATTTGTTACGGATCTCTTGTAGGTGATTACTGAATCTACACTGTATTTGTGCACTATATTATATAGACCGTAGAACTGTTTAAGATACATTTAAATTAAATAAAAATTAATACGTACGACTAGTACGATGCCATTAAATCGATTACTAACGTAACGTTCATGATCTAATATACATACTTTCATTACTGACTAAAAAATAATAGGCGATTTGGTACAAGACAAATTATATAGTGTGTAACATATTTCGTTGAGTAATTCAACTCATTAAGGGTTATGCTGCTTAATTTGTATTTTGAACTACAAAACCATTCACCTTACATACCTTACTTAAGTTCACAAAACATGTTAACCTCTAGCTAGAATAATTAACTTGGCCGTAAGTTCTTCTACCTTTTCCCGACGCTTGGAAGATTAGCAGAATTACACCCGTGTTTAAGAAAGGTAATCGTTCAGACTTCCAAAATTATAGATCAGTAAATATTTTATCCAACTTTGCAACAATTTTTGAATATCTTCTGTCTCACAGAATTTACGTTAGTGTCAAGCCTTACTTATCTTCGCGACAACATGGTCTCATTCCGGGAAGGTCTACTGCAACCAACCTTGCTGAGTTAGCACAGCATATTGCCGAATCCATGGAACGACGTAAACAAGTAGATGTGTTATACACCGATTTTAGTAAAGCATTTGACACTATCAATCATTCCCTTATGGTATCTAAGCTGAGTAGTTTTGGTCTTTCGCCAAGTGTAACACAATTGATCCGCTCGTATTTAACTGATCGTTCATGCTATATGTTCACTACAATGGATATACATCCTTAACATTTTCTGCTTCCTCTGGTGTGTGCCAGGGATCTAATTTGGGTCCTCTTTTGTTTAATATTTATTTGGATGATCTCCTACAGGGGCTGGACTGCAATGTACTGGTATACGCGGACGATCTTAAGATCTTCAGTACCATAACCTCCCCGGCAGGGATGTGCGTGTTGTAATATTCATCGACTATCTTGAGAAAGGAAATACCATCAACAGTGAATATTATATAGCGTTATTGGAGCGTTTGAAGGCCGAAATTGCAAAGAAACGACCGCATATGGCAAAGAAAAAAATTTTGTTTCATCAAGACAACGCACCGTGTCACAAGTCAATCAAAACAATGGCAAAACTACATGAATTGAACTTCGAATTGCTCCCACATCCACCGTATTCGCCAGATTTGGCTCCCAGCGACTACTGGCTGTTCGCAGACCTCAAAAAAAAATGCTCGCCGGTAAGAAATTTCGCACGAATGAAGAGGTTATCGCTGAAACTGAGGCCTATTTTGAGGCAAAAGATAAATCGTTCTACAAAAGTGGTATTGCAATGTTAGAGCGGCGCTGCCCTTGATGGAAATTACGTTGATGAATAAAGCTAATTTTGAACCAAAAAAAAAACGTGTTTTCTTTGTTAGGCCCGGGACTTTTCAGCCCATGTTATATTATTAGTCTTTAGAAATAAATTAATGCAAGAAATGCGGTAAATCTCAGAATAAATAAAATTTCAATGATATTTAGATTGATTGCATCACTAATCTTCTTCTCCGTATGTCTCAATAGCTTACATTATTTTCAAAATGAAACAAACATCGACGATAAACATTTCAACACGTCTCTTCAATCTACGATTTCTCTTTTAAATCTGTGATCCCCCAAAATGAGGACAACAACCGGTAAGGCGTCTTTATGTGATAAATAAAGCCTCGTTACGTAACATGTGCTTTAATTTAGATGACACACTTGTACCGTTCCGATCCTCCACGCCGGAGAAATGGGAGCGGTCGCTTGTTGGTTGTCATCGTCGTCCAACAGAACAAGCGAAGTTAAATCTCTGGGGTATCCTACGGCGGAGGAAGGTAACGAGCTGCAGAAGATAACAAGACGAGGGAGGACCGGCGTAGGAAGAGACTCTGATGAACTATGGGACATCGTACACACACCATGTGGGTTATTCCACAATGGGTATTTATCAACGATAAACTGCACCGGTGTAAGCGCGCACCTTTTTTTTATCGTAACGGCGCGGCATGCTGGAATATTCGTTTCCTTTTTATACTTATTATGTGCTTCGATGTATGCACCTTCAATCGAGTTATATAATACAGAACGAACTGAATTAATGTGTATTTGTCCATTTCTTGCTGCGATATGGCATATGTGGGACGCGACAACGCTTTGAGTTAAATTATTATTACTTCTTTATTCTGCGGAGTATGCACTATATTGTGCAAACTTTGGAAGCTATGAATTTTCGATTACGATGAGCCCTACTTATAAACTTTTTGGTTAAAAGCATAGAGATTCGACTTGTGGTTAACATTTTAATCTTACGTTTTAGCTTACTTACTATTCTGTAGATATATTTAGATCGCAAAACTGCTAAAACTTTAATTTTCAGTGTGGAAGTTCCAAATCAGCTACTAAAAGAATAACGTGTGTTAGAATCACCGTCACGGCAGTGACGTAATGTCGCGTATACGTTGCCAGGTGATATTTCGTACCGATATCTTAGATGAAATCCATAATACATATTATCATGCAAAACTAACGATGACGTTAAGAAGTGTGTTTTTAAATAATGTAGGGATTTTTTTATTACAGAATAACACATGGGCTGAAAAGTCGCGGGCCTAACAAAGAAAACACGGTTTTTTTGGTTCAAAATTAGCTTTATTCATCAACGTAATCTCCATTAAGAGCAACGCAATCATTCCAGCGCCGCTCTGACATTTCAATACCACTTTTCTAGAACGATTTATCTTTTGCCTCAAAATAGGACTCAGTTTCAGCGATAACCTCTTCATTCGTGCGAAATTTCTTACCGGCGAGCATTTTTTTTGAGGTCTGCGAACAGCCAGTAGTCGCTGGGCGAATACGGTGGATGTGGGAGCAATTCGAAGTTCAATTCATGTAATTTTGCCATTGTTCTGATCAAACAAAATTTTTTTCTTTGTCATATGCGGTCGTTTCTTTGCAATTTCGGCCTTCAAACGCTCCAATAACGCTATATAATATTCACTGTTGATGGTATTTCCTTTCTCAAGATAGTCGATGAATATTACACCACGCACATCCCAATAGCCATAATCTTTCCAGCCGATTGTTGTGCTTTCGGGCGCTTTGGACGAGGTTCACCAGTTGCTGTCCACTCAGATGACGATCGTTTTGATTCCGGAGTGAAGTGATGGATCCATGTTTCATCCATTGTCACATATCGACGCAAAAATTCCGGTTTGTTACGTTTAAACATGGCCAAACACTGCTCAGAATCATGAACACGTTCTTGTTTTTGGTCAACAGTGAGCAAACGCGGCACCCACTTTGAACAGAGCTTTCTCATAGTCAAATGCTTATGCAATATAAAGCCAATACGTTCTTTTGATATCTTTACGATGTCAGCTAACTCACGCAACTTCACTTTTCGATCATTCAAAACGATTTTGTGGATTTTTTTGATGTTTTCTGGTGTTACCGCCTCATTTGGACCGTCCACTGCGTTCTGCATCATCGGTGTCTCTACGACCGCGTTTGAAGTCAGCAAACCAACGTTCTATTGTTGTTTCTGATGGAGCGGAGTCCCCATAACACTTTTCAAGCCATTGCTTCGCTTGAACGGTATTTTTTCCGATCAAGAAGCAGTGTAAAATTAAAACGCGAAATTGTTTTTGATCCATTGTTTTGAAAATAACAAAAGTAGCGTGACTCTTAGCACAATATCATGAAATTTTAACAGCTGTCTTTTGAAGGTTAGCACTAACTGAGAGAAAGGTGACTGCAATAAAACTAGCGCCATCTATGTGTTAGGCCCGGGACTTTTCAGCCCATGTGTTACTTAAGCATTACAGTTAATATCATTGGAAGGGAATATAAAAAGCACTAAACACAATACGTCCATATTTTTGCTATTGTTACTGAAATTACCACACATATTACGGCCTTGTACGTATTAAAATTAAAATAAAATTCTACATCGTACTGTAAGGCAATATAAACTTTTTTATATACAAAGACGTTTCACACGCACATTTTACAGACGAATAACTGTACGTGCTAGTACTGGACGTGGGTCGGTGCTTGTGTATTCGTAGCGTACATACATATACACACATGTATAGTTAGAGGTACATATATGTGGAGTCAAAGTGAGATGGGAAAGTACATTTCTACAAAACAAGCGGCCAACCGAGCGTCTGACTATACTATTCAGCCAGCCACCCACCCAACCCGGTGGGCACGTCATCCCTCCCGGGGATACATTAGCCTCGTTTCCGGTCACACGAAATTGGACTCCCGCATTATATATGAGGACGCGCAGCACGTGTATTAGGCAAATTGTACCTCTATTCTTGAAGAATAGGAAGGAGACTCTTCGGGTCGTCTATCGTGATTATGTAAATTACACGCGGCCTTACCGGTAACCTCTAAGTTTATGATTAAAACGAACAGTAGGATTATTGCGCATGAAACGTGTATCTACGTACATCTAGAAATGCGCCTACGTACGTAAATATTCTAGTACACATTTCCAAACTATATAAATTCGGTAGCAGATATAGAGTGTGTACAAATTGGCGCATACTATCGTAGTAGTACGAAGGCGATTTGAAATATATCCGGAATCGACAAGAAAAAGACGATATTCGTGTAGTTTTTATTTTAATTTTTCCATGTAGTCTTCTCGAAGCCGTGGGAAAAGTAGGATGTTTCGAGGTCTGCAAACTAGCCATCTGTAACGGCGATGACCTCCTCATTTGAGACAAATCTCTATCCTCCCGGTGATTTTTTCAGGTTTGGGAATGAGCCGGTTCAAACGAGGCAGCTTCTACTTCAATACAGCATCGAATCGGGTCAATAAATCGCTATAGTATTACTCCATAGTCGCTCCTACCTTCTGCAGATAATCGATGAGGATTACACCTTGGGGATCCCAAAAATGGAGGTCATGACCTTTCCGACCGATGGAACGGCTTTTGCTTTCTTCGGAGCCGATTCGCCCGGAAAAGTCCACTGCTACGACTGTTCCTTGGTCTCCAGTACGTAGTGGTGGATCCAAGTCTCATCCACGGTTACGAAACGCATGAAGAAATCTCTTGGATTGCGTTGGATCCTGACCAGACACTCCTCCGAAACGGTCATCCGATTTCGTTTTTGCTCCGATGTGAGCAAACGTAGTACTCATCGCGCCGAAAGCTTTTTCAAAGTAAATAAACACTACTTCGCTGCATTTTATCCTATCGATCTTTATTATTTAGTAGGGCAGTTTAAAGAACTCTCTGCTTAATTCTCCACGTTAAAACATAAATTACCCTTGATTCTAATCTTACAAATTATTCGATCAATACTGATACCAGCCTATTTGATTCCACTTACCATTGCGTACTAAACTTTCCGTTTTTCATTTAACCGAGTCCTTTTATACATAGAAAGAAAGACTTGCCCCCCTTTTGGCATTTTAATTTGTTGTGTTACGTCTTTATACAATTTTAATATTTGTGTTTAAAAAGTTAGTCTACTGCCTTGATTTTGTAGTTCTTTTCCGGAGTGGTAAGTGTGCGACTTTTGTAGCATTTTATTATAATTTTTGATTGCCGCTTTCACTTGCTATTCCAATCTTGGCCTGATGATGTGCAAATATGCACGAAACCGGTAGCAATTACTTAATAAAATTGTTTAAGGTACTGCGAGATTGGTCCCATTTTCTTTCCTTTTCCTACTATAACACATGGGCTGAAAACTCCCGGGCCTAACACATAGATTACGCTAGTTTTATTGCAGTCGCCTTTCTCTCAGTTAGTACTAACCTTCAAAAGACAGCTGTTAAAATTTCATGATATTCTATTCATTAGTTTGTGAGTTATTGCGCTAAGAGTCACGCTACTTTTGTTATTTTCAAAACAATGGATCAAAAACAATTTCATGTTTTAATTTTACACTGCTTCTTGTTGGGAAAAAATACCGTTCAACCGAAGCAATGGCGTGAAAAGTGTTATGGGGACTCCGCTCCATCAGAAACAACAATAAAACGTTGGTTTGCTGACTTCAAACGCGGTCGTAGAGACACCGATGATGCAGAACGCAGTGGACGTCCAAATGAGGCGGTAACACCAGAAAACATCAAAAAAATCCACAGAATCGTTTTGAATGATCGAAAAATGAAGTTGCGTGAGTTAGCTGACATCGTAAAGATATCAAAAGAACGTATTGGCTTTAAATTGTATGAGCATTTGACTATGGGAAAGCTCTGTTCAAAGTGGGTGCCGCGTTTGCTCACTGTTGACCAAAAACAAGAACGTGTTGATGATTCTGAGCAGCCTTTGGCCATGTTTAAACGTAACAAACCGGAATTTTTGCGTCGATATGTGACAATGGATGAAACATGGATCCATCACTTCACTCCGGAATCAAAACGATCGTCATCTGAGTGGACAGCAACTGGTGAACCTCGTCCAAAGCGCCCGAAAGCACAACAATCGGCTGGAAAGGTTATGGCCTCGGTATTTTGGGATGTGCGTGGTGTAATATTCATCGACTATCTTGAGAAAGGAAATACCATCAACAGTGAATATTATATAGCGTTATTGGAGCGTTTGATGGCCGAAATTGCAAAGAAACGACCGCATATGGCAAAGAAAAACTTTGTTTCATCAAGACAACGCACCGTGTCACAAGTCAATCAAAACAATTGCAAAACTACATGAATTGAACTTCGAATTACTCCCACATCCACCGTATTCGCCAGATTTGGCTCCCAGCGACTACTGGCTGTTCGCAGACCTCAAAAAAATGCTCGCCGGTAGGAAATTTCGCACGAATGAAGAGGTTATCGCTGAAACTGAGGCCTATTTTGAGGCAAAAGATAAATCGTTCTACAAAAGTGGTATTGAAATGTTTCTTCACCTAAAAAACAGACCATTTGAAACTCCTGCTATTAATTTGCAAGATCTGCAGCAAGGAATTATTGAAAAATTTGACGCTCGCAATGCTGCAAAATGCCTTTAGTAGCATGAGAAGGCTTATAAACTTGGGGAATGAAAATAATGGGCAACATTTCCAACACTTGCTTTAATTGCGCCCCCTTTATTAATAAAATCTTGAATACCAGCTGAAGTTGTTTTTCTCTAATCAAATGTTCGCATTACCATCTCTACAAATCACTAAAACCTCGCCGAAGATAATTTTTACTTAGGTTAGAAATATTTAACAAAGGAACATCTCCTTTATTTTTACAAAGAACCCACCAAATATTCAAATAAGGTATCGCTATACAATTATTTTATAGTTGTCGTTAATAAGATGTTTATTCAAGATTAGATATCCCAATTCTAGTATCCTATGAAATTGACACGTATAATACTGTCAAGATCTTTGACGTCGAATGCAAAAGAGTGCGATTTGCAAAACGAAATTTCTTTGAAGAGGAAAGGTCGCAAAAAATGATCGTCCACCGAATTGGGTTGCTAGGGGTGCGGTCGCTGATTATCACTCCGAGGATCAAACCCTCATTTCTGCAACTGAGAAATAGGACTGGATATAGCAAGTACATAGAAACTCTGATAGGAAATAGAGAAATGGTAGGATACGGACATAATGGAAGCCCTTTCTATGCCGATCTTCCAAACTTTCCATTTCCAGCCATTCGGTATAAAGAACCAACACCTGAAATAATGGTACGTACATTAAATATTGCTTCAGAATATTCGTAATTTCTATATTTTCTATATATCCTACGTAACGATAAGTAACGCTGTTCTGAATATTCTATGTTCTATTTACAAGGTATAGCAGTAAACTCCACTCACACAAATTTATTAATTATGCGGAACGCAGCGTTTCGAGAGCACGTGGGCTCTCATTGTTAACCGTGGTACCGACTGGGCCACATGGTTGACAATGAGAGCCCACGTGCTTTCGAAACGCTGCGTTCGGCATAATTAATAAATTTGTGTGAGTGGAGTTTACTGCTAAACCTGTGAATTGTACATCCACACAGTCCTTGCAATCGTCATTCTATGTTCTATGCTTATTACATCATCTATTTATTAATCAAATGCGTGGATATCTACCTTTATGCAACTTTGTACTTGTGTAAATGTGCATAACGTATTTTCGCCCTCATTATTTCTGTATTTGTATTATAACAGTGTGTTGTACCATTTGCGCCATCTACATAGAAATATTGAATTACCACAATTCGTAGAAAAAATAATGAAATGCACAACTAACAAAATGCTTTTAATTTCGAACTGAGTTAGTATACCATATTTTTCATATTTAAAATTATATATACTATTGGGGTAACACAACCGACATTTTCTTTGTCAGTTATTATTTTATGTCAAAATAATTATTGATGTGCTGTCATTATGCCGCAGAGAAATGCTATTGAGAAAATACAAATAGTTACATTACTTGTGGAGGGCACTATCCACGATATTAAAAATAAATGGTGGCATAGAGGTGTAGTGGGAAGAAAATAAGTTCTAGTCGTGAACGTGAATTCTGTTCAAGGCGAAAACATTATTGAATTTTTAAGGAGTAATCCATTTATACAATAGCAAATGCAGGGTACATAACGCAATTCCCGTATTGCAAGAACTAGAATTAGGAAAAATTCTGAATAAAGAAATCGAGTAGCTGTCAAGAAACCATTTCTTAGTGATTTCAATAAACGGCATAGAATTGGCTTCGCGTTGAAATATATGCCTCACAATTTAAACTTTTGGGAAATGTTGTCTCTTCGAATGAAAAGGTATTTCAATCTTCACAGGTATAGCAGTAAACTCCACTCACACAAATTAATTAATTATGCGGAACGCAGCGTTTCGAGAGCACGTGGGCTCGCATTGTCAACCGTGTTACCGACAATGTTGACAATGGGAGCCCACGTGCTCGGAAACGCTGCGTTCCGCATAATTAATTAATTTGTGTGAGTGGAGTTTACTGCTATACCTGTGAATTGTACATCCACACAGTCCTTGCAATCGTCATTTTATTTCAATCTTTTAATAATGGTCACATTCGTGTATATAGACCGCCAAATTCTCGATTTAACGAAGCATACGCAAGAAGCTTGTAAGAGCGGTGGATTTGCTGGTGTAGGTTTGGATGAATACACAGGGACCGAGTTGAGTGAAGGTTTAATTGTCAGACTTATGCTACAATTTTGACGGATGTATTCCTATCTTCTGTGGAAATTATGTTTTTTGATAAAAAAATTCATATTCGAACAGAATAATTGTCCAATCTGTGATTACTAATAATAACATAGCACGTTCACTGTGATGTTCGACAACTCCCATTAATCCCATAGGAAATATGTATTGTTAATATTAGGCCTTAAAATGTCGAGGAATTAAAATTATTCCAGAGTTTATTTGTTTCCTCGTATCTTCTATGCTCTGCCGTTTACGAAAACTATTATATAGTAATGAAGCTACTACAAAATATTAATATAAAACATTTGTATTATTTCTTTTATAAATTGCAATATGTTTTATAATATGACTTTTGTCTATTTATTTTATTACTAATAAACGCGTTTGAGATTTATTTTCTATTCATGAGTAGAATATTTAAAACATTATACAAGATGGCTTACAGCTGATAAATTAAACAAGAAACAGTCAAAATATAAATATATAAATGCAATAAATATTACCTTTGTCATTTTGAGCCACGACATACGTTCTTTAAGCACTACATAATGTAACAAAAAATAAATTAAGAATACTTCATATCATGAATATAGTAGTATAGTAGTGAGATATAGGAGTTAAGTTGCAGCCCTATAGCGTCAGTCCTTTACGAATATTTGCCTGCTAAACACCGTGCTGTGATAAAGTTCCTTACAAAGCAAGGAAAGAACGCTCAAACCACATTGAATGAAATGGAAACCGTTTCTGGCGAATAGTGCCCTAGTAAATCAATGATTTATAAGTGGCACGGTCTTTTTAAACATGGTCGGGAGTCGATTGAAGACGACCCCCGCTCAGGACGGCCACTTGAGGCCACCACATCAGACATCGTCGAAAAAGTGCAAAAATTTCAACTGCAAGATGCCCGTTTGAAGAAAAAACAATTATCTGCATTAGTTGGAGTATCAGATACCACCATTTTGCGTATCCTACATGACCACCTGGGTATGACAAAAGTCAGTGCAAGATGGGTACCGAGAATATTCACGTCGCTGCAGAAACAGCAGCGCGTCTGCGCGTCCAAACAATTTTTTGGAGCTGTGTCGCGACAAACCTGCACAGATTTTGGAGCGGATTGTTACCGGAGATGAAACATGGGTTCATCACTTTGAGCCTGAGTCCAAACAGGAGTCCATGCAATGGCATAAAAAGGGGACACCACCCCCAAAGAAATTCAAAGTGTCAGAATCGGCTGAAAAGTTGATGGCTACTGTTTTTTGGGACTGTGAGCGGATATTATTGATTGATTACAAAGAAAAAGGTAGGAGCATAACCGAAGAATATTACGCAGCGATATTAGAAAAATTAAAGGAGCCCATCAAGGAAAAACGTCGAGGAAAATTGCAAGACAATGCGCCGGTTCACAAGAGCAAAGTTGCAATGGCTGCTCTGCACAAGCATAGCTTTCAATCAATAGTCCATCCACCCTACAGTCCAGAGCTGGCACCTAGTGATTTTTATTTGTTCCCCAATTTAAAAAAAGACTTACGTGGAATAAAGTTTTCCGACGACAATGAGGTAAAGGAGGCGATTTTGGCCCATTTTGAGGCGAAAGATAACAAATATTTTTATGATGGTTTAGAAAAATTAATTCATAGATGTAATAAATGTATTGTGCTTAAGATTGATTATATTGAAAAGGAAAAATAGATTTATTGTTTTATTTTATTTGAAACCCTTTCATTCCACGAACTTCTGGACCTCCCCTCGTAGTAAAAAGGCACTCATATATTTTAAGATGACATATGTAGCGTCTGCACATAGATACTGCCAATTAGTAATGGTTATCTATATGCATGTAAGCAGTTTTGACAAAACCAATCTCTGAATGCAAAAAGATAACTTGAAACATATTTGCAACTAACACATATTATCTTCTCTTTACGAAAGGCGTTAAGAGAAAAAGAAAAAGGCGACTGGAGACTTTTGAGTATGAAGGAGAAGAAGGAATTGTACAGGGCCTCATTTTGCCGTACCTTCGCCGAATTTCAGTACATTTCTAGTGAATGGATGTACGTTGTAGGCTTGGTGCTCGTCAGTGTCTCTGCTGGAATTTGGATGTATATTTGGTTTCAAATTTTTGGTAAGTCCACTGTGCGTACGTAACACTTTCGAACTTCAACGGAAGCTTTTCATTAATTGTTGCAGTATATGGACCACGTCCTCCGTCCTACAGTTACGAATCTAGAGAAGCCCAGCTTCGGCGAATGATTAATCTTCGAGTGAATCCTATAAACGGTCTAAGTTCAAACTGGGATTATGAAAAGAGTGATTGGAAGCACAAAGGCTGGTTTACGCCGCCAAATCCGTTTGCGGAACAAATAGAAATGGAAAAATACTTAGCCGAATTAGAGCAAGAAAACGTACAAGACGACAGCGACGAAGACTGAAAGAATCAAAAATATAAATAAGGCATAGTACTAACTAAAACTTATATTATTCAGTTACTTACAGTTCAACATGTTTATTCAGTTTATAAAGTAAAAGACATGCAGTTAAAAATCCATGCTCGCATCTTCTCTATTTTGCGCTGTTTTTACGATGAACTAATGAAACTCAACAACGCTATACTATTTCGAAAGAGTGAGAAAGTTAACATATATTATCAATCATTTGTTGTCGCTTCTCATCACCTTGGAGTACTCAAGCAGACGACTGGCGTTTATTTTTTGGCTCATATTAGTAAATCCAGGATTCATTATCACTGACGATGTTGCACACATTTTTAGTTTCCGGCGTCGAAGCGGTCTAAAGCGGAAACCATCTTTTACACACAGTTTTTTATGCAAAATTTTTTGAATTGAGGTTTCTAAATCTCCAGGGATGCCTCAATCTCGCAATATGTGATATTTACATTTTCGTTAATGATGTTGCGCACAGCATCGACGTTTTTCTGAGTGAATGCCGTTTTTGGTATACCTGCTCTTGGATTATTGACTGATGTGATGCTTTATTGCCCAAAACAGAAATTTATCCAGAGAGGTATTTTCTGTTGGGATAATTGTTTTCGAAGATTATAAAAAATTATTGAGCGAAAATGTTCTCGACTTAATTCCATTTCTCAACGAACTTGTCAACGTTGGTAGTTCATTCTAGCTACAACACTAGACGTATCGCACTAAAATTTTGGATTTAGGTTAACTAAAAATGGAGGTTAATTTTTAGTACTGATATTTGATTGATGGCGCTGTCTATATCTCGGTATGCTAAACTTAAAAGACGCCTGTCACATATATATTTAGATATGCTCCGAGATACAAATTTTTATAACACATGGGCTGAAAAGTCCCGGACCTAACACATAGATGACGCTAGTTTTATTGCAGTCACCTTTCTCTCAGTTAGTACTAACCTTCAAAAGACAGCTGTTAAAATTTCATGATATTCCATTCATTAGTTTGTGAGTTATTGTGCTAAGAGTCACGTTACTTTTGTTATTTTCAAAACAATGGATCAAAAACAATTTCGTGTTTTAATTTTACACTGCTTCTCGATGGAAAAAAATACCGTTAAAGCGAAGCAACGGCTTGAAAAGTGTTATGGGGACTCCGGTCCATCAGAAACAACAATCAAAACGTTGGTTTGCCGACTTCAAACGTGGTCGTAGAGACACCGATTATGCGGAACGCAGTGGACGTCCAAATGAGGCGGTAACACCAGAAATCATTAAAAAAATCCACAAAAACGTTTTGAATGATCAAAAAGTGAAGTTGCGTGAGTTATCTGACATCGTAAAGATATCAAAAGAACGTTTTCGGCGTTATATTGCATGAGCATTTGACTATGAGAAAGCTCTGTTCAAAGTGGGTGCCGCGTTTGCTCAATGTTGACCAAAAACAAGAACGTGTTGATGATTCTGAGCAGTGTTTGGCCATGTTTAAACGTAACAAACCGGAATTTTTGCGTCGATATGTGATAATGGATGAAACATGGATCCATCACTTCACTCCGGAATCAAAACGATCGTCATCTGAGTGGACAACAACTGGTGAACCTCGTCCAAAGCGCCCGAAAGCACAACAATTGGCTGGAAAGGTTATGGCCTCGGTATTTTGGGATGTGCGTGGTGTAATATTCATCGACTATCTTGAGAAAGGAAATACCGTCAACAGTGAATATTATATAGCGTTATTGGAGCGTTTGAAGGCCGAAATTGCAAAGAAACGACCACATATGGCAAAGAAAAAAATGTTGTTTCATCAAGACAACGCACCGTGTCACAAGTCAATTGAAACAATAGCAAAACTACATGAATTGAACTTCGAATTGCTCCCACATCCACCGCATTCGCCAGATTTGGCTCCCAGCGACTACTGGCTGTTCGCAGACCTCCAAAAAATGCTCGCCGGTAAGAAATTTCGCACGAATGAAAAGGTTATCGCTGAAACTGAGGCCTATTTTGAGGCAAAAGATAAATCGTTCTACAAAAGTGATATTGAAATGTTAGAGCGGCGCTGGAATGATTGCGTTGCTCTTGATGGAGATTATGTTGATGAATAAAGCTGATTTTGAACCAAAAAAAAACCGTGTTTTCTTTGTTAGGCCCGGGACTTTTCAGCCTATGTGTTATAAGATTAATGCCCATACATATACCCTTTAGTTTTTTATATATAAAGTCAAAAAGAGTAAAATTTTACATATTATTTTTAAAATGTTCCCTGCAATAATATTACAATATCATTTATTTACATTTCTGCGTCTTGCAATAGAATTGAAAGATCGTTTTATGAGATTACTTAGAATTTCTTTAGAGACGGCTATCGGGGCTTGTTTTTCTAGTGAATCGCACAATCGAAGTACGTTTTGCGTAAATACTAAATCACCAATTGAAACAAACACTATATTTCACATTGTTATTAGTAAACTTTACGGCTAGCGAAATTTTTTAAAATCTCAAGAAATCTAAACGGACGCTATATTTCCCCAAGAAAGATATTCGAAACGAATAAGTAAAAATATCGTCATGTTCATAGCGGAAAGTAATGCCCTCAACCATGTACGGTTCGTTATACGGTCTGGACCCCCTAGGAAACCTTATATTACCAAGAGCTCGGCGTCCACGAGTCGCAAACACACCCGCCGCCCCAACCCTAACCTATAGCGGATCCGCTTCGACCCTCAAGGATAGGAAACGGTCATCTACTCATCCTACCGGCGGTGGGTGGTAGGTGGACATCCAAGATAAGGGTTCAACATGAGCCTTTGGGGTTCGTTTCCGACCCTTATTGCGGTTGCCTGCTTTTCCTACATCTAGACCTTGAGTTGAGAGTTCGTTTTTAGTTCACTACTTTTAGGGTTACATCGACGTCGTTTTATGTATCTGTTCGTCTCTCTCGTCCTTCGATCCGTCTTTCTTTTCTACTATACCGAGCGGATGCGTATAAATTTAGGTTCCTGCGTTATGGCGAATTTAAAGTAAGTTTTATAACATTCAAACGATGAAGTATCGTACAAAAGTAGCAATAACAAAGAATCAATAACGAGTAATTGTTAAAAGGGTAGTTTTCATCAAGGAAAACGTTTAACGTTTCTTTTGGTATTGGTTTATTTGCTTTTAAAGCACTTATTTCTTTCATAAAATTGTTAGCTTGACACATTTTTAAAAGTAATAGAGAATTGTTTAATTCTTGTAGTTTAAGATCTGCAAATCGTAGGGTTAGCATTAAATAAAAATCTTAAAACATACGTGAATATTCTATGCAGTGCAGTAAAGGTTGAGTATTTTTCAAAAATAAAGTAATCTGTAGCGACGAAAACTAGTTGATTCAACTTACGCTTTTCAAGAATCTCACTATTTGTAAACCTTTGCTGTTCTGGCCAATATGAGAAATCCTCTCTTAAAAATTCAGGTCCGTACCACCACATTTCGTTTTCCATCAACTTTAATGGGTTACGGCCTCGTGATACTATACCAGCAGGATTCTGTAAAGATGGAACATAACGCCATTACGAAGTTTTGCTAAGTTCTTGGATTTCTGTAACCCTATTAGCCACATAAGTATTCCAAGTAATAGGTTCTGCAGCTATCCAATTCAAAACTACATATAGTAGAGTCACACCAAAAGTACTTTCGTATAAAGTTAATTTCTAACGAACTCACTGCCTTGTCTACTAGTCTAGTCACGCTTCTTATATATACGCAAGAACCAAGAGCTGATTCAGAAGTATCACCAAAGGCATGCAGCTCAAAATCAACTGCCCCAGAGGTAAGTACCTTCCTAAGTATCTTCATGTCATTCAAATTTTCCATTGACTTGTGGAACTGTTTCCGTAAGGAATGTAACTCTAAAGGTATCACTTCGTCCCACGAAGTCTGTGTCTGCCAAAGCCTTTGCATGATTTTGCTTGAACCGTTGTTGGACTTATCAATCCTAAAGGGTCAAAGATTTTGGATATAAATGAAAGAACAAATCGTTCAGTTACAAACTGACATTCAGCTAAATCTACTTTAAATGAACACACATCATCGTTAGGGTCCCAAATAAGTCCTAAAGCCTTAATATTTTCGTTCTTTACAATGTAATGTTGCGGTAAGGATTCCAAATTATTTTCAATAAATTCCCTCAAATTAAATCCAGCAAATCTAAGTATACTTGAGATTTCATCCTTTAGTCACAGTGCATCTTGGACATGTTCAGCACCGGAAAGAAGGTCGTCCATGTAAAAGTCATTTCTTATTAGATTACTAGCTTCCGGAAATTCGTTCTCATTTTCAATTGCCACTTGGTATAGCACTCGACAAGCCAAATAAGATGAAGATGCCGTACCGTACGTGATAGTATTCAATCTAAAATGTTTAAGTTCTTCGTTCTTCTTACTGCGCCAAACTATTCGTTGTAAATCTCTTTGTTTGGCCACAATATCGCATTGTCTATACATTTTTTCAATATCACTTGTAAAGGCATGTGTTTACGAAACTTCAGTGCAATGGAAAACAAATCGGGTTGAATCGTTGGTCCTACCATCAAAATGTCATTTCGAGGTAAACCAGAAGTTGTCTTACAGGATGCGTCAAAAACAACCGGTAGTTTTGTTGTCGTGCTCGATTTTTTCATTACACCGTGGTGCGGTAAATAATATTTGATGGTATTGGTATTATCCTTACTTACATCTATCTGAGACATATGATTTAATATTTCATAGTCTTCGATAATCTCAACATATTTCTCGTTGAAGGCAAACTACCAAATCTACCTTCGTTATCTCGCCTAAACGTTTCCAAAAAATGTTTCTCACAACGCAGTTCGTCCCTTGTAAGCGTCCTTTTAATATTAATTTCTTCCACTGTCCAGAAGCGTTCAACTCGCTCGTGTAAATCGTTATTGGAAACTGACAAGTTACACAAACATGTTCGTCTATTCGCAGCGCTCACAGTTCCAGTTACTGTCCATCCAAACATAGTTTCTTGAATAATAGGTTTATTCTTACCTAATTCTATTTGTCCGGTTAGTAACGCATCGAAAAATATACTGGCACCAAGTAATAGCTCTATCGGTTTTGGTACATTAAATTGCTTATCTGCAAGAACAATGTGCTATGGTAAGTCCAAGTTAGACAAATCAAAAGCTAATTGTGGCAAATTATCGGTAATTTCGTCAAGTATCAAAAACACGTCTTTGGTTTTGTATTTATAATCTAGTGAGCAAATAACCGTTTCTGTTTTTCTAGGGATAGTATTTTCGTAGTATTTATTCCAGCGAATGTTAATATCTATTGTTCTCAACTGCAATTTCTCTAGTAGTGTGGCGGTCATAAAATTCGCTTGTGATTCACTGTCCTGTAGTGCACGAGAATGTACCCATTTACCATAAGAATCGCAAATTTGTAGTATAACAGTAGGTAATACAACTTGTTTTCTTAAATTAGGTTCGTTTGTTGACGTTGATACAACACGTGCTAAATTTACTTGTGTTTCGTTAGTGATAGCCGACCCATTTTCCTATATGTGCAGCAAAGAATGGTGTCTATTATGACAATATTTACATGCATGAGACCGACAATCTTTTACAAAATGGTTCGGACGTAAACAGTTTATACAAAGTTTAGCTTTCTTTACTTCAACTATCCTATCATTTACTAACATATTCATAAATTTATCACAATTTTGATTGAAATGTTTTTGTTTGCAGAATGAACAATTTATATCTCGTTTTGATACGTGAGCCAGTCTTATTTTGATGAGAATTACCTATCGGTTTGGTAAATACTTTGGTTTTATTGTCAATAGTTTTTAATAGTTGGCAACGTCGTGCTAAGAAATCAGTCAGTTTTTTAACCGTAATAGCTTCGGTGTCATCTTCTGAAATCAGTTGTTTCATTCCCTTTTTGAAACCTGGTCTAATTTTGACGTTAATGTACGTATCATAGGCGTGTCCGAATTGTCGGTAGGTTGACCCATTGCAGTCAAAGCGCGGAAATGTTTATTAAAGTTATCAACTAATTTGCGAAGGGATGAAAATGACTCGAATTTTACCGGTTGTAGGTCATAAATAGCCTTCATATGTGTATTAATAATCAAGCGTTTGTTTTCATAGCGTTCTTTCAATAATTACCAAGCTATTTCATAGTTATTATTTAGACAAGCTTGTAAATAGTAAAACCTTTGTACGTTTGATAACTAAAATGTCCAGAAAAATCTGGTAAACTTATGTTTGGTAGTTTGACTTGACCCTGTATATTTGAAACATTTAGACTGTCTCCTGTATAACCGCAATTTGTTGAGATTTGAAATTCTATCTAATGGTTGACTTGGTGTTACAGATACATTACGGTTTGCGTTTAATAAACTTTTAGCTAAGGAGAGTACCTCGTAATATGATAAAATTTCTATGTCGTTTTGTATAATTTCGAATTTCTCTAATATGTTATCAAGTCTAGGTAAACGTGACTCTATTTCCGAACCTCTATCATTTTGAATAGTGTCTAAAAATGTTTTAAATCTTGTGACTTGTGCTTTTAATTGACCGCGTTTTAGGATTAAAGTTGCAAGCTCTGCCATGTTATGTTATATATGTGCGTTCTTACTCAATACAAGCTACACTAGTTTAAAAAAGAAAAAAGGTGACCTGTTTATTTGTTCCTATGTATGTATGTCCAATATTCCAAAAGGTTCAAATATTCCAATTCCAATTCAATTTCTAGGTTATGTCGCCACGTGGTTACGTTCACTTTTCCCTTTTCTCGCAATTTAGCCTGTTTTCTTGTGTTAGTATACACGTATCTCTTCAATAGTGTGTTCCAATTCGGCTCGTATGGACCAAAATGTTGTGTTTACAATAAATAAATGTGTACTACAAGTTTAAGTGGACTGTATATTGTGTTACTCACAAGTTCGGTACAAGTACAGTTGTGTCTCAAAATGTTGTATATCATGAATATAGTCACGGACAGAATAATTGTGTAACTATAATAGTGTAAAGTTCAAACAACGAATATGCTTTGATTTACTTGGACATGAGATGAAATTTTGCTCTAGTTACATAACAAATGAAAATAGGTAGCAAATGTAATAAAGATGACTTCTCGACAATTCAGCATGAACAGGCCTGCTTATACAGAGTACTTTTTCTAGCGGTAGAAATCGCAATATACGGAATATTACACCGAGAATTATTGAGAAGGAGTTTAGACATGGGGAAGTATTTTAAAAGAACTGGAATAAGTTTTTTAAAAATGTCAGTCATTATTCTATTATTATTTTTCTTTTAGGGAATGTTACTGACTATTCTGTACCTGAATTATTTTATTGTTTAGACCTATTTTTAGGCGATAAATAAGTGGGTGAAGATAGCATATTTGGTGTGTTCGAAAATTAAAATAGACATCTTTCTGGCTATGCTGTTTAGCGAATATCATTTTATTTATGGTAAGAGGTCTTTTAATTACTGTTGTTGGACTAAGAGAAAGGGCATAACGCCCGAACAAGAATCTGTTAATTAACTTTAATCAGTGTAATACATCTACATATAGACGTAAAATATAATAAATAAAATAAAATAAAGGCACTTTACATATAATCCGGTCTCTAGTTATCAATTACATATTATAAAAGTCCAATGTTAACTAACCACAGCTATCTTTTCATGACCTTTAAATGTATTAATACTTTGATATTTTCAAGAATAATTATTTTCTTCTATTTATGTTGGCTAAGCTGTTTGTAATGCATGTAGTTCTATTAGAAATCTCTTCGAACGTCATCTGTCAGTTTTTAGTTGTTCGTGTGGTTTCTATAAATATTAGTCATTTAAATTATGTCAGTTCTATTCAGAACTGATTTCGTTTATGATGAAAAATGTACACAATTGAGGACGTGATAATAATGCAGTTGATGAGGTAAGATTAAGTGACTTGTCATACGAATTTTCATATACACATGTACATATAAATTTGATGTTAGTACTAACTGCAATAAAACCAGCGTCATCTATGTGTTAGGCCCGGGACTTTTCAGCCCATGTGTTAGATATACATGCACTCAAAACCTAGTTGTTAACGTAGCCGGGCATATACGATTTTAAAAGCCGTATTAATTTAAGAATAGCTTGTGTTAGACGCTCCCAGACCGTTTTTATATTACCGCGTTGTAAAAATGACTGTAACGGTGCAAAATCTAAACCGCGGTAATAATTCCTACTTCAGGAATTATCCTTTCGAGATTTATTAAGCGATCCGCTGTTTACAACCGCCCGTTCTAAAACACGATCCGGTTCGGCCAATGGCTCCAACAACGAAAACCGCCTATAAAATAAGTGTGTCAGAAACCCGCACCGTATACTCTGACATGTACGTATAAAAGAACACTCGGATATTGCACTCCGCCCGTGTGCATTTAAGTGGCTAAAGCGAGACAACTTTGATGGGTTCCCGTTTACAACGTACTTAGAGTACTTAATGGTCGTCGATAACAATTCTTCATATAGCCCGGTTGGCTGATGGGGCGGTATGCAGAGAGAACCGAAGAGAACAGTACCGGTTTGATTTCAAATTAACCATTCTCGTACAGAAAACCGGCGTCTGCACCGCAAATTATAAGATTTATCGCTTTTTCGCATCTTATTGCTTAAATAGAAATTGCATCATTATTTCGTAAAATACGCGGACTTTACCTTTGTTTCGTAGTGAAGTGAAGAATAGGGTTGAATTCTATGCGACAACAATTTCTAATAAATTTGTGGTATTCTTACATTCTTACAGGTCTAGTTCGTATAAGCGAAAATGCTGAAATGCTGAAATTCTTATATTACTAATCCTGTGAAAAAATTGTATAAGACTTGTACTTAAGTTATACATACCAATTTAAGAATTTCGTATGCTGCGAAAGTATTCTGAAAAATTTTTGAATTCGTTACGTTTCTGTAGGTACGGTAATATTAACTCAAATTCTCCTAAATACTTATTCACATAAGCAATGTATATACAGAATATGTAACTACTAAACCCCGAATTAGAGAGGTTAATATTAAAATTTGACATTTGACAGCAATGATAATCCGGTAAGAATAAATGGAAATGAATTTCGCTCTCACAAAATGGATTTGGAAAAAATATAACAGATCTTTTTATTATAATATTTTATTAAATACAGTAGAACCTGGTTATAACCATAGTCACGGGACTGCGAATTTTTTGACGCTATAACAAGGTGACGCTATAGGCGGAGTTTTTACAAGTTCCATGTTTACATACAAGAATTCGTCGGAAACAATATTACGGGTGGTAAACAGATACATATGTGAATTTAATTAATTTAATGTACTTAACTATATAACCTTACACATGTAGGTACATACTAACTTGTTTATCTAATGAAAGAAATCTGTAATTTTCCGTTGCACAGTTTTCGCACGCCAAAACTGTTTTTCTATATCTATATTAAGGGACTTTTCTTTAGGAAAGGAATTTTTTAAATAATAAAGGCGAAAGGGAATTTCGGGATAAAAATGCAAGTAACAAATAAAGTAAAAAATTGGACATGTTCTTGAGGAGGCCGTACAAAAATCCCATTAAATTAAGATGCACAATTTTTATTAGATCATATGAATTCTTTTTAATCCACGATCGCAAATCATTTATTCTCCATGTTGTGATGGCTTTAATGAGACTCGCGAGCTTTTGTTCGCATAGAACCTACCTTCGATCTTAGTTCGTAAAAGCATATTTCGTCGAACGGTTATTGCGTCGACTACCGAACAACATCGCAGTGTGCTGCTGATGCCGTTGTCGCCGTTTCTGTTGCTGCCTGCCACCACTTTCTGCTGTAATTTATAATGATGTTGAGTCACCTTCCAACCTCTACCTTGTTCGTGTTATCGTACGCGTGGCGGTGTGGGAAGGGAAGCGAGGGATACCGCCACCGACAAGGCGCACAGGGCGAGGAAGTCGGGGTATGAGTACGGGTACGGGTAACATGGAACTACCCTCCGGGGTTCAGACCTGCCAGATATCCGAAACGGGACTGCCATTGCAATTTACTTGATGAAGGGTGGACTGGGGGATCGTTCGCTTGCTCTCTCTTCGCACTAGGACGATGGGGCTAAGGGTGACGCGTTTGTGTATACATATATACTGTGCACTACCTACTAACGTCTCCGTATGTCTGTGACGTTGCGGTTAAATTTGCGTACGATTTGAAGAGTTTGAACTTTTTATAATTTTAAACTTAACAAACATGATTTTGTTTTCAATGATTTTTTTATTTTTAAAATCGAATATGAGTCAGATCACTGTATACTATCTATAGGTACCGCATGCTACGACTAATATAGTAGAACTTCTGAGTTAGAAATTGTATCTGATACGTAGAGATACTTCGGAAAAAAATTAGAATTCAAAGTGCTGTTAATAAAAAACAAAATTGATCAGTATGTATTATATTTCCTTATACGCGATATCCTTAACAGATAATTAAAAATAGCGATAAGGTCACAATATGGTGTGCTGTATCATGTCATTGTGTTATCGGCCCTTATTTTTTTGCACGTGAGGGTGGTAGTGCAGCGACAATAACATCCGCTCGATATGTTGAAATGCTTCAAACATTCTTTACACCGAGACTGTGCGAGCTTAATCTTAACATGGAAAACATGCGGCTTCAGCAGGACGGAGCCACGTCACACACTGCTCGACATTCGATGGCAGCAGTTCGTCAATTGTTTGGAAGACGTATTATTTCACGTAACGGTGACATTGAATGGCCTGCGACATCCCCTGATCTTAGTGTGTACGATTTCTTCCTGTGGGGGTATCTTAAAGGCAAGGTGTACCGTACACGACCTGCAACAATCCATGAACTGAAGGAGAACATTCAACAAGAAATCACTGTTATTCCCCAAGATTTGCTACACCGCGCATTCCAGAGTTTTCATAACAGGCTGTTAGAGTGCGAACGCCAAATGGGAGGACATCTTTCCGATGTCATCTTTAAAAAGTAAAGAGACACTTTTGGACATTTTGATTGTAAAAATATAAATGGCATACTGCATACATGCACTTTCGTTAATAAATTACTAGTTTTATGAATTTATTCGTGGAAATTACGTTATTTCAAAATTTCCCGTTCCCTTGCGCCACCCTGTATAACAGGTGCTTGCAACTCACTATCGTCCTTGAAACGACGTCCCGTAGGGTCCTTTTTTAAATTAGAAAACGAATATAAATCACAAGGAACCATATCCGGATTATAGTATACTATGTTCCAATTCTTGAAAACTACATTTGCGGATAGCAGCTTGTGAAACGGCTGCAGTATGTAAGGGAGCATTATAATTCAAAATATATACAGTCAGTTCCTCAAGTGTTGATCCCCTTTCCTTACCGACTTGTTAATAGCAGAAGTTAGCCTATATTGTTGTAGACTTCCGCGGTCTTTGTTTTCTCCTAAAGAGTGCATGAGTCTACTGACGTTTCTCAGTTGCATGGAACGTCTTCTACCCTGCTGTATGTCCATCATAGTGAGAATTCTTCTCATAGCAGCGCTACAACGTGCAGTGATGTGGCATGCAGCAACCCAGAAGAAACCCCTTGCAACCAAGAGCCAAATGTAGGCAGATTCATGTAATTACGACCCTGTTTTAATCCGGAAACCTAAATTCTTTCATAGACAGAAGTTAGCGTTATCAAACAAAATATGTCAATTTTAGAGCCTTAATATTAATATTTTTCATCCTTAATATTGTCAACCAGTTAATTTTCGGTGTGAATGGTGATACTAACCTTCTTCTAAATAGAATGTATTTTGAAATTTTTTAATTGCGTTGAATTAAGAAATTGAAGATATATAGTAGTAATGGTTTTAGCAATTTTGTTTCTATATAACGTTGGAGGAAAAGAAACAACAAATAATCTCCTGTGACGTAAGACTCGTTGAAGAATCCGTTGTTAGCCGAGGTAATCACAATAATTTTCATTCGGTCAATAATATTGAAATTTCAAATCTGTAGACGTAAATTATTCTAGTTGATTGTCATAATTAGTGCGAAGTTACTACAAATATGACCTGTTATTTTATATATTTTATATATTAATAGAACATAACATTCATGTTACTACAATAAAACAAATTTTCATAAATAATCAAACTTCTACCCACAAAAGGTTAAATAATTAACGAAACAGGAAAAACAGATGATTGAGAATGAAAAACAAAAATTTTGGAAAAACAACTTTTGATAGCGATAAGTAACACGAATAATCCACATAATTCTGGAGGTGAGATTTAAGTTATTGACAAATTTATTAATGTCCTCTTGCATTATTTCTTGTCCACCAATGAGCTCTTTACACACATCTGATGTTATAGCACTTTTCTTCTAGCCCAAATTGCATAGACACTCTTTGCTTTACGTATCACAAAAGTACGGTAATATTAGGGGACTGTGAAGCTTATTTTATAGGGCCACATACTCCAACCATTTATTACTGCCTATTTAAGTATCAATTAGAGGTGCGCTATGGACAGCAAATCCATCGTGTTAGAAATAAAGATTATTCCCACCAAATTAAAAATTTATTTAATTTAAAAATTCTGAGTCGCGACAAAAAAAAGTAAGGACCAATTTTAGTATATAATCTTATACCAAACATACAGTTTTTTGTATCGCTAACAATTTTCAGTTAACAAATTATGAACATGCTGTTGTTTTTTACGTGGCAAGTTAAGTATTGCTTATATTTACTTTGTTTCAAAAAGGATTTAGTACATGTATTTATTTTTCGAATTTGTTATCGTCTTTTTACACGTTCGCGTTATAGAAATAATATAAAATTTTATTCCTCTTACTTTTGTGATTAATAATAATAATAACCTTTATTTGTCCAACTATTACTATCACATACAGGACAACATACAAACAATTGGTGCAATTACATTGATTATGTATATACCTCATGCGTAATACTATTACAAATCAACACACATGTACAATACATTTCATAAAAATGAACATAATCCTAACATAAACAAATATTCTACGAGTATATTCTGTTGAAATTGGTGACCATATGGAATATAGGCGATTTGGCCAAGATATTTGTATTGTGCCTACACGCCACGAGAAAATCAAGGGATCGTGTGTAACGTGTTGGTACTCGGAAATCGAAAAAAGCAAATAATGATGGTGAATCTATTTCATTAGATAACAGGTTAAATAAAAATCCTGCGCTGTTTTTATAGCGACGATCTTTTAATGAATCAAAATTATGTTGCTGCAGGAATGTTACATAATCTGAACCACGATCAGGGTAAGTACCGTTAGCCTTATAGCTAAGGTATTTGAGGAACCGCTTTTGTACACGTCCTATTGAAATCACCTGATACGTGTAGTAAGGATAGCAAATTAAGTTGGCATATTCCAATTTAGATCGAACAAGAGTATAGTACAGAGTCCTTACCACTGAGATGTCACGAAAGGCGCGACAAGTTCTTATTAGAAAACCCAAAGATTTAGATGCAGAAAGACATATAGCGGATACGTGATCAGAAAAGCTTAGTTTCGTGTCAAAGAGTACTCCCAAATCCCTCACTTTTTCAGCCCTCGCAATAAATGTAGAATCAACAGAGTAATTTAAAATAATCGGATTAGAGCGTCTGGTATAAGATATCACTAAACATTTGCCAATATTTAGAGATATGCCATTCAGAGTACACCAATCATTAATAAGGGTAAGGTAAGTCCGCAACTTAACGCAATCAACTAGCGAATCGATAACATTGTAGATTTTAAAGATCATCAGCGTAAGCTAAAGCCTCACATCGCAATTTATCTAGCAATTATTGCCGCAAATAGTCCTATTTAGGTGTCTCCTAGGGTACTCCAACAATATTCGTCAAGCATGTTGATAGGGGTTTTCCCTTTATATCGCTCTTGCATTATTGATAAGTCTTCGAATTTTTCTCTGGAACAATTCGATTGTGTAACATATATATTTTGAAAGACACGAGGACATTCATATTTTTGACATTCATTTACTGCTAGACAATTACATCAACCATGTCATCATGTAAATTGTACAATGATGTAAATTATAAATGTAATTGGACGAAATCTTCTGCTCGCAGATCCTTGGACAGGCCATTACCCTAATTCTTTAAAGGAACTTGTGTCTATCAGTAAGAATGTATATATACTAACAATTCCTATGAAAACAACCCGCACGATTCAATCTCCGGATGTATGGAAATTGTTTGTAGGAAACTTCTCTAACTTTGTAATACTTAAAAATTGTGATGTTTATCTTCGATAAAAGAGACACATTACTATATTACAGTAATTGATATATAACCAGTTCTACACCTAGAGATCAATATCTGTTTACGTGTATCTAGTTTAAACGCGGGTATTTCGCAAACAGACCTTAGCGTTTCGGTCATGCTGTTAAGTTTGCTTGTGGAAACAGCAATGGCGTTTCGTCCCCCATTGTTCTATTTGTAGTGAAGCTGCTTTTGTTAAATATTCGAGATACTATACTACTTTTATATAAACTATTATAACCATGATGAGTAAATTTACAACACATGGATGTACACAGCTTATAATATTCAATATGAATATGTAATGTAATAAAAACTATACAATGCACATCAAAATATCGTTTTACAGATTAAAGTGTACATATGTGTGAAATGATAAGAAATGCATAAATTGATGGAATGATATTCTAAACTGAATACAGTCACCACAACACCAAATACTCTAAGCGTTAATTGCTTCAAGTTTAATGTATTCCAATAGCCCGCTAAAGACGCCAAACGGCTGTATGCATACGTAATTTTTAAGAATATAACAAATTTCTGATTTTCAAATACCAATTCCACCTTCTACAACAATTTCTTAGCACACACGGAAACCGGTATTTTATATACTCCCATAAGGTTTACAAACTATACAAGTTTAATTAAATTCTGAATTTCCCTTATATTGTATTGAATCTTTTAAAAAATATTTAAGAGATAACATTTTTATCGCATTCACTATGATATATTCCAACCATCCTTGCAGAATTAAAAGGATTTAAACGCCGTTCGATTTATAAGCGACAAGGGTACCTATCTACCAAGGTAGGAACACCTGAATTACGCACCGCCCTATCGCGAACACGCTCTCGATAAACTCTCCCCTATACGAGGCATTAAATTCGCAAGGCAGTGTATGTGTGTATCACTATAGCGCCCCGTGTGTGTCTAGCCCTGCGCCACCCTGGATACCGCACCGATAGATAGACTCCGGAAGTTCTTTGTTCCGAAATAGTTTGTTATATAACTGCAGTAACAGCGGTAGCCGTGGCAGTAACAGCAGCCGAAGCATCAGCGGTAGTGGCACGACGTCTTATTGTTGTAGGATGCTTTAAGCGTACGTTATTGATAGTATCTAGCGACGACGTGTTTCGATCAATGAACAATATGACGCGAACATTGCACTCGATGTAATGAAATATGGAACGTATGGGTAGGGCATATATGACAGGATACGGAGCTTTCATTGTATGAAGGGAAGGTAGCGCTGTATGAAGATAAATACGGTTATATCTTTTTTGATACGTTAAAAGTTAGCGACACATTGTAAACATAATATTATACTATTAAATGTGACTGGATTTTATATTAGTTAGTGCACCTTAATTAATTTAATAGTCGAATTTATTCGAATATTATCCTAGGGATAGTTAAAAAAAGATAACAAGGCAAAATGGAAGAGTTGAAGATAAACTCTCAATTCAGTGGATGATATAAATATGTACACTACCACCATGATAGTATAAATAGTAGTAAATTGCAAAAAATTGTTATAATATCTGCTCGTACAAACTTTGGAATTCAGAAAGTTGGTAAGGAGGGCCAATATATTAGCAGTACATTAGCAATTGGTGAAAAGAAGACATTAATATAACAGACAGACTGCAACAGATTATTTGAACAGTTCATTATGTCGCAACAATACCTATTTTAGCATTTTTTATTTAACTAGTTCAAATTATCCAGCAATGAGATCCTAATCATTTTATTTAAGAATTATCCATACAAAATTTAGAATTAGCTTGTGTTGAAATAAACTACCTGCATATCCGTTTATGGGTCACCCTATAAAATTTACATGTTTAATTTCATCGATAAAGAGCCGCTTGCATATAAATTTATTAAATTGGTTTGTGGGAATGCACCTGCACATAATGAATTATGTAAGTAATGCTTCTTAGCGTTGTTTTATACATTTAAATTGATCGATGCATGTTCCAATGAATAAAATTAAAGTTTAGCTGAAGAGATACCCCGTGAGAAATAATTACCTACAGAAGAAGGGTGGAAGCATACTTGCCCTTTCATGAATGCGCCTTATGCGTGGACAGACAGTTTTCAAGATCGCGGCCGTCCTCATCTATCAGAAGTAACACACAGACTCACAAAGCAATCGGTAAAAGTAAAAATGTTACCCAATTGTATCGTACGTACAGCAGAGTATGGGAGAGGATTGGTCACTGCTCGGGGTTACTTCCACCTTGACCTTGACCAATTCGAAACAATTTGGATCCTAAACACATTTCACTGTTGTGTAAAACATGTCTGGTAGAACAAATGGCAAGTAACATGTTGAAAGTTCCGATCTCAACCCTATAAGGAAGCTGTGAACCAATATTTTTAGATATACAAACAACCGTTTATTTTCTATAATTGCTACATCACTTTAACGATTGAAGAATGCTTTATTTTTCAACATAATCGCCATTTCGGTCGATGCATTTTTGTAGACGTCGTGGCAGTTTTACAATGCCCATGTCATACCAGCTTGTCGCCATGACTTTCAGGAAGCGTTGAACCTCATCTTTCACCTCATCATCGGAGCAGAACCGCCGTCCAGACAAATGTTCTTTCAACTTAGGGAACAGGTGGAAATCGCTGGGTGCCAAGTCCGGACTGTAGGGTGGGTGTGTGATGACGTTCCAACCAAAATTTTGCAGGAGATCGGCGGTTTGACGGGCGTTGTCGTGGAGAATGCTTACACCCTTGCTCAACATCCCTCTTCTCCGGTTCTGAATTGCCCTTCGGAGTTTCTTCAGTGTTTCACAGTACCTGTCAGCGTTGACTGTTGTCCCGGCAGGCAGAAAGTCGAACAACAGTACCGCCTTCCTATCCCAAAACACAGTTGCCATGACTTTACCGGCAGATTGTGTTTGCTAGTGTATTTGGGAAAAAAGCCAAGATCTGTAAGCTAGATTTTGATTTACGGGTTTAAAGAGTGACTGCGCGATTCGCAGTCCAAAGGTACTCGTGATACCCTTAATATCAGAATTACTGGCGACAATAAGCATCCGTCTGCAAAAATGGCGGGAGTCACGAATATGCGTCTTCGGGTTCCGAACAGCTCAAATTTGGACTCATCCGTCCATAGGACGTTGTTCCACTCTTCTATGGTCCAGTGTTGGTGTTCACGAGCCCATTTAAGTCGCTTTTGCTTGTTTTGTTTCCGTAGTAATGGCTTTTTCATCGCAATACGTCTATGGAGTCCGGCTTTCTGTAGGCGACGTTTGACTGTAAAAACACTGACTAGCTTTTGGCGACCAACATTTAATTCTGCGGTGATTTCCGGGGCCGTTTTGCGTCTATTTAACTTGCTGGTAACCACTATTCTGCGATCATCTGCAGATATTGTCGCTTTTGGCCTTCCACTCCGTCTTTTATTAAGAAGACTACCAGTTTCCCGATATTTTTTTACGTTATAGTCAACCGTAGCGTGGTGTATTTTATTTTTTTTGGCAATTTGTCGATTACTTATGCCACTTTTATGGTAAGCTATTATAAGCGTTTCCGTACTAATCGCGGAGGCATTTTAAAAAATTATCACACGATATTTAGCTCACGACGTGAATAGAGTAAATACCACACTGCAACTGACCATAGGTTACAGATTTCACTAGAATCTTCTAGGAAGGTAATTTAAACATTATTACGTACAATCTAACAGATGACTAAATTTACCCAGTAAATTCAGAGGGATTGTTATTGTAATTGCACCGCAATAAACAGTTTATGGTAATCCGTCCAAGTGCAGGTAAATGATAGTAAACCTTATGCGATATAATGGGTGTTTATCTTACTGAACTACATTTTAAATACGTATTTCATTTTATTATAATGTTTTTTTGGTAAACATAATACGATATGAATAATCCACGAGAACAGGGGTGCCTAAACACTTTTGAGCGGTAGTGTATATGCACCTACTGTCGGGATTTCACTTCCTTGAAATTATTTTCCACACTCCCAACAGAACATCGCTTGGTCTTACCATCTTCCCAATATTCTACAACTTTAACCTTGCAATCTGGATAAGTAATGCTTATTTTTTTATTTTCTTTCGAGTTTCGAGTGAAATAGTATAGTAGGCTTTCACGTTTGTAATCAAATACCTCCTGTATGTGGTGCGCTTTCATTTAGTGCATTTAGAATAAATATTTGTAATATGTTAACTTAGGGTAAGAAAATTAAAAAAACAATAGGTCATATTATTAAACAACATTTGAAACTATACAGTCTTATACTACTTTTTACATCTTCTTGAATTTTTTATGAGAAAGCGCACATATCGGAACCGTAATTTTAAAATGCTTTCTACCCTAATTTATCGTCAGCTGAATACCCGCTTCGGTAAATATCACCAAAGTTCGGTCTCGTTGTCTAAATAGTGTTAACGACTTCACTTCATTATGAATGTAAATTATTTCGTAATATAGTACAGCTTCGTAAGACATTAAAATTAGCATAGCATGGCTTATCTTTGGATGCCTTAAGGAGTAGGTAATATGAAGGGAAATACTTTATTTTGCTCTACGGTGCGCTGCAACTTGATATTTAATTTGATAAATTGCTATTAATTTCAAGGACTACATCAGACGATCCAATATAAAACTAGCTAAAGCGAAAACAAGCGTACATTTAGTTATATACGGTCGTTGTATAAGTTAAGACAATCCCTTCATTTGGCGATCTTTCTCTAGCACTGTTACTGAAATAGGAAGCAAGATTATGCGAATGAATAGATTGTTTTAGCTTATACGACAAGACAATGACGTAGGTAAAAACATTAAATAGACGAAGTGTACGTATTTAATTTAAACAGGACACTTTTATTATATGATAATGTTAGTGTTATGTTGTAGTATTAATAAGTGTAAGACACGGGCTGAAAAGTCCCGGGCCTAACAAAGAAAACACGGTTTTTTTGGTTCAAAATTAGCTTTATTCATCAACGTAATCTCCATCAAGAGCAACGCAATCATTCCAGCGCCGCTCTAACATTTCCCAATACCATTTTTGTAGAACGATTTATCTGTCGCCTCAAAATAGGCCTCAGTTTCAGCGATAACCTCTCCATTCGTGCGTAATTTCTTAGCGGCGAGCATTTTTTTGAGGTCCGCGAACACCCAGTAGTCGCTGGGAGCCAAATCTGGCGAATACGGTGGATGTGGGAGCAATTCGAAGTTCAATTCATGTAGTTTTGCCATTGTTTTGATTGACTTGTGACACGGTGCGTTGTCTTGATGAAACAACATTTTTTTCTTTGCCATATGCGGTCGTTTCTTTGCAATTTCGGCCTTCAAACGCTCCAATAACGCTATATAATATTCACTGTTGATGGTATTTCCTTTCTCAAGATAGTCGATGAATATTACACCATGCAAAAATACCGAGGCCATAACCTTTCCAGCCGATTGTTGTGCTTTCGGGCGCTTTGGACGAGGTTCACCAATTGCTGTCCACTCAGATGACGATCGTGTTGATTCCGGAGTGAAGTGATGGATCAATGTTTCATCCATTGTCACATATCGACGCAAAAATTCCGGTTTGTTACGTTTAAACATGGCCAAACACTGCTCAAAATCAACACGTTCTTGATTTTGGTCAACAGTGAGCAAACGTACGTTCTTTCGATATCTTTACGATGTCAGCTAACTCACGCAAGTTCACTTTTCGATCATTCAAAACGATTTTGTGGATTTTTTTGATGTTTTCTGGTGTTACCGCCTCATTTGGACGTCCACTGCGTTCTGCATCATCGGTGTCTCTACGATCACGTTTGAAGTCAGCAAACCAACGTTTTATTGTTGTTTCTGATGGAGCGGTGTCACCATAACACTTTTCAAGCCATTGCTTCGCTTGAACGGTATTTTTTTCCCATCGAGAAGCAGTGTAAAATTAAAACACGAAATTGTTTTTGATTCATTGTTTTGAAAATAACAAAAGTAGCGTGACTCTTAGCACAATAACTCACAAACTAATGAATAGAATATCATGAAATTTTAACAGCTGTCTTTTGAAGGTTAGTACTAACTGAGAGAAAGGCGACTGCAATAAAACTAGCGTCATCTATGTGTTAGGCCCGGGACTTTTCAGCCGATGTGTTATATTGCATCTCTTCCAATACATGATCGTTAATTTGGAAGAAGTAAAAGTAATTATTGCTGTTGGTGATTAGAACTAATAAAAAGTAAAGACCTTTTACAGACATTTCACATTTCTACTTAAAATTCAAACGATGATTATTTTTGGAAAGGTACCAGACATTAAAACGAATATGGTGATTCTACCGGAACGTAAGGGTTAATCTCCTCGGGAGAAGTTAAACCGTTAATTGTAGGACATTGAAAGAGCGATAATTAAGAGAGGAACATTTTCCCTACGTTAGGATGTTTTTTTTTCTGTTCATCAGATGCCGGCAGATACGGCACAGATAATATAAACGGTGCGTGTCTATATTCATTAAGGCTAAATGCGGATGCGGGATTTTTTTCTCCATACGTAGGATACGTTTCAAAGGGCATTACATATATACACTTACAATAAAAAAGTGTTGACCCAAGTCGGGACCTTTCACGAAACATTTACGAAGCAAGCTGACACTCGTGCTATCTACATAGTAATACGTGGAGTTCGAATCCACGTGTAGTATCTGGATTCGTAACTCATTTTGCATTCCTCATTTACCTTTCACCCGACCCTTCTGAAAAATACATCGGGGTGCTACTATCGGACGCAATACTATTTTATTTTTATGGGCCTCGTACTAAATTTAGGACATTCGCTCTTATTTCGAAAAATATTTAGACACTTATACGCAGGTGACCCATGATTTTTACAGCACTGTTTCTAGAATTTATTGACAATCTAAAAAGGCATAGAAGTGTATCGTTGGGTAAATGTGGATATGTACGAGGGGAGGTTCAGAAGTTCGTGGAATGAAAGGGTTCTAAATGAAATAAAACAATAAATTTCCTTTTCAATATAATCACCCTTAAGCACAATACATTTATTAGATCTATGAATTAATTTTTCTAAACCATCATAAAAGTATTGTTTATCTTTCGCCTCGAAATAGGCCAAAATTGCCCCCTTTACCTCATTGTCGTCGGAGAACTTTCTTCCACGTAAGTCTTTTTTTTTTAATTGGGGAACAAATAAAAATCACTAAGTGCCAGAGCTGGACTGTAGGGTGGATGGACTATTGATTGAAGGCCATGCCTGTACAGAGTAGCCATCGCAACTTTGCTCTTGTGAACCGGCGCATTGTCTTGCAAGAGCAACACACCCTTGGTCAATTTTCCACGACGTTTTTCCTTGATGGCCTCGTTTAATTTTTCTAATATCGCTGCGTAATATTCTCCGGTTATGCTCCTACCTTTTTCTTTGTAATCAATCAATAATATCCCCTCACAATTCCAAAAAACAGTAGCCATCAACTTTCCAGCGGATTCTGACACTTTGAATTTCTTTGGCGGTGGTGTGCCCCTTGTATGCCATTGCATTGACTCCTGTTCGGACTCAGGCTCAAAATGATGAACCCATGTTTCATCTCCGGTAACAATCCGCTCCAAAATCTGTGCAGGTTTGTCTCCACACAGCTGCACAAATTATTTGGACGCATAGGCGCGCTGCTGTATCTGCAGCGGCGTGAGCATTCTCGGTACCCATCTTGCACTGACTTTTGTCATACCCGGGTGGTCATGTAGGATACGCAAAATACCACCATTTCGATAAGTACCACTTTTTCAAACTGTCTATATTACAAGTTTGTTCCTCATAATAAATGATCAAAGCTTTATTTTGCCTGGTTCCTAGAAAATTTAGCATTGGCATGACATTGAATAATACAGTTGTTTTCGTGCTGCGTGTGTGCGTGTAAGCATCCTAAACATTCTTATAAGTTTTACATTAGCTACATGTAATCTTTACAACAGAAAAACTCATGATACCTCCTCTTCTGTTAATTAAGGGACTTTTTATTTAAACAACGTATTAAATGCTTATATTGCCGCAAAAATTAAATTATTTTGAGATGCATCGAAATACTAAAGTTATTTGAAGGATGTTGTTGTAGATATTGGTAAAATTTAACAAAACCAACACTCCCCTCCAAAAATATAATATTAATTAGGTAAGTTACACCAAAAATCTTATTGCGGATGAACTGTAGCCTAGAATAAACTGTCTGCCACTTTATCATTATGTAATACAATAGATACCTGGGGCGAGATAGTTTGGGCATTGCAAAATGCAATGTGGAGGGAAACTCTGGAATTGTGGTCCAATACAGTAGATCATACTAAAAAAGTAATTCACTAGCGGCGGAAGGTGGGAAGCTGGTTCTGAAGGAGAGGAAATTTCAGAAGTGCTTATTAACCTTGGTTCTTTAGATTACACTTTTGATTATCGCTTCCGTGACTGAATTCAGACTGAAATTTAAATAAATGTTTAAACATGTGTACATATGCGTCTTGCATTTATTTTTTATAACGTTACATCGTTTATTATTAATTAATGCTATGTTAATTTTCGCAATATTAATACAGAAGTATATTATAATATGGTAACTCGTCTGTTTTAAACGTACATTAAAACTTGTACTCTGATATTTAGTGTAAAATGGCAAAAAACTATTCAATAATTGAAATATGTATATATATCTGTGTAAATAACAGTAAAACATGAAATTTATTCTTATAAAAAAAAGAAGAAAGTAAATATGGATTTATTCATAGTGTTTGACAACATTTGTTTGCAGAATTTTTCTATATTTATTACAAACTTGTTAATTTATTCATATAATTTCGACTCTTTCATTAATTACTGCATTTATTTATTGCCGTATAATATTGTTCGTATTTTAATCTCTAATTACATAACCCGACACACGTTGTCTACCAATAACGCAATTTGGATTTAACATCGTAAATATGACTTATTCCTGCATAGAGAGTTAAGAATCATTAGTCAACCATTTACCGCGATAGTTTTGCATTTAGTGAATTTATTTCTCACCATAATATCTTTAGTTCCGACAAAATGACATCTTCATCTCACATGAACTGCTTTTCGTCCAGCCATTTTATCAAGTTTGGGGAAACAGGGAAGTCAATGAGAAGTTATAATGGTGGAAAGTCTTCTCTTGGCTAGGTAGGGCCTTTTTCTTTTCAATTCGATATCGTATTGATTCAATAAATTAGCAGAGTACTCTATCCTAGGATTGTCTTTACCTTCTTTAAGTAATCAATTATGATTATGCCACAGGAATCTCAAAAATAGTCGCAATAACGTTTCCATCTCATGGAATCGCCATCGGATTCTTTGAAGTACGTTCACCGGGAGAAAGAAACAATCTTGTCAATTGATTTTTGATTTTTCGCATGTAATTATGTATCTATGTCTCATAGAAATAAGTTGTGTGTGCACTGATGCACAAGTACTAGATATATGCTCTATAAATATGAGTTTAGAGTCCAAGATAACACCTCAGTTCCCCATAGAGTTGTGTCTAAGTAAAAGAGATCCAGCCAAACGATAAGTGTAAATAATTCGTATTGTCTTACGGGAATGGTTGACAAGTTTGCATTTGTTCACATTAACGATTAGATTGTTATTAATATAACACAGGTGAAATACATTAAGTTGGCTTTGCAAATAACCGCAATTCCGAGAATTATTAATTGTGATATATAATTTTAAGTTATCTGCCTATAATAACTTCGAACAGCTCAATTGATAACACAAATCATTGATAAATATCAGGAACAAAAGTGGACCCAAGTTACTCACCTGAGGAACAACAGAGGTACACTAGGGCGACAGAATAAAATAGACACCAGGTAAAGCGGTGTAAATATGTAAACAGCTAAATTCTAAGAACGAATTAAAAATGTTCTCTTGTCATTAGGGGTAGATGTATCGGAAGGAATTCGTCATAGTTTAGTATCGTTACAACTATGCCTCGCTTACAAGGTTCGAGTGATATTAGCGACTTCACCCGGGGTCGCATCGTTGGCCAGAGTGAACGCGGCGCTTCGCAACGTGAAATAAGTAAATTTGTAAATATTCCGTTGTCCACAGTTAACTGTGTGATTACACAATTTAAACGCAAGGAAAAAACAACAGTGGAGCCGAGACCAGGTCGTGCCGGACCTTCTGAAGGAAGTAAAAAGGTGCTTGTGCGCGAAGTGTTAAGAGAACCGCGAAAAAGTACAGCTGAGCTTGCGGCAACTTCATAGATAAGTCAGCGCACCGTTCTGCGATACCTCCACAGTGTGGGGATGTATAAAAGGGCGACAAAGAAAAAACCTCTCCTTACGGCCTTTCAAAAACAGCGCCGAATGGCTTGGGCAATCGAAATGCGAACGAAGCCCGAAGAGTTTTGGCGGTCTGTCATTTTTTCAGACGAAAGCAGATACTGCCAATTCAGTAATAATGGTCGTAAGTGGGAATGGAGACGTTCGTCACAGCAACTGGACGACAAATTTTGCATCAGACGGTGAAATACGGCGGTGTGAACATCATGATGTGGGGCGCGATATGGTATGGTGGAGGATCGCAATTAGTAATCTGCGACGAAAATATAAATGCGGCAAAACATATCCAAATATTAACAGAAGGACTACTACCGATATTCGACAACGCCATTTTATCTAAAGAAGACTCCACTTTTATGGAGGATAGAGCACCCTGCCACAAAGCAATAACAACAACCACATGGAAAGAGGAACAGGAGATTTTACCATGGCCAGGCCAATCACCAGACATGAATCCGATAGAGAATGTTTGGCACATAATCCAGACAAATATGGGGAAACGACCCCAAAAACCCAGCAATAAGGAGGAGCAGCTATTACAGAAGAGTGGTTAAATATTCCAGAAGACACCATTAATCATTTAATAGATTCTATGCCACGACGACTCGCAGCACTTCACGCAAGTAAAGGTGGATCGACAAAATATTAGTCTAATTTAAAAATTTTAAAATATTTTGTACAAAATATGCTTTTTTCTTTCTAAATCGAAATCATATTTATCGATTTATGTATCAGAAAAGGACCGCACTTTAGCACGTTCCCTTTTTTAAACCAAATCATCGATAAAGCGGACAAAAAAGTCTTGCGCATATTATCCGACAAATGCATACACGGCATGTCCGCACATGCACGTACTTCAAAACAATTTATACGCCGATCAAAGCGAATTTCAACCCGCGCGTAAAATAACCGCACGCTGGAGAACTTTCCTGTAAATCAAACAGTATCAGCGTAGTTTGTCGTACAATGGCGTTTGGTACCTCCACTACGCCGGAGAGTCGGAGATAAAAAGCGATCTAATGAAATTGTCGCATCAGCTAATTGATGCTCGCTTGTTGTGCGATTACATTTGTTTTGTTTCCTTTTCGTTTGTGTATGCCCTGACGCGCCCGTTCTCTCGCTAACCTGTTGATCGCAGATAAACGACACTTTGTAACCTATTTACACACACAAACGCAGCGATATTCGCGTATATATATATATATACATACATACGTACTTACATGCGTACATACATTCACACAGGTACGTCATTCGTTTGGCGAAACCAGGGAGAATTTGAAAAAAGACGAATCAAAAAGTAGAATATGAGTAAAGCGAATCGAGGGTTTTTACACCGTGTGACATTTCGTTGCGAGTGTAATTCCCGTGTAGATGTATCCGGTTTTTTAATCTTTTTGTAAGGGTACTGGATGGTGGTATGTTTGCCGCGTTGCAATTGGAACCTTTATTCGTGGATTACACCGTTTTTTAAACGATCCTTTTTTGTCGTACTGTCTTTCATTAAATATTACCTATCTCTAAACCATATTTTTCCTTTTTTTTCACATCATACAATTGTGTAAGTTGCTAAATCATGCGCAGGACATACATGACAAATAACCCAATTACAGGATCGCCGAAAGGAAAATATATTCAGCTATGAAACGTACATTAATGTATTTTTCAATAAATCAATTTTATACCGACAATATAATTTAAAACATAGAGTACATACATTGTAGGAAAATTGTATTCTTCAAAGAGTATGTAACAATATTGGGCAATTTTCACAATAATATTTTAAACATCTCAACAATGCTTGAAATTGATGAAATTAATAATCAGTCTCGGCAAAGTGGGGCAAGTTACAGTGCAGTAGGGAGAACAACGTGGAGGGGCCGAGAGGCCGTACCAAGCCGAATGTTCGGTAACATTTACGTACTCGCATCATTTATGATTGTGACCCTTCATGAGTGACCATAGGCGAGGCAGGAATGTTTACACGTAAAATAACTATAAGAAATATATTACATAGCGTGGTGAAACACTTAATGTTTTAGGAAGTTTCCACAAAATTACAAACTGGGTGCCATCTATTAAATAGTACCATTAAATACGTTTTTTTGTTTATGTTAAATATATAAATATAATAATAATAATTTCTATTATGTTTTTGAGTTGTATTTAACAACCAAAATTATTTTGGTAAGTATTCACCATCATCATACGTTTACGGGTTGAAGACTACAACTCCAATCACTTAAGCCTAAAGCTGTTTGTACCTTCCCCAAGAGAACTCCCATTTCCCCTCGAGCGACCCGAGGACATCGTCTTATCCGGTGAACATTTACGTACTCTCAAAAGCTCCAATAAATTCTCTACGAAGCGGTTCTGTCTGATTGCTTTCAGGTTTTCGCTCTCTCGACCTATGTTAGACGGATGCTTACATAGAAGGTAGTATCCAGTCAACAAGCCGATGATAATTTTAACCTCTTTTTTATTCCGTCTAATTAGGATTGCAGAAAACTTAGTATGAATGTTCCCTATCACTATTTTAGTATGGAACTGACCTTCTGTTCGCGTACTTTGTCGTGGCAGGACCAAGCCTCCTTTCTAACGGAATCCTTTGCGGTCCTATGAAGTTCCCATTTGAACTCTCTTTACCTAGTGCATTGACCATCATATTGCCCTTAGTAACCTCATCTCCTGGCACCTAGACCTCTTTTCTACTCAATGTGAATAAACCTTTCCGCTTGCTAAGTGCTACTATATTTAATTTATTTTGCACGTCCTCTTTAGCATTTTGTTAGAAAGAGGGGAACCCATAAACACATACGTGTAAACCATTTTAAGTATAAAAGATGAAGGTATTGAGAAAAGTGAATGAAACAGAGATAGAAAATACAAATGTGATCTGACAAAATTCGTCTGGAGTAGTTCTGAGTTTTGATTTATAACAAAAAAATTATTACGTCAGAAACGAAAGTGCAATGATTTAGCAAAGTAGGTGTTAGTGTGTATAAATGATATGTTTCCAATGATAAATATTTAGTTACCCTCTTTTGTGCTATAAAGAGTATACCGTTTAAATTACGAAGCAAACTGAACTTCCTTTGAATCACGCTACTGTCGGAGAAGACGCATATTTCAGAAGAAAACACCTTAAAGCTGAAGTCATTCCGTTTGACATCTACAGATGTAAACAAAAGATATTGATATAATGTAGTGTCTTCCCAAGCAACAGAACTATGAATGAGTAACATACGTAACACAGTTTTATTTTGTAAGGATTTACGTTTTGCCAGCTAACACATGGACTGAAAAGTCCCGGGTCTAACAAAGAAAACACGGTTTTTTTGGTTCAAAATTAGCTTTATTCATCAACGTAATCTCCATCAAGAGCAACACAATCATTCCAGCGCCGCTCTAACATTTCAATACCACTTTTGTAGAACGATTTATCTTTTGCCTCAAAATAGGCCCCAGTTTCAGCGATAACCTCTTCATTCGTGCGAAATTTCTTACCGGCGGGCATTTCTTCGAGGTCTGCGAACAGCCAGTAGTCGCTGGGAGTCAAATCTGGCGAATACGGTGGATTTGGGAGCAATTCGAAGTTCAATTCATGTAGTTTTGCCATTGTTTTCATTGACTTGTGACACGGTGCGTTGTCTTGATGAAACAACATTTTTTTCTTTGCCATATGCCGTCGTTTCGTTGCAATTTCGGCCTTCAAACGCTCCAATAACGCTATATAATATTCACTGTTGATGGTATTTCCTTTCTCAAGATTGTCGATGAATATTACACCACGCACGTCCCAAAATACCAAGGCCATAACCTTTCCAGCCGATTGTTGTGCTTTCGGGCGCTTTGGACGAGGTTCACCGGTTGCTGTCCACTCAGATGACGATCGTGTTGATTCCGGTGTGAAGTGATGGATCCATGTTTCATCCATTGTCACATATTGACGCAAAAATTTCGGTTTGTTACGTTTAAACATGGCCAAACACTGCTCAGAATCATCAACACGTTCTTGTTTTTGGTCAATAGTGAGCAAACGCGGTACCCACTTTGAACAGAGCTTTCTCATAGTCAAATGCTCATGCAATATAAAGCCAATGCGTTCTTTTGATATCTTTACGATGTCAGCTAACTCACGCAACTTCACTTTTCGATCATTCAAAACGATTTTGTGGATTTTTTTGATGTTTTCTGGTGTTACCGCCTCACTTGGACCGTCCACTGCGTTCTGCATCATCGGTGTCTCTACGACCACGTTTGAAGTCGGCAAACCAACGTTTTATTGTTGTTTCTGATGGAGCGGAGTCCCCATAACACTTTTCAAGCCATTGCTTCGCTTGAACGGTATTTTTTCCCATCAAGAAGCAGTGTAAAATTAAAACACGAAATTGTTTTTGATCCATTGTTTTGAAAATAAGAAAAGTAGCGTGACTCTTAGCACAATAACTCACAAACTAACGAATAGAATATCATGAAATTTTAACAGCCGTCTTTTGAAGGTTAGTGCTAACTGAGAGAAAGGTGACTGCAATAAAACTAGCGTCATCTATGTGTTAGGCCCGGGACTTTTCAGCCCATGCGTTATATCGAATACCCTACTGAATGTAAGTATAACACTTAAAGATGTAATTCAACTATTACTTTTATGCTGAAAACTGTACCAATAACAGGAAACCAAGAAATATTCATTTGATTTTCTAAGATCTTAATTTGAGTCAAACGTTCGTAAAACTGTTAAATTGATGATGGAAGGGGCTATCGTCGACTACCCTGTCAAAAGGCTAGCCATTTCGTCAAGAAATCTGCTCCGAGTTCAACCCTGTTTCCGGTATTTCCATTTAATTATTGAAATAGTGTAGAACACGAACCTCCTTAACCCATTCGAGCAGGTTCTTACAAATAAACTAACTATAAGTGTAGTAATGCAGTCCCGATGTAATTATATTCGCGTAGTCGAAACGTTTTAATAAAGCAACGAAGTCCTCGGTATATGAAGCCATTACCATGATCGCCATCGAGTAGTCGTAGTTGTGTCGGGTACGTAGTAATACTTATGCGAGCATCGCATCGTATCGCTGCTTCACTGATTACACGACATCTCAGTTTCACATCTGAGATTCCAGCGAAAAGATATAAGAATAGTAAACATGCAAGGGGCTCTCGCCTCCGGTACGTCGTAAGGTAGAGTCGCCTGGTTAAAGCAGTTTTTGTCCGCTTTATAGTCGCAGCCCGGCGTCTCTTGGAAGCCATTCCGCAGCAGGAAAGAATACAAGACAGCGCTTTAAAAGTTGACCTCGTTGCAGTGTGAAATATAGGTCCATACTGCACTTGGGAATGACGCTACCATTAAGCCGTCCTATCTCTCTCTGTCTCTCTCGGATACGCTCGCTACGTTCTACGCGCAGTAAAGGACGCGTAGAGCACTGTAGGATAATATTGAGAGTAATTCAGGTTTATTGGCAATAATCGCGCTAGATATGGCTTCTGCAGACATGCTCGGCTGGGATAGCAATTTTAGTGGTGCAGTATGACTGCTAGGGTTTTATATAAAGGTGTATTATTATTTTGGTAAAGTGCAAAAGTCGGACTAAAACTTTTATGCCTTTATACGGTTTACGTGCGTTTTGAATGAAAACCCTAGACCAAAAGAGCGTCACGGGTTTGACTAAATTAACTCTTTATTACAACAAGGCCTTTACTCCGCTCACATTAATATTTTAAATATATTACAGTAGAAATTTCTGAAAAGAATTACGCCTTTGTTTGTCAAATCTGACGGTGGATAAATTTTAATAAAAACCTCCACGTTGCGGAATTTTCGTTTCTCAAATAAACTCAAGTACTAATATGAGAAAGTTCAAATTGTATTTAGGAATACAAAATTATATATATTACTGTATTTGAATTTTGAACAATTGCCTAAATTAATTTAAAATACAACTAAGTTTTTATTTCGTACCAAAACATGAAGAATTTTCATTGTCGTAAGGGTTGTCGGATTCCACCGTTCGACTATGACAAACGGCCGTTGAGCTACTGAATCTGTGCAAAATAACTGCACGAAGCCAGTCGCTGTAATTTTAAATTAAATCATATATTGCGAGATTTTATTTATTTCACCCACAATTCACAGGTATAGCAGTAAACTCCACTCACACAAATTAATTAATTATGCGGAACGCAGCGTTTAGAGAGCGCGTGGGCTCCCATTGTCAACCGTGTTACCGCAGCGTTTGAGTCGACTCAGTCGGTAACACGGTTGACAATGGGAGCCCACGTGCTCTCGAAACGCTGCGTTTCGCATAATTAATAAATTTGTGTGAGTGGAGTTTACTGCTATACCTGTGAATTGTACATCCACACAGTCCTTGCAATCGTCATTTCACCCACACATTATAAAGAATTCACACCGAGTGGACGACGTCAGCATTCACATGGCGGTCAGCGCTCTATGGCCATCAGCACAAATCTGTGACTATCGTTTCCATTTGCACCAATCGTGGTTCAGAAAAATCCAAAGCTTGTGTTTAACAGCCGAATTTAGGAACACGGATTCCAGAGTAGGAAAATGATTGCGACATAGATTTGATTTAACGTATTTGAAGCCTGGCCAAGTACTTTATTGGAATTATTTGCCGAAAAACCAATTCATACACAGGTTGACAAATACATCGATTATTTATTGGAGCCGTATACAGAAAACGATGCTTCTTTTCTTCCATATATGTGGGCTACTGCAACTCTATGGATCATCAACACCACAAATGCATGCGAATCATTTCATCCCATGTTATTCAACAATTTTGAGAGAAATTTATATTTCTATCAAAAAAGCTTAAGCGATTTTAAATAGATGCATATGTATATTAAAAGTGCACATGCGCAAAACAAAAATTTAGAACTAAACAAACTGTCTGGACAATTACGCAATAGTAATAATTCCATCATTTTATTCGTCAGTTTATGCTTAGCTTTTTTACTTTGCGTGTCTATATTTTTGTATAATTAAATAGCTCATATTTTGACAATAAGTACATGAACTTTAAATACGCTATCTTTATTTGATTTGTAGTGTTCCCATTCACAGGTATAGCAGTAAACTCCACTCACACAAATTAATTAATTATGCGGAACGCAGCGTTTCGAGAGCACGTGGGCTCTCATTGTCAACCGTGTTACCGACTGGGGGTTTACTGCTATGCCTATGAATTGTACATCCACACAGTCCTTGCAATCGTCATTTGTACTGTTCCTAGTTTACTTGCACTCTTTGCAGGGACATTTTTAGCTAGTGCCGAAATAACCAAGATTCAAATTTCACGTAGATTAGTATCCGATTTACAACCGCTCCAGTAGCGCATAGTTATCCCATTAATATTTGCTTCGTTAACTTTGCCTAAGCTTGACATGTTTAGACATTAGTAATTTATTCTTAGTTTTATACTATATCTCTAAAACAAAACAAAATTATGCATACTTAAAGAAAAAATTAAAAATTGATCATTTGTTTTCTAGTATTGCCTTGGATCTAAACCTAAACAGATTTTTTGCGTTCCAATAAAGCACCAGAGAATTTTAGCAAAGTACATACTGTCAGTTTGAAGATGTTGTGGGGAATGCAAGCTTTCACAGTAGCACGAGCACAGCAAGTAGTATGCAATAACACTTGAACTTCAGAATATTCTTAATCTGCACCGAAAGTTTGAAGGTTTCTGTTTACCTTCAAGGGTTGATAAGAAAATTATTGCAATAAATCAGTAATAGGTTGTTTATAATTGCGCACTGTTGTGTATCCATATAATAGATGGCGCGCGTCACTCGCATCGATATATATACACATTATTAGCAAACTTTAGATACAGTAATATACCTTTAACATGTGAAGTGTAAAAGTATATCCGCTTTAAGAATAAATAGTTTTAGTTTGTCTTATAAGTTCTAATGTCACTACTATTTTATCCCGTAGAAATAACCGAATAAATTGCTACACGCACCACAAATTGAAATGGACAATATGCATATACACTAGGGCGACAGAATAAAATAGACACCAGGTAAAGCAGTATAAATATGTAAACAGCTAAATTCTAAGAACCAATTAAGAACTTTCTCTTGTTATTATGGTGGGGGTAGATGTATCGGAAGGAATTCGAGTGATATTAGCGACTTCACCCGGGGTCGCATCGTTGGCCAGAGTGAACGCGGCGCTTCGCAACGTGAAATAAGTAAATTTTTAAATATTCCGTTGTCCACAGTTAACCGTGTCATTATACAATTTAAACGCAAGGAAAAAACAACAGCGGAGCCGAGACCAGGTCGTGCCGGACCTTCTGAAAGAAGTAAAAAGGTGCTTGTGCGCGAAGTGTTAAGAGAACCGCGAAAAAGTACAGCTGAGCTTGCGGCAACTTCACAGAAAAGTCAGCGCACTGTTCTGCGATACCTCCACAGTGTGGGGATGTATAAAAGGGTGGCAAAGAAAAAACCTCTCCTTACGGCGTTTCAAAAACGCCGCCGAATGGCTTGGGCAATCGAAATGCGAACGACGGCGGTCTGTCATTTTTTCAGACGAAAGCAGATACTGCCAATTCAGTGATAGTGGTCGTACGTGGGTATGGAGATATTCGTCACAGCAACTGGACGACAAATTTTTGCATCAGACGGTGAAATACGGCGGTGTGAACATCATGGTGTGGGGCGCGATATGGTATGGTGGAAGATCGCAATTAGTAATCTGCGACGGAAATATAAATGCGGCAAAATATATCGAAATATTAACAGAAGGACTACTACCAATATTCGACAACGCCATTTTATCTAAAGAAGACGCCACTTTTATGGAGGATGGAGCACCCTGCCACAAAGCAAGAACAACAACCACATGGAAAGAGGAACAGGGGATTCGGATTTTACCATGGCCAGGCCAATCACCAGACATGAATCCGATAGAGAATGTTTGGCACATAATCCAGACAAATATGGCGAAACGACCCCGAAAACCCTGCAATAAGGAAGAACTAGTGACAGCTGTTACAGAAGAGTGGTTAAATATTCCAGAAGACACCATTAATCGTTTAATAGATTCTATGCCACGACGACTCGCAGCACTTCACGCAAGTAAAGGTGGATCGACAAAATATTAGTCTAATTTAAAAATTTTAAAATATTTTGTATATATAACGAGAATAGAATCTTTTTTTTAATAAGTAGGTGTCTATTTTATTCTGTCACCCTAGCGTAATTGTCTTGGCTTCGAATTTTGCGTAGATATGAAAGTGTTGTATATGTTATTTGTATTTGCGATTGGTTATTTTTTTTTATTTCTTAATATATACATTAAATTTGTATTCTTTTAAGGAAAAACACTTGTATAAAATATATTTACCTATTTAGATAAGGCTGACTACCTCTCGAATTGTTTTCCAGTTTAGGAACACAGTCATTTCAAAAAAAAAAAAAATAATATCTGTCGAATCATCTTAAGAAAATCGTGAGCAAAATGCTTGCGTGTATTTTATTATCCTTAACACATTTTAGAGACGGTATTTAGATAGATATCACCTAAAAACATCGTCCCAAATGCGATTCAATATATCCTTCTGCTTTTCGTGCCTACCCTGGTGCGGTTCACAAAAATATGCTGTAAGTATGTAATTTTCGCAAGAGGGTTGGCGATGACAGATTCCACGAAAGGGTGTATGCGTGTTCGAGGCGTGAGTGTGAGTACGGCGGTCCCTATACGGGACACAATAAGAGCGGGGGATGCGGTATCCAGGGTGGACACTATCGATCAAACTGGCCGGGGTCGTTTGGGCCGAATGTGTGTTGGTGTGATGGTGTGCGTGCGTAGGGATTATGGCGAGGAGTGTGAGGGAACATAGCTCAACCACCTTTCACCCAGGACACACACTGAGCAGCAGCGGTTGTCAAACGAAACATATACACAACGTATAAGCGTATATGTACGTATGTACCAATGATAAAATTTATGTGCACGTCGACTTCGCGACTTGTCGATATTCGTTATGTGGAGAAAATTTGACTCGTCCCTGATTGATTTACGGCTATGATTTGTGCGTTCTGTTGTAGTTCGAGGTATATGCATACGTATGTACATATACATATTGTACATACGTACATATATGTACAAGCGATCCATGCGCCCGCCGAGCTGCACCCTTGATGCGTACGCGTAATAAACACGGAATTATTGACATCGGGCTTAATTACGCCGATTTTAAAATATAGTTTTGCCAGTCCGGATTGCGTACATAGCCACGCAAATATGAATTTAACAAGTGAGAAAGCCAATAACTATAGATGTCCTTCAAGGAATTTTCAGCAAATATCAAGCTCACCCTCATTTAACGCATGGGCTGAAAAGTCCCGGGCCTAACACATAGACGCTAGTTTTATTGCAGTCACCTTTCTCTCAGTTAGTACTAACCTTCAAAAGACAGCCGTTAAAATTTCATGATATTCTATTCATTAGTTTGTGAGTTATTGTGCTGAGAGTCACGCTACTTTTGTTATTCTCAAAACAATGGATCAAAAACAATTTCGTGTTTTAATTTTACACTGCTTCTTGATGGGAAAAAATACCGTTCAAGCGAAGCAATGGCTTGAAAAGTGTTATGGGGACTCCGCTCCATCAGAAACAACAATAAAACGTTGGTTTGCTGACGTCAAACGTGGTCGTAGAGACACTGATGATGCAGAACGCAGTGGACGTCCAAATGAGGCGGTAACACCAGAAAACATCAAAAAAATCCACAAAATCGTTTTGAATGATCGAAAAGTGAAGTTGCGTGAGTTAGCTGACATCGTAAAGATATCAAAAGAACGTATTGGCTTTATATTGCATGAGCATTTGACTATGAGAAAGCTCTGTTCAAAGTGGGTGCCGCGTTTGCTCACTGTTGATCAAAAACATGAACGTGTTGATGATTCAGAGCAGTGTTTGGCCATGTTTAAACGTAACAAACCGGAATTTTTGCGTCGATATGTGACAATGGATGAAACGTGGATCCATCACTTCACACCGGAATCAAAACGATCGTCATCTGAGTGGACACCAACTGGTGAACCTCGTCCAAAGCGCCCGAAAGCACAACAATCGGCTGGAAAGGTTATGGCCTCGGTATTTTGGGATGTGCGTGGCGTAATATTCATCGACTATCTTGAGAAAGGAAATACCATCAGCAGTGAATATTATACAGCGTTATTGGAGCGTTTGAAGGCCGAAATTGCAAAGAAACGACCGCATATGGCAAAGAAAAAAATTTGTTTCATCAAGACAACGCACCGTGTCACAAGTCAATCAAAACGATGGCAAAACTGCATGAATTGAACTTCGAATTGCTCCCACATCCACCGTATTCGCCAGATTTGGCTCCCAGCGACTACTGGCACGAATGAAAAGGTTATCGCTGAAACTGAGGCCTATTTAGAGGGAAAAGATAAATCGTTCTACAAAGGTGGTATTGAAATGTTAGAGCGGCGTTGGAATGATTGCGTTGCTCTTGATGGAGATTACGTTGATGAATAAAGCTAATTTTGAACCAAAAAAAAACGTGTTTTCCTTGCTAGGCCCGGGACTTTTCAGCCCATGTGTTATACGGAATGTTGCAGTCAAAGAGGCTTTTTCGACAGTTAATTTATCATTTATTTCGGAGGAACAAATTTCAAATAAAAATCATTCACTTTTAGACGGTACATAATTAGAAAATATTTTTGAATCCGCAAGATGCAACGTCGTTTTTTTTTCTACGTACTTACTCGAAAGCTAATGCAGTTGCAGCAGTGAAGTGTGTGAAGGTTTCGATTTCAAATAATTTACGAAGGCTGAGTGAAAATTTAGATACTTTTTAAAGAATCTTTTTTGTGATAGATTATTCATCTATTTCGCACCAACTTCCCCTCTTAGACCTCTGTTTTAGCGAAAGAAATCGCAGGAATTCTAAACCGGTGAATAGGGTGGATGTGGCATCAATTCTTGCGTGGATATAAAAGAGAACGTCGTTTCCTAATCCCTAATAATTTTTCCCTTTTATAAATAGTCGATAAAAACGATACCTTACCAGTGCCAAAAAACCGTGGGAAGATTTTACTCGTGACATCGTCTTTGCATCCTTTGGAAACCGTTTGCCAGATAAAACCGACTCTTTTGATTGCTCTTTCGGTTCTGGCGCGTATTAATAAATTAAAACTTCATCAACAGTCACATATCGCTGCAGAAACTCTTTTAAATTACCATGATATATGTCCAAATACCGTTATGACGATTCCGTTTTTGTTCCACAGTGAGTAAACACGGCAGACATTGCAAGGAAAGCTTTTTCCCATGCACCTTCAATGTGGTGCCACGAACACGGAGGATCACTTATGTTCGTTCCACCACGTCGTAACTCTGTAAACTACTTATAAACCATAAAATGTGAAGAAGCAAAGTCCTCTTGATAATAAGATCATTCGATTTGCGTGATGGCTTTTCAAGGAAGAATACAATATTTAATTTATACGGAGTTTATAATAATAATATCTTTATTGCCCAACAGAAAATAATTCCATTTACAGGACAATGCGAGAATAATGTAACCTAACATATATATGTAGTAATAATATACAGCGCAGTAATAAATTAAAAATAATCGAAAATGATACAACTGAACTATAAACATAAAAATAGCTCGGTGACACCAGAATGCAAGAACAAAATAGGACGACAACGTAAATCCACGTAGACACTTTAACAAAAAGGATCGTCAAGTAATTCATTGGCATTTCTAATCATATGCGTAATTGGTGCTTTAAGCAGAACATTAGTTTTGTATGACGGGACCTTAAAATTAGGGAAGGACCTGGTACCGTACTGAGGTACCACAAAATTAATTTTGGAGAGATGGGATGGAGCGTCAATAGCGTGATTAATCAGTTTAAGTAGAAATTGGCTGCTAAATTCCTTCCTTCGATCCGATAACGATACGAAGCCGTGTCTCGTCAGCAGACCAGCATAATCAACATCGCGTCCAGGGTAAGCGCCATCAATTTTGAAGGACAGGTATTTCAAAAATCGTTTTTGCACTCTTTCAAGTAGTACTTGCAGATGGAGATAGTGATGATACCAAATTATGGAGGCATACTCCAACCCACTACGGACAAGCGAATAGTATAATGCTTTTAGCGACGCAGGATTATTGAATGATCTTCAGGATCGTATGAGAAATCCTAAGGATTTCATCGCAGAATTTCGTACGGATAGTATGTGGCCTGCAAACGACAAATTTGCATCAAACAGCACGCCCAGGTCCATCATAGATGAGTGCCTAGGAACAATAATCTGACTCACAGCATAATGAACATTGTAGAGTCTATGACATCTAGAATAGTTTACAACAGCACACTTATCCAGATTCAAATGAATTCCATTCTGTGTACACCATCTAACAATAGTATCCAGACTGTTCTGGAGAAATAAACAATCTGCCGGGGAGGTTATGGTATTGTAGATCTTAAGATCGTCCGCGTAAGCCAGTACATTGCAGTCCAGCCCCTGTAGGAGATCATCCAAATAAATATTAAACAAAAGGTGACCCAAATTGGATCCCTAGCACACACCAGAGGAAGCAGAAAATGTTAAGGATGTATATCCATTGTAGTAAACATAGCATGAACGATTAGTTAAATACGAGAGGATCAATTCTGTTACACTTGGCGGAAAACCAAAACTACTCAGGTTAGGTACCATAAGGGAATTCGAAAAATGTAATCGTCTTCGCGATGGTACCAACATCTGTTGGAAACTTCTCTCCATTATTGCAAAACTTTTATACTATTCATTCCCGAAAGATGTCAAAATCAAACTACCTGTCAGACCCGCATCCAAAAATATAATAATAATATGTAAATTTCGGCGCCCATATTTTTAAGATTTATAGAAAAGGGAACTTAATTTCACATACACGTTTATAATTCTTTTAATAAGTAGTGTATGAAGTTCACACTTTCGAATTTAAGAAGCTTAAAAATGTTCACATTTCGAGCCCATTTTACGCTGATCTGGGCCGTGGAAATATTATACTGCGCCCATTTAGTTCTCGGAACATTCAAGCCTGAAAGTGGGACCAAATTTTACATTATCGCCGCACTTTCAATTTTTGAAAATGTGTTCTTTTTTGTGCTCGTCTCATTCCGAGATATCGAAGATTACAAAAGGCTCATAAGGACGCTTACCTTGTAGTTATCGGATCAATTTTAGGATTTTCTGATATTTGATAACCGTAACGTGTTATGTCCACTTGTGCCCTAAACCTCGATTTATGCTCGTCTCATTCTCAAGATGTTCAAGATTAAGAGATAGACGGAACCTTAATTTTGCATTCACTACACGAATTTTCTGATTTTCGAAAATTTAATCATGATGCTGCATTCATTTCGTGTTGCCCCTTTTTCTCAAAATATTCCAAATCAAGGGATGGTGGAATCTGATGCTTCGTACATGCTTATCTCTAAATATTTTCCTTCAATTTCTTAAGAGGTTTGTTTAACAAAAAAAAAAAACATCCTTAAAATAAATTATTATTAAATCTACTGCATAGTTAATGAGAAATTATTGTTGTTAAAAATGCATCCGGATTACGCTTAATAGGCAATAATTTTGAGTCTCTGCACGATAACAATCCGAAGCATACGTCGTTGTTACGCAAAAACTACCTCGCTGATGCAAGAAAGGAAGGAATATTAAATATAATGACTTGGACTCTCCGGAGTCCGGATCTTAATTACGAATTAGAATAGACGAATTAGAAGAGCATAAGTTACAAGGCAATGTTCCTCAAGATATGCTGACGAAATTGGCAGAAAAAATTCCCCGAATTGTGTGAGCATTTATAAAATTTATAAAGAGGTGGATTTTTCGATGAGCTAAAAGTGTAACTTACTTTATATCTTCTAATATTTAGTATTACTTTTTTGTGTGTGTACACACATGCAATAAGTCGTAATAAATATTTTTCTTATAATTGTTTCGTTTAAAATTTTGAAGCAAGCGTCAAATTTTGCATGAACTAGGAAGTGTCCATACTATTATGAGCGGTAATGTATGTAGACTAGATGGATCCTAAGTTATGAATAACGATTTTTATATGAAGATTGTTCAAATTAATTTATTGCAATACGTACGGGGTGTTTATTCTTTTAATTGGGTATTAATAACCACATAATATATCAGTATTATCCTTGCATACATGTGTTGGATGTGTACAATCGCAAAAATCGGGAGAATGGCAATACTTCTAATTACCTTGTATCGGTTCTCACTGGGAGCATCCATGTTTTGACCATTCGTCAAAAGAACGTTTTTTTTTGTTTTGTTTTTGATCACATCGAATAACAAGTTATTCCTTGCCGATGACATTTTTACAGAAACGGTTGACACGCGTCTGTCTCCCGTGAAGATTTTAATTAAGTTTACCGTGCAGTAACAGGAGAAGTAATTAGTGTGTCGGTAAGTGAAAAGTTAATTTTCGGAACCGAATACCCCCGGGCTCGGTCCGGGTGGTGGCTGTGTAGAACTCGATGTGGTGGTGGCTAACGCGTTCCCATCAGGATCGCCTGTCAATCGGATATCCGGCCCCAGGTTTTACGCGGTTTCCCTTGAGAATACGCTCGGCTGATTCAGCTGCCTCCTTGCTGTCTTCCGCCTTCTAGCCGTTGCCGCTTTCTACCGCATGTAGCGCGTTGGCGCTGCCGAACCATCGCCGCCAGAAACAAAAATAAACTTTATTTTGTTACAATTTTTTGCGTTCCTCGCCCAACTAAAATCATATTTTATTTACGCGGAAACGGATTTTGTTCAACCGCGCGCTTTCATAAACACGAAGGGAAAAAACATGAAGCATTGTCATCGTACATACATGGAGATGATACATGGAATAAAAAAAAAATAAAGCGTCACCTTGCATGTAAGCATTGAATTATGAAAAAAATATATCTCACGAAAACTCAATATAGAATATGAAGATGATATCATAGGAAGAATTACCAAACGTCCCACGATCTTACAATGTTAAAATTTAATGCAGAAAAGAAACTGGGGTAACTCACTGTAATAGCTCGTGATGGTAATTCCGAATTATTTATTTTAATAATAGAAATGGTTCTTATACAATTACAATTTCGTAACTGATGTTTCGTTAAGGTAAAACCAACTTCTGACTTAACTCGGACGTTCGACTGTGTCCAGCATGATTTATTACTACGTAAACTAGAAGTTGATGTGGCGCTGCAGTGGTTTGTCTCTTACCTGTCAGACAGGCTACAATTTGTACAACTTTCAACAATGAAAAATAATAGAAAAGAAACTTCTAAGTCACGTTTGCTTCGAATTACAATCGGGGTCCCACAAGGTGCTGTTCTGTCCCTAATTTTACTAATTTACATGATTCTGTTGATAATATTCGAAATAAAACCAACTCTACGCTTAATCGCGTCAATGATTCATTTCAAATAAGCTCTTTCTTCACAAGTATAGCAGTGTGACCCGTGTGACCGTGTTGATAATGAGAGTCCACGTGCTCTCGAAACGCTGCGTCCCGCCTAATTAATAAATTTGTGTGAGTGAATTGTACAACCACACAGTCCTTGCAATCGTTAATTAAGCTCTTTCTTAACAATTCTAAAATTAACTAGACCACGTTTTGCTCTAACCGTTTATATGCAGAAAAGCAAGCAAACCCTATTATTGGTAACAGTACTATTTCTATCAAAACTTTAGGGATCCAGTTTTCATCTAAGATGGCATGGTGATACCAATGAAATAAACTTATATATATATCTAAAGCAATTTACATTATCTGCGGGATATTATCACCCTGGAGGTTTGGAAAATGGTAAAACCACAGCTGACATCGAATCACGCCTACGATATAAAGTTTTATTATGGGGATCTAGTCTTGCACCAATAAAAACTGTAATATGCCAAAAGAAAGGTGTGCCTACAATGGCTGGTAATTCTCAAAGAACATCGTGTAGACTTCTTTTTAAAATAAATTAAATTTCTGACTGTAATATCATTTGTATGTACATACTAGAAGTCTTATTGTATGTCCATAGGAATAAACATGAACTATTATAACTTTGAAAATAATCCTATACTTAAGTGTAACATAACTCCAACAGCAAAAAGTATTATATGTATGGGTATAAGAATTTAGAATAATCTACCTACTATTTTGCGGAAACTATCTCTTTATCAATTTAAAACCTGCCTTAATGAAAAGGTAATACATTCTCCATATTACACATTGGATGAATTTTGTTTGTAATTTAGTTTTGTAAACATATCTTTGCCTGTTAGATAAAGGTAATGAATGTATTTTCTCTTTTGTACTTGTTCTATACCTTTTTATTTTTTCAATCAACAGGATGAATAAATTATAATTATTAAAAGAAAATTTCGTCAAATGTAGTATTTCACAGCACATAGTCATAAGATTTGTATTATTGTCGATCGCTAGTAGTATCTGCCTTAGTCTAACAAAACTAGAATAAAACAAAATCAAAATATTAATATTTTATATCGGTCTGTAGCAATATATCATTAAAAAAAATTTCTAAATACTTATAACACAAAAAAACTATGAAAGTGGAACAATTTAGATTTATTAATACGTTACCGCTCTATAAAAGATACTAGAAATTGCAATAAAAGAATAAATCCTAAGTTACTGCAACATTTATTCTATAATAAGTGATGCTCGGTCCTGTTTTACGAATAATTGTTAATTTGAAACTGTTCTGCTGAATGTACATACACTACTGCTCAAAAGTGTTTAGGCACCCTTGTTTTCATCGATTATTCATATAGTATTATGTTTACCAAAAAAAGAATTATAATAAAATGAAATACGTATTTAAAATATAGTTCAGTAAGATAAACACCCATTCACTTCACTATCATTTACCTGCACCTGGTCGGATTACCATAAACTGTTTATTGCGGTTCAATTACAATAACAATCCCTCTGAATTTACTGGGTAAATTTAGTCATCTGTTAGATTGTAGGTAATAATGTTTAAATTACCTTCCTAGAAGATTATAGTGAAATCTGTAACCTATGGTCAGTTGCAGTGTGGTATTTACTCTATTCACGTCGTGGGCGAAATATCGTGTGACAATTTTTTAAAATGCCTCCGCGAAGAGAAATTAGTACAGAAACGCGTGCGCTTATAATAGCTTACCATAAAAGTGACATAAGTAATCGACAAATTGCCAAAAAAATGAAAATACACCACGCTACGGTTGACTATAACGTAAAAAAATATCGCCAAAAGCGACAACATCTGCAGATGATCGCAGAATAGTGGTTACCAGGAAGTTAAATAGACGCAAAACGGCCCCGGAAATCACCGTGGAATTAAATGTTGGTCGCCAAAAACTAGTCAGTGTTTCTACAGTCAAACGTCGCCTACAGAAAGCCGGGCTCCATGGACGTATTGCGATGAAAAAGCCATTACCACGCAAACAAAACAAGCAGAAGCGACTTAAATGGGCTCTTGAACACCAACACTGGACCACAGAAGAGTGTGGAACAACGTCCTATGGACGGATGAGTCCAAATTTGAGCTGTTTGGAACCCGAAGAAGATCTGTGGGTGGACGTACCAGAGAAGAGTGTATTGCTGCTACCGTGAAGCATGGTGGAGGTTCTATCATAATTTGGGGCTGTTTTGCTGGCACTAGTGTAGGGGACATTGTGAAAATTGACGGTATATTAAAAAAAAGAAGGCTACCGCGAAATTTTGGAGAACCGCGCAATACCTTCCGGAATTCGACTTTTGGATCAAAATATTATCTTCCAGCAAGATAATGACCCAAAACATTCCTCTAAATTATGTAAAGACTATTTACGCCATTTAGAAGAGGAAGGAACTCTCAAAATGCCGCAATTATTAAATCAAGAGGAGGTCACATAGATGAAAGCAAAATTTAAATTAAACGTTTTAATTTTCACATTTATTTAATATATTTTTATTCATGTACGTGTATCTGTACATAAAAAATAAATATTATTAACATTTTTGCTGAGTTTTTATACATTTTTGCTGTCAGTGAGAGTGCCTAAACACTTTTGAGCGGTAGTGTATATAATAACTGGAATAGTGGTATGGATATGGAGATTTCATTATTGCGGAATTTTTAGATTTTAAGCGTGCTTTTGATACCATAGAGATTTATTACTAAAAGAATTATATAAAATTGGATTCAGAGCAAAGATTCAAAAGTAAAATGTAACAATTCCAATAGTGAACAGATTAATTATGGTATACCGCAATGTACAGTCTTGGGACCATTACTGTTGATATTGTATATCAACGGTATTGTAAGCTGTAAAAAACATTGTCATATACAAATATTTCAGACCATACTATGATATACATTTGAGGCAACAATTCAAATGACACGGTGGTTAAAATAAACAGAGATCTGGTTACAATTTACGTTTGATTGTGTGACAATACTTTCACTGCACTGGTGTACAATACGTAAGCAACAAGGTAAAAATAGAAGTATTATAAATAAGTAAAAAATGGAAAGAGTTCGAGTTGTAAAATACCTTCGTGTAATGGAAGATGAAAATTTTAACTTCAAGGACCAGGCGGTAAGCATTTCAAAAAAGACGGCAAAGAAAGTTTACTTTCTAGAGAGAATTTGAATAATTAACAGCATTGTTAGTGCGTGGCATTCGAATGAAAACCTTCATTAATTATGAAGCTCAATAACAGAAGCATTACTTATAGACTTCTTTGGATTCCGACGTAAATAAATCACCGGAAACAAAATATACTCCTACTAGTGTCTGGTATACGGAAATATGTGAATGTTCTTGAGATTACAATTAAAATCGGTACCATTTTCTAAGGGATTTAAAGGATAATGAGCGCTTAGATTGATAATTACACAAATGTAAAGAAAACATGCTGATGAAGTAAGCTTCACCTTCATTACATGTTAGCTTGGAAATGCAAATCTGCATTTTAATTTCTGTAATCATTCGATTTACTTTTAGCTAGATGCATACCATGCTCTGACTGCATCAATATTGCGCAAATATATGTACTACAAAGTAAAAAAGAATATTTGTTGCAGTACATAAAAGCAACAATAAATTAATACGCATCACGCCGATCGAAAAAAATCAAGCCTATTCGTCCACAACGACTACAACTAACGAACAAAATGTGTAATTTCAATTTCCAATAACGTATCTGTTATAACTTTTTCAGTATGACATTTGATCGTGATATCAAAGTGAAATAATTCATAATCGAAATGAACCATCTATCGTTGAAACATGAAATATTCAATTTCCAATTACAATTAATACCGGTTTTATATATGTCATATCGTTGTGATTTATTGTTACCAGTAATTAATAGAATCCTATATTAACGAAATATTTATAAAATTATCACAATGACGACGAAATTGCTCAAATCTAAACATTTGTATAGAAAAAGGCTTTACAAATAAACATCTAGTGCTTATTACGCGACAAAAGACACAATACGAAAACAAATGTTGTCATTCCTTAGTTTATTTTTTCCGTATGGTAGCACAGATAATAAGTACGAAGTATCCTATAAAGTATTGAGTTAATCCTAAACTTAGTTGAAATTTTCCTATTTGTGTCAAACTAACTTCTAGGTTGTAAAACCTAACTGAATAACAAGGATTAACACTGGTTTACCAAATTTCAGTGTTTTACAACAAGAAGTACTCAAAAGAAATGTAAATTTTGATGCAACATATACGACAGCGACCTGAGATGTTTCCGGAATCGGCAAGAGATGGCGCACTAAGGTTAAAGTGGATTCATCAGTCGGCAAGAACAGCCTCTTTTATGGCAGCTGTCAAAATTTCAGACGTCTACTCTCAACAGTTGTTACTTAAGATTCTGTTTTGTGCAGCAAGTCGGGTGGTTTCGCAAAAATGGATAAAATCGAATTTCGTGCGGTGATAAAACGCTAGACGTTCATGGCGGATGAACTCCATTATTTTCGACCATCAGCTTCTGGTTGAGCGAGTTCAAACATGGCTGCACAAGCACAAATGACGAACCACGCAGTGGACGCCCAAAAACCGCTACCAACGATGAAATGGTCGACAAGATTCATGATGTCGTGTTAGCAGATCGCCGATTGAAACTGAAAGAGATAGCGGAGACACCAGGCATCTTAGAAGAACGCGTTGGCCACATCCCACACGAAATTTTGGTTATGAAAAAGCTTTCGGCGCGATGGGAACCGCGTTTGCTCACACTGGAGACTTAGATCCACCACTACATACCGGAGACCAAGAAACAGTCGAAGCAGTGAACTTTTCTGAGCGAATCAACTCCGAGGAAAACAAAGACCGTTCCATCGGCCGGTAAGGTCATGGTGACCATTTTTTGGGACTCCTAAAGTGTGATCCTCATCGACTACCTGCATGAGGGAAGAAGGATCACGGGGTAATACTACACCGCTTTATTGACTCGATTCGATGCAGTATTGAAGGAGAAACGACCTCGTTTGCAGCGGAAAAAAGTACTTTCCCACCACGACCATACAGCAGCTTATTCATACTGCATCGTCATGTCTAAATTGAATGAATTGCGCTAGGAATTAGTCTCTCGTTCACCATATTCACCGGACCTAGCCCACGGCGATTTTTTCCTATTCCCAAATCTTGTCGATTCCGGAAACATTTCAGGTTGCCCTCGCATTAATTTCAAGGCAACAGTCTCTGACACACTGGTACAGCATAATGTGTTTAATTTACCGGTACAGGTGGTAGAATATAACCCCTTAATTAGTCCTCCGTAAAGTGCGTTTAACACTACACTGGAAATATGACTAAAATACCGGTCGCGTTAATGGTTTCCTTTTTGTTTCGTTTTTCGTTATTGGTCGATATACGATGGAGGGACGGTTTGTTTAATTAAGGCCGAAGGAATGGGATATATACGAATACGAATTTTTTTCAATGTGACGCCGAGATCGACGTCGTCATGTCGAATAAAATCAAAATCAATCAAGCGAGAGGTCTTTGCAGTAATAACTGCAGTAGAAGCGAAAGCGGAGGTAGTAACATTGGGTCCAAAACGATGGACGCGCGGATAGACGAAGATGGTGGAGAGAAGGCATTAAAAATGAAAAAGTGATAGTGAACCTTTCATCGTGTTTTTGCGTCAGACATTACGATTCTGAGCGGGTGCTGTTGCCGCTAGTTGCGCTTGTGTTGTCGTCGTCCTGTATATGTGTCTGCGTGAGTACGTATGAGTATTATACACTAGCGTTCGTAAGATTGATCCAACTAAATCGTTTAAGATGATGGTATTATCAAAAACGTAAAAATGCCAGAAAATTAAATAATATATACGTACGTGTGGATATTAATTAGTTAATTAGTCTTATTGAGCGTGTGATTTAGCATATTGGATATATAAATATTTTAATAAATTAAATTTTATTTGGCGAAATAACACATGGGTTGAAAAATCCCGGGCTTAACACGTAGATGACGCTAGTTTTATTGCAGTTGAGTTATTGTGCTAAGAGTCACGCTACTTTTTTATTTTCACAACAATGGATCAAAAACAATTTCGTGTTTTAATTTTACACTGCTTCTTGATGGGAAAAAATACCGTTCAAGCGAAGCAATGGCTTGAAAAGTGTTATGGGGACTCCGCTCCATCAGATACAACAATAAAACGTTGGTTTGCCGACTTCGAACGTGGTCGTCCAAATGAGGCGGTAACACCAGAAAACATCAAAAAAAATCCACAAAATCGTTTTGAATTATCGAAAAGTGAAGTTGCGTTAGTTAGCCGACATCGTAAAGATATCAAAAGAACGTATTGGCTTTATATTGCATGGGAATTTGACTATGAGAAAGCTCTGTTCAAAGTGGGTGCCGCATTTGCTCACTGTTGGCCAAAAACAAGAACGTGTTGATGATTCTGAGCAGTGTTTGGCCATGTTTAAACGTAACAAACCGGAATTTTTGCGTCGATATGTGACAATGGATGAAACATGGATCCATCACTTCACTCCGGAATCAAAACCATCGTCATCTGAGTGGACAGCAACTGGTGAACCTCGTCCAGAGCGCCCGAAAGCACAACAATCGGCTGGAAAGGTTATGGCTTCGGTATTTTGAGATGTACGTGGTGTAATATTCATCGACTATCTTGAGAAACGAAATACCATCAATAGTGAATATTATATAGCGTTATTGGAGCGTTTGAAGGCCGAAATTGCAAGGAAACGACCGCATATGGCAAAGAAAAAAATTTGTTTCATCAAGACAACGCACCGTGTCACAAGTCAATCAAAACTACATGAATTGAACTTCGAATTGCTCCCACATCCACCGTATTCGCCAGATTTGGCTCCCAGCGACTACTGGCTGTTCGCAGACCTCAAAAAAATGACTCTAGTATTAAACTGTCTTTAAAGCTCCGTTCTTCATAAAATAATAAATAATAATAGTATCTTTATTGCCCATCAGATGAATCTAATTGCAGGACAATTAATATAAACCAAGAATACAACAATAGAACATAAACCAAATAATATACATTAATTTAAACTAAGTTGAAATTATAAACAAGAATTTATTAATTTCTCCAGAAGGGAAGAAATGAATATCAACATCCGCACTAATTTCATTAACGTGGGTTTACATTTAATCAAAATCTTATGTACACTAGGGTGACAGAATAAAATAGACACCTACTAATTAAAAAAAGATTCTATTCTCGTTATATATACAAAATATTTTAAAATTTTTAAATTAGACTAATATTTTGTCGATCCACCTTTACTTGCGTGAAGTGCTGCGAGTCGTCGTCGCATAGAATCTATTAAATGATTAATGGTGTCTTCTGGAATATTTAACCACTCTTCTGTAACAGCTGCCACGAGTTCTTCCTTATTGTTGGGTTTTCGGGGTCGTTTCGCCATATTTGTCTGGATTATGTGCCAAACATTCTCTATCGGATGCATGTCTGGTGATTGACCTGGTCATGGTAAAATCCGAATCCCTTGTTCCTCTTTCCATGTGGTTGTTGTTCTTGCTTTGTGGCAGGGTGTTCCATCCTCCATAAAAGTGACGTCTTTTTTAGATAAAATGGCGTTGTCGAATATCGGTAGTAGTCCTTCTGTTAATATTTGGATATATTTTGCCGCATTTATATTTCCGTCGCAGATTACTAATTGCGATCTTCCACCATACCATATCGCGCCCCGCACCATGATGTTCACACGCCCGTATTTCACCGTCTGATGCAAAAATTTGTCGTCCAGTTGCTGTGACGAACGTCTCCATACCCACGTACGACCACTATCACTGAATTGGCAGTATATGCTTTCGTCTGAAAAAATGACAGACCGCCAAAACTCTTCGGGCTTCGTTCGCATTTCGATTGTCCAACCCGTTCGGCACCGTTGTTGTAACGCCGTAAGGAGATGTATTTTCTTTGCCACCCTTTTATACATCCCCAAACTGTGGAGGTATCGCAGAACGGTGCGCTGACTTTTCTGTAAAGTTGCTGCAAGCTCAGCTGTACTTTTTCGCGGTTCCCTTAACACTTCGCCCACAAGCACCCTTTAAATTCCTTCAAAAGGTCGGGCACGACCTGGTCTCGGTTCCACTGTTGTTTTTTCCTTGCGTTTAAATTGTGTAATCACACGGTTAACTGTGGACAACGGAATATTAAAAAATTTACTTATTTCACGTTGCGAAGCGCCGCGTTCACTCTGGCCAACGATGCGACACCCCGGGTGAAGTCGCTAATATCACTCGACCCTTGTAAGCGAGGCATAGTTTTGATACTAAACTATGACGAATTCCTTCCGATACATCTATCCCCTACCCTAATGACAAGAGAAAGTTCTTAATTCGTTCTTAGAATTTAGCTGTTTACATATTTACACCGCTTTACCTGGTGTCTATTTTATTCTGTCACCCTAGTGCATAACGTATATAAAAGTAATTTTTCTTGATTTATATGATATAAACTAAACTGCGCGTCGAGCTTTCCATATAAGAATGTAAACGAAAACGCAAAAATTATGATTATAACGTGAATATACATCTTACGATACACATTTTAAATATCTTATCTGCAAAGTTAGTTGCCAAACTAGCGTAGAAGAAAGTTATGGACGGTAGTGTACGTATATGTGTGCGTCAATGTTGGAAGCCAGACCGGCGCGACTGCCCTAGGCGACGGCAAAGAAACAACGTCCGCAGCTATTTCAGCCCGACTAATGTAGCGGCCATGTGACCCTTGCCAGATACTTTTTGTGCCGAAGCGGTTCGTTCTACTTGATATCACCCGGACTATGGAGCGGACTCTCGGAAAATTCTACTGCCCGTACGCTCCTATATACCACACTTATATATATATATATATATACGTGCGTCTCTCTTATTTTATATTCCAGGAATGTACGTGTAATAAAAGCGTTGATTTAAGTACACGAGAAAAACTGAATCAAGTGTAACGTTTTCTGAATGACTATCTCTCGAGCACGCCTCCGAAAAATACCTATACGAAACGTCTTCCGAGAACAATCTTGGCCTATGGAATGTTTCTTTTTGGTTTCTATGTACCTAAAAATTGAAAAATTCGCGGGTTTTTTGAATTGAAGTTTGTAAATACTTAAATATATTAAAGGAAAACTGTATATCTTCTAAAATTGTTTGTATAATAATACTTTATTGCCCAACAGATAAAGTAATTATCCAATTACAAGGCAATTATAATAAAGAAATAAATGTGTACGTATAACTAGTTACCTAGGAGTAAATACCAGAGTGACCAAGGAAAAAAGAAACGCTGCTCAAATCATAATATACTTATAATTAAATTACAACATACTATAACCACATCCACACCCAAAGTGGTTTAAATAAATAAAAAAATTCACTTGTTTTTAAAAAAAATAAATGCGCTGAGAACAATGAAAAAAGAATTTCTGCTAAGTATAATGTATATACGATTTACACAATGCCAGAAGAGATGGCAAGCAGCATATATGAATGTCCAACTCAGCAATATCCATACAGTTGAAGCCGTTACACATTCTATGTAACAGGGACCTGATGGCAATATTAGTTCTACGAGCCTGACAATAAAATATATTTGTTTGCCTGGATCCCAGATGAGGAACCATACAATTAATTTGATTAAGCATTTCAGAGACATCAAGGCCATTGTGAACTTTCTATAAGAACTTTCCACAGGTATAGTCTTAGACTAGACTTATAGTCGGTAACACGGTTGACAATGAGAGCTCACGTGCTCTCGAAACGCTGTGTGAGTGGAGTTTACTGCTATACCTGTGAATTGTACATCCACACAGTCCTTGCAATCGTCATTTATAAGAACTTTAAACAGCTTCTTTGAACCAGAAGATGTATCTGATAGTTGTACGTAGGTGACCAAACCAAGGATACATTCTCCAATTTAAACGGGACAAAAGCAAAATAGAAATGAAGAATAGCTATTATATAAAAAAAAGCTCGTGTAATATGATGAAGCCCAACATACTCAGCACTGATGCACAAGTACTAGATATATGCTCTATAAATATGAGTTTAGAGTCCAATATAGCACCTAAGTTCCCCATAGAGTTGTCTCTAAGTAAAAGAGATCCAGCCAAACGATAAGTGTAAATAATTCGTATTGTCTTACGGGAATGGTTGACAATTTTGCATTTGTTCACATTAACGATTAGATTGTTATTAATATAACACAGGTGGAATACATTAAGTTGGCTTTGCAAATAACCGCAATCCCGAGAATTATTAATTGTGATATATAATTTTAAGTCATCTACCTATAATAACTTCGAACAGCTCAATTGATAACACAAATCATTGATAAATATCAGGAACAAAAGTGGACCCAAGTTACTCACCTGAGGAGCAACAGAGGTACACTAGGGTGACAGAATAAAATAGACACCAGGTAAAGCGGTATAAATATGTAAACAGCTAAATTCTAAGAACGAATTAAGAACTTTCTCTTGTCATTAGGGTAGAGGTAGATGTATCGGAAGGAATTCGTCATAGTTTAGTATCGTTACAACTATGCCTCGCTTACAAGGTTCGAGTGATATTAGCGACTTCACCCGGGGTGTCGCATCGTTGGCCAGAGTGAACGCGGCGCTTCGCAACGTGAAATAAGTAAATTTTTAAATATTCCGTTGTCCCCACAGTTAGCCGTGTGATTACACAATTTAAACGCAAGGAAAAAACAACAGTGGAGCCGAGACCAGGTCGTGCCGGACCTTCTGAAAGAAGTAAAAGGGTGCTTGTGCGCGAAGTGTTAAGAGAACCGCGAAAAAGTGCAACTGAGCTTGCGGCAACTTCACAGAGAAGTCAGCGCACCGTTCTGCGATACCACCACAGTGTGGGGATGTATAAAAGGGTGGCAAAGAAAAAACCTCTCCTTGCGGCGTTACAAAAACGGTGCCGAATGTCTTGGGCAATCGAAATACGAAAGAAGCCCGAAGAGTTTTGGTGGTCTGTTATTTTTTCAGACGAAAGCATATACTGCCAATTCAGTGATAGTGGTTGTACGTGCGTCACAGCAACTGGACGACAAATTTTTGCATCAGACGGTGAAACACGGCGGTGTGAACATCCTGGTGTGGGGCGCGATATGGTATGGTGGAAGATTGCAATTAGTAATCTGCGGCGGAAATATAAATGCGGCAAAATATATTCAAATATTAACAGAAGGACTACTACCGATATACGACAACGCCATTTTATCTAAAGAAGACGCCACTTTTATGGAGGATGGGGCACCCTGCCACAAAGCAAGAACAACAACCACATGGAAAGAGGAACAGGGGATTCGGATTTTACCATGGCCAGGCCAATCACCAGACATGAATCCGATAGAGAATGTTTGGCACATAATCCGGACAAATATGACGAAACGACCCCGAAAACCCAGCAATAAGGAAGAACGCGTGGCAGCTGTTACAGAAGAGTGGTTAAATATTCCAGAAGACACCATTAATCATTTAATAGATTCTATGCCACGACGACTCGCAGCATTTCACGCAAGTAAAGGTGGATCGACAAAATATTAGTCTAATTTAAAAAATTTAAAATATTTTGTATATATAACGAGAATAGAATCTTTTTTTAATTAATAGGTGTCTATTTTATTCTGTCACCCTAGTGTATAAGCTATAATGTTATGTTTTTCAAAACAAATAAATACAAAAACCATGTTTACGATTTGCTGTGATGCATTTCATTAGCTAGCAGCTAGTCTTTACGAGAAAGACTCCATTTGCATGTGTATAAGACGTGTAAATTTCTACATACTTCGTATCTCTACGGATATATAAAATAATTACTTTTACGAAACACGAAAACATGAAAAACAAAAGAAAGCGAAAGAATCGATTAGAATGGAACGAAATAACGCGTGGAGTGCGAGTTACAATATTTATCGGGTACAGAATGCGCCGTGTGTGTGTATGTACGTATGTCCCTTACACGTCTGATCCAACCGTACCGGATGAAACGTTATTTTCATAAGAGAATATCGAGGTAGGGTAGTGTAGCGAAGGGACGATCGACGTGTACACATATACGCTCGGGGTCTCTCGTCTCCGAAGCGTATGTGTGTACGTGCACGAGTGTATGTGCAGAAAGCTTTACCCGTGTGCTCTTATTTAACCCACCCTGTCCTAAACACATGCCCCATCCCTCTTCATCCAATATCGTCGAGACTGACATTTGAAGCGGACGAGCGGCTCCGCTGCACCCTTATCTGTGGGGGTGTACGCCAATATAGCACGCACCCGACACCCCACTAATCAATCTACCCTGCTGAGTTCTTCCAACGCACAGAGAACTACTACCACGCCACCGCCGCACCACCTCCACCTCCGCAGGCAGGCAGGCAGCGCCACCGTCCACATCTCACCCCACATCCTCACTCACCCTCTACCTAGCCGGCGTACAGCCCGCTTCCACCACTCCCATTCCGTTCGACCGCTTTCCATTGCCGGACAAGGGTGCAAAGTACGAAATTTTCCGAGGAAGTTTTTTTTTTTTTGCCTCCCTTTTCTCGCTGCTCCGAATATAAGAAAATACATCGGAGTTCCTTAATTACTGTGGTAGATGCTCGTATATCGGTTTGAAAAAACAGAAGAAGGAATGAACGCTTTAATGGTATCTTTTTATCATTGCCGATGTGAATATGGAGACTTTCGTATTATTTTCTTAAATTTCTTTGTTTTACCATTGAACTATAAAAAAATACATAGTCGCATCTTCCACGTAGCGTATAACATGCATTAAGAGACATAGTTTTATTAAATTACATCATTAGTCTGACTTTAACCTTATTAGTATGTAGTACAATACTATTTTAAATTCCTTCATTTGTAATTTGATAATCGTAATATAATTGAGTTGTAAAGAGGAAATAATTTATTCTTCATAACAAAACCTACTTTCCAAGAAAGCTCAAAAACAACTTATAAGTATGAAAAAGATTTTTCTGTGAATATGACATTAAATATAAAAAATAATAGAAACCTAAGCTCCTGCAACGTCACTAATTTTGAATATACTAATTTTTTACATTTATTGGTGTTCTATTAGTTTTTGGTTATTTAATTTGTATATATATTGATGCCACTTACAACCAAAAGTACTAACTAGATAAAATGTTACGGAAAATTTCAACTAACACTATACAACTGACATTTTTAAGGAAACAATATCCAACACACTGTGCTATCACTTAAAACAGTACGATTAAATTTGAATTATAAATTACATCTGGTTTGTTAAGCCCACACCACATGAAGAAACTTCGACCCGGTTTAATACGTCCCTTTCGTTTTTTAAAAATGTTAGCTTATTAGTTATATTTTCCTATTCAGTGTACTGTGCTATCAAACGTTAGAAGTAAATTATTTAGATTATCCGGACTAAACAAGCGCTTCCTTTGATTTTAACAATACCGAAGAATATAATTTTCTAGGTAAATCACTGGATTTAAATCAGCTAGGTTTCCTTATAAACAGTAACCATTGTCATATTTCTTTAAACTAAGCCTTAAATAAAATATTGTCCCTTTTGTTGTAAATATTTTGACAGTCACTATATACATACGGATGAGATCACAACACATTTGTAGTTAGATCATTGTTTCATTGATAGTGAAAACAAGCGCTGTGTATAAAAGTCGGAAGCATACATATATACAAGGGTAATATAAGTATATAATATAAGTCGGAGCTACTTAACTATGTATACATCATAACTAGAGACCGGATTATATGCAAAGTGTATACCTTGTATTTTATTTATTTATTATATTTTACGTCTATTTGTAGATGTATATGTATATGTAAGATAATATGGGAAAGACTTCAAACGCATAATTAAACATTCGAATAAACAGAATTTGGATAGTTTGTTATTCAGTTTTCAATTCCAGATAAGGAAATATCTGCTTAAATGTTTAATAATTATTTGTCCGTAGAAATATCTAATCTACTATATTATTATGAAGCAATAAACCGTTATGTTTAAGTGATCTTAGATAGCTAATGTTCTATTATATCACGATACTATCACAGGATCCTTTATTCCAAAGCTTTATAAAATGTGAACTTTCAGTCAACAAAATAATGTGTCAAGAAATTTTAATCTAGAATGAAGAAAGTTATTCTAATGAAGTCTTTAGTTATACACCGAAATATCGTAACACGAAGATGATTACTTTGCGCATTACATTTAGTCTGCTCAATGTCTCTGTATGCTTCGTTAGTTAACACATGGGCTGAAAAGTCCCGAGCCTAACACATAGATGACGCTAGTCTTATTGCAGTCACTTTGCTCTCAGTTAGTACTAACCTTCAAAAGACAGCTGTTAAAATTTCATGATATTCTATTCATTAGTTTGCGAGTTATTGTGCTAAGAGTCACGCTACTTTTGTTATTTTCAAAACAATGGATCAAAAACAATTTCGTGTTTTAATTTTACACTGCTTCTTGATGGGAAAAAATACCGTTCAAGCGAAGCAATGGCTTGAAAAGTGTTATGTGGACTCCGCTCCATCAGAAATAACAATAAAACGTTGGTTTGCCGACTTCAAACGTGGTCGTAGAGACACCGATGATGCAGAACGCAGTGGACGTCCAAATGAGGCGGTAACACCAGAAAACATCAAAAAAATCCACAAAGTCGTTTTGAATGATCGAAAAGTGAAGTTGCGTGAGTTAGCTGGCATTGTAAAGATATCAAAAGAACGTATTGGCTTTATATTGCATGAGCATTTGACTATGAGAAAGCTCTGTTCAAAGTGGGTGCCGCGTTTGCTCACTGTTGACCAAGAACAAGAACGTGTTGATGATTCTGAGCAGTGTTTGGCCATGTTTAAACGTAACAAACCAGAATTTCTGCGTCGATATGTGACAATGAAACATGGATCCATCACTTCACTCCGGAATCAAAACGATCGTCATCTGAGCAGCAACTGGTGAACCTCGTCCAAAGCGCCCGAAAGCGCAACAATCGGCTGGAAAGATTGTGGCCCCGGTATTTTGGGATGTGCGTGGTGTAATATTCATCGACTATCTTGAGAAAGGAAATACCATCAACAGTGAATATTATATAGCGTTATTAGAGCGTTTGAAGGCCGAAATTGCAAAGAAACGACCACATATGGCAAAGAAAAAAAATTTGTTTCGTGTCACAAGTCAATCAAAACAATGATAAAACTACATGAATTGAACTTCGAATTGCTCCCACATCCACCGTATTCGCCAGATTTGGCTCTCAGCGACTACTGGCTGTTCGCAGATCTCAAAAAAATGACTCTAGTATTAAACTGTTTTTAAAGCTCCGTTCTTCATAAAATAATAAATAATAATAGTATCTTTATTGCCCATCAGACGAATCTAATTGCAGGACAATTAATATAAACCAAGAATACAACAATAGAACATAAACCAAATAATATACATAAAAAATTTTGTTTCGTGTCACAAGTCAATCAAAACAATGACAAAGCTACAAGAATTGAACTTCGAATTGCTCCCACATCCACCGTATTCGCCAGATTTGGCTCCCAGCGACTACTGGCTGTTCGCAGACCTCAAAAGAATGCTCACCGGTAAGAAATTTCGCACGAATGAAGAGGTTATCGCTGAAACTGAGGCCTATTTTGAGGCAAGAGATAAATCGTTCTAGAAAAGTGGTATTGAAATGTTAGAGCGGCGCTGGAATGATTGCGTTGCTCTTGATGGAGATTACGTCGATGAATAAAGCTAATCTTGAACCAAAAAAACCGTGGTTTCTTTGTTAGATCCGGGACTTTTCAGCCCATATGTTACTACGTTAACCTAAAACGACAACCAATAACTGAAAATTAAAAAATTAAAGATCCATTACGTACGTTAGCAATCATATTACTTTAGCAAAAGTACAATAACACGTTGAATATTTATTAATTGAAGTGTTATTTAATACATTTGAGAATTTAATAAGTGTTCACTTTAACAAATTCACTAAGATTATAATTATTATTAGAATATAGTATTATATTTTATAAGATCTTACGGATGACTGAAGTAAGTGTATTCAATATCAACATTCTATGTCAATAAGTACAGTGAAAAACTACGATTATATTTTACGACTAAATATAGATATTTTGCTGATTATTAAGATAGCGGATAAAAGTAGACCCGTTTCATATGTGAATGAAGTAAGAGTCCTGGTGATAGACATGGCAGCATCTTTAATATTCCGGCTTTATAGTGTAAAACGAAATATATAGTTTTATTTTTCATACAACGGCCCGTATTTATACAAAAGGTATCCCTCAGCACTCATTGACTATACAATCTACCTATAATTCAACGAGTTACAGTTCAAAAAGCACTTATAAGCCGTAAGAATAACGAATAATTCGTCGAGTTCGTTCGATGTGCACTATTTACTTCCAAACTACACGTCACCAAAGAATTCCCGCTTAAAACGTCTAAAACAACGCGAATGGCTGCAATATTGGCAGGAATTACGACAAAATATGGTATTTTTAAATGTGTTAATTTAAATATCGACATGCATAACAAATGGCGACGATCCAATTGCATTTTTAGAAATCGCTTAGAATATTTCGGCTGGCAAACGACAAGAATACTACTCTAACAAAGGAAGGACATCCATCCTTAACTTCAACATTCTAAAGGACCTTATCCTTGCTGTTCCAAACACTCATGATTCATCCTATCCAGGCAACCCAACCTTTTCTTCCCACACCCTTCGGACGACCCGACTCTGCTCTTCTGGCAGATGAGTATCCTTTATATCCTGCCGCGTCCTTTCCTGACGTTCTCGCCACCCTTACCCCAAAAACTTTCATACGCATTTGCTATACTGTATGTTACACTTCAGGAAATTTAATACCCGAAAACGGAAAGGCGTGGATCGATCAGACGTGTTTGTTAAACTAAGGAATAACTTTCTGTAGTTTTATAAAACCACATAAGTTCATACATCGAGTGCTGGAAATATACTCTCTTTTTTATTAATTTTGAAAACAGAGCAGTAAGTCCAACCAGGGATAAGTTGTGAAAGATTTTGCAGATTTGGTAAAAAAAATTAAATTGTTTGTTATACATGAGTCGATAGATAAAGATAATATTGCACAAAATAATAATGGATTAGTGTTATTAAAACAGATAAGTAGCTTTACAGAAAAAAATATCATCAGTTGCTTACAATCTGGCATTCCGACTGGACTTAAGGACTAAGGTAAATACAAAAGACTAGCTTTATAACCTGAAAACAATCGTGTAACTTAACTACACAGACAAGCCCAGGGGAAGACAGGAAAATTCCTACAGAGGATTCAAGTAAATTATGATACTAGCCTCGCGTACATGTATAAAACTCCATGGCCTATGCACATCTGAGATACTTTGAGCAAGACCTAGTTGATGTGCAGTAGAAGCTGTAATTGCATTTCTAATAGATCTTTTACTAGTTTATCACTTCAAAATTTGCGCATTATGCGTACGCTTATTATATAGTTGGTGTTTCCTGTTATAACACATGGGCTGAAAAGTGTCGGGCCTAACAAAGAAAACACGGTTTTTTTGGTTCAAAATTAGCTTTATTCATCAACGTAATCTCCATCAAGAGCAACGCAATCATTCCAGCGCCGCTCTAACATTTCAATACCACTTTTGTAGAACGATTTATCTTTTGTCTCGAAATAGGCCTCAGTTTCAGCGATAACCTCTTCATTCGTGCGAAATTTCTTACCGGCGAGCATTTTTTTGAGGTCTGCGAACAGGCAGTAGTCGCTGGGAGCCAAATCTGGCGAATACGGTGGATGTGGGAGCAATTCGAAGTTCGATTCATGTAGTTTTGCCATTGTTTTGATTGACTTGTGACACGTTGCGTTGTCTTGATGAAACAAAATTTTTTTCTTTGCCATATGCGGTCGTTCTTTGCAATTTCGGCCTTCAAACGCTCCAATAACGCTATATAATATTCACTGTTGATGGTATTTCCTTTCTCAAGATAGTCGATGAATATTACACCACGCACATCCCAAAATACCGAGGCTGTAACTTTTCCAGCCGATTGTTGTGCTTTCGGGCGCTTTGGACGAGGTTCGCCAGTTGCTGTCCACTCAGATGACGATCGTTTTGATTCCGGAGTGAAGTGATGGATCCATGTTTCATGTTTTTGGTCAACAGTGAGCAAACGCGGCACCCACTTTGAACAGAGCTTTCTCATAGTCAAATGCTCATGCAGTATAAAGCCAATACGTTCTTTTGATATCCTTACGATGTCAGCTAACTCACGCAACTTCACTTTTCGATCGTTCAAAACGATTTTGTGGATTTTTTTGATGTTTTCTGGTGTTACCGCCTCATTTGGACGTCCACTGCGTTCTGCATCATCGGTGTCTCTACGACCACGTTTGAAGTCTGCAAACTAACGTTTTATTGTTGTTGCTGATGGAGCGGAATCCCCATAACACTTTTCAAGCCATTGCTTCGCTTGAACCGTATTTTTTCCCATCAAGAGGCAGTGTAAAATTAAAACACGAAATTGTTTTTGATCCATTGTTTTGAAAATAACAAAAGTAGCGTCACTCTTAGCACAATAACTCACAAACTAATGAATAGAATATCATGAAATTTTAACAGCTGTCTTTTGAAGGTTAGTACTAACTGAGAGAAAGGTGACTGCAATAAAACTAGCGTCATCTATGTGTTAGGCCCGGGATTTTTCAGCCCATGTGTTATATAAACTTTCTTTGTCACAATTAAAAGTGATGGCTATTTTAATTACATCTTTTGACTGTATCGCATTAACGAGAGACAAATCCCGTTATATTTAAGGCAATGGGTTCCCCTCTGTCTCCTATTATGAGCAACATCTATACAATTCTATAAGAATTTGAACGAACAGCGATAGATTCATACGAACTACCAAAAATGCGGTTCAGATATATAGATGACACCTTCGTAATTTGGCAACATGGACAAATCAACGGCTACCTTCAACATCTTATCGGTTTACAAGAATCCATTAAGTGCATTATGGGAACAACGCTTCAAAAGGAACAACATATATGACCATTACACTGACCACCATTAGTACACTAAGCCTAGAAATAAAGAAAGTTTGGCTCCCTAAGATCAAAGAAAGTATTAGCCGAAGACCGGCAACCGCGATACGGTAAACAGAAGAATAAAAAGCATACGTAGACCATCCCCGCAGAATGGAGAAGGATGAGCAGAATACACAACTGCTTATGCGCAAAAAATCGGTCTACTAAGCAACCCCTTCTGCGCAAGAAATTGTGGCTTAAATATAAGTTTAACGCAGCAATTTCTGTCCCGTCTGTTAGCTTAGTAGTTAAAAATTCGAGTTCGATCCCTATTCACTACTAAAAAAATAAGGAAGACAAATACGCCAGACAAAAAATTCATCGAACTTATGATAAATCTGGCAAATAACAGCTCTTCTCACGGCTACCCTGAAGACGGCAGTAGACAAGCTGCCGAAACGTCGGATACCATAAGTTCAACAAAGGATGGAAATAGCCAAAACAGCAACTGTAATTTCACGTCAAGAGATGATGAAAACCTCTATACACACGGAAATGGCTGGATTAAATACTATAAATTATTATAAAAAGAACAAAACACTGGATTTTAGAATCACATTTCTATACTTACTTCGTTGTTTAACATGAATTATGAATATTAAACATATATACAGTAGAACCCGGTTATACCGACAGTCACGGGACTGCGAATTTTTTGACGCTATAACAACCTGACGCTATAGGCGGAGTTTTTACAAGTTCCATGTTTACATACAAGAAGACTTTTCAGCACATGTGTTAGTTTCCAGTTCTTATACGAAACAAATCGTGATATATATTTTGCCATTTACGGTGAAGCCTTTATAATATTTCCAATTCTGAAATTATTGGGATTTTGTTACAAAAGCCCTTGACTAATTTGTCTACTGTTTTATTGAAAGCTGTAAACACAAAACTAAAAGAACAGATTAAATATTCAAACAAATCTTCTTCCTATCTTAAACAAGATCCTTCAGTCCTATAAACATTTCGCTCAGCATTTCGGGAATGATGGCTGTAAAAGCATTAATGACTTTCACGCAATTCCTCTAAGCAAAAGAAATCCCGTACCACTAAGTCGGTCCATCTCGATACAAAATTGTTTGTTATGTACTAACTCATTAATTACGAAATATTGAAAATCAACAGAATGTTGTTATAACGCAGGGTATTATTTGATTTTGCAATATATTCAAAGATTCAGTTCTTCATCTTTGCAAACATTATTCTGCTTGATGTATATTATGTTGAACATATGTTGACAAGTGTTAAAAGAATTTTTTCTCTTCTTTTAATACTTTGGACAATGTATCAGCTAGTACTTGCGCAATTTACAGTCTTCCTTTTCAGCAATAATGCAATTGCCGTTTGAAGGATATTTTCTACCCTTCACAATACACACTCTTTCCTTCAAAATATTCAAATGCCTTCAATACGCAGATAGAGACGGTATAGCTAATTTTTATATGCATTTATAAATAAATAGTACCGAAAAACCTACAGAAAAATCTTCAGATTTACATTGCAAAGAGTTGGTTACTTTATTGCGTGGCCAATACTGCAAAATCTTATTTCAAAATGTAAATTAAAAATAGTATGCAAGAATACTTCCCAAATGCGTTGCTTGATGTACTCATACGTTCAATTCTACAAATCTGAGCAGTTTTAATTTTTTCAGGAATGAGACAAATATATCGCTATATCTTGCCGCGAAAACTAAATGCGACGGTGTAAATCTAGTAAACCGTAGTGGTAACTATGTAAATAATCCAAAATAATAAAAGGTTATACTACTTACAACGGACTAACTTTGACAATTGCATACAACAATCTCTTGATATATAGCGTTGGTATATAAATGCGAAAAATTCGTAATATATTAGGAATAGCTTCAAATTTATTAAGGGAAAATAAAGTAGAAATATATACCCCTATAAGAAGTTTCTAAATCGTACCAAAACAAATTTTAAATACTGTAAAATAACATCAATCAGTTAACCGCATCACTTCAATAGGCAGCTTTCTCACCCTGTATATTCTTATCGTTACTGGACGTGGTTATCAGGTAAATATAGTTTCGGCGTATCTGTAGTTAATATTCGGTCTGGTCCTATGAATGTATCAGTTCGAGGGTGAACAATGGACCGTTTGAGGTTAAGACCCGCGATAGGGAATTACCATGTTTGAAGTAACTTGTTTGTTTGGGCTGTCGAGGGTTACTCAGTATAACGCCGGTTTATGGTCCACCCTTAAAAGGCACGACCCTTTCGATTTATGGAAAATTAGAAGATTATTGCCACTAGCGTTCCGGCGGGTATCTAGAGCAAAAACATCATACAGAATTTTAGGTCAGGCTGTAAATCGCCGCGGTAGTGATAATCAACCTATGGATATAACGGGTGCTGATATTGAATAAATAATGGCGGTGTTTTTTTATAGCGTACCTTACATTCCTGACGTTGTACAGTTGTTATAGAAAAAGTAAAGAAGGGTTACAGTATATACACTACCGCTCAAAAGTGTTTAGGCACCCCTGTCTTCATGGATTATTCATATAGTATTATGTTTATCAAAAAACATTATAATAAAATGAAATACGTATTTAAAATGTACTTCAATAAGATAAACACCCATTATATCGTATAAGGTTTACTACCATTTACCTGCACTTGGTCGGATTACTATAAACTGTTTATTGCGGTGCAATTACAATAACAATCCCTCTGAATTTACTGGGTAAATTTAGTCATCTGTTAGATTGTAGGTAATAATGTTTAAATTACTTTCCTAGAAGATTATAGTGAAATCTGTAACCTATGGTCAGTTGCAGTGTGGTATTTACTCTATTCACGTCGTGAGCGAAATATCGTGTGACAATTTTTTAAAATGCCTCCGCGAAGAGAAATTAGTACGGAAACACGTACGCTTATAATAGCTTACCATAAAAGTGGCATAAGTAATCGACAAATTGCCAAAAAAAATAAAAATACACCACGCTACGGTTGACTATAACGTAAAAAAATATCGGGAAACTGGCAGTTTTCTTAATAAAAGACGGAGTGGAAGGCCAAAAGCGACAACATCTGCAGATGATCGCAGAATAGTGGTTACCAGCAAGTTAAATAGACGCAGAACGGTCCCGGAAATCACCGCAGAATTAAATGTTGGTCGCCAAAAACTAGTCAGTGTTTCTTCAGTCAAACGTCGCTTGCAGAAAGCCGGGCTCCATGGACGTCTTGCGATGAAGAAGCCATAAACACTGGACCATAGAAGAGTGGAACAACGTCCTATGGACGGATGAGTCCAAATTTGAGCTGTTCGGAACCCGAAGACGCATATTCGTAAGAGAAGAGCGTATTGCTGCTACCGTGAAGCATGGTGGAGGTTCTATCATCATTTGGGGCTGTTTTGCTGGCACTAGTTTTGGGGGACATTGTGAAAATTGACGGTATATTAAAAAAAAGAAGGCTGGAGAACCGCGCAATACCTTCCGGAATTCGACTTTTGGTTCAAAATTTTATCTTCCAGCAAGATAATGACCCAAAACATTCCTCTAAATTATGTAAAGACTATTTATGCCATTTAGAAGAGGAAAGAACTCTCAAAATTATGGAATGGCCTCCCCAGAGCCCCGAGTTGAATCCAATCGAGTTACTATGGGAAGAACTAGATCGGGAAGTACGGAAATCGGCTCCGACATCAGCTACTGGCGCGTGGAACAAATTTCAATCGAGTTGGACCTCAATAACACAAGAAACTCTGGCAAAACTTATTGCGAGAATGCCTCGATTGTGTGCTGCATTTATTAAATCAAGAGGAGGTCGCATAGATGAAAGCAAAATTTAAATTAAACGTTTTAATTTTCACATATATTTAATATAATTTTATTCATGTACGTGTATCTGTACATAAAAAATAAATATTATTAACATTTTTGCTGTCAGTGAGAGTGCCTAAACTTTTGAGCGGTAGTGTATGTTATTACAAAACTAGAGTTGCAAGTTTAAGAATTCCTTTTTAATGAAAGATAATATAAAATTGTCAATTAATTGTATTTTTTAATATAAAACAAACATCTAAGTAGAATTGAAAGTTTTACACAATAAATCAATGTGGTTTCGAATGCCTTATACCACTACTAATACAAAACGAGCTACTACAATTAGTTAAACACAAAGACAACCTGTTGAAATTATATGATAACAATATATCAAGTTCTCTTCGATCGGGAATTAATTTAATGCAGAAAAATAAGAGCACTATTTTATGGTTAACCGGTTCTCAGTCGTAAAATTGTAATTGTTTGAGCCATTTGCTGATGGCCATTGAATAAATCACGGCGGAGCAGGTTCTGCTGCTGTGCAATAATTGGAAGATGTACTACCTCATTCATCACTGTACCGGGCGCGTTTTGTAATTGAAAATTAGTATATTTATGAAATTTTCAATTATTAAACTGCATTCCATCGAAGTAACAACGGTGGAAGTAATTGCGGATTTTAGTTTACAAAAAGTATCGCAATGTCTGGATATAGCGTGACGTAAATGATTTAAAATGCGCCATAAATTGAACAATAATGTTCAAATTAATGCAATTTTTTTTATGAAAACAAAGCGCCTAAGAAAATTAGCTTATCTTGATCACTACAATTCGTACTAATGAAACTTACTCTAGAACTAATTAATTCATAGTACTTTTACTAACTAATGTAGCAGAGATATTCTTCATTGTTTATTTCTACATAAGGTTTCAACCTTTAAGGCCATAGTGTTTAAATTATTGTAAACTGATGTTTGTGCTTTACAACTTTATGTCGATGTAATTGATTTCTCTCAAATTTTAAACTGATCAGTGCATATGGTTATTTAAAGTATTGCATATGAAGGCGACTTGATTACAGAGTGACAAATACTTATCTTATATTTTACTTTTAAATATAATTTCAATCCAGTCTTATACATTTAGCACAGCACAGCGACTCGCAATACCACTACGGAAATAAAATAAATTTCCAACAACATTTACGTTTCTGTGAGACATAAAACGCTAACACACGGACATGTTTCTGCCTTCCCGGCGTCATCAGCGTGGTTTCGAGCAATTTTATGCTAACACGTGTAATTCCGTCGCTGCTTCTATCACCATACTTAACTCCACGATACAAATGAATATTCCTGGCGCTAACTAGTGCCAAAACAAAGAAACATTTGTCCGCAAAGTCAGACAGGGAAAAGAAGCGGGTGCAGTTCCCCACCCTTCTCTCGTGCAATTCGTGGATTGCTCTCTCCCGAGAGGGCGTATTTACAGCGTTTTCTTATCTTGGTGGTCTAGGCATTCTTTTAGATGTGTTTTTAAAGACGTCATGGTAAGCCTTCAGAAATCATTCACATGTGCAGTTTCCCTATCCACTGTCTTTGGTGCAAAAGTGCCCTCTCGAGACAGAGCAATCCGCGAATGAGCCCGTTACTAGGAAATGCCATCACAACAATTACCATTAACACTTACATTTGATCAGAATTTCCTCGAATTTCTATCAATGCTGCTGCATACTTTCACACAATTTTCTTTAATTTAAAATATGGTATTGCTAAGTTTGCTTTCCCAGAATTATCCAGAAAATATAAAGACTTACAAAGTGTTATATTTAAGATAAAGAAGTTGGTATCATTTCCGATGGCAAACGGAATAAGACTAAGCTCTGGGCAACTCCATGTATTAGGCAAAGGTTAGGATACAGAAAAAAATAATGGTATTTCTTTGCAATAACGGTATTCACAGTTATTTTATATTACTAATTTTGCTTTTTTACTAAATTTTGCAATTATTAGCATACTAAAGTGAAACTGAAACAAATCCTATTTCAGAAGTAACCAAGTCAACCAATTCAAAAAATGCAAGAGGAGAAACCAGGTAATGACATAGGTGATAAGATTTGTTACATTATGTTATTCTTTAAGCCATGTCAATAATTTAAGAATTGCAAGATTTGTTATACAGTCAAACCTGAGTAAGTGAGAACTGGGTAAGCGAGGTAACTCTATTAATGAGAGTATTTACCAGGTCCCGTCATTTTACCCTCCTAAAACCTCTATAAGTGAGAAACATAAAGTATTTTTCACGCCTGAACCTCTTCAAGTGAGATTGATACCTGCCTATACCTCTATAAGCGACAGTTAAACGCGTTTATGACTACTATGCTATTTATGACTCATTCTTAAATTTCCAGGGACTTTTATTTAATTCAAACCAAATGTGCGTCTGTTTAGTGTTTTGTTATCATAGTTCGAGGAACTCATTCTATACAAAAAGCCAAATGTGCTTGTTACAGTCAGTTCATAAACAGCTGCTGCGAAGAAAGTTACTGTACCTACTCGTAATGTCTAAACGAAAACTCAATCTGTTGTCTTTACGTGATAAACTAAAAATTGTGAATGCTTTTGAATCTGGGAAATTACGAAAACAAATACAGAATGACTTTGGCTTAGCAGAATCCAGCTATTATAAAATTATAAAATCAAAAGAATTAATTAAGTCTCAGTGCTCCGAGGGACACGGAAATATCAAGAGAAGACGGCTTTCTGAGTTTCCTGACGTTGAAAAGTGCCTGTTACAATGGATTAAACAAACCCTCGATAAGAACATTCCCATGGACCACTGCTGAAACAAAAATCTAAAGACTTCGCCACAAAATTAGGAATCCTGAACTTTTCAGCTAGTAACGGCTGGTTAGAGGGTTTTAAAAAACGCCCTGATATAACTTTAAAAAAAGCAGCCGGAGAAAATAAATCTGTGGATCAGGGAGTATGTGACCTATGGACTGAAGATTTGCCGAATCTTTTAAGAGGATATGATCCAAACAATATTTATAACGCCGATGAAACCGCTTTGTTCTTTAAATGTCTGCCAGACAAAACATCAATTTTCAAGGGCGAAAAATGCCACGGAGGTAAACAAAGCAAGGAACGCCTTACTATTCATCAATGTGTTAACATGACCGGTACAGACAAACTCCCTCTTCTAATCATTGGGAAATCTAAGCGACCTAGATGCTTTAAAGGTGTCAAGACTCTACCCGTTGATTATGCGAGTAATACAAAAGCTTGGATGACTAAGGAATTGTTCAAAGATTGGTTAAAAAAGTTGACAAGCAAATGAAAAACAAGCGAAAAAATATTTTGCTTTTTATTGACAACTGTACTGCTCATACGGACTTACCAACACTTGCAAATGTCAAAGTTATATTTTTCCCTGCCAATACCACCAGTAAACTTCAACCTTTAGATCAAGGTATCATTCATACATTCAAACGGGTTTATCGCAGAGAAGTTATAAAGCATACGCTTACCTGCTTGGAAGAGAACATTAGCCCTGAGATAAATATACTCCTGGCTATGAAATTTGCAAGAAGAGCATGGTATGCAGTGAGTGACGTAACTGTCAAAAACTGCTTCAAGAAAGCTGGGTTCAGTATCCGTCCAGCTAACCAAGACTTTCTGATCGAGCAAAATGAGGTTGAACTTGACAATGAGCTTGAAGTTGCACCTAGCAGTGAAGAATGGGCCAAACTCGTGTCCCACAATACCACTGGTAATGTGTCGACGCCAACCTTTGCAGACTTCGTACAGATTGACGACGACGTGGCTACCGCCGGAGAATACACCGAAGACGATATCGTTCAAAACTGTGTGAGCTCGTGTACTAACGAAAGAGTCGAATACAAGGTTTTCGAATTCGGAACTCTATCCTATATCCATTCAAGAAATTTGAAAAAACCTGCACTATGTACATACATCTGTCAGTTTATCTAACAGATTCTGCGACCAAATATAATGTACATATATAACAGACACGTTACATGTAAGCTGGAATTTCCATTGTTAAAATAACATCCCACACACAACATTCACAAAATGGCATTAGCAATAAACAACACTACTTGGTTTGGCGTGAATTGAAATGTTGCTATGGTATTTCGTATCACACTGCGAATAACTTCGGCAGTACAGGTTGGCAGTATTGTACCAGCATATACGAATGGAGGGGAGTGTTTCAGAGGTTTCAGTTTTGAAAACAGTTTATTACTGTTCTTAGCTTTTTCGCATACAGAATGTAAATAATTTCTTAACGTTGATTCCTTCACTATTTAAAATGATATATTAAAGCCGTCAACGCACACGTCAAATCTAACATAGATTCTTTTTTGATCTGTGGTCACATTTTTCATATTTGCATTTTTGTGTCCAAAGTTGGTCCTTTGAGTTTCCACAGACGAAAGGTGTGTCACACATTGAACGAACTACCGAACTACTACGTATGTGAACTCGAGGAAATTCCGATAAATTTCTTTACGCAGTCCACAAACAGAAGACTGTTGGTATTCTTTTTTGAATATATTATTACTTTACAGTGCAATATCAAATACTGATTGTTCTGAATAAAATAAATTAGCAATAATAATAATTAGTTAAGTCTGGAAGGTTACTGAAGTCATCGCATCGAACGAAATATTTGTGCGATGATATAGATTTGCTGCGGTTCTAATTATAAAAGATCTATTTCGATACGTATTCCTAACATTTAATTATTTTTTAAGCAATTTTTAATCTTAAAAGCTAAGGAATACAAAGGATACTGCACAGATTTTTCTAAGTTTATATATAGCAAATTAAGTAATTTGAAAAAATTTATAAATGTATAATTTACCTACCTTTCCACTCTTCCATGTTTAAAGAATTACTTTACATAATTATAACATGCATTCAAATAAATTTGACCACAAAGTAACCTTTGAAATTAGAATTATGTCTTAGCTTGTTAATGAAACCCTTAATACGAATTTTGTTGGTAGGAGCTATTTGAATAACATGACAAATACTCTATCAAATTAACAACTAATGCAGCTGAAAATAGTACAAGTTAGGACAAAAGTTTTTATTGGAATAGACTACTAGAGGTAAAATTTATTTGAACGCTCTTTATACCATATACAAATACTTCACAATGGTCGAATTCAACAACACCCCACTGTAAATTCTGTATACATACACCGCCAAGGTCACAAATAATAGAATTATAGCTCTTGAAATCAATAAAAACAACAGAAAAATATTACAAGAAGAAAAGTTAGTAATTTATTTTGATAATATTTATTAAGTGAAGATATGTTATTCGTATTACATAAATAGAATTAATAAATATAATAATAAAATAAGAAAGAGTTAAGAACAAAAAGAAAATCGAAAACGAAACTATTAATAAAAGTAATGAGAAATTAAATCATGCAAGAAGCATTCAATGAGACGACTCACGGTTTTGTTCTCGAATTTGAGGGCGTCTTCCTCCGCACAGCCGAGGCTACGCATGTATTTCAAATACGTTGTGGTTATCGGCAGCGAGTAATCAATTTCTTTCGGCATGAAATATTTTCTCTTTTCCACTTCTTCCCTTTCTAGAACCTCGACGGGTGACCAGAGCTTAGGAGGGGCCGAAGTGGGTGGATTTTGCGGCGAGGGATTATCTGATAAATGATTGAGATGTCGCTTTTTCGGCGGTGTCTTGGGAGGATCTCTGGACGTTAGATTGCAGACGTCTAGGGGGTTGCTTGATCGTTTGGGTTCTGGAGGGCTGTTCGCTCGTAATGAATCCTCGATTTTGCCCTGACTTTGAGAAATGTCCCCGTTTCTTTGAGAGAGATCTAACGTTTGACATTGCTGTACGCTACCGCGCTGGTGGAGCGGCTGCTGCTGGGATAGGGGTAGTGCGGTTACCGTTGTACTATTGGAGGTAGCGGTAGGAGGAGCAGCGGACGTTTTGAGATCTTCGTGTTGTTTCAGGGTCTTACTAAGATCCAGGTAAGTTATTTCAGCTTGGGATATCTGAGGGGCCGCCTGCGAAACTGCGGCGGACGAGTTCAGGGTTTGAGGCGTTGGCAAAGTTGCTAACGGTAGAGCCGGCGCTGTAGTCGGTACCAAAGGAAGCGTAGGACTCGGACTAGGGGTTGGCAGGACTGAAACGGGCGAAGGGGAACGAGGATGTTTCTGACACTCCGTGCAACCCAGAAGGAAACGAGTGACGGCTTCCCGAGGCAGGAACGCGTACGTCTCCGTTATCTGGAACGAAAACAACAATTGGTAACATGCGACTGGCATTTCAATATACGTTTTTACGTGCCACTCACTGTATGTGTATATGTGTGTGTATGTGTATGTATCGTACGCCTTTGTGTGCGCATCGGCGAATTATGTAAATCGCCAGCCGTTACAGTTCGCAATTGGCTCATGTACTATGAGATACACAAATTATCTCCACTAACATTTTCATTGCTTTACAATTCTTAACGTGAAGCCAGTTTAAGCGACTTTTGTACATATCAATTTACTATTACGAATCATGAATACCAAGTTAAAGTTTTTGTTTCGCGTTGACAGTCAATGGAATTAACTTTAAATGTATAGGTGGAGTGAGTTATATTTTACACATTAAAAAAATCATTCTAAGCAAAATAATGCACACGCAATATATTTAGAATATATACTGCTTTGTGTGTATATATCCTCTTCTTCAAAATAATAAGGTGAAATTACTTTGGGAGAAGTTTGCTAACCAAGGACTAAACTGAGATAATTTTCGTCATCTTTCTTTACGTATGCAGCATTAAAATGAACACTGGGAGAGATTCCAGTTAAGGTAAGAGTTAGAATAACATATAAGCTTAGAAAGAAGATGAAGAAGTAATGTATCTACATACGAGGGGAGGTCCAGAGGTTCGTGGAATGAAAGGGTTTTAAATAAAATAAAACAATAAATCTATTTTCCTTTTCAATATAATCACCCTTAAGCACAATACATTTATTAGATCTATGAATTAATTTTTCTAAACCATCATAAAAATATTTTTTATCTTTCGCCTCAAAATGGGCCAAAATTGCCTCCTTTGCCTCACTGTAGTCGGAAAACTTTCTTCCACGTAAGTCTTTTTTTAAATTGGGGAACAAATAAAGATCACTACGTGCCAGATCTGGACTGTAGGGCGGATGGACTATTGATTGGAAGCCATGCTTGTGCGCATTGTCCTGCAAGAGCAACACACCCTTGGTCAATTTTCCTCGACGTTTTTCCTTGACGGCCTCCTTTAATTTTTCTAATATCGCTGCGTAATATTCTCCGGTTATGCTCCTACCTTCTTCTTTGTAACCAATCAATAATATCCCCTCACAATCCCAAACAAGAGTAGCCACACTTTGAATTTCTTTGGCGGTGGTGTCCCCTTCTTATGTCAGTGCATGGACTCCTGTTTGGACTCAGGCTCAAAGCGATGAACCCATGTTTCATCTCCGGTAACAATCCGCTCCAAAATCTGTGCAGGTTTGTCTCCACACAGCTCCAAAAATTGTTTGGACGCACAGGCGCGCTGCTGTTTCTGCAGCGGCGTGAGCATTCTCGGTACCCATCTTGCACTGACTTTTGCCATACCCTGGTGGTCATGTCTGATACTCCAACTAATGCAGATAACTGTCTTTTCTTCAAACGGGCATCTTGTAGTAGAAATTTTTGCACTTTTTCGACGATGTCTGATGTGGTGGCCTCAACTGGCCGTCCTGAGCGGGGGTCGTCTTCAATCGACTGTTCCCCATAGACGGTTTCCATTTCATTCAATATGGTTCGAGCGTTCTTTCCTTGCTTTGTAAGAAACTTTATCACAGCACGCTGTTCAATTTCCTCCATAGTTTCAGTTTTGTTCCGGATTGACTTGTTTAGCAGGCAACTATTCGTAAACGACTGACGCTATACGGCTGCAACTTAACTTATATACTAATGATGAGTCGCCAATCAGAATGACACCTAGCGAGCGCCCCTATCCCCACTCCATCCCCTCCATTCCACGAACTTCTGGACCTCCCCTCGTACATATACACACTTTACTAACATAATTTATTTTAGTACTTTAATATTTATAGTCGTTTTGAAAGATGTTCCAAATATATAATGAACTTTAACACATTAAACCATTTTTAGTACCTTGGCAAGCTATTAACAAACGTTTATTTTTCTCACTTCTTTCAATATAAAACGGAAAATTCAGATATATGTGTATACATAGCATTACGATTAATACCATAAAACGCTTTCCTCAAAATATAAAAAATTATACATACAACCAATTACAGTTCATCAGTTTTGAATTGCATATCACGCTTTTTCGCTGACGAAATACGTAGCATCATTATTAAACACCAGTATACATGCCTCCATGAACGAATTGACCATGACATGGCAAGATTTCCATGTAAAATAAGGCAACGGAATAAGTTATGGTCGAAAAAATATTTTTTGCAATCAAACTTGGAAAACATTACTTTAAACCAATACTCACTATGCATGCTCCCGAATGCTATTCTGCTTACGTGTTTCTACTGCATCGCAATAATTTCGTACGTACCGGAATTCTTACAATAGGTACCTAATAACATTTCTGTAAATTAGATGCACACAACGAATAATGGCGGGACGATTATTCGTCGATGTTCACTGCATGCGAAACAACTTCGTCACTGAATAGAACAAGAAAGTGATATACCCGGCCGAATAACCGCATTTCCATATCGCGAGTCTGGCAAACGCTAAAATATTGACAATCAACAGGTGTTGCATTCGCCGAATATCAAGCAGCAGCAGCAGCGTTATCGGTTGCCCAGTCAACCAAATGTATCGGATTAATAATATAATAAATGTCGGTTAAGTAAGATACGCACGATCGGGTGGTATTCTAGCCATTAATCAACTCAAACTTGGAATGTAGTAAGAATATTTACCTTAAGCACGCATAGAAGCTATTGCGATTTATGACCTGAGATCGATAAAAAATCGGCAAGAGCAATTCGTTTCGAAGAATTCTGATTCTTTCTCTTTCAAATCGAACTAACACATGGGCTGAAAAGTCCCGGGCCTAACAAAGAAAACACGGTTTTTTTGGTTCAAAATTAGCTCTATTCATCAAGAGCAACGCAGTCATTCCAGCGCCGCTTTAACATTTCAATACCACTTTTGTAGAACGATTTATCTTTTGCCTCAAAATAGGCCTCAGTTTCAGCGATAACCTCTTCATTCGTTCGAAATTTCTTACCGTCGAGCATCTTTTTGAGGTCTACGAACAGCCAGTGGTCGCTGGGAGCCAAATCTGGCGAATACGGTGGATGTCGGAGCAATTCGAAGTCCAATTCATGTAGTTTTGCCATTGTTTTGATTGACTTGTGACACGGTGCGTTGTCTTGAAACATATTTTTTTTCTTTGCCATATGCGGTCGTTTCTTTGCAATTTCGGCCTTCAAATGCTCCAATAACGCTATGTAATATTCACTGTTGATGGTATTTCCTTTCTCAAGATAGTCGATGAATATTACACCACGCACATCCCAAAATACCGAGGCCATAACTTTTCCAGCCGATTGTTGTGCTTTCGGGCGCTTTGGACAAGGTTCACCAGTTGCTGTCCACTCAGATGACGTTCGTTTTGATTCCGGAGTGAAGTGATGGATCCATGTTTCATCCATTGTCACATATCGACGCAAAAATTCCGGTTTGTTACGTTTAAACATGGCCAAACACTGCTCAGAAACATCAACACGTTCTTGTTTTTGGTCGACGGTGAGCAAACGCGGCACCCACTTTGAACAGAGCTTTCTCATAGTTAAATGCTCATGCAATATAAAGCCAATACGTTCTTTTGATATCTTTGCAATGTCAGCTAACTCACGCAACTTCACTTTTCGATCATTCAAAACGATTTTGTGGATTTTTTTGATGTTTTCTGGTGTTACCGCCTCATTTGGACGTCCACTGCGTTCTGCATCATTGGTGTCTCTACGACCACGTTTGAAGTCAGCAAACCAACGTTTTATTGTTGTTTCTGATGGAGCGGAGTCCCCATAACACTTTTCAAGCCATTGCTTCGCTTGAACGGTATTTTTCCCATCAAGAAGCAGTGTAAAATTAAAAGACGAAATTGTTTTTGATCCATTGTTTTGAGAATAACAAAAGTAGCGTGACTCTTAGCAAAATAACTCACAAACTAATGAATAGAATATCATGAAATTTTAACAGCTGTCTTTTGAAGGTTAGTACTAACTGAGAGAAAGGTGACTGCAATAAAACTAGCGTCATCTATGTGTTAGGCCCGGGACTTTTCAGCCCATGTGTTATAAAAACGTTTAAAGATCTAATATTATTTAGTGTAATCTTAAGACAGGGCATTGTGAGTAATCGGCGTATAGATCTAAAGATATTTATTTTCTTGATCAATTATTTATCGGTTATCAAAATATCGAAATAAATTTGCAGGGAACGGTTTCCAACCCAGACTCACCAAGTCAAATGAAATTGGGAAAATATGTACATACAAAATTTCCTTTATTGGAGCCTTAATTGTCGGACCTAGGGGTCATTAAAGAGCAGAATCACAGCGTTTTCAAGGATTAAATAAACCATTAGTTATGTTAATTAATTACAATTTGAGTCCTGGGAATGTTGATCGTGAATTTGGAATCTAAAGATTGCAGAATGTACCAAACACTTTTACGATAAGCTTCACATCGGTTATGAACATTCTTTGTAATGCAACTTTGATAACAGAAAATTTTATGACACCTTCTCCCTTAAATCACAAACCTTGAACACTGTGGCACTGGTAGACTTCAATATCTTCCTGACCACAACACTTCACATGCTGATATATCGTCTTCAGCAGTAATATTTCATTAGGTAGATATTGAAGTGTTTCAGTCCTCCTTCCTTGTTGATTACGTAACTCTCTTTTACAACAAAATTAAATAAATTGAAACTATTACATAAGTGAAATTAATTTCATCAGTGTATTACGATACTGAAGTTATTGGAAATAAATATACACACTAAATAAAGAAAATTGTCCAAATTCTTGGTAAACACCTAACAAAACGAGAGGAAGTTCAACTATACTCCCTCTCCCATAGTAAATTAGTTAAGAGAAACTAAACTACATTAGGTAACAATTGAACAATACTAGAGTAACCATATACGAGGGGAGGTCCAGAAGTTCGTGGAATGGAGGGGATGGAGTGGGGATAGGGGCGCTCGCTAGGTGTCATTCTGATTGGCGACTCATCATTAGTATATAAGTTAAGTTGCAGCCCTATAGCGTCAGTCGTTTACGAATAGTTGCCTGCTAAACAAATCGATCCGGAAGAAAACTGAAACTATGGAGGAAATTGAACACCGTGCTGTGATAAAGTTCCTTACAAAGCAAGGAAAGAACGCCCAAACCATATTGAATGAAATGGAAAAGCGTTTGTGGGGAACAATGCCCTAGTAAATCAATGATTTATAAGTGGCATGGTCTTTTTACTTAACAGTACGTTTCACCAATTTAAATAAATTTTTGGCTGCAACTTTTTTTTTAAATTCCTTTTATGTCCACATTCAAAAACGCAGAGAATTAATATTATATAATAAGATTACTTTAATAAGCTTTATTGCAATTACGTAATCTCTTAATAATTTTACAGTATCTCTTACTATAATTATATTTACTCCATTATATTAGATTCCTCATATCTCCTATTACATATATATTACTATTATAAAGTGTACTTACGGTTCGATATGTCCTTTTTTGGCCGGCATGTTTTCCAGGTCGCCCCTCTAGTTCAACATGCACGTTATATATAATGTCGAAGAAATTTTCAACTACAGCCACTTTTCGGTAAACAGCTTCACCATTGGAATTCTGAAACAAACATTTTTATTATTAGAATTTTAAGTAGAGACTCTATAAGTTTTGTAATTCACTTGTACATGCTGGGTTTGGGAAAAAGTATGGTACCTTAAATATAAATAATAACCTTAACGAAGTCTTTTAAAGTCTTATAGCTATTTACTCGAATTAGCGATTATATTTGTATAGTTGGCGAACGTTAACCGTGCCAATAGTTAAATAAATTATAATTTCCAGCCTATCATATCATATACAATCCCAATATTTAATCATAATTAATATTCCTATATGGTCTTTTTTCGGTTAAGTGACTTCTAATAACTTCACATGGAAATTAAGGGTCCAACAATAATTTGATAGATAAGTATAAATATATGGATGATAAGTGATATTTATTACAACCAGTTTTTTGGTTTGGTTTCTTTAATTTTTAAGAACGCCTTTACCCAAGTAATTTTGATATTATCGTACCAATACATGGAATGCAAAACCCACGCTGCCATTAAAGAAAATTCAAGATTACAACCGAATTCGGAAGTCCCTTTTGAAGCAAATACCTATCTATTTCAAAATAATCCAAGATGTTCTAGCTTTAATATACAAGGTTGCCGTGAGTTGAATCTCTTGGACATTATAGAATCATCTCCAGACTTTCTACTAATCCAGTATACATAAACCATATGTGACTGCCTGGTCAGAGATATGGGTGATACATTTAACTATCGATTACAATGACGCAGGTTTGATCTCCTAGTCCAGGTGGTTGGTTTTTAATTGGGTAACATGCCAAAGTGTACTCTGCCCGATACGAAGCACAACAGCAGATCGCATATCAATACAATACTTAGTGGTTAGAGAATTCTTCTCGGAAGTACAAACAATTTACACTGCGCTTCGTTTTAAAACATTTGATTGGAAGAAGCTTCTTATTAAGAGACGATTTTTCATGATCATTAAAAAAAAACATACGAACTCAAGATACAGACATTTTAAAAGGCGTATTTTTTGGGAAATTCCAGAAAACATTCTGGACAAACCGGATTATTATAATCGCGTCAACACTATGTTAGCGTCAGGACCGTACGGAGAATTAAAGAAAACCCCCCTACCGTCAATGATTAGAATCACTAAAGATACTATTAAGGACTGTCCCAACTTAATCAATAATAAACTGAAATTTAAAATAACAAGTTCAAACCCTACCATTCCAAAAATATATTGTCTTCAAAAAATTCACAAACCAGGTAATTCCATGAGACCTATAGTATCCGGCATTGATTCTCCAACATACAAATTGTCCAAATGGCTAGTGAATGAATATAAGAACTTGCCCCATAAAGTAGATAACCTATGTGTAGAAAAGTCTTTAGATTTTGTAAATAAAATTGAAAAGACTGAATTAAAAGATGGGGAAATCCTTGTATCATTCGACGTTTGTTCACTTTCCCAAGCGTACCAATTCCAGAAACTCTGGAGTATTCGATTGAATTTTTGAAATTAAATAACGTAGATGACGTGAAAACCGCGGAATATAAAAGGTTAACTAAATTATGCATGTCACAAAATTGTTTACAAATAGGCGGAAAATGGTTCGAACAGGTTGAAGGCACGGCGATGGGTAATCCTTTATCTCCTTCTATAGCGAACCTTTTCATGAGCAAATTTGAAACGAACCTGAAAAAAGAAACCAAATATTTCCCGAGAATTTGGCTTAGGTACGTAGATGATATTTTCGCGGTGTTTGATACCAACAAAGGAAACATACAAGATTTTCTAGCAGAACTGAACTCAAAATTTACCACGATCAAGTTTACTATTGAAGAAGAAGTGAACAATCGCCTTCCGTTTCTAGATACTCTAGTCATACGCAACAACAATAAATTAGAAATAGACATCTACAGAAAAGAAACTAATTCCAACAGATTCATCACAGTTGATTCGTACCATTGCGAACAACAAAAAATGTCCGCGATTAGTTTTCTGGTCAATAGACTCGTCAGATTTCCGCTAAACAAGAGCAGATACGACAGAGAATTAAAGTATATCAAAGATGTAGCGAGGTACAATGGTTTCTCTTCTGTGGATGTCGACCGTATTTTAAGGAAGGTCCAATACAAACAACACATCAGAAATTCCACGACCTTGACATCAACAAACACCGGTAATAAGAAATTTATAACTCTTCCTTTTCACCCAACAGTAAAAGGGTTAAGTAAAATTTTCCGACAACTAAATATGAACGTGTCTTTTGTGTCAAAAAACAACTTAAAGAATCTCTTAGGGAATCCCAAAGATAAACCGGAGATGATAAAAAGGTCCGGAATATACCAAATCGCATGCAATGATTGTGAGAAAGTTTATATTGGACAAACAAAAAGGAGTATCGAAACGAGGTTCAAAGAACATATTAGACACTATCGTTTCGACAAACCAGAACTATCAAGCGTAGCAGAGCATATGGTAAAATCCGGACATAAGATTGATTTAAAAAATTTGACACTACTTAAAAACGTGAACTCGTATAGAGAATTAGACGGGTACCAAATGATATGTATGAAAAAGAACGGAAACTTATTGAACAGAGAACCACCCCCAATTGCACACTCGAGTTTGATGGATTTATTACCATAGGCCCTGTTAAAGATACGGTTCGCTTTCGATCCATCCTTTTCAGAAAAAGGCATTAGACCACTGAGTAGAGTGTAAATAGTCATATGTTTTAGAAATTTTAGAGCTTGCGTAGAAAATAATTTGCATGTGTGATACAGTTTTTACTTTCAGTCGGTAACACGGTTGACAATGAGAGCCCACGTGCTCTCGAAACTCTGCGTTCCGCATAATTAATTAATTTGTGTGAGTGGAGTTTACTGCTATACCTGTGGAATGTATATATATGTTTCATTTACCATATTCAGGTATTACTTACTCGTTGACGAACTTTGTCTGACCGTCAAACAACGCTATCACACGTAGTACTAGCGAATACCTCAGACCTCATATGTATATACATATATATATAATTTATTTTAAAACTTAACATACATTGTTATAGTTATTATAGTTATTCTATAATACATTAACTTAATACTAAATTCTAAATACGAATTCTGTTAACGAAATAAGGACGAAAATGTTATTTTAAAAGGTTCGACAGTCGATACCCTCTGGTCTTATGTACTTCAATGTAAGAAATTATGCCAGACAAGATGTGATGGATAAGTGTATATGTATGTGTTTTTAATATAATTTTACACACAAGTACATATATCACGTCATAGGACTACACCCTTTTTCGAAAGTAAAATCCATCTTATTTCAAGTCAATCATGAAATTAGTGAAGTCACATAAAAACCTATCTAGAGGCAAAATTTCCGACGAAAGCACAAATAACGATTTCGTTGTATATGCACATTCATATACGTTCCATATAATTTTGCATTGGTACAGCAAAACGTAGTTTTGTTATTTCGTTATTTTTAATTAATAGCTCGCAGTCGTACTTAAACTTGAAACGAGTAAAGATCGGATCTACACGTAGTCGTTTTTATTTTTTGTTCTTTAAAATGCACACCTGTATAATAGAGCTTTTACCCAAAGCTTTATCAAGGCAAAACCATAGTAACCCCACGCTAGAGGCAGCTATTTTTCCTTTGTACGCTGTACCTCGGGAAAGGTCGAATCCGATCCCCAACTCTCGTTGCACCATCGAGATCTCCCAACCGCCCACTCTCTCTCTCTCTCTCTCACTCCGCTACCACTACCCGTTCCACCCGCTCCTCCCGGGTTTTATACCCCTGGTTACCCTCAGCTGAATGCCCCGACAGCCGGAGTTCTGCCGAATCATCCTCAAACCCTGCAGACCTCCGGAATATACCGCCCCCAACGACTGCTATCGCACCCGCCACCCACACTGATGCTACTGCTTCGCTCCTCGTGTCCTTAGTTCGGATCCGTATTTTTAGAAGCCGGTTTTCCGCGTTGCGAAGGAAAGTTTTTTGCGGTATTCGTGCCTACATATATACGAATATAACTTCAACGTATATAATATACCTGTTATATATTTGTGTCTGTGCGAAATAAAAGAAATACACGAATCCTATTTATCAATAAAAATTAGATTAAATTATTTTTTTTTTCAGCAAGAGTTCTTACAATTCAAAATGGCATAGCTTAATATCAGATTTTTCTTTTGTATTTTTTCTTGTGTATAACTACAGATTCGTACATGGCTTTTAATATTGAAATGAAAGTCACGCAGTTGGAAGTACCATTGAAGATAAATTATTCGAATAGGAACACCTCATTTGTGATTTGTAAACTGCATTGTTACAAATTTTGAAATCTATAACGTAGTTTCTATGAATATGAAACTGATGTTTCTAGCAGACTGCTGTAAATAGAAAAGTTCGAGAAAAAATGAGGAAGGTCTAAAAAAACATTTCAAAAATAACTTTCTAGTGGAGTTCACTCCGAACACCATTTCATTTATTAAATTTATTTGTAAATAAAACATTTGAAGAGACATTGGTAGATGGAAATTTTAGTATAATTTGTGTCTTTGAAATAAAACAGCTTGCATATGAATTTTCAGTTCGTTAAGATAAATAAATATGCATAAATATATTAAAATTAATTAAATTATTTTATTGTCGCTTAAACAGTGTTAAAAGTTGTATGAAATTTTCGAGCTATGTTATATTATTGAATTTCTATCGTAAATTTCCTAATGAATTTGTGTAATTGTAAGAGCCATTGTAGCTAGTATAATTTTTACGAAAAACAAGAATTTTGTAACTAGAAGATTGTATACAGAAACATTTTTTATTATACATGTTTTGTAAGCAGCACTGTATGTAGCAATCTGGATTTAATATTAAACTGAATTACAATTGTAATAAGATTCTTTTGTAAATAAATATTTTTGTGGAAGTAAGAAGACTACTGCTCTAAAAAAATTCCAAATAATTTGCAATCAATGCAACAAGTTCAAAATATAAAGTTCTTGCACTTGCGTATCGAATACAGTTTAAATATGGATAAGCGCATTCGGTATTTAAAAACGAAGCTTTTGTCGATGTGTTATGCCCTTTCTCGTGAAAAAGATATTGCAGCGAAGCATATATCTATAACACATGGGCTGAAAAGTCCCGGGCCTAACACATAGATGACGCTAGTTTTATTGCAGTCACCTTTCTCTCAGTTAGACAAGTTTCTCTCAAACGACAGCTGTTAAAATTTCACGATATTCTATTCATCAGTTTGTGAGTTATTGTGCTAAGAGTCACGCTACTTTTGTTATTTTCAAAACAATGGATCAAAAACAATTTCGTGTTTTAATTTTACACTGCTTCTTGATGGGAAAAAATAGCGTTCAAGCGAAGCAATGTAGGTATCTCCTACTTTGCTTTGAGTAACCTGAAAGGGCCGTCTAATCTAGATTCCTCTTCTATGTTTTAAGTAATCAATGAAATGAGAAGTTGAAATAGTGGATACCTACAAAAACTCTCTTTTAAAGACATTATAAGCCTTCTACATGTATAACATAGGTTCAAGTTCCCTAAAAACTTCACCTAATATTTGTAGTAGAGGCATTTAATTATAGGAAAATTGATTCGTCTGCCTAAAAGAAAGAAGATATCCAATGTCGACCGGGGCGGCAGCTTTTTCTAATTAGCTCCATCCCCGTTTCGGCGAACGTTCGCCTGGTGTGGAGTCCGAAATAGGCGGAAGGTGAGTAAATTAAATTCAGCACTTTCTTTTGATAACCCAAACTTCGTCTCTACCGTCGTTGAGATATAGTTCTTTATACACTACTATCCGTAAGTTTGATTTCATCGAACCGCTTAAAGGTCGAACAAAATAACGATGCAACCGGATACCGGACGCTTCCTTTTTACATTCCATTCTATGTACAATGGAAACCCTTCTGACTATTTACTGTATTACACCTTTAGATCAAGGCATCATTAAAAGTTTCAAAGATCATTACAAAGGAAGAATCCTTAAAAAAACTTTATATACATTAGAGAATAACGGTTCTCCTAGCATATCACTTCTCGACTGTGTGAGAGAGGTTGCCATGACATGGCATGTGAATGTTAAACAAAAAACGATTCAAAACTGTTTTAAAAAGTCTGGTTTTGGTAACGAAGACGAGGACGAAGGCGAAATTCCCCTTGCTCAACTAAAAGAACGACTGCAAAATTCAGAAGATAAAGAATTTCCTGTTGAAGTAAGGCAAGATTTTGAAAACTATGTTGAATTGTTAAATGTCGAGAATGTATCTCTTGACACTTATCTTGAAATTGATAGTAACCTCTTAACTACTGACTATCCGACAGACGAAGACATTCTAAGGAGTGTATCAAGCATTACAGATGAAGAAACCTCCGAAGAAAGCGATGAAGAAATTGTGGAGCAACCATCACACAAACAAGTTTTACAAGCATTCGAGACACTAAAGAATTATTTTATGTCCCATGAACAAACATCCGATAAGACATATATGTTCATTAATAAAATTAAAAAATCGTATGAACACATCCGAGCGGCCAATGTTCGGCAACAGTTGATAACGGATTTCTTTAAAAAAACAATTTAATTATGCAATTGTTTTACGTTCCCATGTACAAGTACACATTTAATAGCTATGTATATAGGACAATTCTTGTTTAATTTCATACATATACATATACATATAGTACACATATATATATCCTAATGCATGTAGTTTGTATTTTCAGTTTGTTTTTAAATCATTTTTTTATTTATTTTATATAATACTGTTATTACATATTATGCTTTATAAATATATACATATAATGAAAAGTAAATTGTGAATTTTCTGTAGCTCAAATTTTCTCTAACTCGAATTTTATTTGGGGATTTAGGTGGTTCGAGTTAGGGAAGTTCCACTGTATTTTAATGATTATTAAAATAAACACCACAATATTCGTGATTAATATTGTATTAAAATAAATAAATGAATTTTTCTTCTTCAGTTCTTAAGTAACAACTTAACAGCATTAGTAATCCTTTAAAGAGAATAATATGGCACAGAGTTAAATTTTGACGTGATACGCAAAAACTAATATGATTCTCAGATTCGGAGCACCGAAATTAGTGAAAGACAAGTGTCACATAGAAAAAAATTCTGTTGGGCAGTGTTTTCGTTCAAACCAGAATAAATTTCAAATATTTAATTTTTTTAGATATAATCAAAAAGAAATTGGGACGGATGAAGCTTAGAGGGTGGGAGAATATATTTACATTTTATAAGTAACCGCTTCATATGCTACAAACACTGTTGAAATTATTATTAATTAGTACAGATATATACCGGGTCCAGCAACCAAATTCAGCGTTCATCCCTTTTTCAAAGGTGGATGCATTTCTCCCCACGGTGTTCATCAGGATATTAAAATTACAAAAAATGCAAGAACTTCAGCTGAAGAAGCATCTTATGAAGGTTTCGTGTTTCACTAACTCACACTTACGTCACATCAAAATTTTAGACTGGTATAAGAACTTAAAAATTTACTCAGAAACTTCTAAAATCTGCGAACTTTATAACAAGTAGACTTAGACTTAGATCTTCTTTGAAAGTCTACAAATATAGTGAACTTCACAAGGTAACACCATTTTTATGATATGTATCCTCTATATAACTTAATTTTTTTATTGTCCGCCTACACTACCGCCCAAAAGTGTTTGGGCACTCTCACTGACAGCAAAAATGTATAAAAACTCAGCAAAAATGTTAATATTTATTTTTTATGTACAGATACACGTACATGAATAAAAATATATTAAATAGATGTGAAAATCAAAACGTTTAATTTAAATTTTGCTTTCATCTATGTGACCTCCTCTTGATTTAATAATTGCAGCACACAATCGAGGCATTCTCGCAATAAGTTTTGCCAGAGTTTCTTGCGCTATTGAGGTCCAACTCGATTGCAATTTGTTCCACACGTCAGTAGTTGATGTCGGAGCCGATTTCCGTACTTCCCGATCTAGTTCTTCCCATAGTAACTCGTTTGGATTCAAGTTGGGGCTCTGGGGAGGCCATTTCATAATTTTGAGAGTTCCTTCCTCCTCTAAACGGCGTAAATAGTCGATACATCATTTAGAGGAATGTTTTGGGTCATTATCTTGCTGGAAGATAAAATTTTTACCCAAAAGTCGAATTCCGGAAGGAATTGCGTGGTTCTCCAAAATTTCGCGGTAACCTTCGTTTTTTAATATACCGTCAATTTTCACAATGTCCCCTACACTACTGCCAGCAAAACAGCCCCAAATGATGATAGAACCTCCACCATGCTTCACGGTAGCAGTAATACACTCTTCTCTGGCACGTTCACCAACAGATCTACTTACGAATATGCCTCTTCGGGTTCCGAACAGCTCAAATTTGGACTCATCCGTCCATAGGACGTTGTTCCACTCTTCTATGGTCCAGTGTTGGTGTTCACGAGCCCGTTTAAGTCGCCTTTGCTTGTTTTGTTTGCGTAGTAATGGCTTTTTCATCGCAATACGTCCATCAAGCCCGGCTTTCTGTAGGCCACGTTTGACTGTAGAAACACTGACTAGTTTTTGGCGACCAACACTTAATTCTGCGGTGATTTCCGGGGCTGTTTTGCGTCTATTTAACTTTCTGGTAACCACTATTCTGCGATCATCTGCAGATGTTGTCGCTTTTGGCCTTCCACTCCGTCTTTTATTAAGAAAACTGCCAGTTTTACGATATTGTTTTACGTTATGATCAACCGTGGCGTGGTGTATTTTCATTTTTTTGGCAATTTGTCGATTACTTATGCCACTTTTATGGTAAGCTATTCGTGAATAGAGTCAATACCACAATCACGACGTGAATAGAGTGAAAAAGAACACAGCAACTGACCATAGGTTACAGATTTCACAATAATCTTCTAGGAAGGTAATTTAAACATTATTACCTACAATCTAACAGATGACTAAATTTACTCAGTAAATTCAGAGGGATTGTTATTGTAATTGCACCGCAATAAACAGTTTATGGTAATCCGACTAAGTGCAGGTAAATGACAGTAAACCTTATGCAATATAATGGGTGTTTATCTTACTGAATTACATTTTAGATACGTATTTCATTTTATTATAATGTTTTGTTTGGTAAACATAATACTATATGAATAATCTATGAAAACAGGGGTGCCTAAACACTTTTGAGCGGTAGTGTATATGTATGTGTATTATGATATATTTGTTTCAGCTTGAATTGAGTATTACTTCAATATGTAATCTAGAGGCAACAGAATTATCAGTTAAAGGTCATAAGTGAGATTTCCTTTAAAAAATATATAAAGAAATGGACTTAATAATCAACCTAACTGAATCAGACCTTAAATTAAGACAACCGTGAAACGAAATTGTGAAGAGGGATATAATTTTACCTCAATTTATTTAATTAATCTTAAAAAAATCATTTTGCAAAATTCTAAACAAAAGATCCCATCGATAACTGATATTAACTAATGTAAAGTATTCGCTTAATACGCGCGGGTTATTAACTTCCGAACGGCAGTGTATATAGTTGTCCCTACCGCCTCCGCTACTCCTTTATACAACCCAACCGAGTTGGAATTAGCGAAGCCCGGTAGGTACGGGGGATTCTAATAAGCTAGAGTCTGGAGCAGCAGCCGAATGAAATAAGAAACCGGAGGTGTGTCACGCCGACATTTCGCTCCCCTAGCGCAGAGAAGAACCCCCCAGGGGTGACGTCGCAAAGAGTAGATGGAAGCAGCGTCGCAATATCGCCCGGAGAACTGCTACGAGCGATATCAGGGGTATCTTTCTCGTTACCACGGGGTCTGTAGGTCTGCTAGTACCTACTACGTCTACTGCTACCTCTTTGACGCAGTGCATTCACATGAGAAATTAATATGTATTAGTGCTAAAACCCGCACTGCATGTTATAGTTCTGTTGTATTTTGAGCTAGGTTTAGAAACGACCTTCTTCTGTCTGCATAAACGACGACTGCATCCCTATAAATAAAATGACGTGGTAACTTCTTCGTATTGTTATTAAGCTAACGTTCGAAGTTCGCTGCATCCAAAGAAAGCAAAATTGTATAAATTACTTCAAATAAAGAAATATATATTAACAACTGAAGTATTGCCGATAACAAATTAACATAGGTAAAGGCCCTGTCGGGGTCGATAAAAATTTTCTAATTGATCATTATTTTACACGTTTACGTACTAGTTAGCGCCAGGAATATTCATTTGTATCGTAGAGTTAAGTAAGGCGATAGAAGCAGCGATAGAAAAACATGTGTATAACATAAAACCGCTCGTAACCACGCCGATGACGCCGGGTAGGCAGAAATATGTCCGTGTGTTAGCGTTTTAAGTCTCTTCACATGTCTATCTCGTGAATTGATTTCGCTAATACCATGAGAAAGCTGTATTTACACCGTTTTCTTATCTTAATATATAATAAATACACTAATCTTTACTTTATATAGAACGGGATAAATTCCCTCATTGCACAAGGAGGATGTCCTCACGCTGCTAATCGCAACCTGAGATTTATATTAAATTGTATATTGTTCCGATTATTCTTGAAATAACAACATCTTTCTTCTATTAAAAGAAATATACCAGACTAACCCAGGCGAACCTGGGTATTTGAGCTAGTTTCGTAGAAGTGTAAATAAAGTAAACACTGAAATATAATAAGGGTTGATACTTTTTTTCTATTAAACAAAGACACATTTACGTGAGTACTGCGTCACATAGCCAAGTAACAATTATTCTTAATCAAATTATTACTCGCTTGCTCGCAACTAATACGTATGTACTGTGTAAGTGTTAGAGACAAAATATATCAGTTTAATCGATGTAGACGTGAGCATATTACGTGAGATAATTTTTTGCGCGCGAATCGTCCTCTCAAAATCGTAAGCATCGACCACCGTGTTTTTGTTGCCTGTTCGAAAAAGCGACTGGAATTACGCACGCGAACTTCATTTCTCCCCATTCGCAGTTCCATGCCTCTTTTTTTTGTGTACATATCCTTTGAAATATCGCCGTCCATCCTTTGTCTCAACGGCGGGACTTTCGCAAAACGTAAAAAATTCTATTCGTCGACAAAGGAAAGTTTTATAATCATCGGTGGAGCGCGCACCTCTAACGTCCGTCAGTTGGATTAATGCCCAGTTCCCCAATGTTTAATAATAAACAATAACCAAACGGAAAAAAGATGCCGTAGTATACTTCGCGAAATGGCACAATTACAAGCGTATTTTTTTGCTTACAGAGCAAAAATTTTCCTCCTATAATATATTTGTATTATATAGATAAAATATTCTATATTTTCAGTGTTAAATATATTACAAATGATACCTTATAAGTGTTTTTTTAGTATGTTTTTGATATAGAATATATATTTTATTCTATTGACTTGAAAATGCTGCTATCTTTTGTTTTCTATTGGGAATTATTTTGTTTTTATTGTAATTATGTTATTATAGAGTTTTATTACATAAAGTATATTTTCTTTTTGGTTTAAAAATTAAAAATCAAGGCAAGACATGGGATCCTCATACCTGCTGTGCAGTGTTAACTTTCACCTTGCGAGACTGAATAAATGTAAAACTTGCACGTTCTATGAGTAGTGAGCCTTCAAGGGTGCTTTGGGTCGTTATCGTGTTGAAAATTAAACTAACCCTTTGAACAGCAACAAACTGCACTGAAATGTCCTTATACTGTTTGTTCCTTAATATTCCTTCAATCCTTACCAAGCTTTCAACTATATTAACATCTCCATACAATAATTGAACCTCTTAACCGTGTTACCGACTCAGTCGGTAACACGGTTGACAATAGGAGCCCACGTGCTCTCGATACGCTGCGTTCCGCATAATTAATTAATTTGTGTGAGTGGAGTTTACTGCTATACCTGTGAATTGTACATCCACACAGTCCTTGCAATCGTCATTTTATAAGTATGTATGTATATATATATATAATATAGGCTCATCGACGTCTGTTGCATGGAAGGTCTTGATAGAAAACGGAAGCACGTTTAGATATCGCAAAATTTTAAAAGGTTCAGCCAGTGATAACACCCCCTGTGAGAAAATCTTGCCACACGTTAATTTCGAATTTTGCTAAAACTTGGTAGTACAGTGAAATTCCCCTTCGCGGACACCCCTCTTACACGGACACCTCCCTTAAACGGACAGTTTCTCATGGTCCCGACCGGCTCTCATATAATTTCCATTGTATTAATTCTTTCTTGGGCGGATATTCTCTTGAACGGACGCAGACACGAGAAAATGTTCTCTTAACCGGACAAAAAATAAAATAAAGAGAAATAGCCGCTTCTTTAGGACATTCTACATTCAGTGCTTCTTCTGGTTGGCTCAATAAATTTAGAATCCGCCACAATATAAGTTTTAAAGCGATTTCGGGAGAAGGAGCTTCGGTTAATGCTGAAGATGTTTCATCGTTTTTAAAAAAGGTCTTTCTTTGATTAGGGGATATTCACCGAGAGACATCTATAATGCCGATGAGACAGGCCTGTATTTTAGGGCTCTACCCGACAAAACGCTCACGTTAAAGAAGGAAAAATGTGTTGGGGGCAAGTATCCCAAAGGGAGGTTTACAATTTTGCATTGTGCAAATATGGTGGGTGAAAAAGAAAAACTCCTAGTCATTGGTAGGGCAGCTAAACGCAGAGCTTTTTAAAACATTAATATAAATAACCTGCCTGTAACTTGGAAATACAATAAGAAAGATGACAAGATAAATTATGACAGGGTGGTTTAAAGACCTAGATTGGAAAATGGCTAAAGAAAAAGAAACATTTTGTTATTTTTAGACAATGCGGGATCTCATCCGAAAGACGTTCGCTTAAATAATATAAAAATATTATTTTTACCCCCTAATTGTACATCAGCTTGTTAACCATTTGACCAGGGGATTATAAAGAATTATTACCGAAGTCTAATACTCAAACATCTGCTAGTAAACATTGAAACTGCTGGTACAGCTTTCGAGTTAATAAAGAAAATTACACTACTGGATGCAGTTTATTTGGCACAAACCGCTTGGGACGAAGTAACCAAAGAGACAGTTCAAAATTGCTTCCGCAAAGCAGGATTTAATCATGTAAATATGCAAAGTGAAGACCAGTTAACTGAGGCTGATACATCTGACCTACAAGACGATTTGCCTCTTAGTGTACTTTCAGATATTCTCAAAAATAAGAATTTATTGAAATTGACGGATAATGAAAACCTTAATGATTTTTTGAACGTAGATGAAGATTTGTATGTTGAGGATCCAGATTCAGAACAAGAAATTGCAAATCCAGTTGAAATACAAGAACTTTCGGAAGATTCTGATGTCGATGAGGTTCCAGTGCCAACAGAAGCTATCCCAAATTACGGTAAAGCTATTACCCTGACCAAGCAGCTCAAGAGTTTTGTCGAAAATCACGGAGATACAGAGTCTTTGGAGTTTCGTTCTAAATTAGAAATACGATTTCAAGACGCCATTTTAAAGAAAAAGAGAAGACAAACAACGATATATGAATTTTTGCGTCCTTAAAGTGACTATTCATTTCATTGTTTTGTATTACATACTGCATCTACGTATCTATGTACATACATATATTATACTTTGTATGTATATATCTAAAGGAAGTAAACTTTTTTTCTTAATTTTAAAGTTTCTTATTTATTTTAAAAACATTTATATACATATACGATTTAAATGTCCCAGCTTCTTTCATATATTCATTTTTCGTTAAAACACGATTTTTGTTGTATCTACTACATATTTCTTTTACGCGGACACCCCTCCTGAACGGACATCTTCGGTTGGTCCCGTTGGTGTCCGTTCAAGAGAGATTTCGCTGTATTATGAAGCAATCGATAACACTGTTTTTTAGCTATGAATAAGAATACGAAAATGTTTAAAAAACGAAATTTTCATTTTTTATGCACCACATAATTAGGATCAATACTGGAGAGTCAAGACCTTAGAAGCGCAAACGGCGTACCTCCATAATTATAAAAATACGTAAATGGTTGCTCCATAATCCTGCCAAGTTGTATCAAAATCGGGAATTAACACCTGATGAGGTTTCCTGGTCAGTGAAATATATACATTGTATTAATTAAACGTTTAATAAATGGAAATTAGATAATAAATTTCACTTTATATAATAATATATAATTATATACAGCAGCTTCTTAATTTCATAAAATTACAATTTTATTGCAATTTCCAACGTATAAAATTTCCGAAGAAATATCGGTCTCGGAGAAGACTTGAACCCTACATCTCTGTATCTCCGGTATAGCGTGGTACCAATTGCACCACGAGGCCATTGAATCCAAGTCGCCTTAAACTCGCCTAGATGTCACGATGCCACTAGATATCTTGTAATACCTCACGGACGCTATATTATTAAACGGCAAGTGCATAATAGTTAAACTAACATCCATATTAAGGCGACTTGGATTCATTGGCCTCGTAGTGCAATTGGTAGCACGCTATACCGGAGATATAGACATGTTGGGTTCAAGTCCATTCCGAGACCGATATCTTTTCGGAAATTTAAGACGTTGGAAATTGCAATTATCATTACTAATGCCAACGGCGGTTTAGTGTTTATATTCATATTAATATTAGTATTAATATGGATGTTAGTTTAGCTTCTTAATTTGTTAACCTAGATTAAAAGATAGAAATAGAGTTTCTACTCAGAGTAAGTGAAAAAAAAAACGCATATACATATGGTTCTCTATTTTTTCAATCGAAACAAAGAGTTAACGTACCCTGAAATGTTCTGAATCTCAAGACCATTTAGTTTCTAATTTTATATGTGTAAATTGAATTGTCGAATTAATTAATAAAAAAGCGATACTTTTCTCGGAAGTACGACGTCATTACTTGGACCAGCACATCGTATCATAAAAAAAAACAGTAGTTTCGGTATAGATACACTCCCTGCCGAAGAAGGAGAACATTAATTTCGCAAAGAGCTGTACATACATACGTATACGTACAAAATACATATACGCATTACGCACACACACGGGAACGGGTCCGTATAACAGACGTGTAATGGGTGTGCTGTGAGGCGTAACTCAGAGACTAAGCCTAGATGATCCCTGGGTAGCTGGAAGGAGAGGGAACTCGGCGCACAGGGTCCAGCTTAACAGCAGGAGCTATAAGCTCCGGGTGTCGACCGGCCACCGAACCCACGGATACAAATAAGTACGCGCTGTCAAGAGCCGGTTCGGACTCGGACTCGAACTTTTTCAAGAGGAGATGAGAGGTGTGTCCGTTCCTGATACCTACATACATACATGTACATCGGGAGGATTATATACAGGTTGAATTTAGATTTTTTTTTAGCTTAGAAGGTAACATGTTTTTTTTCAAAAATTATGTATGTACGTTACCAAAACTTTTAAAAAGTATTTGTATGTACCTTCAGTCTAACGTTGTCCTAAAAGTAGGAAAGTTTTAAAATGCCAATCATCAAACGAAGGAGGATAGAAAATAGCAAGTTTCAATACACATAACATGCGCTAACTTCTTGAAAAAAGAAAGGTTCTTTATTTAGGGAACATTTTATAAATAGATAGATAGATAGAGAGTTTATTTAGCTAACAAGCTATACAATAACGCATAACAAATAACCAATATACAATCACTTACAGTGCTCAATAATATGTACGTACAAATGCTTTTTAAAGGTACTAATATTATTAGTTTTAATTTCATATGGTAAACCATTATATAACAAAAGACCACTTACAAATAGGTTTTGAGAAGTCTGGGTTCTATGAAAGGGAGCAATATAAAAGTCGTTATAGTTTCTAGTGTTGTAAGCATGAGTATCTTGGACGGTTTTCAATTTTTCACCAAGGTAATTCGGAAGTAAATTATTTTTCATTTTATATATAAACACTAGACTTTTGAATAAAATTCTTTGCCAGACGTTCATAAAATTAACTGAGTAACATATCTCTAACTGGGATATATCTGTTACATTTTAAAATTATTCTCATGGCTCTATTTTGTATTTTTTGTATTTGCTGGATTTCATTCTTATTTAAATTAAAAAGTACTGTTGCACAAAATTCTATATGTGGGGCAACTACAGATTTATAAACAAGCATTTTTATATACAGCGATAAATGTTTGCAAGTTCTACTCGTAAACCCTACTTTTTTTGACATTTTATTCATAATATGTTTTGCATGATCTTTGAATAGTAAATGTTTATCAATGGTAACTCCCAAGTACTTAATGTAGTCTACCCTTTCTAAGTCACTGTCCTCAATTTTTATTCTAATACTAGCTATATCTATATTATTCAACTTATGCATGCTACCTATAACCATATATTTTGATTTGATAAGATTAATGCTTAGTTTATTTATACACAACCATTGATATAATATCGTAAGTTGATTATTCATAGTCTTCATCATATCGCCCACACTACTATCACTTATGTATAACATAGTATCATCCGCAAACATACATATATTGCAGCCTTCCATTGACAACAATAAATCATTAACATATATGTTAAACAATAAGGGACCTAACACCGTGCCTTGTGGAACATCATTGTTTGTATTTAAACTATTAGATATCCTATTATTATACTTCACTCTTTGAGTTCTATTATTTAAATATGAATCAAACCAGTCCTTAACTTTGTCACAAATACCATACATTTCTAATTTCTTTATTAATAGTTTTCTATCAATAGTTTCAAAAGCCCTACGGAAGTCCAAAAACACAGCTATCACATTTCCCTTATCTATTTCTTGTAACCACTCGTGACATATATCCACAATAACAGTTTCACATGAATGACCTTTTCTAAATCCTCATTGATTATGATGAATCACATTGTTTCGCTCACAAAAATCATATAATTGGTCTTTTACGTACAGTTCCAGAACTTTCACGTAACTTGGTACAGTATTAATAGGGCTGAATTCCTCACATACTTTCGCCCCTGCCACTTTGGGAATTGGAAGAATATACGATGTTTTCCAGTTTTCCGGAAATGTACCTGTATCGAGTGAAGCATTCACTATGTCAAGGATTCTATTTGCAGACATCTGAGCAGCATGCTTAATAATTTTGGTCGTTAGTCCATCACCAGTTACGTCTCCTGTATTTTTCAACGTGTTAATTATAGCTTTGATGCCATTCAAAGTTATACTGCGAAATTTTGCAAATTTATTATGGTTTCTTTCATGTATCCATATAGGTTTCGTAACTGTTATATTTGGTATATTTTGGACTATATCATCTATGCTTTTTTTTAAAAATATTTGTTGAAATTTTGTGCAAGTTCTAAATCATCTCTCACCTCGGTATTATCAAAAACTACGTATGTATTGGTGGAACCACTTCTTTTAGGCGAAAGTGTTCTTAAAGTTTTCCATAATTCAACAGGTCTATGTTTATTTTCATCTAGTAATAACCTATAGTACTTTTCTTTGCTATTACGTAGCATAGTGACTACTCTGTTTCTATGAAACCTGTACTCTTCCCAGTTTATGACGTTGTTAGTGAACATAGCTATTTTATATTTTTCATCACGTGTGCGCATTTCTCCTATAATTTCTGAAGTTATCCACTTGTTTGTGCAATTATTACGTTACAGCATCTGTTGTTTTGGACACATAGTGTTAATAATATTACGTAATGATTTGGTCCAGCAATTGGCCATTACATTAACATCTCCTGAATTATTCCACAGTGTGGTAAATATCTTGTATCGTAATGTATCTACATCGTAGTGTTTAAAGCATCGTCTTACAATCACTTTATCATTATATACATCTTTAATTTCATTAATACGTATTGATAGTATACAATGGTCACTAATTTTTGGTGTTGAGTGAACTTTGTGTTCCACTGTTTTATCGTTCGTTATAATGTAATCGATCAATGTTATACTACTGCTTGTAATTCTAGAAATCAATTATTGAATGAATGCAATCTTCGATATATAGTAAAAACAAGTTATCCATTGTTTGTGGAGGATGATATATTATAACTAATAAGATATCTTGAGTTTCCATATTAATTTCCGCACTTACCCCCTATTATCAATATAAATATTTCTTACTCGATAATAATTTACTTTTTAAATAGACTGAAACACCCCCTGTTCTTCTATTGGTAGTTAATGCTTTAATTACGTTGTATCCATCAATTTCAGTTTCGTTATCCGTAATTTCACTATCTACATGAGTCTCAACAAGACCTAAAACTGCTGGTTTCCATCTCTGACATAATTGCAAAATAGAATCTTTACTGTTTAGGTATCCCTGACAATTAAAAACTACAATATTGGCATCAGAATTCTCCTCATGAAAGCTTTGTGGCTCTAATTGCTATATATATTTAACTTGAGACCTTTCTTTCTGCAGTATCCGTTATAGACAGGCTATGTTAGTACGTTTTTGAAACACTCACCATACGGGAAGATATGACGGGAGTGTTATCTGATACACCTGTGCGTGTATCCAGTAGTGGAGAAAATATTAGAATAGAAAACTATGAAACGTGGTCATAGAAAATATCAGAATTCACGAAGACTTACAAGCTTTGCTACACTAAAGAAATCTGATCTTCGTAGACTTAAGCATCATGAACACCGTACGGTGTCCTAATATATACAGAGTTGATGATAATTGTTTATCGATATATACGATGTTTTAGAGAATAAATTAAATCCACGTGACCTGACTCCATTATTGTAATATTGCTTGTCTATGTTATAATTGGTGGTACGTTACAACGATTATCTTCTCACCAAAAATTTTGACATAATAATAATAGCATTCACAGATTCATTTTTGTATTATCTTCTCTAGTATTTTTTCATTGTAATTGTTCCTCTATGACCCATTGAATCTTTCTATCTAAATCATTCACTTCAAAGCTATAGTTTTAACAAAATTTCTCTGACTTTCCTCTCGATTATGACACTTTTAAACACCGAAGACATTGTTATTAAACCTGTTAAAGAAAAACACTGTACAACAAAAGCCAAAGAATTAACCTACTAAGTTAATAGACGATGTGTAGTAGCGGGATTATCAAATCAGACAGGTATTCAAATATTCTTTCTATTTATCTAAAATTACTCAGTAGTATATTTTCTAGTGCCCTCTGTGGGAACTTGTTATAAAGAGATTGCCATGAAACTTTTCAGGCGCCGCCATAAACTAAATAGATCCATTCGATTTTGAAAGACGGGTACTTTTTTGATGTTTTAATCTAATACGACCATTGGTGACTAACAATAAACATGACGAAGACTAAATATCTGAAAATGGGGTGCAAATTGGAAAAATAAGAAGAACAAACCGAATTATCTCCGAAACATACTTAGCGAGGAAAGTATATCGAAAATCGACATAGGAAATAAAATGCAACAGGGTAAAACAGCAACTCAGGCCTTAAATTCCTTGCTGTAGTCTAAAGGATCAAGACTGGAAACAAAGACAAAAATATATAAAGTCGTCTTGGAGCATATTCTAACGTACGGTGCAGAGAGCTGGCAGATGACGCCAATAATAATAATCTCATGCCACTCCCGATTTGACATCATTTAGCGATGAAGCATGATTTTCCTCAAAATTATCGAGCTTGGGCTACGCAAAATCCATATAAGTTAATCAAGTCTCATCAACATCCAACAAAAATTGAAATTTTAGTAATCAAGCCAGGGGAATAACAGAGCCTACTCCTTTCCGTGACACTATCAATAGATGGATGACAATGAGTTGTAACATGACTTTCTTTCAACAGAAGCATTTACAATAGTCCTTGTAGCCTAATTAGTATAAGCTTTTGGCTCCGACACATTCGTCACATCTTATTTCTTTGGATTTTTGTTTATTTGAAAATCTAAAAAAAAATAAAATATACAGAAATAGACTGAATAGTTTAAAATAACAGCAAAGAACGATTCAGAATGAAATAAATAACAATAGTGTAGAATAATTATGACGTGTTTTTGAAACGACGATAAATACTTAGAAAATAATGGAAATAAGCTTACAAGAATGAAATTTATATTTTTAATACTTAGTGTACTACGTGTAAAAAGGTGTTAAAGCCATGAGAATAATCTATTCTGTTGGGTAATTGTTTTTAGTAATATATAACTCAGTTGTCAAATATAGAAACTTTTAGATTATATAATGCGAGTTTTTAGTAGATAGTTACATACATAAAAAGTCACGCGGATTTAATCTATTCTAGACGATAATACGTACACTAGGGTGACAGAATAAAATAGACACCTACTAATTAAAAAAAAAAGATTCTATTCTCGTTATGTATACAAAATATTTTAAAATTTTTAAATTAGACTAATATTTTGTCGATCCACCTTTACTTGCGTGAAGTGCTGCGTGTCTTCTGGAATATTTAACCACTCTTCTGTAACAGCTGCCACGAGTTCTTCCTTATTGCTGGGTTTTCGGGGTCGTTTCGCCATATTTGTCTGGATTATGTGCCAAATATTCTCTATCGGATTCATGTCTGGTGATTGGCCTGGCCATGGTAAAATTCGAATCCCCTGTTCCTCTTTCCATGTGGTTGCTGTTCTTGCTTTGTGGCGGGGTGCTCCATCCTCCATAAAAGTGGCGTCTTCTTTGTCGAATATCGGTAGTAGTCCTTCTGTTAATATTTGGCATTTATATTTCCGTCGCGGATTACTAATTGCGATCTTCCACCATACCACATCGCGCCCCACACCATGATGTTCATATCGCCGTATTTCACCGCCCGATGCAAAAATTTGTCGTCCAGTTTCTGTGACGAACGTCTCCATACCCACGTACGACCACTATCACTGAATTGGCAGTATCTGCTTTCGTCTGAAAAAATGACAGACCGCCAAAACTCTTCGGGCTTCGTTCGCATTTCGATTGCCCAAGCCATTCGGCGCCGTTTTTGAAACGCCGTAAGGAGAGGCTTTTTCTTTGCCACCCTTTTATACATCCCCATACTGTGGAGGTATCGTAGAACGGTGCGCCGACTTTTCTGTGAAGTTGCCGCAAGCTCACGGTTCTATCAACACTTCGCGCACAAGCACCCTTTTACTTCTTTCAGAAGGTCCGGGACGACCTGGTCTCGGCTCCGCTGTTGTTTTTTTCCTTGCGTTTAAATTGTGTAATCACACGGTTAACTGTGTGGACAACGGAATATTTAAAAATTTACTTATTTCACGTTGCGAAGCGCCGCGTTCACTCTGGCCAACGATGCGACCCCGGGTGAAGTCGCTAATATCACTCGAATCTTGTAAGCGAGGCATAGTTGTAACGATACTAAACTATGACGAATTCCTTACCCTAATGACAAGAGAAAGTTCTTAATTCGTTCTTAGAATTTAACTGTTTACATATTTATACCGCTTTACCTGGTGTCTATTTTATTCTGTCACCCTAGTGTAGGTATAACCAATGTTACTGAAAGTTGATGTGTGTGAAAAAGTGGTATATAAAGCGTGCACATAAAATTCGCTAGCCAGTTTCGTTACGAAATATATTTGCTGAAGAGGTGGGAGAACTATCTGACACAGCACGCGGGAATCTACACGAAGGGTTCTAGCAATCGAAAAGCTCGAAGACACCGCTGTAAATTGTATATCTTAATAGTGGGTCATTAGACCCAATATATAAAGATGAGCTTTCATTGTTAAAGTTGTTTTTCTCTTTCGAAACATAATAGGTGGTTGTGCAACCGATGGTTAAAGTTAACAAGTTCGATTACACCTACAGCTTGAAGTAGTAGAATTACATACCGATTTATTAGCCTTGGTAACATACAAGAAGAAATTATAGCAGAATTTCTAACTAACAGCGTTTAAATGTCAACATTGTATTTAGAAATCTTACCATTTATTGTTGGGCGAGATTTAACAGTAACGATAATATTTATATATCAAGGTTATTGTCATACCTCAAGTAATAAAAGTTGGAAGAGGAAATAAAAATATGATTATTTTGACTGCTAGAATTATTCCACTAGTTTGTATTATTTTTATCTTATTCTATTGCGCAACATTTTATACCGCTGTCTTCGTAGATTTTAGTTATGTATTTGGTTTTGCGATATATCCTCATATTGATTAAGTTAGTTCTTTTTTCTGCTCTATTTGTCTGTTAATATAGTTATGTAGGCAAAAGTGAATGTCATAAACGGCTCGTGGGTTTGCAAGGAATGTCTGGTGCAAGGTAAAATGTGTTTAATGTATGCCAAGAGGCAATCTTTGTCGCTGATTTGGTGTACGATCTGTTGGTATGCGATTTTATGGCTACGTAACTATTGCAGAAGGACACAGGTAAAAATTCCACCTATTTCCATGAATCCTTTCTAATACCCTTAATGGAATATACGAGCCTATTGCTGAATACTAGATTGTTGATGTTTGGAAACGCGGTAGATGTTGACCTGAAATTACAATTATAATAATTCATTCAACCATTTCTTGATATCTTTCTCAGTAATGAAGATTTTAATATATTATATATATATTACTAGTTTTTATCGTACTTTTAAATTATGTAGGAGTATTTATTTTGAAAGGATATATGTACATATATTTGATTTTATATTTAGTAAAAATGTCTTTTAGGGATACATAGGACTTATACTAGTGCGGATAAATTCAAGACAGCCTACTAAAAAACAAGATGTTAAGAAAAATATAATGCATTTATAACGTTATAAAAACTGTGAATACATCATTAGGTTACATAAACTTCTGCTACAAGTTTTAACGTCGGTAAAGTTTAACTAACAATCGTACGTCTGCAAATTGCACATAGACAGCTACAACATACACTACCGCTCAAAAGTGTTTAGGCACTCTCACTGACAGCAAAAATGTTAATAATATTTATTTTTTATGTACAGATACACGTACGTGAATAAAAATATAATAAATAAATGTGAAAATTAAAACGTTTAATTTAAATTTCGCTTTCGTCTATGTGACCTCCTCTTGATTTAATAATTGCAGCACACAATCGAGGCATTCTCGCAATAAGTTTTGCCAGAGTTTCTTGTGCTATTGAGGTCCAACTCGATTGCAATTTGTTCCACACGTCAGTAGCTGATGTCGGAGCCGATTTCCGTACTTCCCGATCTAGTTCTTCCCATAGTAAGTCGATTGGATTCAAGTCGGCGCTCTGGGGAGGCCATTCCATAATTTTGAGAGTTCCTTCCTCTTCTAAACGGCGTAAATAGTCTTTACATAATTTAGAGGAATGTTTTGGGTCATTATCTTGGTGGAAGATAAAATTTTGACCCAACAGTCGAATTCCGGAAGGCATTGCGTGGTTCTCTTAAAAATTTCGCGGTAGCCTTCTTTTTTTAATATACCGTCAATTTTCACAATGTCCCCTACACTAGTGCCAGCAAAACAGCCCCAAATGATGATAGAACCACCGCGCTTCACGGTAGCAGCAATACACTCTTCTCTGGCGCGTTCACCCACAGATCTTCTGTGTGTTTCTTGATCCTCATTTGCCTGTTAATTCGCACATTTCTGATATATGCCTTTTCATATATGTGTATATACGAGGGGAGGTCCAGAAGTTCGTGGAATGGAGGAGATGGAGTGGGGATAGAGGCGCTAGCTAGGTGTCATTCTGTTTGGCGATTCATCATTAGTATATAAGTTTACGAATAGTTGCTTGCTAAACAAGTCAATCCGGAAGAAAACTGAAACTATGGAGGAAATTGAACACCGTGCTGTGATAAAGTTCCTTACAAAGCAAGGAAAGAACGCTCAAACCATATTGAATGAAATGGAAACTGTTTATGGGGAACAGTGCCTTAGTAAATCAATGATTTATAAGTGGCATGGTCTCTTTAAACAAGGTCGGGAGTCGATTGAAAACAACCCCCGCTCAGGACGGCCAGTTGAGTCCACCACATCAAACATCGTCGAAAAAGTGCAAAAGTTTCTACTGCAAAATGCCAGTTTGAAGAAAAGACAATTATCCGCATTAGTCGGAGTATCAGATACCACCATTTTGCGTATCCCGCATGACCACCTGGGTATGACAAAAGTCAGTGCAAGATGGGTACCGAGAATGCTCACGCCGCTGCAGAAACAGCAGCGCGTCTGTGCGCCCAAACAATTTTTGGCGCTGTGTGGAGGCAAACCTGCACAAATTTTGGAGCGGATTGTTACCGGAGATGAAATATGGGTTCATCACTTTGAGTCTGAGTCCAAACAGGAGTCCATGCAACGGCATAAAAAGGGGACACCACCGCCAAAGAAATTCAAAATGTCAGAATCGGCTGAAAAGTTGATGGCTACTGTATTTTGGGACTGTGAGGGGATATTATAGATTGATTACAAAGAAAAAGATAGGAGCATAACCGGAGAATATTACGCAGCGATATTAGAAGTATTAAAGGAGGAAAATTGCTCTTGCAAGACAATGCGCCGTTTCACAAGGGCAACGTTGCAATGGCTGCTCTGCACAAGCATGGCTTTCAATTAATAGTCCATCCACCCTACAGTCCAGCCCTGGCACCTAGTGATTTTTATTTGTTCCCCAATTTAAAGAAAGACTTACGTGGAAGAAAGTTTTTCGACGACAATGAGGTAAAGGAGGCAATTTTGGCCCATTTTAAGGCGAAAGATAAAAAATATTTTTATGACGGTTTAGAAAAATTAATTCATAGATCTAATAAATGTATTGTGCTTAAGGGTGATTATATTGAAAAGGAAAAAATAGATTCATTGTTATTTTATTTAAAACCCTTTCATTCCACGAACTTCTGGACTTCCCCTCGTATTTGTACACAAGGGGATTAAACAACGATAGCATAAAGTCATTACCTCAAGTGGACGGAGCACGTTAACTTGTCAATATTTTTATAAAGACAATAAGAATGTTTCAATTCTCTCAGATAATTAAGTGGTATATTAATACTAAATTTATTAACTAGATATTCATATTTACAGCATTTGCGTAGGTACGGCGGTATTCAACTGATTAGTTTTAGAAACAATTGCGTTTATATCGTTTTCACAAATTCGTCGTCATGTTTTCGGCGGAAACGTAAAAAACCGAAGGTCTTCGATCTTCGAGAACCTTTGAAGATCGGCGTCGTGAAGACTTTAAAGCACTTGTATATAGGAGAGAACCAAATAAAAAGGTACGTACGAAAAAAGGAACTAAGAACCAAAACGAAACGTGTTTCGTGTCGTTTCTCAATTCACGTTTTTTTTGTTTTCGTCGACGTTTTATTCTTCGTCTTGTGCTTCATAGTTTTCTTGTTCTTCGTCGTCTTCTTCTTTTAGTACCTCGGCGTAGTCGACGCGTACACATTTTTCTCCATTTTTAATAGAGTACGGCAGTGCGCGATCGTCAAAGCGCTGCTGTTACGCCGATGATGCAAGTAGAGAGAGGCCGGTTCGACGGAGGAAAAGGAGCCGAACGAAGCGGAGAGCTCGACAGCAGCAAAAACGAGCGAGAGACGCAAAGGTGGACGACGAGGTGTGTATGTGTGCGAGAGAAAAAAAAAAACGTATCCTGCAGTCGGTACGGTATCAAAAAGACCGTATCGTTACGGAGAGCCATTTGAAACGCGTCCGGCAACGCTTTAAATTCAACTTATCATCGAAAGAAATCCATCTACATAGTCGGCTGTAGGTAGGTAGGTACGGGAACGAAGCCGGCTCACGCTTATACGAGGGGTAGACAAAATATAAGTGGAGATTAAAGACTTAATGCCATCGATAGGTATTGATGCTCGCCTAGATAATGCTTACGTGTTTTGAGTGCAAATTTCGAAAAAAAAGCGTGCGATTTTACCTGAAGCGAAGTTGTATTGAGTTAGTGTCTGACGATATTTTTATCAGTAAAAAGTGATAATTATAGTGATTTTTATTTAACCTTGCTTATTAAGGACCGCTACTACATAATAATAATAGATGGCTGCGCAACATACATCATGGATTACATGGATTGAATAGCAGAGGGCACTACCCAAGGAAGACCATAGGAAGAAATATGCACAATTTTAGTGCAGCATCCAGGTTATATAAAGAAAAATGGAATGACATCCATCTCACTCTCTACGAAGGAACATAAAATGGAATGAGTATATACACTACCGCTCAAAAGTGTTTAGGCAGTCTCACTGACAGCAAAAATGTTAATAATATTTATTTTTCATATACAGATACACGTACATGAATAAAAATATATTAAATAAATGTGAAAATTAAAACGTTTAATTTAAATTTTGCTGTCATCTATGTGACTTCCTCTTGATTTCATAATTGCAGCACACAATCGAGGCATTCTCGCAATAAGTTTTGCCAGAGTTTCTTGTGTTATTGAGGTCCAACTCGATTGCAGTTTGTTCCACACGTCAGTAGCTGATGTCGGAGCCGATTTCCGTACTTCCCGATCTAGTTCTTCCCCGTAGTAACTCGATTGGATTCAAGTCGGGGCTCTGGGGAGGCCATTCCATAATTTTGAGAGTTTCTTCCTCTTCTAAACGGCGTAAATAGTCTTTACATAATTTAGAGGAATGTTTTGGGTCATTATCTTGCTGGAAGATAAAATTTTGACCCAAAAATCGAATTCCGGAAGGTATTGCATGGTTCTCCAACATTTCGCGGTAGCCTTCTTTTTTTAATATACCGTCAATTTTCACAATGTCCCCTACACTAGTGCCAGCGAAACAGCCCTAAATGATGATAGAACCTCCACCATGCTTCACGGTAGCAGCAATACACTCTTCTCTGGCACGTTCACCCACAGATCTTCTCACGACTATGCGTCTTCGGGTTCCGAACAGCTCAAATTTGAACTCATCCGTCCATAGGATGTTATTCCACTCTTCTATGGTCCAGTGTTGGTGTTCACGAGCCCATTTAAGTCGCCTTTGCTTGTTTTATTTGCGTAGTAATGGCTTTTTCATCGCAATACGTCCATGGAGCATGGCTTTCTGTAGGCGACGTTTGACTGTAGAAACACTGACTAGTTTTTAGCGACCAACATTTAATTCTGCGGTGATTTGCGGGGCTGTTTTGCGTCTATTTAACTTGTTGGTAACCACTATTCTGCGATCATCTGCGGATGTTGTCGCTTTTGGCCTTCCACTCCGTCTTTTATTAAGAAAACTGCCAGTTTCCCGATATTCTTTTACGTTATAGTCAACCGTAGCGTGGTGTATTTTCATTTTTTTGGCAATTTGTCGATTACTTATGCCACTTTTATGGTAAGCTATTATAAGTGCACGTATTTCCGTACTAATTTCACTTCGCGGAGGCATTTTAAAAAATTGTCACACGATATTTCGCTCGCGACGTGAATAGAGTAAATACCACATTGCAACTGACCATAGCTTACAGATTTCACTATAACTAACAGATGACTAAATTTACCCAGTAAACTCAGAGGGATTGTTATTGTAATTGCACGACCTGCTCTCGGCTCCGCTGTTGTTTTTTCCTTGCGTTAAAATTGTGTAATCACACGGTTAACTGTGGACAACGGAATATTTAAAAATTTACTTATTTCACGTTGCGAAGCACCGCATTCACTCTGGCCAACGATGCGACCCCGGGTGAAGTCGCTAATATCACTCGAACCTTGTAAGCGAGACATAGTTGTAACGATACTAAACTATGACGAATTCCTTACCCTAATGACAAGAGAAAGTTCTTAATTCGTTCTTAGAATTTAGCTGTTTACATATTTATACCGCTTTACCTGGTGTCTATTTTATTCTGTCACCCTAGTGTATATGCTTCGCGAGGAAAAGCAATGTTGAAATAAAATTGGTAATAAGAAAGTCAGTAGAAAGCATGGTAAAAAAATAATTGCTGTTGTTAGGTCAAAACGAAGATGTCCTAAACACGAATTAAATTTATTTTGTGTTCAGTAGTGTAGAATACGTATATGAATTCTTCCGGCGTAAATAGTTGGTTGAAGAAATGCACTCTCAGTTCCCTAGCCGAGAATATTATTTCATGTGTATATAATATTTCACTCAAATCTTTTATAAATAATATTTATATCTGTACTATAACTTTTATGTTACACTAAATTTATTTCTAAGAATGAATTTTGTAAAATGCGCCTTTTTCAGCTACCTATTTTGATAGTTTTTCCTGTATTAAAATAACTGCTGAATTACATGAAGCTATGCAAACTAAAGAATAGCTAAGAGCCCGTATAACACCTAAAAATACTTCATCTAATTTAATTGAGCGTATATAAATATATATATATATATAGACATATAGTAAAAACTGCGAAATATATCGTAAATCGTAGGCACTCGTAATGCTTCATTCTCCGATGACGTCACATCTAAAAGACAAGTTAAATTTTGAGGTATTTAATTATCGGGAAATTATAAACGAAAACCATTTATCTCCCGATTAATTACGTTAAACATTCATTAAGCAATTACGTAATCCGAGAACGATAAATATTCATGAATGAAAATTAGGGACGAAACTGAAACATATTAAGATAATAAGCGAGCGTGAAAATAATTCGGGAACGATTACTAGCCGGCGCTGAATGAATGATCAACATGTGGTTATTTGTTTTTTAAATTACCGATATCAACAGGTTACCCGCGTCTACGGATCCGCTCCCAATTTACTACTCAAATATATTTCACGAAATAAGAAATTGCGCAAGTCCCGATTTACAACTTCGACTTTAGAACATTATCGGACGAGCGCGACATCTTTCGGCTACGCGGAGAATTCGCTCCAATGTAGTAGTATACTGGTCCTCCGCTAGATGGCCGACTAACGTTTCGGATGTCGTTTCATGCGATTCGAATAGGTGGCGCTTTGGCAACTTCCAGATATTGATTTTAGTTTAAAACAGCGGAACTATATATGCACTTTTATTGTTAATGTTACAACACTGAACCAAAAAAAAACTGATTAATTTTGTATAGAGATTATCGGACTGCCCACTTTTTCTTTCTAAATAATAGAGGTTACTTTTAAATGGCTTTTAACCATCAATTTTTTAATTTTTTACAAACGTAGTTAAAAATGGGTGTCTTTTTTTCCCATTTCGATATTAAATGTCCAAAAATAGAAAGACGAAATAATAAAAAAACAATAATTTTGTACTTTCTAAAATACTTGTGCCATGGGATTACAAGAAGTTACAAAACACAAAAAAAACGTACAGTGCTAAAAAATTCGAAAAATAAAATCAGGAACATCTCAAAATTTATAATTCTGTTATAATAATTTGTATTAAATTGCAACAATATTTTACAGAAAAATTAGTGATCAAGAAACTTTATAAATGAATGCATTATGCTTTGCGCATTTTTGGCGGAACCCGACAACCGTTACGACTGTGTCAAACGACCGTGAAAATATAAGATACTATTTAATACAAGATTTATTAATAATTTGTTAATATAGTGTTTATAAAAAAATAATTTCAAATGAATAAAAAAAAAGGAAAAGTTTTTAAAAATATCAACTTTTTTATACCGGTTTAAAAAATCTCTGTGAGAAAGCTAAAAGGCTCATTATAACGCATACTTGTTCAGAGTATGAGTTCGTTGGAAACGGTCTTTTGTACATATTTCGAAAATAAAGGAAATTATCATACAGACATGAATTCTACCGTACTTGAAAATTAATACCATACTGAATAATTTGCTTAAAAATACAGTAATTCTTTATCCTTTGCCTCAAAATAGGCCTCAGTTTCAGCGATAACCTCTTCATTCGTGCGAAATTTCTTACCGGCGAGCATTTTTTTGAAGTCTGCGAACAGCCAGTAGTCGCTGGAAACTAAATCTGGCGAATACGGTGGATGTGGGAGCAATTCGAAGTTCAATTCATGTAGTTTTGCCATTGTTTTGATTGACCTGTGACACAAAATTTTTTCTTTGCCATATGCGGTCGTTTCTTTGCAATTTCGGCCTTCAAACGCTCCAATAAAGCTATATAATATTCACTGTTGATTGTATTTCCTTTCTCAAGATAGTTGATTAATATTACACCACGCACAAACCAAAATAACGACGCCATAATATTTCCAGCCGATTGTTGTGCTTTCGGGCGCTTTGAACGAGGTTCACCAGTTGCTGTCCACTCAGATGACGATCATTTCGATTCCGGAGTGAGGTAATGGATCCATGATTCATCCATTGTCACGTATCGACGCAAAAATTCCGGTTTGTTACCTTTAAACATGGCCAAACACTGCTCAGGATCATCAACACGTTCTCAGTGAGCAAACGCGGCACCCAGTTTGAACAGAGCTTTCTCATAGTCAAATGCTCATGCAATATAAAGCCAATGCGTTCTTTTGATATCTTTACGATGTCAACTAACTCACGCAACTTCACTTTTCGATCATTCAAAACGGTTTTGTGGATTTTTTTGATGTTTTCTGGTATTACCGCCCCATTTGGACGTCCACTGCGTTCTGCATCATCGGTGTCTCTACGACCACGTTTGAAGTCGGCAAGCCAACGTTTCATTGTTGTTTCTGATGGAGCGGAGTCCCCATAATACTTTTCAAGCCATTGCTTCGCTTGAACAGTATTTCTTCCTATCAAGAAGCAGTGTAAAATTAAAAGACGAAATTGTCTTTGATCCATTGTTTTGAAAATAACAAAGGTAGCGTGACTCTTAGCACAATAACTCACAAACTAATGAATAGAATATCATGAAATTTTAACCTGCTGTCTTTTGAAGGTTAGTACTAAGTGAGAGAAAGGTGACTGCAATAAAACTAGCGTCATCTATGTGTTAGACTCGGGACATTTCAGCCCATGTGTTATATATCCGTGCCCTTGTTAAATTAGAAATTTGTAACTGACGCAAAGTATAGTATATTTTTAAAAAATACAATTCTAGTAGATAACCACTAACTAACCCAGCGCAAAGTAAATCGTACATATACACTTTAGATTTTAGACACGAAAAATAAAACTCAACATCCCACGAAGGATGCTAGCGGCCAAGGAGAAAGATGCGGTACGTAAGTACTTGAATTCCACACGGACTCCTTCGAAATGTCGCACTACATCGTTAATTAATTCATGTCTAGGTTCATGCAACGTACGTATGTTTATATATAGGTGTATGTATATGCGCGGCGTCCTAAAAAAATCCAACGTAGAAACTTGGTACTGTATCGTAAACTTTCGCCGCAAGAAGGCAAGATGACAGAAAGTGTGGGTCCGTGCTGGTCGGGAATGACGGGTGTATATAGCGGGATATATAAGTGAACACCTGTTGCACACACAACTGAACTGCCAGGGTTGAGTCTCCGTGTTCCGCCTAACAACGGATACATGCACGCTCGTTATCGTTAACTCATCGACGGTGCCTGGAATGTAACGCCGCTGCTCAACTCTATGTTTCCTCTATACCTATTTCGCTTTCTCTTTCCGTTCGACGTATTTTTTCTGCCTTCTTTTTTTTTCACTATACGACCTACGACCTCATTTTTATGACTTCCCTATAACGTAGCGTGTACTTCATAATGGGGACGACTTTTCCAATACATACATAGGTGTGCTATATACATACCACAAAATATCGATTTTGTAAAATACGCAGTATGTGTGTATGTAAAAAAAGTGTATTCCTTACATGGTTTAACACCTCTCTTCTGTATGTAATTTCGTCAATTCTTCGGAAAGATGTAAATACATGATCTTATCTTTCGACAAACGTAAAAATCGTGATAGTAATTTATATTTGTAAATCAAGTTGTCCGAAAGAATTACAGTTGCGTGTAGGTAAGAATAAAAAGTCGTTGGGAAATTCTTCATATCACTATGACAAATAAAATACTTCACTCCCCTACGGAATTGTTGATTTTACTTGAATCCTAGCTACATATTAAGTGATAAGAACTTTAAATGTTCTCTCTCTATGATTGTAAATTTCCTCAACATTACTCAGTACACTTGTACCGTCATTTACATTCATATATAGATTTTTCTAAAGTTTTCGATACGATAAACCATAATCCTTTTTCAGCTAAATTAGTCGCCATTTCATTCTACCCTGCGCTTGTAAAGATGATTTCTTCCTTTCTTACCGATATAATGGGTTGCGTATTTTATAATGGCTTCATTTCAACTACCTTCAATATTCTCTCTGGTGTGTCGCAGGGTTCAAATCTGGGACCACTGTTTTTTGATATGTTTGTCAACAACAGTAAGCTTGTAGAGGGTATGGCGATATACGTATACTTAATTGTGGTCAATAAATAATTTCAGAATATTTGTAAAATACTAGCTTCTAGTTTAAACAGTATCTCAGACTTTCACAGTCGTCTAACATACACTAGGGTGACAGAATAAAATAGACATAAGGTAAAGCGGTATAAATATGTAAACAGCTAAATTCTAAGAACGAATTAAGAACTTTCTCTTGTCATTAGGATAGGGGTAGATGTATCGGAAGGAATTCGTCATAGTTTAGTATCGTTACAACCATGCCTCGCTTACAAAGTTCGAGTGATATTAGCGACTTCACCCGGGGTGTCGCATCGTTGGCCAGAGTGAACGCGGCGCTTCGCAACGTGAAATAAGTAAATTTTTAAATATTCCGTTGTCCACACAGTTAACCGTGTGATTACACAATTTAAACGTAAGGAAAAAACAACAGTGGAGCCGAGATCAGGTCGTGCCGGACCTTCTGAAAGAAGTAAAAGGGTGCTTGTGCGCGAAGTGTTAAGAGAACCGCGAAAAAGTACAGCTGAGTTTGCGGCAACTTCACAGAAAAGTCAGCGCGCCGTTCCACGATACCTCCACAGTGTGGGATGTATAAAAGGGTGGTAAAAGAAAAACCTCTCCTTCCGGCGTTTCAAAAACGGCGCCGAATGGATTGGGCAATCGAAATGTGAACGAAGCCCGAAGAGTTTTGGCGGTCTGTCATTTTTTCAGACGAAAGCAGATACTGCCAATTCAGTGATAGTGGTCGTACGTGGATATGGAGACGTTCGTCACAGAAACTGGACGACAAATTTTTGCATCAGACGGTGAAATACGGCGGTGTGAACATCATGGTATGGGGCGCGATATGGTATGGTGGAAGATCGCAATTAGTAATCTGCGACGGAAATATAAATGCGTAAATATATCCAAATATTAACAGAACGACTACTACCGATATTCGACAACGCCATCTTATCTAAAGAAGACGCCACTTTTGTGGAGGATGGAGCACCCTGCCACAAAGCAAGAACAACAACCACATGGAAAGAGGAACAGGGGATTCGGATTTTACCATGGCCAGGCCAATCACCAGACATGAATCCGAATGAGAATGTTTGGCACATAATCCAGACAAATATGGCGAAACGACCCCGAAAACCCAGCAATAAGGAAGAACTCATGGCAGCTGTTACAGAAGAGTGGTTAAATATTCCAGAAGACACCATTAATCATTTAATAGATTCTATGCCACGACGACTCGCAGCACTTCACGCAAGTAAAGGTGGATCGACAAAATATTAGTCTAATTTTAAAATATTTTGGATATATATAGCGAGAATAGAATCTTTTCTTTAATTAGTAGGTGTCTATTTTATTCTGTCACCCTAGTGTAGTATAGGTGTTGCTTATACTAGGTGCATCAATTTGCAGAAGTAACCTTAACCTATTCAACAAATGGTGCACATTAAACAAAATTTCTTTGAATATAAGGTCGTCTAATCCTATAATATTTCAGTATTTAGCCGATCTCTAGAAAAGGCGAGATAAGGAATTTGGGTTTTGTTTCTGATGCCTGTCAGTCTTTCGATCACTAAGTTTGTTAGGAAAATATGTCGCGATTTCCTTGGAATGAAGATATATTATATCACAGTTCAGGGTGAACTAGAATATTTTTCTGTGGTTTGGTATCAGCATTATACTCATCAGCAACTAACAAATGTAAAAAAAATACAAAATATTTAGAATATCCGGCAGTTACACTGTTTCAACTATGTAGCACTTCTAATAATATAATTACCTTTCACTTTCTAACCGTCGTAACAGATATGGTGCTCCTATTTTATTAAATATAGAATAAAATTAACTTAATATGGGTGCTCCCGCAATTTGACTTTAATGTACCCACACGTAGCACTCCACGTAGGTTCTGTCGTTGTGTTTGCTGTTTATTCACACTATTCAATCACACTCCTTAAACCCCAATAGATTTTGACCTTACATTAATACTAAACTAAATTCTACACATACACCGGTTATGAAAGACAACAACAATAACTTTTCGTCTACTACTGAGCTTTTGCCTCACGTTTTTCGGTGACCATGGCTAACGCAAACGTTGCTACTAATCACCTCAATAATACTTTAGTTTTGGATTCATTTTTTCCTTAAAGAACTTAGTGAAAAAGTTGTATGTGTCAATTGAAAGGAAGAAACGATAGCTGCGTTCTCAATTTTGTTATTAGGGATTGTAGATTTGCTCTTCGTAGGCCGGCTTTACCTTTACTATTTGATGCGAAAACAGGATGTTTTTCCTTGTTGTTGGAAAATATCTCCTGTTTTTAAGTCCGGTTCTACAAGCAACATTCGAGATTGTCGCTCGATATCTATATTATAAAGCTTCTCTAAAATTTTGGAAATTATGTTACATAAATATACTTATTGACGCGATGTACTAATGACATATAGTCTAATAGTTTCTTCTAACCCGCACAGATGACACTAAACGTGGAACCGTTAGTAGGTAGTAGGGATTGTCCTATCTATTTGGCTCTGGCTATAACCACAGAATAACAGAAAGGACAATTTCCAATCCGTCAACAAGGAGGAAACGCAAGAATTTATGGAGCCTACCTCATAACATTCTATATGCGTATTGCATATCGAATACTTTATATAGTATGCGAACATTAAGGTAATATTAGTTCAGTTAGCTCAAAAATTGTAAAACGCTAGAATGATATTCCGGTAAAAGAGAAACGAGAAATAACATAGGTAGTATTCTTACAGTCCGTCGTACGTACACACATACATACATATCTCTATTTTTTAGTCTGTAACGTTTAGGTTACGCTACCGTCGAGGATATCGCAGTACCGTTTTAGCAATTAGCTGCTCGCACCGAGGCAAGAACCGCTTTAAAAGCCGATAGCGAAAGAGAGAGAAGCACGGGCCGTGGACAAAAAGACCAAAACGTGTAATTGCGGGATAGCCGGCGCGCGGTGTACACTTTAACGGTTGTATTCGGTAGCGAGCCGGATCGTAAAAGTAAAGACCCTGAAATTTAGGTGCTCGTTTTTTGGTTCCGTTCGCTCTGATTTCCTGGAAGTTTTGCGGAAAGCATTTTTGATATTCGCGCTACTTTATTTTCGCCGTCGTACTTGCGGAAACGAAAATATGGAAGAAAGTATTGGATAGATCCGAGCTCTATTCCTCGCCGCGCGCGGAAATTCCAGTTCTAAATCGTTTTTCGCGAAAAATATTTTTTTGCAGCGAACCTAACGAGAGGAAGCTGCTATAATAATTGTCCGTCAATTCGTAGAAAGTATAAAAATTGTTGCGTAGTTTATTGAGCATATTTCATGACATGTATACTATTGTAGCAAAATAATTTTCTTAGTGACGGCTGTTTTTAAAATGTATAACAAGTTTTCGGTGTATATCAGAAACATATAGTATTACAGAGTACACAAGCACCCATTAAACCAGTATTTGTTGACAATTGATTACTAACACATGGGCTGAAAAGTCCCGGGCCTAACACATAGATGACGCTAGTTTTGTTGCAGTTACCTTTCTCTCAGTTAGTACTAACCTTCAAAAGACAGCTGTTAAAATTTCATGATATTCTATTCATTAGTTTGTGAGATATATTGTGCTAAGAGTCACGCTACTTTTCTTATTTTCAAAACAATGGATCAAAAGCAATTTCGTGTTTTAATTTTACACTGCTTCTTGATGGGAAAAAATACCGTTCAAGCGAAGCAATGGCTTGAAAAGTGTTATGGGGACTACGCTCCATCAGAAACAACAATAAAACGTTGGTTTGCTGACTTCAAACGTGGTCGTAGAGACACCGATTATGCAGAACGCAGTGGACGTCCAAATGAGGCGGTAACACCAGAAAACATCAAAAAAATCCACAAAATCGTTTTGAATGATCGAGAAGTGTGAGTTAGCTGACATCGTAAAGATATCAAAAGAACGTATTGGCTTTATATTGCATGAGCATTTGATTATGAGAAAGCTGTGTTCAAAGTGGGTGCCGCGTTTGCTCACTGTTGACCAAAAAACAAGAACGTGTTGATGATTCTGAGCAGTGTTTGGCCATGTTTAAACGTAACAAACCGGAATTTTTGCGTCGATATGTTACAATGGATGAAACATGGATCCATCACTTCACTCCGGAATCAAAACGATCGTCATCCGAGTGGACAGCAACTGGTGAACCTTGTCCAAAGCGCCCGAAAGCACAACAATCGGCTGGAAAGGTTACGGCCTCGGTATTTTAGGATGTGCGTGGTGTAATATTCATCGACCATCTTGAGAAAGGAAATACCATCAACAGTGAATATTATATAACGTTATTGGAGCGTTTTAAGGCCGAAATTGCAAAGAAACGACCGCATATGGCAAAGAAAAAAAAATTGTTTCACCAAGACAACGCATCGTGTCACAAGTCAATCAAAACAATGGCAATGAATTGAAATTCGAATTGCACCCACATCCACCGTATTCGCCAGATTTGGCTCCCAGCGATTACTGGCTGTTCGCATACCTGCCGGTAAGAAATTTCGCACGAATGAAGAGGTTATCGCTGAAACTAAGGCCTATTTTGAGGCAAAAGATAAATCGTTCTACAAAAGTGGTATTGAAATGTTAGAGCGGCGCTGGAATGATTGCGTTGCTCTTGATGGAGATTACGTTGATGAATAAAGCTAATTTTGAACCAAAAAACCCGTGTTTTCTTTGTTAGGCCCGGGACTTTTCAACCCATGTGTTACTTTCCAGTCCACTTCGTTCCACAATTTCTTTAATAAGAATAGGGTCAGGTGATTCTGGTGGCTGGGTCATATCATTAATAACTCTTTTTTCTTCTTTCTGTTGTAAGAAGCTTCTCTAGAGTTCGTTGTATAAAATAAACCGATTACCGACTAACGACAAACCAGATGCAATCATATACTGCTCTAAAGTTTCCTCATACTGATCTTTAGTTAATATCGGTTTTCTTCTCCTTAAAATATAAATTAGCTGTTTATTACCAAAAACTTCAAATTTGGAAACGTCGTTTCAAAAAGCATTTAACCCCGGTATATTTAATCATCGTTTGATTATAGTAGCTGACCAATACATATTCTTCCTCTTCAATTGTCGAATGAATGGCAGTCTTTGAAGCTTTTGGTTTTATTTTGAAATGTAATGTTCACTTTTGCCTCTATTAAGAAGAGTAATGCAGCCAGTTGTTCAATGTTCCCTTTATCTTTACCATATTATGCAAATAAATTCAACGCAATTACAAACGACTACGGTTACAACTGACCTAAGCATCCCACCTGAAGACCACCTTACTGAACAAGGTTTCTAAGATTTTATTAGTATTTATAGAAATTTATGCATTGGTATTAAAAGAAAAAGGAGATCAGTCAGATGGTGTCAATGTATTTACGGTTGCTATAATCTTAGAAGTACAGTTGGTAGCACGTTGAGCTGGTAACCCAAAGGTGGTGAGTTCAAATCCTACCTTGACTGATATTTTTTTCAGGAATTTAAAGCGTCGGTTAAATGCAAGGAAATCGCAATTTCATTCAAAAGCTCGATATTTGACATTTTTTATTCGGTACGAAAGATTAAGTCCAATAACCACCCCGGAAAAATATTGAAGCAGTGAAATATTGCTGCTACGAAGACGATATCTACCATACCATGAAAAAATAATAAAGAAATTTGGACTAACAGAAGATGAAACATTTATACTCACACTTGCTGATATATAAATTTGCGAGCTTAAAAAAACTAAATTTAAAAATGAAATTATATACACTACCGCTCAAAAGTGTGTAGGCACCCTCACTGACAGCAAAAATGTATAAAAACTCAGCAAGAATGTTAATAATATTTATTTTTTATGTACAGATACACGTACATGAATAAAAATATATTAAATAAATGTGAAAATTAAAACGTTTAATTTAAATTTTGCTTTCATCTATGTGACCTCCTCTTGATTTAATAATTGCAGCACACAATCGAGGCATTCTCGCAATAAGTTTTGCCAGAGTTTCTTGTGTTATTGAGGTCCAACTCGATTGCAATTTGTTCCACACGTCAGTAGCTGATGTCGGAGCCGATTTCCGTACTTCCCGATCTAGTTCTTCCCATGGTAACTCGATTGGATTCAAGTCGGGGCTCTGGGGGGCCATTCCATAATTTTGAGAGTTCCTTCCTCTTCTAAATGGTATAAATAGTCTTTACATAATTTAGAGGAATGTTTTGCGGCATTATCTTGCTGGAAGGTATTGCGTGGTTCTCCAAAATTTCGCGGTAGTCTTCTTTTTTTAATATACCGTCAATTTTCACAATGTCCCCTACACTAGTGCCAGCAAAACAGCCCCAAATGATGATAGAACCTCCACCATGCTTCACGGTAGTAGCAATACACTCTTCTCTGGCACGTTCACCCACAGATCTTCTTACGAATATGCGTCTTCGGGTTCCGAACAGCTCAAATTTGGACTCATCCGTCCATAGGACGTTGTTCCACTCTTCTATGGTCCAGTGTTGGTGTTCATGAACCCATTTAAGTCGCTTTTGCTTGTTTTGTTTGCGTAGGAATGGCTTTTCATCGCAATACGTCCATGGAGCTTTCTGTAGGCGACGTTTGACTGTAGAAACGCCGACTAGCTTTTGGCGACCAACATTAAATTCTGCGGTGATTTCCGGGGCTGTTTTGCGTCTATTTATCTTGCTGATAACCACTGTTCTGCGAATATAGAGGAATATTACGTACGCAGCTCATGACATTACTAGTAAATACACAAGCAGAATATTAGCACATTTATGCAAACACGTGTTGCAATCTTTATGAGCATTTCTATCGTAATTAAATTACAGACAAATCCCCATTGGTAAAGTCAAAATTTTATAGTAATACGTATAGACGTCTTTGACCTTTCAATTCGTGAATTTGCAATCGAGTCTAGCAAGTGCATAGTATATGAAACATACGCGCATATACGCGCATATACGCACTATATATTACCTCGACGCAAACCCTCCCCGCTAATGGAAAATCAAACTAAACGTAACCCGTCAGAGGTGGCGTTCTACGTCGACGGTGGCGCGTACCCGCCCCGGCCATAAAGCGGTAGGTACATTTCTATAGCGAGCGCGAAAGTACCCCGCCGCCAGATATTATATTTGAAATGGGAACGGGGTTCGGGTGTCGGCTCCGGCGATGACAAGGCTGCGACGCGTTTGTCTGGATAATGGGCCGTCAACTATCTCTATCTAATGTTCGGCATCCGTCTTTCTCGCTCCTAGCCGTCGTTGATGTGTCCCTTCAAACCCTCCTATCTACTCCCGAGCTTACAACGTATTTTAGGTTTCGCCCCGCCAACGCTGTATAGTAGCTAACTCAAATATTCGTCGGATGACGCAGTGTTTTTTTTTTTTAAGAAAAATATTTTGTTAAAGTAACCAGCAACTTTTGATATCTGTGTATAAGTGAATTTCGAAAAAGTTTAAATCAATACCAAATCTGAATTAAATTTTTGGAACAGTTTTATAACATTTTATGATATACCATTATTATCATAGGCTACTTACGTCATTTATAGTAAATAGTTCCTTGGGCTTTCACGGCCGTTTTAAAGACAGAGGCCTTAGCAACCCTGCAGAACTCGAGAACTACTACGACGGTGTCATTAACAGTAATCCAAAAAAAGATACTTACTATCGAATAAAAGATACAGCCTTGGACATATGTCGGGGGCACCCCAAAATATTTAAGATAAATATACATTGTGCACTATTAAAATAAAACTACATGCATAAACATTCACTAAACAAGTTTTTAATAATAAATTTAATATTTGCTTTAATAACAGCATTTAACCGTTTAGGCATTGAGGCTACTAAACGTAAACAAACTTCACGTGAGTGCCTCCCACACCTGTACAATATTGTTCCTTAGGTCATTTTTGTTACTGAATTTGTAACCGGAAAGCTTTAGCTTCAGCATGCGCTACAAAAGTTACTATAGGCGACAGATCTGCTGACTGCGCCGGCCATTCACGTAAACGGATCCCGTTCTCACAAAACCACTCCGTCGAGAATCTGGATTTGTGACAGGGCGCGTTATCCTGTTAGAGTAAATATTCTGCGTCATCTCTGTCATATATTTTCAGCACTGATACCTCTTCTAGCACCGAGATATACCGCTCGCTGTTCATTCCACCATCACACACAAACACTTCTCCTACGCCATTTGCGGACATGCATCCCCAAATCATGACGCTGCCACCGCCGTGTTTGACAGTTGGGGTGATACAATCAGCACGAGATACCTCCCCAGGTCTACGACGAACTACCTAAGTTCCATGAGTACCAATCATCTGAATTTGATAATTAACAATAATTACTTATCAAATTCAGATGAGAAAAAGTATAGCTGAGCTAGCGGCAACTTAACAGAAAAGTCAGCGCACCGTTCTGCGATACCTCCACAGTGTGGGGATGTACAACAGCGTGGCAAAGAAAAAACCTCTCCTTACGGCGTTTGAAAAACGGCGCCGAATGGCTTGGGCAATCGAAATGCGAACGAAGCCCGAAGAGTTTTGGCGGTCTGTCATTTTTTCAGACGAAGACAGATACTGCCAATTCAGTGATAGTGGTCGTACGTGGGTATGGAGACGTTTGTTACAGCAACTGGACGACAAATTTTTGCATCGGACGGTGAAATACGGAGGTGTGAACATCATGGTGTGGGGCGCGATATGGTATGGTGGAAGATCGCAATTAGTAATCTGCGACGGAAATATAAATGCGGCAAAATATATCCAAATATTAACAGAAGGACTACTACCGATATTCGACAACGCCATTTTATCTAAAGGATACGTCACTTTTATGGAGGATGGAGCACCCTGCCACAAAGCAAGAACAACAACCACATGGAAAGAGGAACAGGGGATTCGGATTTTACCGTGGCCAGGCCAATCACCAGACATGAATCCGATAGAGAATGTTTGGCACATAATCCAGACAAATATGGCGAAACGACCCCGAAAACCCAGCAATAAGGAAGAACTCGTGGCAGCTGAAGATACCATTAATCATTTAATAGATTCTATGCCACGACGACTCGCAGCACTTCACGCAAGTAAAGGTGGATCGACAAAATATTAGTCTAATTTAAAAATTTTAAAATATTTTGTATATATAACGAGAATAGAATCATTTGTTTAATTAGTAGGTGTCTATTTTATTCCGTCACCCTAGTGTAGAATTATATAACAAAAACAAAATATCAGCAACGGTCAACAATCAATTACTTCTACATTTCCAGTACATTAAAGATTAAAGTGTCACGGCATGCTTTTCGAATCAAGAAATTCCTATCACGAACCTTTTATTTTAAATAAATCTGCAACTTGATGGAAATATAATTCGCATGCAGTAAGTGCTTAGACTTTTATAGTGGCAACGATGGAACTACGAGCAGAAAAAGTATCTTCCGCAAAAGTATGTACCGGCGTATTAGTCATTTAACAGCGGAAAACGTCTCTGGTACGCCGCTCTACAACTGAATTTCGTACTTCGTGACACACTTGTACTTGTATCGCGACCCGCAGCTACCGCGATGTAATAGGAGACCTCGGCGATAAATCAGCGTGGCCGCAGAGAGCTCTTTCAACTACGTTGAACTGCTGGAGGCGTGCGAAGTGAGGCGAAATTCACGACATTGCGTCTATCCTACGCTATATCACCGGCGCATTCCTTATGGATGCCATGACGATTCGAAACTCGGAATAGCGCTGACGTTATTGATAATCAGGATTAGTTTAGAAGTACATATATACGTATATGTATATTAGAGGTGTTGACAGTTATTTTTTAGTGAGTCGTACATTTAACAAATTCTTTAAAAGTAAATTAGCAAGATTAATAAAATGTAGAATAATTTAGTGATATCCTTCGTTACAAGAAAAAAAGAAAAATAAGAATATACATACACAGGTCTAATTTGATCTGATCATAGGAACAGACTACGTGTTTTACATATAAAAAAGAATGCTTACATCATAATTCTAAAAAGATTTATGTAATTATTTTAGTACCTAGCGTACTCTAGAATAGTTGGTGGTAATAAAAGACTTATGTTATACTATTATACCACAATAACCGCCTTACAAAGGGTGAATTCCCAATTTATCGGCAGTATTTCACACACTATAAAGCATAAATCTGAAGAAAACGGCGGCTGAAGCGCGTCGAGAGCTCCACAAAGTTTACGGAGATGCTCTATTAAATGAAACAACGTGCCGTGATTGCTTCCGTCGCTTCAAAGGCTGTGATTTCGATGTTGACGACCGTCCGCGTGAAGGAAGGCTTAAAACCTTCGCAGACGCTGAATTGGAGGCATTGATCGATGAGGATCTATGCCAAACGCAATAAGAGCATTCATCAACATTGGGAGTTACCTCCCAAGTCATTTCCAAAAGAATAAAATAGACACCAGGTAATGTGGTATAAATATGTAAACAGCTAAATTCTAACAACGAATTAAGAACTTTCTCTTGTCATTAGGGTAGGGGTAGATGTATCGGAAGGAATTCGTCACAGTTTAGTATCGTTACAACTATGCCTCGCTTACAAGGTTCGAGTGATATTAGCGACTTCACACGGGGTCGCATCGTTGGCCAGACTGAACGCGGCGCTTCGCAACGTGAAATAAGTAAATTTTTAAATATTCCGTTGTCCACAGTTAACCGTGTGATTACACAATTTAAACGCAAGGGAAAAGACAACAGCGGAGCCGAGACCAGGTCGTGTCGGACCTTCTGGAAGAAGTAAAAGGGTGCTTGTACGCGAAGTGTTAAGAGAACCGCGAAAAAGTACAGCTGAGCTTGCGGCAACTTAACAGAAAAGTCCGCGCGCCGTTCTGCGATATCTCCACAGTGTGGGGATGTATAAAAACTAAGTACAGCTGTGGCCATATGTATTCGCCACTCTCGTTTTGAACGTGCTACACGAATATTATTGTATTTCTAAGAAGCAGGGTCGATGACGGACTTAACTAGGTACCTGGTAATGAGGGTTTAATGGTTTATTGTAGGCCATTCTGAGTAAATTAGAAAATAGACGTAAAATTATAATCTCTGAATATTTCTTCAGTCTTTCTTATAAGTTGTAAGAGTAAGGTTGAGCTAGTTAGAGTGAAGATATTGTGTCTGTGATTTTGTCTGTGTAATACGACAGTATACAGTAAAAAGTAATGCCGAAAACACGCGAATTGACGGAGGTAGAGCGAGGACAAATTGTGGTGTTAGAAAAGCAAGGGTTGTCGGTGTCTGCTATTGCCCGACAAGTGAAATGTGCGCGATCGACAGTTAGAATGACGATAAAACGATACAAAGAGAGTGGATCTTTGACAGACAAACCGAAAACTGATCTAAAAAGAAAGACAACTAGCAGAGATGAACGAGTTTTAGAGCGGATGTCTTTGCGAGACCGGAAAAAAGGGTCTAAACAGCTTTCCAGTGAGCTTTTCCGGCTACATAATGTTGCTATTTCTCCTCGCACGGTTAGAAGACGCCTTTGTGAATTAAATTGAGATGGATACAAAGCTCGACATAAACCACGGTTGTCTCCGCAACAAAAGAAAAAGAGACTGCTGTGGGCTAAAAGTCACCGCGACTGGACCATTGACAATTGGGCCAATGTTATGTGGACGGACTGTCAAGTTTGGGGGTGGTAGCATAATGGATTGGGGTTCCATGAGTGTAACAGGCGTCGGAGAACTGTTCGTCTGCGTCGGAAATACATCGACATGTTGGAAGAAGTTCTGGAACCGTGTGCGTTAAAATTATTCGATAATGATGAGCCAGAGTATTACTTCCAACAAGATAATGCACCGTGCCATAAATCTCGCAAAGTAATGCGCTGGTTCGAGGAAAATAACGTGCGCGTCCTGGAATGGCCGGCACAATCCCCGGACTTATCGCCAATTGAGCATTTATGGTACATTTTAAAGCGAAATGTAGCTAAATACTCATTTACCACAAAGCAATGCTTAAAAACAAAAACATACGAAGAGTGGAATAAAATCACCCCCGAACAGTGCTACAACTTAGTGAGCAGTATGCCCCGACGAATTCGTGCGATGATAAAAGCCTAGGGAGGAGCTACCAAATATTAAGCAATATCTGTATATATCTGTATTCACTCACAATGAAACATTTTCATCGATCAATTTTCTTTTATTTCTTATATATTCGTCGGAATAAAAAACAAAAAAGGGTGGCGAATACATATGGCCACAGCTGTATGTAGGCACTACAGACTTGAAGTGTTCGTATAAGGACCAAATTTTTGTAGTATGCCTTGTATAAAACAAATAACGAAACATCCAACTATGTACGTATGTACATAAATATGTGTGCATGTCGTACATACACGTCTGTCCCCATTTTTCTCGCATTCCCTTATACGCGTATATACATACTATCCTATTTCTACATGCTTTAACACGGGAAGACTGGATTTCTGCAGACTATCCAATCTGCGAGACTTTGACTTCGACATTCGAAATCCCCGCCTGAATACATTTGACTAGATTACTGAGCACGAATCCCACAATCTGGGCTCCCTACCTATCTTCTACCTATAACGCATTTTCCATACCCGCCGGCACTGAAAATATGGAAACGCGGCAAGACGGGGAGAACGCCGACAGAGAAAAAAAGGAAGGGGAGCGCAAGGAAAAAATAAAGATAAAAAACGATAAAACGGCAGCGTCACATCGTATAGAGCAACGTGAACACGTTCGCGTATTTGTTTCCCGGATCTATTTACGTTCAGTTCCGATGTGGCGTTGGTGTGGGAATAATATCTAAGCCACAGTTTTCATGTTTACTGTATTTGCCGGAAAATCTCCGTTCTCGAAGCGTATCGCGATTCTTCTTCCTTTTTGGTCGTCCGTCTCTTTTCTCCCATCTGTCCTCTTTCGTCTTATTTTAGCCGGTGTGGCCGTTTGTTTCGAAGTTGGTTCGCTCGCTCATCCGACTGGCAGTGCTCAATTAGAGAGTTAACGTAAGAATACAAAACGAAAAAGTGGAAGAGCGGACGCTTTCTTGCCAGTACCAATACTACGAATTGGAACCGGTAATATAGACGGACAAAGAGCAATTTTTTTTCGAAATGAAGACACGAAATGAGAGTAAAGCTTCATACGTACATATTTACATACATGTGTACATATATTACTACGATTAATATTGGCAGAAACCTTCAGCGGTACTAATAGTATGTTACCAATAACAATAAAATAAAAAAGAATATGGGTTACTTCTTATTTTGAAACGGCAATATTACTAACTTGGTTAATGTTTCGGAAGCTGATTCAGTTAAGTAGGAAAGAATTTGCAGTTTTATAAAATCAATTTAAAACACTATTTGTTGTTCTAAAATAATCAGCTAGAAGGTTACCGGCCAAAATTGGTTGCCCAATCAAAGAATACACATAAATAAATGAAGCGTTAGCAAAAAAAAAATAAATTATAGGTTCGCATTTAATTTATTCTTAAAACAAAAAATTCTGCCAATGCAGAATGAGCTGAATTCGAATCGCAAATTGGATTAAAACAGGGTTGCGTATTGAGCCCATTGTTATTCTCTATATTAATAGACGACGCTGTTAAAAAAGCTAAACAAAAAGGAAAAAATATGAAAATAGGAAACTGGAAAATGAATGCAATTAACGTACAGGAACTAATGTTTGCAGATGATATGGTACTGATAGCACACTCGGAAGAGACATTACAGCAAAACTTGAAGATATACCAAAAAGAACTAACAAAGATAAACACGAGGAAAAAAATCGGGGAAAAAGCATTGGAACAAGTTAAAAGTTACAACTACTTAGGAACAATCATTGAAGACAATGGAAGAATAGAGAAAGAGATAAATGAGAGGATAGGGAAATCCGCAAAAATATATAACATATTGGGAAATTCGTTTCTGGATAAAAAAGAAATATCAAAAAAAAAAGACAGAGGTGTATAAAAGAGTGGTCAGACCAACATTAATATATGGTAGTGAGTCATGGATAACCACGAATAGAATCAAAAACAGAGTTACGGCCATGTAAATGAGATTCCTAAGAAGAGCTAGAAGAGACAGAATCAGAAACACGACAATCACTAATAGTCTGGGTATCAAACCAGTAGAAGTGGTCACAGAAGAGAGGCAACTGGGATGGCTTGGACATCTACACAGAATGGAAGAAGATCGATTCCTTGAAAGTTGGACGATTTTTTTCACACCCTACCAACTTTCTCCCATAAAAGCCTTATTGGGATTAGATTCTAAATGTGCATGGCGCACTTAGTGATGTGAGTCGGGTCATTAGCCTGTTGGAATATAAAATAGTTTCTTAATATTCCATCTACTTTAACCAAGCCTCCTAGGGATGTGGGATCAAAACACACAACGACCATTACCAATTCTTTCCCATGCTTCACTGTAGGCTCGATACATGATCCTAGTGCACGTTCTTCTTTCGACCTTCGAAAGAACGTTCTTCTCTTGGAACCGAAGAGTTCAAATCTGAAGTCATCAAGCAAGCCAAATTTTTTCACTTATCAAGTGCCCAATGTTGATGATTTCTAACTACAGCTGTTCTATTTTGTTTCTACCTATTGTAGCGGTAGATGAAGCAGTGCGCCGCATCAAAAGAACAATCAAATTTATGACTGGTGATGATAACATCCCTTGCTTTGTCGTAAAGGATTGTATGAGTTTTAATCTAGCTTTACACACATCCACGTTTGTTGATACGTGAAACGTGGCGAGAATCTCGCCAATTGTGAAAATGGATTATACTTCCAATATTAGCAGTTACGAACTCGCGGTCGTAATTTCTTCTTTCGCAAATGTTTTTGAACTCTTAATTTATAACCGCATCTCTTATGGTACTAAACCATACCTCTATGTATTTCAGCATGGTTTCTTGGCAAATAGATCTACTGGAACTAAGTTGGCACAGATTTTCGATACGATAGCTGAGTGGGTGGATGACGGTGGTCAACTGGATGTTATTTATATTGATTTTTCCAGTACGTTTGACCTGATAGATTATCATAAGTTGTTGTAGAAGAGTTCTTCCGATGTTTGAAGTAATTTACTACGATTAATTCGATCACATGTTGTAAACAGAATTAATTATGTTTACTTTAATAGCTTTAAATCTCGTGCTTTTTACTCCACCTCTGGAGTACCTCAAGAGACGAATCTTAGCCCGCTCCTCTTTAATATATACGTCGGTGATCTAGCCTATACCGACCGTACTACTAAGATCTACCATGCTGTCAACTCCTTCACCGATGTTGACCTTCTGCAATGTAATCTGAACAAGATTCATACCTGGTATCTGCATCATAATCTTAAATTAAATGTTTATTATTTTGACCAATTTCACAAAATAAAGTCTCAACTATTACAATTTTATCCCAAAGAGTTATTTTGCTAAGAGTCATGCTACTTTTGTTATTTTCAAAACAATGGATCAAAAACAATTTCGTGTTTTAATTTTACACTGCTTCTTGACGGGAAAAAATACCGTTCAAGCGAAGCAATGGCTTAAGAAGTGTTATGGAGACTCCGCTCCATCAGAAACAACAATAAAACGTTGGTTTGCTGACTTCAAACGTGGTCGTAGAGACACCGATGATGCAGAACGCGGTGGACGTCCAAATGAGGCGGTAACACCAGAAAACATCAAAAAAATCCACAAAATCGTTTTGAATGATCGAAAGGTGAAGTTGCGTGAGTTAGCTGACATCGTAAAGATATCAAAAGAACGTATTGGCTTTATATTGCGTGAGCATTTGACTATGAGAAAGCCCTGTTCAAAGTGGGTGCCGCGTTTGCTCACTGTTGACCAAAAACAAGAACGTGTTGATGATTCTGAGCAGTGTTTGGCCATGTTTAAACGTAACAAACCGGAATTTTTGCGTCGATATGTGACAATGGATGAAACATGGATCCATCACACCACCCCGGAATCAAAACGATCGTCATCTGAGTGGACAGCAACTGATGAACCTCGTCCAAAGCGTCCGAAAGCACAGCAATCGGCTGGAAACGTTATGGCCTCGGTATTTTGGGATGTGCGTGGTGTAATATTCATCGAGTATCTTGAGAAAGGAAATACTATCAACAGTGAATATTATATAGCGTTATTGGAGCGTTTGAAGGCCGAAATTGCAAAGAAAGGACCGCATATGGCAGAGAAAAAAAAATTGTTTCATCAAGACAACGCACCGTGTCACAAAGTCAATCAAAACAATGGCAAAACTACATGAATTGAACTTCGAATTGCTCCCACATCCACCGTATTCGCCAGATTTGGCTCCCAGCGGCTACTGGCTGTTCGCAGACCTCAAAAAAAAAATGCTCGCCGGTGAGAAATTTCGCACGAATGAAGAAGTTATCGCTGAAACTGAGGCCTATTTTGAGGCAAAAGATAAATCGTTCTACAAAAGTGGTATTGAAATGTTAGAGCGGCGCTGGAATGATTGCGTTGCTCTTGATGGAGATTACGTTGATGAATAAAGCTAATTTTGAACCGAAAAAAACGTGTTTTCTTTATTAGGCCCAGGACTTTTCAGCCCACATATACCACATGTTAGTAAAATACTATAATTCGAAACTTTAATAGCAATCTAGAGAAGAGAACATCTAAAAATACTTCGTTTAAACTAAAATTATAAGAACAAGTATTTGTAAAATAATTGCAATTTGAAAGCCTTTTCAGACAGAAACAGGAGGATATTCCAACACTATTGAGATAAAATAAAGGAGAAACTGTAATTACTTTTGTAACGGAAATTATAATTAATGTAACGCCATATTTATGCTTTCGACCTTTACGTCATTAATAGACTAATTTAAGGAGCATCAGCCGATACGCGACAAGACACGTGTCACGATTTCGGCAATTACGTAGGAAAATTACGGCAAGACCGACAAACGTATAAACTTCATGGGGGAAATGATTAATTACAGGGGCCGTCCTGAAAACAATAGCGCTCATTTAGAGGTGCGAGTAGAGCGCGGATCAGCGCGCCGCTGCATATACTTCGTGACCTCTCTCTACGTTTTCTCGAGGTCAATCTCACTGAAATTTCGCCCACTATACCGCGCCGAGAGGACTAGAACGGTATGGATCAGCCGCGTTAACGTTCGCTGCGCTTCTCCTGTTTAATCGACGACGACGACGACGTATTTAGAAACGCCGCGTCGCGTCGCAATTCAATTATAACTCCCGCGGGACGAAGATGCGCAGAATTCTGGAATTTTCAAGTATACGAGATGCCGTGACATTTTATACACGTATTGAACGAAGTATAATCTTTTAAATAATTGTTCTCGGTTTTAGACAATTTGAAGCGTTGAAATTAGAAAAAAAAATGCTTTTTATCTGAATAACTATAAAATATTCATAATTCAGTACAGGCAATCTAATAGAAAGCTTTCCTATTTCTAACGTAAAATGCAAATATGCGATAAAATAAGATGTTTCCGTGTTACTGTGAGATGTTGAAAGTTATACTACAAAATTCCAAAAGCGTATTAAAAATATGGTAGCCTTTGTGACAAACTGAAGCTTTTTATTTGGCGCATATTCAATACTTTAAATAATAATAATCTTCATTTGTCTAGCAGAAAATCCAACTGCAGCGCAAAAGAAAATAAAATTAATACCAATGCAAACACTTGACTATGTTAATCAAGTGTATGTAGAGATTGATTGACAGTTTGATCTTTTGATGATTGTGGAACAAATCAGATCCCGGATCTAACGATTTGCACGTTTTATTCTCGCACAGAAAAATGGCTAGTTTTAATACACTATATTGAAAACATAATAAAATGTAATAATGTACAAGAACTATATATTGGAATGTGTGTTTTAGGCTTGAAATCACATTATTGACTGCTTCCTAATGACTAACACTCGGCTGTCTTAGACTTGCCTTATATATCTTTGAATATTTGCATTCAATAGCTAATTGTTTGAAAATGACTCTAAGTAGCTTCGTATAAAGTTCCAGTATGTCTGTGATGTTTAATGTTATTAAATTGTAGTGTTTAAAATGTAACAATGGACATTGCTAATGGCAAGGAACGCTTTCCAAATTGATAACAGTGTGAACATTAGATAAGCAATAGCAACTTGTTTATCGAAAAATAAATTATTGGCATTTCTTGGTCATACGCTTGAGTTGTGCCTTTAACAGGATACAGTTGTGGCTCATAAAAGCATTGCAAGAGCTTCTACGGACAATAAAGCTCACTTGGGACAAGAGTGTGAGAGAACCAATATCGTTGCAAACTAGCTTCGAGAAAAACTGTCCATCTAAAAGATCTCTCCTCACAGATAACTACTGGAAAGTGTGTGCCTATTATAAAAAGCCGTAATCAATATGCCACATCCAGGATATATCGCAGCAGCTTTAAAATTAAGATACTTCAGGCACCCGTTTCTCAATTGTTTCTATCGTTACACAATTTTGGTGTGAGTAGTACGGTTACCAAACAACAGAAGTGTATTTCAAGCTTTGAAACGTGGGAAGGAATGAGATGTAGTTTTGAGCGCGGTAAGATTTGTAAATCTCCTATAGAAAGGAATTAGAAAACTAAACGAAGGCGACGTAGAAGCGCAGATGGTGTTGATATGCTGAAAGGAATCCAAACAAAAATCAGCCACTGTAAGGTCTTTCGTTTTACATTCATTGAGACATCGATTCGAACAATATAATGATGAAATACTAGGCCCTTTATACCTGCAGTAACTAATAGAACGCAGCATCTTTCAGTGCTTAATAATAATAACTGTTTACTGCCTAACTGTTGCGATTACAGGACAGCAGTATTAGTGTATAAATAGTACAAATTGAAACAACTAAATAGAAAATTCAATAGGAAAAGTGAATTTAATAGGTAATCTATTAGAAAATCTCTTCACGGGATACATCGGTTGCACATAGCATGGAAATAAGGGGAGAAAAGGATAGTAAATTTGTTAATAATACGTGTTAAAGGCTTACGTGCGTCATGCACAACAATGCTTGGAATAAGAGCGTCATCAGCACTAGAATATTGTGGAAAAGTGACTATTATTTTACTTAACTCGCTAACAAGAAAAAAGGAATCTGAAAATGGAAAGCTATGTTGATACAAGGAAGAAAATATACTGATGAAAACCTTGACCAACTCCTGTGACAGCTGCGGACGTACATCGTTGTACAAACTTGAAAATACCTTTAAAATTGCCCATTATAGATAATTCTACCTAACCCGTATACACTTTATCATGTAGAAGGCACTATGTGCGAATGTGCGAAACAAATCGCAACAGTATTATTAAGCAATGCAGCCAGGAAATTCTACGATAGAAAATTTCCTGTATTCACCGAAACGAAAGATATGTTGAAGTTTAATACTGGGTGCCCAAAAGTCTTTTTCAATTTGTCTGATTCACTGAGAAATCGTTGAGTGGGCAGTGGAGGGTACGCCAATCGCTGGCCCGGTTCTTGCAGAATCGTGTCGCTATGGAAAGACAAGACAAAAGCACGAGAGGCCACTTCGCTCGCCCGCCAAGAGCTACTGCTTGGGCTGGAATATCGGCGCAAGGAATTTTCCGTCCGTATATTTTTGAAGATAACAGAGGTCCACACGTATAGCAGTAAACTCCACTCGCACAAATTTATTAATTATGCGGAACGCAGCGTTTCGAGAGCACGTGGGCTCTCATTGTCAACCGTGTTACCGACAGTCGGTGTGAGTGGAGTTTACTGCTATACCTGTGAATTGTACATCCGCACAGTCCTTGCAATCGTCATTTGATAATAGAGGTCGTACAGTAACCGTAAAACCTGAACAATATGTTGTGGTGATTAACAACTCTTTACGCTACCCTTGCAAGATTTTAATGGTTTTAATCAAAACATTTGGTTCCAAAAATTTATGGTTAATGTACCCATTACCAGTTGTTCTTGGAATTTTCCATAGAAAATTGATAACCAGAGTCGGTTATATAAACTGGCCGACACGTAGCTCCAACTTGCCACCAGTGGATTTTTTTCCTATGGGATTACCTTAAATTAAACGTATACAGCAATACCCCTCACTCTCTGGGAGAATATTCAAACAGGAATGGCGACTATCAAGGAGAATATATTTACTGAGGAGTTCCCGTAAATTTTGTCGCATGTTTAGAAAAGTGACAACAAAATAACGGATCATTTAAAAGCCATACTTTTTAAGAAATAAATTTCCAACGCCTGTATTTTCATAAAAAAAATAAACATTTGCTCATTAAACCTGGCCATTATTTTATTACAATCTTTTTATTTTGAAAAGAACGTTTGGGACATCTTTACACTTTTCTAGAAACACTATCACTTTGATTTTAGCTATTCCTTAAAAATCCCATTCATTCTAAAACAAATAGCAGCTCTTTAGATTTGATTTGTGATTATTTAACTTTTAACTTTTACTAGAGAGGTACGACAACGCCGAGTTGGATCTACCGACGCCGGTGGTATTACACGAAATTTCGTTGCGAACCAGCTGATTTAAAAAATTACCCAGAAATAGAATAACTGACGAATTAATAGGCATATTTCAATAGGAATTTACGACTGCCCGTCGAAATAATCTCTTAATAACTGTACAGTTCGTTCGAATCAATTAACTACCAGAAAGCCCACTATAACGGATAACGATTATAATGGGCGTGTTTTTAATTACATGCTATTAATTGGAATTTAATTAGCGTTTAAGGATAACAATGAGAAATGATGCGGTGATATGTATATGAATGTATTATGCAGATACGTATGGACGCCTGTACTGACAGATCATAATTAAATCCGTATCCATTAAGCCGCATGCAGAAATATGCTAACCAACCAGGGAAAATATATCTATTGGAAGTAATATCGCTTCATAAAATTTTCAAATTCGCCCAATTGGTTTCAACTTTTGTCCGTATAACATAACGATATCCTACAATTTATAGTACGTCTACGTCATTATTTATCTATTAATATCCAGAACACTTTCAAAGTTTTTCTAACGAACCTTCATAAATGTACTATGCAATTTGGTACTAGTAGCAGTAATAGTAATAAATGGTAATCGTTGTTTGTCACTAATTCAGATATTGAATATACACATGGTTAATTATAATTAAGTAGACATAAATATATACATATAAAGTTACTGAAAAGTTCAACAAAATTTTAATACTAATACAATAAAAAAGAAACTATATTTCCATAAATAGTTTTCGAAAATCAAAATATAACACGACACTTTCACAAATAAGCAGATATATATAATGAAAGGGTTTTAAATAAAATAAAACAATAAATCTATTTTCCTTTTCTGAACCATCATAAAAATATTTTTATCTTTCGCCTCAAAATGGGCCAAAATTGCCTCCTTTACCTCATTGTCGTCGGAAAACTTTCTTCCACGTAAGTCTTTTTTTAAATTGGGAAACAAATAAAAATCACTAAGTGCCAGGTCTGGACTGTAGGATGGATAGACTATTGATTGAAAGTCATGCTTGTGCGAAGCAGCCATTGCAACTTTGCTCTTGCGAACCGGCGCATTGTCTTGCAAGAGCAACACGCTCTTGGTCAATTTTCCTCGACGTCTTTCCTGGATGGCCTCCTTTAATTTTCCTAATATCGCTGCGTAATATTCTCAGGTTATGCTCCTACCTTCTTCTTTGTAATCAATCAATAATATCCCCTTACAACCCCAAAAAACAGTAGCCATCAACTTTCCAGTCGATTTTGACACTTTGAATTTCTTTGGCGGTGGTGTCCCCTTTTTATGCCATTGCATGGACTCCTGTTTGGATTCAGGCTCAAAGTGATGAACCCATGTTTCGTCTCCGGTAACAATCCGCTCCAAAATCTGTGCAGGTTTGTCTCCACACAGCTCCAAAACAGACGCGCTACTGTTTCTGCAGTGGCGTGAGCATTCTCGGTACCCATCTTGCACTGACTCTTGTCATACCCAGGTGGTCATGTAGGATACGCAAAATGGTGGTATCTGATACTCCAACTAATGCAGATAATTGTTTTTGCTTCAAACGGGCATCTTGCAGTAGAAATTTTTGCACTCTTTCGTGGTGGCCTCGACTGGTCGTCCTGAGCGGGGGTCGTCTTCAATCGACTCCCGACCATGTTTAAAAAGACCATGCCACTTATAAATAATTGATTTACTAGAGCATGTTCCCCATAAACGGTTTCCATTTCATTCAATATGGTTTGAGCGTTCTTTCCTTGCTTTGTAAGGAACTTTATCACAGCACGCTGTTCAATTTCCTCTATAGTTTCAGTTTTCTTCCGGATTGACTTGTTTAGCAGGCAATTATTCGTAAACCACTTACGCTATAGGGCTGCAACTTAACTTATATACTAATGATGAATCGCCAATCAGAACGACATCTAGCGAGCGCCCCCATCACGAACGGTTCGCAGTCCCGTTTCGTATATCATAGTGTCTTCCATTTACAACTTAGTATATAAAAATTGTAAATAAATGTAAACACAAAGTACAACGTGAAAGGTTAACATTGGATACATTGCGCATCCCTGTTCGTGCGATGTATCAACAACACAAAAACTACGAACAACCCATTCATCCTTCAAAACAGGAGGAAAATTCAGTCCTGCTATATAACATCTTAATACGAAAGAAGTTAAGTTACTATTGCGTTAATTGATAACCATTATATTTCGTATTTATTCATCTATTTCAGTGTTTCCAGAAACAGATTTTGAAGCATTTATATTTCTTGAAATATCACTGCTACTCAAATTTTGATACACGATGTTTTAATCGAATTTAACTTCTAAGTAACACCCAAAAACTAAGTACCCCCAGTCGTCTATTTCAATTGATTTATAACATAATCCATGATCCTTGTCTTTTTAGGAATGTTAAGCTTTTATAGGCACAATACAAATCAGTTGGACAATTGACTATTACACGCTTCACGCTGAATCTATAATCCTTTTAGCAATATGCTGAACATTTTTAATAATTATTATTTGAATTGATGAAGCTCGCCATCGAATGTATATTTCTTGATGGTAGTTACGGATGTTCAATTATCTTATACACCTTCTATAATTAAGCTATTAATTACATTCGACGACAAATAACTTTTTTTTTCTACCAACTAAGATCTAACACTTGTTCTTAACTAATGTAGGTACGCCAATGCCAAGTGCGAACTCCATTTTCTCCTCTCACGTTACGTTATTTTTCTACGGCATTTCTTAATTGCTCAAGTAATGAGCCTCCAGTCGACAGAGAAAAGGTACCTGTTCCACCTCTTCACATCAAATTGGATCTTATGAAGCAATATGTTAAAGCTCTAGATTTGCAAGGGAACTGTTTCAAATACAGCTGTGGCCATATGTATTCGCCACTGTCGTTTTGAACGTGTTACACGAATATTATTGTATTTCTAAGAAGCAGGGTCGATGACGGACTTAACTAGGTACCTGATAATGAGGGTTTAATGGTTTATTGTAGGCCATTCTGAGTAAATTAGAAAATAGACGTAAACTTGTAATTTCTGAATATTTCTTCAGTCTTTCTTAAAAGTTGTAAGAGTAAGGTTGAGCTAGTTAGAGTGAAGATATTGTGTCTGTGATTTCGTCTGTGTAATACGATAGTATACAGTGAAAAGTATTGCCGAAAACACGCGAATTGACGGAGGTAGGGCGAGGACAAATTGTGGTGTTAGAAAAGCAAGGGCAGCTGTACATTGTTAAATGTTTACGCGACTAACAATAAGTTACAAACAAATTAAAACCGGGGTATTTTATGGACTTCAAATTAGAACTTTAATGACAGATGCGAATTTCATCAATTGCGGAGATCTAGTAAAATCAATGCTTCAAAAATTTCACCGCCCAGGTTGTAGCATGAGCATAAACCTTCGCTTCCTTCATAGTCGTTTTGATAGGTTTTCCGAAAATTTATGTGTTGTAAGCGATGACCAAGGCGAGAGATTTTATCAAGAATTAAAAACCATGGAAACTCGGTACCTAGAAAGATGGGATCCTTATATGATGGACAAGTACTGTTAGCGTTCAAAGGGACTGCCAAAGCAAAATACACAGCAGAAACTGCACGAAAAACGGAAATGTATTGCCTGATTGTTCTTTGTATTTTTACAAGGACTCTTGTAATTGTTTAATGATATATTTTGTTTATATCTTATCAGTTCTTAAGTAGCAACTTAGCCGCATTAGTGGTAAAAAAACTGGTATGATTTTCGGATTCAGCACATCTCAATTAATAAAGAACAAATCTCATATGGAAGTCGGAAAAATTGTGATATAAACATATTAAAATACATTAAATTTTGATTGCAAATCCCAGTAACCTTCCCTTAACTGGTTAAATATAAAACTAATTGTAGGTAATGAAATAACCAACAAGCAACTGGTGAGTAAGCTAATCGCAAAGTTTTTTTTTTAATCATGTATCACGTACATTAATACTGTTGTTTATGCGATTTTACATTTTACAAAATTAAACACGCGTATTTAGACCAAACCGGTGTGGGACGAGGAATTGCGAATGATTGTTCCTTGGCTGACGTATATCTGGCTTCGCCTATCAGTCAGTCGGTGTTTTGGGCGAAACGAGGACGATGAGGGTTCCACCCGCCGCCACCCTAGTCGACGATCCAAAAGCGTCGCGCGCGTGCAATCCCACTCGTTAGACTATTGGGGAGCGTCGCCTGCAATATTAATGCGACTGGGACACGACTCGGCTCCGCGCTTCTCTCCGATGCCAACTCGCCCCAACACAACGCCGACAACTCCGTCATTACTGCGCCCGCCGCGCCGCACCGCGTCGCTTCGGGTCCCGGCTCAGGCCGGAGTTCGTTCGGTATTATATACAACCGCCTTTCACTGCCGAACGGGCTCGTTGGCAAAGGCGGCGCCCTACAGCTAATGTTCCGGTACCTCGCTTCAGCGCGGAACACCTTCCTACCTCGGCTTCCCTCCGACCCATTATAATTATTTCAGACGTATTCCCTCCTCGAGCTCTCATTTTTATACGGCCGGGAGGATAGTGCCCCGCGTTACGTATTTACCGTCTGCGAAATTTGTATTAATGGTAATTACACGACGTCCCGCTAAGCAACCAATTAATAAATAAAATTCGATATTCGGCGTCCCCTTTTTTTTGTTGTGTTTCAACTGTAGTTTATAGGTACCACTGGTTTATTTTTTTAATTGCGCAGAACGGCACTCAAAAATTATATCAAAATTTGATATAATCGTAAGCATGTATATACAGTGAAATCTCCCTTGAACGGACAGCAACGGGACCAACTGAAGATGTCCGTTCAGGAGGGGTGTCCGCATAAAAGAAATATGTAGTAGATACAACAAAAATCGTGTTTTAACGAAAAATGAATATATTAAAGAAACTGGGACATTTAAATCGTATATGTATAAAAATGTTTTCAAAATAAATAAGAAACTTTAAACTTAAGAAAAAAAAAGTTTATTTCCTTTAGATATATACATACAAAGTATAATATATGTATGTACATAGATACATAGATGTAGTATGTAATACAAAACAATGAAATGAATAGTTACTTTAAGGACGCAAAAATTCATATATTGAGTAGATTGTAAATAGTCATATGTTTTAGAAATTTTAGAGCCTGCGTAGAAAATAATTTGCATCTGTGATACAGTTTTTACTTTCAGTCGGTAACACGGTTGACAATGAGAGCCCACGTGCTCCCGAAACGCCGCGTTCCGCACAATTAATAAATTTGTGTGAGTGGAGTTTACTGCAATACCTGTGAATTGTACATCCACACAGTCCTTGCAATCGTCATTTAACTCTAGATAGTGTATAAACATGTATTAACCACTCGTACTTGTTTGCAACATTAAGTAAAGAAAATGTTGAAGATTGTGTTGTATTGAAAAATATAGAATAAAAAATCTACAAAAATTTCCATATAAGTTTCATTGCATGCATGAGCTTTCACTTATTAATCACGCAAACTGGCTTAATTATTGCCAATGGTTTTTAACTACGATACATAATTATGATGTTCTTGGCAAAACCTTCTTCTCGAATGAGAAGCATGGTGCCACTTCTCAGGATACATAAATAAACGAACAATGCGCATCTGGTCTAGTGGAAATCCACATGAAATTCTTGAAAGACGCTTGCAGTTTCAAAAAATAGGGCCTAGGCTTGCTGTTTGTCGTAGACGAATTATTGGTCCAATATTCTTTAACGATATCGTAATAATTCACTATAACCATTTTTAAATCAATTATATGACAACGAAGTCCGGGATATTTCCAGCAAGGTAATGCAATATTCCATATTTAATAGAAAATAAACATAGAAGTCTTAAAAAAATATTGAAGAATGCCTAGATAACATTACCTAAATACTGCTAAATACAGCTACTCATGGTACTGGTCTCGAAATGTCTGAATAAGATTCTAGGAGCCACTACTTCTTCGTGTACAACAGAACGAGAGAATAATTCACCTTATGTATGATAATACTCGTCCTCATCGAGCAGGCATCGTGGGCAATTGCTTTCATGAAGTTGCTATAGAGAGACTGGAGTGGTCAGCCAGTGCTCCAGATGATAATCGAATAGAACGCGGTGGGGATGATTTGGAAGGACATGCTACTGCATAGACTGCACCACCGAGAATGCTTCAATAGCTGCAAATGTTTGTTGGGGAGAAAATGGACATAACACATGGGCTGAAAAGTCCCGGGCCTAACACATAGATGACGCTAGTTTTATTGCAGTCACCTTTCTCTCAGTTAGTATTAACCTTCAAAAGATAGCTGTTAAAATTTCATGATATTCTATTCATTAGTTTGTGAGTTATTGTGCTAATAGTCACACACTTTTGTTATTTTCGAAACAATGGATCAAAAACAATTTCGTCTTTTAATTTTACACTGCTTCTTGATGGGAAAAAATACCGTTCAAGCGAAGCAAATGCTTGAAAAGTGTTATGGGGACTCCGCTCCATCAGAAACAACAATAAAATGTTGGTCTGCTGCCTTCAAACGTGGTCGTAGAGACACCGATGATGCAGAACGCAGTGGACGTCCAAATGAGGCGGTAACACCAGAAAACACCAAAAAAATCCACAAAATCGTTTTGAATGATCGACAAGTGAAGTTGCGTGAGTCAACTGACATCGTAAAGATATCAAAAGAACGTATTGGCTTTATATTGCATGAGGATTTGACTATGAGAAAGCTCAAAGTGGGTGCCGTGTTTGCACACTGTTGACCAAAAACAAGAACGTGTTGATGATTCTGAGCAGTGTTTGGCCATGTTTAAACGTAACAAACCGGAATTTTTGCGTCGATATGTGAGAATGGATGAAACATGGATCCACCACTTCACTCCGGAATCAAAACGATCGTCATCTGAGTGGACAGCAACTGGTGAACCTCGTCCAAAGCGCCCGAAAGCACAACAATCGGCTGGAAAGGTTATGGCCTCGGTATTTTGGGATATGCGTGGTGTAATATTCATCGATTATCTCGAGAAAGGAAATACCATCAACGGTGAATATTATATAGCGTTATTGGAGCGTTTGAAGGCCGAAATTGCAAAGAAACGACCGCATATGGCAAAGAAAAAACTTTTGTTTCATCAAGACAACGCACCGTGTCACAAGTCAATCAAAACAATGGCAAAACTACATGAATTGAACTTCGAATTGCTCCCACATCCACCGTATTCGCCAGATTTGGCTCCCAGCGACTACTGGCTGTTCGCAGACCTCCGGTAAGAAATTTCGCACGAATGAAGAGGTTATCGCTGAAACTGAGGCCTATTTTGAGGCAAAAGATAAATCGTCCCACAAAAGTGGTATTGAAATGTTAGAGCGGCGCTGGAATGATTGCGTTGCTCTTGATGGAGATTACGTTGATGAATAAAACTAATTTTGAAACAAAAAAACCGTGTTTTCTTTGTTAGGCCCGGGACTTTTCAGCCCATCTGTTATGTCTCTAAAAATTGTCCAACAGTTTAACCGCGTCATCAAAATGCCAAACATGTTTAGCCGTTGAAGGGAATCATACCTGTTTACAAATGATTACCAAATAACCTCCGAAGTTAATCGGATAACGGAACAAACGCACGAACTCGCAAAAACCAGGCCGCTTAGTAAGTTATCTGCACCGCAAAGCACATCGTCATTAATAGCATCGCGATGGGCGACAACGCAAAAACAAACACGCTTTCGTATTGTCGTATTTACAAGTAGCTAACGTACGGAGACGAGCGGAAATGAAAAAATACAGACGTCATTCGGCGACCAAAATGGATATGCGGGGACATTGCCGTAGGTAGGTCACATTAAACGAAGTGAAAAATAAGAGAATACGCGAGTAAGGAATACGAGACCCGAATCTTTTATGATTGCGACCGAAGAAAGAACCGCAGCGCTCAAGAAAAAGAGACAATAGCGCGGATCCAATTAAAAGCGTATGAAAGCGAAAGACGCAAACAATAGTTATAACAATAGACAGCCCCCGTTCCACCTCTATCGACCGGAACGGTATGAATGTCGTACCATCACATAAACTGCCAAATCTAAATCAATGATTAATGCTAGCAAAATATTTTTTTCTATTTGTATATATTATACCAAGCGTTGAAAAATTACGAATTCGTTTGCATACGTATATGTATGTACATATACCTAAAGAATTGAGTGTATAGTCTTACAATTGCGAAATACATTGGTTATAGATTAAATTAGACTAATACAGGTACCAGACACAATTAGTGCTAGCTTCCAGAGAAAGTCGTTACTGTATGTTGCAAATTATAAAGGAATTTGCTAAAATACGGTAATATTTCGTAAAGTATCGGGTAACTAAACAAGTTCGTCTAGTTTTTTATGGTAAAATATACATATGTATAGAGAAGCAATAATATACTATTACTCATCGAAGAAATTACCTTTTGCAAAGATGTCACAAATTTTTATGTATATGCTGCTTTTGTAGAATTATGAACTTTGAATCAAAAAATTGACGGGCTGCATTTATTACATCAACTATACTCCATTCACGTTAAGATTGCAGACTTGAAATAGATAGGCCTTAAAATACGGGCTTGCCATTGGCTAATGGGCGAGGCATGTTCACAATGGAGAAATTCATGCAATTTCTGTCAGTTGTCAAATTTACTTACGATTTTGTTGCCGTTGTTTCCTGTACTTTTTCATTGCATTTTATTTTTATAAACAAGTTGTGGCAAAAATAATTCTTTTCAGAGTTCTTTTATCTCATAATTTAATAATTCAAGATACTACACAATTAATTATACAAACAAAATAATTTTTACTCTACCATTACAAAATTACAGCCTTGATTTCGTATGCCTGCGGAAGCAGTAGTACATCTAGTTGCAGGACCATCGAAAAACCCTCAAGGGAAACACATTGGGAGTAGGCAAAGGCTAATGGCTTACGATTTACATCTGCAAACTGAAGCAGGAAAATTGCAAGTCAAGGTCTGTTAAATTGACTGCAACACGACTTGGTTTAAGTGAAAGACCAGTATGAGAGTAATGCCAAAGAGATTAATACAAGAGGAATTCCCTGCTCGCCCCCTAAGAAACGTCTTCGTGAAACAATATCACTTAGGCGAAGCTCAAAAATCTATAATAAGGGGATATGTCCACTCATTCATTTTAAGAAACGAATTGCCTACAAGTACAAATTTATTAAATGTAAATATAATACATTTTGACCTTCGATTTAAACCAACTTATTAATCTTTCGCAGTTTATTACTGCAGATGACAATTTGCCCTAGTTGAAACACACATTATGGAAAATTAAAAAAAAAATAGGATTGAAGTTGTTAAAAAGGAATCGAAACTGTGTGCTAATGGAACAAGACATTTTGCTATGGAGACGTCGAAGAACTAGAGTTGTTGTTTGAGTTATTTCTAACGTTCGTTGAACTTGTATAGTCCGACGTTTCGGCAGTCTATCAACTGCCGTCTTTAGGGGAGCCCTGAGAAGGGCTGTTGCTTGCCAGATTGATGATGATTTTTTTGTCTGACATATTTGTCTTCCCTATTTTCTTGAAGGGTATGAACCAAAAGAGAATTTTGAGAGAACAGTTTGCTGTTGATGTGGAACTCAACATTCTGCTGGAGTGGGATGAAAAAAAATTATTTTGCTGTTATTGAATTTCAAAAATTGAAAATGCATCTTACTTAAATATTTCAAACCTTACCGACTTTTGTTATTAGTCGAATACCTATTTATCATGCTGTAAATTGATTAAATGTTTGCAAACGTCGAAGATCTGGTCTTGTACAAGTTTGTCACAACAAAAATGTTACCAAAGTAGCTAAGCTGAGACGGAATCTAATACTATGACGAGAAAGAAAGATTTATTTCTCGTATGATCGAAATTGCCTTGGGACTAGGAGCTTTTAAAGGGATAACTGGATTATTTGCTAAATAATAAATTAAAGAAAAGTATGATAGCTAAAACAAAACGCTCACTTTAGAGGAACCTTTATGATAACCACAGAAACATACTCGGACAAGAAAACGTTTACAATAGACGAGCAATTAGCGAACAAACGGTTATGCTTTTAATGACGATTGCAAGGATGTACAATTCACAGGTATAGCAGTAAACTCCACTCACATAAATTAATTAATTATGCGGAACGCAGCGTTTCGAGAGCACGTGGGCTCTCATTGTCAACCGTGTTACCGACTGAAAGTAAAAACTGTATCACACATGCAAATTATTTTCTACGCAGGCTCTAAAATTTCTAAAACATATGACTATTTACAATCTACTCGGTGGTCTAATGCCTTTTACAGGAAAGGATGGACCGAAAGCGAGTGTGCAATTGGGGGTGGTTCTCTGTTCAATAAGTTTCCGTTCTTTTTCGTACATACCGTTTCGTACGCGTCTAATTCTCTATACGAGTTCACGTTTTTAAGTAGTGTCAGATTTTTTAAATCAATCTTATGTCCGGATTTTACCATATGCTCTGCTACGCTTGATAGTTCAGGTTTGTCGAAACGATAGTGCCTAATATGTTCTTTGAACGTCGTTCCGATACTCCTTTTTGTTTGTCCAATATAAACTTTCTCACAATCATTGCATGCGATTTGGTATATTCCAGACCTTTTTATCATCTCCGGTTTATCTTTGGGATTTCCTAAGAGATTCTTTAAGTTGTTTTTTGACACAAAAGACACGTTCATATTTAGTTGTCGGAAAGTTTTACTTAACCCTTTTACTGTTGGGTAAAAAGGAAGAGTTATAAATTTCTTATTACCGGTGTTTGTTGATGTCAAGGTCGTGGAATTTCTGATGTGTTGTTTGTATTGGACCTTCCTTAAAATACGGTCGACATCCATAGAAGAGAAACCATTGTACCTCGCTACATCTTTGATATACTTTAATTCTTGTTTAGCGGAAATCTGACGAGTCTATTGACCAGAAAACTAATCGCGTACATTTTTTGTTGTTCGCAATGGTGCGAATCAAACGTGATGAATCTGTTGGAATTAGTTTCTTTTCTGTAAATGTCCATTTCTAATTTATTGTTGTTGCGTATGACTAGAGTATCTAGAAACGGAAGGCGATTGTTCACTTCTTCTTCAATAGTAAACTTGATCGTGGTAAATTTTCAGTTCAGTTCTGCTAGAAAATCTTGTATGTTTCCTTTGTTAGTATCAAACACAGCGAAAATATCATCTACGTACCTAAGCCAAATTCTCGGGAAATATTTGGTTTCTTTTTTCAGGTTCGTTTCAAATTTGCTCATGGAAATTTTAGAGCCTGCGTAGAAAATAATTTGCATGTGTGATACAGTTTTTACTGACAGTCGGTAACACGGTTGACAATGGCAGCCCACGTGCTCTCGAAACGCTGCGTTCCGCATAATTAATTAATTTGTGTGAGTGGAGTTTACTGCTATACCTGTGAAAGGTTATGCTTTTATTTCAAAAATAGCAAATGCGCTCATTGGAAGAATTCAAAGAGGGCACCAGCTAGCTACCATAATAGTCTAGTCAGGAATCAACTACGATGGTCTCTCAGAGATATACTTTTGTAAAAAAAGGTATTAAAATCTCTGGTAAAATGTAACAAGAAACTGGTTTAGAAACAATAGACAAATCAGTCAACCCTACTTTAAAATCTGTACTGGAGGTTTCAGCAGAATTCGGCACCAGAATATAAGGCAAAGTTTACTCAAAAATAGTTGGAAGAAAACTTTTCTGACTTTATTACGCTATAAAATATGGTCTATTTTGGAGGAGATAGCTTGCTTTAAAAGGTAACCTTCCACTGAGTGATGAATACAGCGGCTGATTTCCAATTAGACATTACACGTACAGCTATTAACTGACCAAGGAGATTGAAGGCGTACGTTATCGCTAAAAGGCATTATTTTGAGTAAAGGTAGATCTTTTTGAAGTCGTTTTATTTATATTCTTAGTAGTAATATAAGTGAAAAGTTGTGGAATGCATTAAATTTATGTTCGTTAAAATAAAATCTTTATGCAATAGTATTTATGGCTGGACTAGAGATGTGTAAAACCTGTTTTCTTGGAAATGAGCTCTGCTTCCAGGACATCCCGTACATCTGCACGCGGAAATGAAACGTGATATAATTTTGTGCGGTACGCAGCGCAGAAAGCAACTTTGTAATAAGCTTAACTTTGTAGTCGTTCTATACTTCATCCCAAATGTGTATAGCTTCCTTACGCGTTGCCGCTTCAGACGAATTTCGATTATAAATGCGTAGGTGGCTTCAGGTTGATATCCTCCGTATATTTATAACAGACGCGGGAGCCGGGAATGTCTACACTTGTAATATAGCGCTAGTACTTAGCTTGAAAACTTTGCAGGAGTTTCCGGGTCGTTCGTTAGGTCTCTATTTACTTACTCCCGACGGGGTGAAAGGTGTCGAATTTACAACATCCGACAACTTTCTGCCTTCGGCGATAGGTTTCCTACTTGCTGAAAAAATTTGAATGTATAAAGCGGGAAGGGTTTATCTTGAATTGTGGCAAACAGAAGCTTAAAAACTTCATCCTAATGCATTTTATAAACAATATTTTGCGTGTGTATTGATGATTTGATATACGTATTAAAATGTATTTAAGAGAAAGAATACATGGTTTACAAAAAAGAAATCATTCATTTAACCATGCTTACGAGACTATAAACGCGTGGCCAAAAAATAGTTTTCGTTAGAACGTAATAAATTTTGGGTTTTGGGTCAAGCTTAAAGTATTAAATCGACGCCCTTAATTGAAACTTGTTTGGTTAACAAGTTGTAAATGGCCCTTGACTGTATAGAAATTTTATAATTATATAATTCTGTTCAGGTTTTATCCGACAAAATAGCGCTGTTTTTCTTTTTAAAACCTCGGTTACATATTTTTAAAATCAACAGAAACAAAAAGAAAACTAAAAGCAACCTAAAGTATTCCTCCGGTCCCAGTGGTTAATAATACAAACTAATACTGATAACGGGAAAATCATTAGAAAGTTAGAAAGTCAAAATTGGTAACTGCCGATAATAATTAAATCGTGTAAACAAACAAGGTTAAATGGAGCGACTTTAGCGAAGCAGATCAACATTTATTGTTTTGTCACCAAGGAGCACCAGAGCTGAGGCCTAAATCCAGCAACAAAACAGTTTGTTAAGTTTGTCAAGAATTGTGAATGTCCAACTTCTCAAATTTAGGGTGTGAACGTCAGTACTGAACAGAATACAATGGAACAAGTAAACGGATACACTATTCCTTTAACAATAAACAAAGAAATGTAATTTTCTTCGCCTTGCCATCGCAGCCATCCTGCCGAAGACAAAATATAAGGTACATGATCATGTTTTCTTAACACATAAATGAAATGCAAACAAACATGCAAAACTAAAGAAAGTTGACCAACAATCGAAAACATTAGGATAGAATTCGTTATTCTCTGAACCTGGAAACAACTGTCTTTATAGGAACAGATTTCATCACCAACTAACCCATCTTTAAGACAAAAGACAGATGCAGTTTTTGCGTAATTGACTGTGCAACGGTACAGTATGATATGTAAAGTATGCTTTACATAAAAGAAAAACTGTTTCTCAACAATTCAACTGGTGTTTTTGTAATTGCTATAACGCTGTGTTCGCTTATCTAATTTAACAATTTTATGTGGTCTATTTATTGTAATATTGACTTTCTTAAGAAGCTGTGTATTTTATAAAAATTATCAACTTCTAGTCTTGACCACACTAGATTGCTTCTATAAGCAATTAAATACAATATTTTTTTTTGAGTATCTATGGTAATAGTCTCCACCTCTAAGAAATGAAGTAACATTTAAATAGATGTTTTAAGTATTTTTTGCTTCAAAGCTTATTCGTATTAGCACAAGAGCCACTATATTCCGAATATAAATGTGTGATAAGTATAAACTAGAAATTAAATAGTATCTCAGACTTTCACGGCCGTTTGACACAGTCGTAACGGTTGTCGGGTTTCGCCGTGTCACTAGCTTTTTGTCCTTGACGTTTCGCTAAATATTGCTTTAGGGTTTCAAGACAATATTACAATTTTATAAATTTATGTCTCCTGTAGAATTAATATTAGTACGAGGGGAGGTCAAGAAGTTCGTGGAATGGAGGGGATAGGGTGGGAATAGGGGCGCTCGCTAGGTATCATTCTGATTGGCGATTCATCATTAGTATATATGTAAGTTAAGTTGCAGCCCTATACCGTCAGTCGTTTTTTGGCATGTAATGTTAACAATATCGCGCAGGATGGTCTTGCGAGATAATAAACGGACTCTACTACATCTTTTGTCTCTAGGCAACTGATTGATTTATAAATCAAAGGGTAGAGTGAAAAAGGTGAACAAATAATTTCAATTTATTTAATTTTCTAATGCTAGTTAAATACCCTAAAAAATCATCATCAATCTGGCAAGCAACAGCCCTTCTCAGTTCTCCCCTGAAGACGGCAGTTGATAGACTGCCGAAACGTCAGACTATACAAGTTCAACGAACGTTAGAAATAACTCAAACAACAACTCTAGTTCTTAATATTTTTTATGTTTGAAGGTTTCGTTTAGTTAATACGGCATAACTCTTTATGTTGTGTTGTAATAAAAGCGAGTTCTTATTTCAGTTTGTTCGGCATTTAATCATCGTAATGTACCCATCTAAAAGATATTCAGGTATCAGCCTTAAGTAGTCCAACAGTATTTCATACCGAACATTATCGAAACATCTGGTAGATACATTTAAATAGTAATATAATTGTTAGAAAAATTGTGTAGTAAACGAACTGCAATACAAAATTTGTGCTTAGGTGTGTTGTAGGCTGCAGAAGCGAAGAGATAATTTATTTCTTACTTTCTAGAATTTCCATTATTCTTTCCTGACGTTTCAAAAATTAACACTCAGGTATAATTACAAAGTCTAAGTATTTAATTACCGTTATTACGCAACTGAGGGTTTTCAGGATTCTTCAAAACACAAAGGTTGGTACAAAGCTAATTCTTCGAACACCTTAGGTATTCCAAATGTGTACTGGGATGAAGATGTACGAACAATTTTTGGTGCTTTACGGAAACGAAATATATATAGTTAATAAACACCGCCACTAGCGCTAAAAAAAAATTCACATCTCGCATGGGAACATTAAAGCTTACGTGTGTTTAACTGATACCTATTTAGATAATTTAGAAAGTTTTTATTGGAAGGAATATAAAGTATCTTCGCATCTATCGAAAACTAAATTCAATTATAAAGCATTTAGTTGTTCCCCTTGAATAAATCTGGACATATCATCTGTTAAGCGTCGTGTATTTCTAAGTACGCATTTGTATGTACTTGCTTTTGGCGTAAGTATGCATATAAACAACAAACGGTGAGTTCGCTTCCAAACTGGAAGATTACGAACTAATGCCAGCAACTAATAGCTACATTGACTATATTGCGGCGTTGTCAGTAATTAGCAATTAGCATGCTGAGAGTTCGTAATCCCGCTCTAGCTGGTTGGCCGCATATCGTGCTCGTTGCGCCACCGGAATATGCCCAAACACGTTGGGATTTAGACTGAGGTTTAGACCGGTGTGCGGCTATAGTCGGTGGCACTTCGGAACAGGTTGTTTATACTGACGCGTTCGTTCACTTGCCGCGTATACAACCGATACGTCATTGCGTTAGCGTTTGATTGTTTATAAATTAGATCACTTAACGAATAAGGTAATATTTTATTGCTAATGTGCGTAAAGTGGATGCTCGTATCCATTATAAATAAGGAACAGTTATTGTTCTTAAATCTGCCTTTATTGGAAGTGGATCTTTTCTCTTTTTCTTCGTTTTAGGGAAATCCGGTTTGTAATCGAATGTTTAGGCTAATTGCTCTTGAATTATGTAATTTATTTGCAATATACAGGTATAGCAGTAAACTCCACTCACACAAATTAATTAATTAAGCGGAACGCAGCGTTTCGAGAGCACGTGGGCTCCCATTGTCAACCGTGTTACCGACTGCGTCACTGTATTTATGTGAGTGGAGTTTACTGCTATACCTGTGAATTGTACATCCACACAGTCCTGTTGCCTTTGCTAAAATAATATTGTAGCTTGCGGTCGCAAAACCTGCTACATCAATTACTAGAAGAAGCAGAATCCTTTGAAAGACGTAATACTGATGGGAATTGTGTTCTAATTAAATTACGTAGAACTTATAGCAAATGCTATTAGTGATAGACAAGTCTTCACATGTTCAGTCTGATTCTGATGTTCGACCCGATATGGAGTGGATCGACCGTTTTAAAATTGGTAGAACATCATTGGAAGACGATTCATGCAAGAAAGAAGAAAACATTACTGCCGTCGGGAACCTACTGAAAGAGGACAGGCGAATGACTAGATCTCAAATTAGCGTAGCCTAGGAATAGGTATAGGACAGGTTGTGGGTAAGCGGTTTCAGCTAGCTGAGTGCCGAGGCTGTAGGAACCAGAGCGGAAATACAATAGATCTGACACTTGTCGTCATGTCTTCATGTTATTCCGTTACAGTGATAAATTTTGGCGACGGATAATAACCACTGATGAAACATTGATTCGTTATTTCAGTACTGACAGCAAAAACCAATCCAAAAGTGGCGCAAACCTGAAGAGGGGCCCCCACTTAAGGCGCGTTCTTCTCGGTCTGTTGGAAAGGTAATGCTTACTGTATTCTGGGATTGTGAAGGGATTATTTGCCCAAAGGTACCACAACTAATGCAGAATATTATTTGAATTTATTATCTGAACCACTGTGGCAGGAAAGACAAAGGCGAGAAAACGGTCTAGAAAGATACATAATCGTCGCAAGACCACACACCGTAAAGAAACGAACATTACCGTCTGTTCCCAGATTTCAAAGGACCTTTAGAGGATGTTCTATTTCAGAGTTTAAATGACGTAACACGTATCATAATGAGGTGGACTGAGGAGACGCCTAAAAAGTATTTTGAAGATAGTTTACGAAATTAGTTTATCGTTGAAATAAATATATTTAATTAAATAGCGATTATGTTGAAAAAGTCCACTGTAATGTTGATGAAAGTTATTATAAGAATATTTTTAATAAATTGTAACAGTTTTGGACCCAACAATTTTGTTTTATTTCCTATCTCATCCATAGTTTTTCATTAAGACTACATGGAATATTATTTCGGTCTGGATTTATATATTTTTTATTCTTATCAAGTACCAATTAAAAATTGCACTAACATATACATACAAATGTGCACATACTTAGGTAGACAGCTATTGCAATACTGGCTATTATTATGCTTTTATAAATAGCAATAAATTATATACATCTCAAGTTGTAGATATAACGATATACAGGTATTGACGCTGTTATACGTATCGGCGTCGAGATATTATTCAGAATATTGGTAATTCCGACCTTAATACCTAAACCTACGTACTGATTCGTCTCGCAGGATATACTCACGTAGATTAAGCTCTTCAAATGGATCGGTAGCATTCGTACCACCGTTTACGCCATCGCCACAACTGTATATACACAACGTGTATGTACGTAGCTCTACCCATACCTACCTCGATGTTGGCAGCAGCGAAGCCGTTCCGGATGGTCGATTACTCGAAACCCCACGATCAATCATGTCATGTGCTGCCTTCGATTCCGGTACCATAACGAGGGTGTACGGGCGAAATGATGCATTACCGAGATTGCCGTCTAGTTCTGGTCGATTCTCTCGAGAGGGCGTGTGTGGGCCTGTCAGCGGAATAATACTCTATTACGAGCTTAGCACCTAACCTCCGTATCCCCTCCGTACGTTTAGCGAAAAAATATTCGTGTTAAGCGAGGTAGGTCGTTGCTAAGGGAATTATGCGCTTTAATAAGAAGAGAGGAGAATCGCGTTAAATAAATTAGTTTTTTTTTTAAATTAGAGATAACGTACAGACAAAAATTTTATATATCCTATTCAAATGAATACATCTCCCACCTCAGTTGGCTCATCTTATAAAACTTTAGTTGTTTTTGCGGCATCAAAAATGGCTAAATACTACATTATATTTTTACGTCCTAAATCAATTATGTTTTGTGTCTATAATTTAACTCTTGCAGTCTAACACATGGGCTGAAAAGTCCCGGGCCTAACACGTAGATGACGCTAGTTTTATTGCAGTCACCTTTCTCTCAGCTAGTACAAACCTTCAAAAGACAGCTGTTAAAATTTCATGATATTCTATTCGTTAGTTTGTGAGTTATTGTGCTAAGTCACGCTACTTTTCTTATTTTCAAAACAATGGATCAAAAACAATTTCGTGTTTTAATTTTACACTGCTTCTTGATGGGAAAAAATACCGTTCAAGCGAAGCAATGGCTTGAAAAATGTTATGGGGACTCCGCTCCATCAGAAACAACAATAAAACGTTGGTTTGCTGACTTCAAACGTCGTCGTAGAGACACCGATGATGCAGAACGCAGTGGACGTCCAAATGAGGCGGTAACACCAGAAAACATCAATAAAATCCACAAAATCGTTTTGAATGATCGAAAAGTGAAGTTGCGTGAGTTAGCTGACATCGCAAAGATATCAAAAGAACGTACTGGCTTTATATTGCATGAGCATTTGACAATGAGAAAGCTCTGTTCAAAGTGGGTGCCGCGTTTGCTCACTGTTGACCAAAAACAAAAACGTGTTGATGATTCTGAGCAGTGTTCGGCCATGTTTAAACGTAACAAACCGGAATTTTTACGTCGATATGTGACAATGGTTGAGACACGGATCCATCACTTCACTCCGGAATCAAACCGATCGTCATCTGAGTAGACAGCAACTGGTGAATCTCATCCAAAGCGCCCGAAAGCACAACAATCGGCTGGAAAGGTTATGGCATCGGTATTTTGGGATGTGCGTGGTGTAATATTCATCGACTATCTTGGGAAAGGAAATACCATCAACAGTGAATATTATATAGCGTTATTCGAGCGTTTGAAGGCCGAAATTGCAAAGAAACGACCGCATATGACAAAGAAAAAATGTTGTTTCATCAAGACAACGCACCGTGTCAGAAGTCAATCAAAATATTGGCAAAACTACATGAATTGAACTTCGAATTGCTCCCACATCCACCGTATTCGCCAGATTTGGCTCCCAGCGACTACTGGCTGTTCGCAGACCTCAAGAAAATGCTCGCCGGTAAGAAATTTCGTACGAATGAAGACGTTATCGCTGAAACAGAGGCCTATTTTGAGGCAAAAGATAAATCGTTCTACAAAAGTGGTATTGAAATGTTAGAGCGGCGCTGGAATGATTGCGTTGCTCTTGATGGAGATTACGTTGATGAGTAAAGCTAATTTTGAACCAAAAAAAACGTGTTTTCTTTGTTAGGCCCGGGACTTTTCAGCCCATGTGTTATAAGGCACTTCTCTCCATTTTGGTTTATGCAAGGCTTTTCTTTTTCAGTCGTTTACTCTTATTTTGTGCAAATTACTCCTAAGTGGCTCCATCCATTTCCATTTTGGGCGAATCATTCTCTTCTATGTAGATGGGAAAGGTCCCACCTATACATTCTGTTTTGGACTTCTAGCCTCCTTGATTCTTAGAGTTTGGTTTGGTCACCTCATTCGCTGGGCTCCATCTTTTTGGCTAATTATCAATTTGCTATATTTTGCTTTATTTATCCTATATTCCTTCATCATCCTTTGCTTCTCACAGAATTCTTTTTAATATACTTCTCTCAAAACGCATCTGATTGCTCATTAAACTAATTTGTAAAATATTGCAAACAACAGTTTGGTCTCGCATGAAGGTACGTACATCCTAGCGCTGCCAATGATTGGCAACGTTTCTATAAACGAAGCATATACTAGAAGTAAACGAATGTTTTCGTATCTATTTTATTCTGTCACCCTAGTGTAACGTGAAATAATTCGGTTTAAAGTTCTCGCTATTTGACAAGCTATAGTCTCGTCTTTGTATTTACTTGTTGTATTTACTTCGGTCGTCGCCTGCTATATCCTCTTCGGGTTTTAGCTACGGTCAATAGTCGCAACAGCATCCTTTCCAGGATATTCCAACATTGTCGACGGACATCTCGCTTTCTCGCCGCAATTCATTACGACTAATGACTTACGTGTGGCAGCCGCTCACATAACAGACACCTGAGGATTCATAAATCCTGAAATATTACGGTTCAGAGTACGGGGCGCGTTTATCAAAACCGGTCAAGTTACGAAAGTAGCTGAGAAATACGCGCTGAACAGTAAAATTTTCTACAAAAGGCATTGGAATTTACAATTTTGGTTGTAGCGTAATTTGTTCTACGACGCCGATTTGTTTATTTTCTTATTCCGATAAAAAATGCGGTAATAGAATTATGAAATATTAGAAGTAAACAAATTGTAATACACCTGACTTGTAAAGTTACAATTTGAAGTTACGATCCAATAGTTGATACAATAGTAAACTGAGTGGTGTAGATTGTAAAACAGTTTAATGGGTTTATCCAATACGAAGTACAGCTGTGGCCATATGTATTCGTCACCCTTTTTTGTTTTTTATTCCGACGAATATATAAGAAATAAAAGAAAATTGATCGATGAAAACGTTTCATTGTGAGTGTATACAGATATATACAGATATTGCTTAATATTTGGTAGCTCCTCCCTGGGCTTTTATCACCGCACGAATTCGTCGGGGCATACTGCTCACTAAGTTGTAGCACTGTTCGGGGGTGATTTTATTCCACTCTTCGAATGTTTTTGTTTTTAAGCATCGCTTTGTGGTAGATGAGTATTTAGCTACATTTCGCTTTAAAATGTACCATAAATGCTCAATTGGCGATAAGTCCGGGGATTGTGCCGGCCATTCCACGACCCGCACGTTATTTTCCTCGAACCAGCGCATTACTTCGCGAGATTTATGGCACGGTGCATTATCTTGTTGGAAGTAATACTCTGGCTCATCATTATCGAATAATTTTAACGCACACGGTTCCAGAACTTCTTCCAACATGTCGACGTACGTCCGACTGTTCATTCGGCCCTCGCAGACGAACAGTTCTCCGACGCCTGTTGCACTCATGGAACCCCTAACCATTATGCTACCACCCCCAAACTTGACAGTCGGGATGATACAGTCTGGATGGAAGACCTCTGCTCGTCTGCGTCGCACGTATTGAGGCCCAGGTTAACCACAAAGCTACCAACAAAGACATGAATAGTGTTACATTTTGGAACCCATTAAAAAAGAATAAAAATACTGTAGATACCAGGAATTGAATACAGAATACCGCATATACAATAATTATGTATTACTTACCTCAATATTTGACTCATCCGTCCACATAACATTGGCCCAATTGTCAATGGTCCAGCCGCGGTGACTTTTAGCCCACAGCAGTCTTTTTTTCTTTTGTTACGGAGACAACCGTGGTTTATGTCGAACTTTGTATCCACCTAAATTTAATCCACAAAGGCGACTTCTAACCGTGCGAGGAGAAATAGCAACATTATGTAGCCGGAAAAGTTCACTGGAAAGCTGTTTAGACCCTTTCTTCCGGTCTCGCAAAGACATCCGCTCTAAGACTCGCTCATCTCTGCTAGTTGTCTTCCTTTTTCGACCAGTTTTCGGTTTGTTTGTCAAAGATCCACTCTCTTTGTATCGTTTTATCGTCATTCTAACTGTCGATCGCGCACATTTCACTTGTCGGGCAATAGCAGACACCGACAACCCTTGCTTTTCTAACACCACAATTTGTACTCGCTCTACCTCCGTCAATTCGCGTGTTTTCGGCATTACTTTTTACTGTATACTATCGTATTACGCAGACAAAATCACAGACACAATATCTTCACTCTAACTAGCTCAACCTTACTCTTACAACTTTTAAGAAAGACTGAAGAAATATTCAGAAATTATAATTTTACGTCTATTTTCTAATTTACTCAGAATGGCCTACAATAAACCATTAAACCCTCATTACCAGGTACCTAGTTAAGTCCGTCATCGACCCTGCTTCTTAGAAATACAATAATATTCGTGTAACACGTTCAAAACGACAGTGGCGAATACATATGGCCACAGCTGTATATGATCTTTCATGTAAGCTTGACAGAAAATGTCACTAAAACAATTTTTAGTTTAATATAGAAATTGTACACAGCAAAAAGAATGCGTGTAGAATTTAATACTAAAAGTAACATAATTTTGTTGGCGACGGCATTTTCAATAAAACTGGTGTCGCCATCTTGATTTATGTTCAACTGCAGTAAATACATCAGTTAGTGCATTTTTATATTATGTAATTTTTAAAATGAAAAAGTGACGTAAATAATTTTGTCACTTATTCCCTGGTACTTCTATATTTGAATTGAAATATCAGGCAACGAAATAAGTTCGTGCGGTTTTTATACACAGCAGAGTGTCATGAATACTTTTAAGTCGTTGATCCATAGCACTTGTTTATTATATGTCATTTATTTTAATATGAATCCTTCTTTCGTCGCGTATAAACTTGATACCAAAGCTGAAGTGGCGGCGCGAAAAATGTGTATCGTATTCGAAGATGATGCCATTAGTGTTCGCACAGCATATAAGTGATTCAAGAAATTTTCTTCGGAAGATCTTAACTTGACCGATGAAGCTGAGAGACTGAAGGTCATTAACAACGAGGATCCTAAACAGGTCATGGGGGCAAATTCCAATACAATAAGCCTAGAGCTTGCAGAAAGATACAATGTGAGCGCTACACCTTCATCAGTGAAGGAAGGCCTGAAAGTTAAACAAATGGGTCCCATATGAATTGTCAAATGATAACAATTTAAGTCATCTTATCATTTGGTCAGCAAACATTTCACGCAACGATAATGAACCATTTGTTGATCGGTTGTTAACCTGCGACGAAAAGCGTCTGTATCATCGGTTGTCGCCTATTGATCCGATAACTCACACTCCCAAAGCTTCCTTGTACCCAGGCAAGAATTTATTGTGTGTTTGGATAACAACCGGAATGGTCTATTATGAGTTTTTGGCAAGGTTTCAAACCATCACTGCGTACTCGTATTGTGCGCAGTTTCAGCGAGTACAAGCAGCATTCACCCAAAAACAACCTTCTTCAGTCAATTGAAGAAAAGTGGTGTTCTTACAGGATAACGCCAGACAGACACGGGAAAAAATTTTGAACTTGGCTGGGAAATGTTACCACACCTATTCTCCTGACATTCCTCCAAGTAATTAGAGTCGCGAGACTAGCGCAGAAACCAATTTGCTTTAAGAAGAGAAGCAAATATGTTAAACACGTGATGTTTTGTAGTTCAATATTCAATCCATATATGTTTCATATGTTATATGGATACGTTCATATTTTCTAACAATATAGGTTATAAAAATATAGGAATATGAATATTCAAACTTAACCTCAAATATGTAATGATTGTTCTGAGTGTCATATGAATTCATTTTCCACTACTACAATACGGCACGACAAACCTGAACTATCAAGCGTAGCAGAGCATATGGTAAAATCCGGACATAAGATTGATTTAAAAAATCTGACTACTTAAAAACGTAAACTCGTATAGAGAATTACGCGCGTACGAAACGATATGTATGAAAAAGAACGGAAACTTATTGAACAGAGAACCACCCCCAATTGCACACTCGAGTTTGATGGATTTATTACCATAGGCCCTGTTAAAGATACGGTTCGCTTTCGGTCCATCCTTCCCCGAAAATAGGCATTAGACCACCGAGTAGATTGTAAATAGTCATATGTTTTAGAAATTTTAGAGCCTGCGTAGAAAATAATTTGCATGTGTGATACAGTTCTTACTTCCAGTCGGTAACACGGTTGACAATGAGAGCCGAAACGCTGCGTTCCGCATAATTAATAAATTTGTGTAAGTGGCGTTTACTGCTATACCTGTGAATTGTACATCCACACAGTCCTTGCAATCGTCATTTGTCAATAGGAAGTTTATATTTCACATATCCCGGAATAAGGAAACTCATACTCCCAAAACGTATTTCGTTGGACTGTTTTATTAGAATAATTTATAAATAAAGCTATATGACTACTTCATTTTCAATGAAGTATTTTTATGTAGTCTTTTAGAAAATTTGATAGCTACAGCCAAAATTTTTGCATATACCACAGTACGGAATACTACGTATTACATCACTAATGGAAATATGTAGCAAATGGATTTTATATTTTGTCTAAAGTCTTTTAGAGCACGACGCTAAAAATTTTACGGCTCTTGGTTCACGCACCCAATCTTATCGTTCGAATCACCTGCGGCCAGATCGCAAAAGTCAGACGCCTCGCTCCACTAACGGGTCGCGGCCCGTTCAACATCTGGCGGCGAGTCTAATTGCCAAGTGTCGTGATGAAGAGGGCAACAGGACCGAAGAACGCCAAGCCAACACGACGAAACGACCGGCCAGTAACAGCGTTCAGTTCGCTTGTACACTCGCGATCAAAAGAAACAGAACTGTGGACAAGGTATCTTTTTTCAAGTTTGAAAGCTTTATATAAAAATTAATGGACAAATCTACACAAACTACATCGTCCTTCTACATTTCTACATACCTGAAGTACATATTTACAGGTGACAACAATTCGTGCAGTAGATCGCTTATAATGTTGTACGTAGCTCTCGACTACGAAACGTGTATTTAATTTATTGTAAGCCGCAATCATCGATAGATCCGTTTGTACATTGGTGGATTGCCTTTGGGCAACAAAAACTCTATTTCTCGCATTGCTTCCGTTTGATGTGGTTCGAAAATCTCGCACTAAGTTCTACTATTACAATATCGTTTTTCCCATAAGCATTCCCAGAATTTTCCTGACAGTCGCAAAAAGGGTTGCCATTACCTTTATCGTAAAAGGAATAGCCTTAAATTTCTTGGCAGAATGTAGTCCTTGTCTGCACCTTATTTGTCTTTATAGAATTTTGCTATGCATCTTGAACGAAGTCTATTTACAGTCAATATAGAGACAAAAATTTCGAAAAAATAAATTAGAAGCAATAGTTAATGATTTCACCAAGTCAGACAACATTTTCTACAATCATATGCTACGACAAAGGTTGATTTTCAATAAATCTTTTCAACATTTTTGTTGAAGTTAGTAATAACGAAAAAAATAGTTCATACCATTCAGGTTGGTTACAATCACTTCAATGTATAAGAAGAAAAAATATTTACGTTGTAAAAACGAGATAATATAGAAGAGAGTATCCGAAAAGTGCAATTCAAAAATTTAATAATTTATGGAAAACTTTTTCAATATGGATGAAAGGTAAGTATCTAAACTTTCTAAAACAATACCATGCGAATGTGTGTATTATCAATTGTAGAAGCGTTTCAGTGCTGGTGATAAGATTGCAACGTGGTGTAATTACAGAAGCCTAGTTAATATAAAATAAATTTCTGGTTCTGGTATTCTGCATTACTAGAAGCTAGATGTCAATGATCATGAACAAGCGTACAGAAATATGGATTTCATGCAAAACCACTCCCAATACCTCCCCAACTTTTTCTCTTGTCTATTCACTTCTAATGTAAAAATGCACGGAGTCACGTTCAATTTCAGAAGAAGTTATTGCGATGGAAAGTTCCACTAATAAGATTATTTAGCGATCGAACATGTAAACGAACATGTAACATCGATAAGATAAATTTGAAATAGAGATCTATGTTGCGATATACCTGTCGCTATAAATACAAGATACAGGATTCTGAGGCAAACAAACCGAGCGATTGGCAAATGGTGGAGGCGCCGGTTGCGATAGCCCCTATATTATATATTAACGAATTTCAGAAATCAATAGTTGTAAAATTAATAAAATATCGATCCCCTAAAGAACGACACTGTCTAATTTTTCAAATTATACACTGTGTGAGGTTCTTCTTTGTAAATTTATAATAACAATATGGCATTATTTCATTCTCGGCCAATTATGAAGAGCAACATAAAACTTCAGTTGAATGCTATTTACCATTGGATGATGGCTATAATAGATACAGTTCCAGTATGCAGTATGTATATTTTGTGCGCTTATATTTTAGAAATTTCATTTTTGTTAATTTTTTTATAATTTTATATATAGTGATTATTAGTTCAGTCGTTTACATTATATAGTCGCGCAGTGTACACGAGACCATATATGCGGTACCGCCACTGCCATCGCAATTTCACTTTAACGTCTCTCGGCGCGGCGATGGCGTCATTTCACGTCTCTCCACGGTCCGCACCATTCCGAAGGCAACGGTGCACGACCGGATCATTACGATCGCAATCGGCTAATTAGGTACCGTAGAGATGCTGCTAATGATATCTGGCGGTGCCGGTTTGTTGATTTACGTTCATCATCGGCGCGAGAGCGAAGAGAAGGACGGAGACGTTGTGTCCGTCGTATAACATCTACCTACACTATCATCGATTCGCTTAATCTCGGCAATTAAGATAGCACAAAATCGTATACATATAAGGCAACCATCAAGACAAACAGGAGTCCCACTTACAAAATAAAATATTTAAGTAAAATACTACTAAACGAAAATAATAATTATGAATTAAGAATTAAAATAATTGGTATTAGTACCTCGTTAGGGTCCACACTACAGTCTGCCCCGTTGACAGCTCCAAATGTTATGTGTATGAATTGTTTGATGACATGAGGTTTTCTCTAGCAATGGTGTCGAACGACGGACTGTGAATGCTCTTTTCGAATATTAAAATAAATAAAATAGCAACGAACAAGTCCCATAATATTACATTATTATATAATTAAGCGGGTCAAAAGAAACAAATAAATTCAATTTCAAGTTAAGTATAACCGCATGTTTTTGGATCATCATCTCTTGTAGTGGTTTGAGTATAAGGTGTCTCAGTACTCGCAGCAATTATTGCAATGTACGATCTTTAGACGCAACAAGTCAAATTCAATGCAACAAATAGTTTAGATGACGCAAAAGTGGTCGCCAATAAATTGAAGTTAATCCTCGACTACATATGAAGACACCCACATTCAGAAAATCATCATGCATCAAGTTACAGCAAAATTTGTTCCCCGTTTAATTACCACCAGAAAACATCGAAAAAATCCACAAAATCGTTTTGAATGATCGAAAAGTGAAGTTGCGTGAGTTAGCTGACATCGTAAAGATATCAAAAGAACGTATTGGCTTTATATTGCATGAGCATTTGACTATGAGAAAGCTCTGTTCAAGGTGGGTGCCGCGTTTGCTCGCTGTTGACCAAAAACAAGAACGTGTTGATGATTCTGAGCAGTGTTTGGCCATGTTTAAACGTAACAAACCGGAATTTTTGCGTCGATATGTGACAATGGACGAAACATGGATCCATCACTTCACTTCGGAATCAAAACGATCGTCATCTGAGTGGACAGCAACTGGTGAACCTCGTCCAAGCGCCCGAAAGCACAACAATCGGCTGGAAAGGTTATGGCATCGGTATTTTGGGATGTGCGTGGCGTAATATTCATCGACTATCTTGATAAAGGAAATACCATCAACAGTGAATATTATATAGCGTTATTGGAACGTTTGAAGGCCGAAATTGCAAAGAAACGACCGCATATGGCAAAGAAAAAAATGTTGTTTCATCAAGACAACGCACCGTGTCACAAGTCAATCAAAACAATGGCAAAACTACATGAATTGAACTTCCAATTGCTCCCACATCCACCGTATTCGCCAGATTTGGCTCCCAGCGACTACTGGCTATTCGCGGACCTCAAAAAAATGCTCGCCGGTAAGAAATTTCGCATGAATGAAGAGGTTATCGCTGAAACTGAGGCCTATTTTGAGGCAAAAGATAAATCGTTCTACAAAAGTGGTATTGAAATGTTAGAGCGGCGCTGGAATGATTGCGTTGCTCTTGATGGAGATTACGTTGATGAATAAAGCTAATTTTGAACCAAAAAAAAACGTGTTTTCTTTGTTAGGCCCGGGACTTTTCAGCCCATGTGTTATGTAACGGAATCGAGATGACTGAAAAAGACATTACATACACAGATGAATCAAAAACAAAATTGTTTGGGCAGGATGAAATGTTTGGTGTAAATCGAATGAATAGCTAAAGCCAAAGAATTTAACATCGACCATAAAACACGGAGGAGGATCGCTAATGTTATGGCGTTACGTGTTGGCAGCAAACGTCGGTAATATTTATTTTATCGAAGTCACCATCGTCAAATGGCAAATATCTAGACGTAGCGTAGAAAAATTAAGTATGGTAGGTACATTTATTTTGTATCAGGACAGTAATCCTAAGCGTAAGTACGGTGTTTTAAGAGAATGGCTACTTTACAACTATCCAAAAACTGGACGATTTCAAATAAACAATAGCTCAAATATCCAACTGAAGAAGAATGCGCAAAAATATCATCCGAAGTAAGTACTAAATTGGTGCATTCTAACGACAAAATAAGTACTATCAAAAATAGCAATAGATGGCGTACTCAATATAATATTAAATATTGTTATTAAAATAATTAAAAAGATAGTAAATGTTTTATTTGTTTATTTGTGTGCTGTTTTGAAGTGGACCCCTTTCACTGTGTGTTTCATCATGTACCTATTTCCAATGATTTCCATATTTTTATGTAACGTAGAGGCTATTTTATAAAATGATATGATATACGATATTAATTAAGCCACATTTGACCACGGATTAACCCGCAATGGTAGATGGACGATTTCCATTGTGACTGACTGTACATGTCCACGACTGTATATTCCGACCACCAAGGCAAAAGCGTTTTTTCTACGCTCGCGCCGTCTACTTTTGAGATTATACGGGCTGAGACACGCGCTGGGAATAGGGTTTTGTAGTTGTAGCGTTTATCTATCCTCGTCTCGCGCCGATTCCATCTCCGTTCCGCACCCCACGTCGCGTCGTCCGTTTCTCGTCCCGGGCAAACGAGGATGATGACGCCGTCACGGAAATTCGAATAAGCGATGACTTGTTTGTTCGGATATCGTTAGGAACGAGCGGTTACGGCTACGTGAAATCAGCGCGAAACGGGAGATGTTGCCTCGTGATAAATTGCGGACCGGAATTATTTTTCTCTTTCGGAACCTCGGTTTGCCGAATCGGAGGACTCGTATCTAAAAAAGGGAAATATTTCCATCGATTTTCCGTTGTTTAATTAATCGGGCAGAAGCGCTTCTCAAAAAAAAAGACACAGGTAATAGTATATGCTTAATTTCTACTGTTATCACGAAAATGGTAACGGAACACGTTATGTAAGTTTTACTTAATACAAATTTTTTCCAGAACATAAAGAAATCGTTAATACTGTTACCAAATTACATCAACGATTGAAAAGAGAGTTTTAAAATTTATTCCGATTAGTACACATATTGTTTTTTAACATATTACACATTTGCGCCTGTTAGACTTATATATGTAAGAAGTAGTGTTCATAATTTTTAGCGATAGATATCAGACGCGAAATAATACGACAATATTATTATAATGCAATTTATTAAAATAAGAAAACTTATTTGGAGCGAGTATGAGTAAGTAGTGTAATATTTCTTTATTTAATTGGGTTTTTCAAAATGTCAACCGTGTAACCGACTGAAAGTAAAAACTGTATCACACATGCAAATTATTTTCTACGCAGGCTCTAAAATTTCTAAAACATATGACTATTTACAATCTACTCGGTGGTCTAATGCCTTTTTCGGGAAAGGATGGACCGAAAGCGAACCGTATCTTTAACAGGGCCTATGGTAATAAATCCATCAAACTCGAGTGTGCAATTGGGGGTGGTTCTCTGTTCAATAAGTTTCCGTTCTTTTTCGTACATACCGTTTCGTACGCGTCGAATTCTCTATACGAGTTTACGTTTTTAAGTAGTGTCAGATTTTTTAAATCAATCTTATGTCCGGATTTTACCATATGCTCTGCTACGCTTGATAGTTCTGGTTTGTCGAAACGATAGTGTCTAATATGTTCTTTGAACCTCGTTTCGATACTCCTTTTTGTTTGTCCAATATAAACTTTCTCACAATCATTGCATGCGATTTGGTACATTCCAGACCTTTTTATCATCTCCGGTTTATCTTTGGGATTCCCTAAGAGATTCTTTAAGTTGTTTTTTGACACAAAAGACACGTTCATATTTAGTTGTCGGAAAATTTTACTTAACCCTTTTACTGTTGGGTGAAAAGGAAGAGTTATAAATTTCTTATTACCGGTGTTTGTTGATGTCAAAGTATTGGAATTTCTGATGTGTTGTTTGTATTGGACCTTCCTTAAAATACGGTCGACATCCATAGAAGAGAAACCATTGTACCTCGCTACATCTTTGATATACTTTAATTCTTTGTCATACCTGCTCTTGTTTAGCGGAAATCTGACGAGTCTATTGCCCAGAAAACTAATCGCGGACATTTTTTGTTGTTCGCAATGGTGCGAATCAAACGTGATGAATCTGTTGGAATTAGTTTCTTTTCTGTAGATGTCTATTTCTAATTTATTGTTGTTGCGTATGACTAGAGTATCTAGAAACGAAAGGCGATTGTTCACTTCTTCTTCAATAGTAAACTTGATCGTGGTAAATTTTGAGTTCAGTTCTGCTAGAAAATCTTGTATGTTTCCTTTGTTGGTATCAAACACCGCGAAAATATCATCTACGTACCTAAGCCAAATTCTCGGGAAATATTTGATTTCTTTTTTCAGGTTCGTTTCAAATTTACTCATGAAAAGGTTCGTAATAGAAGGAGATAAAGGATTACCCATCGCCGTGCCTTCCACCTATTCGAACCATTTTCCGCCTATTTGAAAACAATTTTGTGACATGCATAATTTAGTTAACCTTTTATATTCCGCGGTTTTCACGTCATCTACGTTATTTAATTTCAAAAATTCAACCAAATACTCCAGAGTTTCTGGAATTGGTACGCTTGGGAAAAGTGAACAAACGTCGAATGATACAAGGATTTCCCCATCTTTTAATCCAATCTTTTCAATTTTATTTACAAAATCTACGGTGTTTTCTACACATAGGTTATCTACTTTATGGGGCAAGTTCTTATATTCATTCACTAGCCATTTGGACAATTTGTATGTTGGAGAATCAATGCCGGATACTATAGGTCTCATGGAATTACCTGGTTTGTGAATTTTTGGAAGACAATACATTTTTGGAATGGTAGGGTTTGAACTTGTTATTTTGAATTTCAGGTTATTATTGATTAAGTTGGGACAGTCCTTAATAGTATCTTTAGTGATTCTAATCATTGACGGTAGGAGGGGGAAAGGGAGGGGTTTTTTTTAATTCTCTGTACGGTCCTGACGCTAACATAGCGTTGACGCGATTATAATAATCCGATTTGTCCAGAATTACGCTTTGTATTTGTTCATATTATAAATATTGACATTTGAATTGTCCTTGCCTTATATCTGCCAAAATTTTCACCAAAAATTAAAATACAGTTCGTGCAGCAAGGCCTAGACCGGGATTTAGTCGGGCCATATGATGAAATAGAAAACAGTCGTGGTAAATAGCTTATACAACTATGCTTCTTCATTATCCAAAATAAGCAACATTTTACATATTCCTTTTTTAAATTTAGGATTGGCGTCAGTGTGCGCTAACACAGTAAGGAGCATAGAATGTAATATGAAATGGAATGATATTCCATTAGATACTACAATACGGTGCGATTAAACCAGACACATTTGATGATCTAAATTATTATTGTTAAGAAACATTGAGACTACCTATGTTCAATTCAGACAAACAAGTATATAAACTCACGCTATAAAACGTTTGAAAGTTAACGTAATGTACCAAACTCGATATTGACCTTAGCGTTGGGATCTTTAACAAATAATATGACAATCATACTCATCAAAGAGAAATTTATAATTATAGCTAAAATTAGTAAAATCGATTCATTATAGATATGTTTAGTGAATTATTTATTGGTGATGGACAATCAGTAACACTTCATACGTACATACAAAAATTACACAAAGAAAATTATTATTTTGAAAATACCTCTATTACTTCTCATTTGAAATGTCATGCTTTGATAACAACTTTGGCAACAATCTATCCAAATTAGAGAATATAGTCACTAATTTTTATATTCATTTTATAATCGCAATCTTATTCAAACACAAGGATTATTTGAAAATTTTCTTTTACTCTGTACAAATAATTTTAAAGGACTGACAATAATTTAAGCTTCTTGCAGTGGATTTTTGGGTATTTCACTTGTTCAGAGAGGCCACTGTCATAATCTGTCAATGTTCTATGCGTCACATTATTTATATTCCCTTCATTTATTATTATTTGCTTCGATTTATTCGAAATATTTATATTTATTAGTCTATATTAAATTAAGTAAGACAACCTGAAAAAATGTTGCAAGCCTGAAAATTTAAACTATCGACAGTCATTTAAAATCACTATATTTATACACTGTATTATTCAAATATATCGGAACGTTGCGCCAACGGAATATGTTAGCGCGAACGGTTAAATGTGTTAGAAATTATCGAAACGGGTCAAGAAAAGTCGCATGTCTTCAGTGTAGTCATTACCTATAGAAAAGGTTTCGTGGAAATATTTATGTCTGTGTGCGTATATGAGGTCTGGACGGTCTACGACATTAACTAGCGCCCATTGTGCGAAGACCTCGGCCCGTTTTTATAGCCGGCGTAATATCCGATGATATCTCTAGCGAGCTTGTGTGCGGAGCTCTAGGAGCGAGACGCTACCATGGGAGTGCCAATGATATTCTGTTTCCTCTTTCTCGTTCACGTGTGTGTACACTTTGAGCTTTCTAAAATAAACGAAGAAATGTACGCTCAGCGTTACATGCATACATACATGCATACCTAAGCAATAGTATGTGTATATTGTAGCGATATTTCTCTGGGTTCGTAATATATTACAGCGAGTGGATTCTTTTATCGGGAATTTTGCTTTTATTCAACAAATTTAGATGACTCGAATTAATTTAATGACGAAAATAGAATATAAATCGAAAAGTAACTATGTATTATGTAATTTAGGTTATATCACTTAACACATGGGCTGAAAAGTCCCGAGCCTAACACATAGATGACGCTAGTTTTATTGCAGTCACCTTTCTCTCAGTTAGTACTATCCTTCAAAAGGCAGCTGTTAAAATTCTATGATATTCTATTCATTAGTTTGTGAGTTATTGTGCTAAGAGTCACGCCACTTTTGTTATTTTCAAAACAATGGATCAAAAACAAAATACCGTCCAAGCGAAGCAATGGCTTGAAAAATGTTATGGGGACTCCGCTCCATCAGAAACAACAATAAAACGTTGGTTTGCTGACTTCAAACGTGGTCGTAGAGACACCGATGATGCAGAACGCAGTGGAAGTCCAAATGAGGCGGTAACACCGGAAAACATCAAAAAAATCCACAAAATCGTTTTGAATGATCGAAAACTGAAGTTGCGTGAGTTAGCTGACATCGTCAAGATATCAAAAGAACGTATTGGCTTTGTATTGCATGAGCATTTGACTATGAGAAAGCTCTGTTCAAAGTGGGTGCCGCGTTTGCTCACTGTTGACCAAAAACAAGAACGTGTTGATGATTCTGAGCAGTGTTTGGCCATGTTTAAACGTAACAAACCGGAATTTTTGCGTCGATATGTGACAATGGATGAAACATGGATCCATCACTTCACTCCGGAATCAAAACGATCGTCATCTGAGTGGACAGCAACTGGTGAACCTCGTCCAAAGCGCCCGAAAGCACAACAATCGGCTGGAATGTTATGGCCTCGGTATTTTAGGATGTGCGTGGTGTAATATTCATCGACTATCTTGAGAAAGGAAATACCATCAACAGTGAATATTATATAGCGTTATTGGAGCGTTTGAAGGCCGAAATTGCAAAGAAACGACCGCATATAGCAAAGAAAAAAATGTTGTTTCATCAAGACCACGCACCGTGCCACAAGTCAATCAAAACAATGGCAAAACTACATGAATTGAACTTCGAATTGCTCCCACATCCACATTCGCCAGATTTGGCTCCCAGCGACTACTGGCTGTTCGCAGACCTCAAAAAAATGCTCGCCGGTAAGAAATATCGCACGAATGAAGAGGTTATCGCTGAAACTGAGGCCTATTTTGAGGCAAAAGGTAAATCGTTCTACAAAAGTGGTATTGAAATGTTAGAGCGGCGCTGGAATGATTGCTTTGCTCTTGATGGAGATTACGTTGATGAATAAAGCTAATTTTGAACCAAGAAAACCGTGTTTTCTTTGTTAGGCCCGGCACTTTTCAGCCCATGTGTTAAATCACTTACTTCCAACAAATACCTATCGCAACCCTTAACTAGAATAATACTCTTTTTTGTGAAATTTGAATTAATAAATGTCAGTATATTCTTTTCTAGGAGAACTAAGATTGCTATAGATTTATAACTCAATTTCCTAATGAATTTGTCATTGAATTATATTTTAGTATTATTTACTTTATGTCATTTCCTTTGTTTTATATAATATCCATTGAGTTCTGTTTTCGCAGGACGTACTTACTCGATTTTATAGCCTGATCACTTGCCCCTTTTTTACCAAAATTTTCTTGGTCAATGCTATTGGCAGGAAGGTCAAGCTGCACTAGTAACATAGATTATCCACGAAATTATTTATGTGGCCCCCAAAAGGAATATTCCAGTAAGTATTATACCAAGTTTCCATGAAATATGGATTTATTATTTATAACATGGCAATGTTTCTCATATAGAGGTTTTATTGTTATCCATTGTCTAATGTGCTCGATTGCGAACACAATAGTATTAGATTGCCGTGAGCAAAGAAGAGAATATCTGCCACTGTTACTTCGTCTGCCTTCATTCGAATTTAATCTTAAACGGTAGTACATGGTAGGGATGGATGCGAAGACGAAAAATCAAAGCTATGTAAAACGAAGCACTAACTCAATCTTCACAAGAAGCCTGAACAAAATGTATAACTTATACTGAGAGCATTTACAACTTAGTATGAATATCTGGTACTGTCGAGAAAATTACTGAAAAGATATAAAAATAATAAACGTAAGAAATACGGAAATGAGAAAGGAAAAAAGAAACCAAAAAAAACTAAAAAGGTAATAGAAAGAAAAACGGAAATGGAGAAGGATGCCTGGATACACAGAACGGAATCAACCACTGCACAAAATCTGCAAGCAATTTGATATTCTCAGATACCGTTCCATCCCCTTGTCAGCAACTCACAGCGCATTAACCAATTACATTGCGTGAATTCTTTAAAAACGAATCCAACTTTCTCCTTCTTCACATTATTTTTGCCTCTTGAGGATTGATTATAATTTGAATTGTTGTTTGAGCTATTTCCATCGTTTGCGAAACTTAGGTTTCGGCAATTTGTCTACTGCCTCCCTATTAACTTAGTGGCTAAGTCCATTGCAGTACAAAAATCGAGCTCGATTCCCACACGAAACAGTTTCACTAAAGAAAAATTGGAAAGACAAATACTTCGGAACAATGAATCTGGCAAGTAACAACCCTTCTCAGGGCTATTTCGAAGACGACAGTGCTGATATGTTGGACTTAAGTTTCACAAACGAAGGAAATAGCCCAAACGACGGACAATCCTAATTACTTTCTCCCGTCTTGCGTACAAACTATGCATACCGTACAACAAGCAATACACATGCAATATTTACATCAGTACCAGGTATGTAGATACAATGGTAATCTCTCATATCAGATTGTTACCATAACTACGACTCTTTTCTGTGAATTAGTGAAACTTTACAGATGAAGTACAATAAACTTGCATTTAGTTCGGATGTATTGATGCTGAGCGTTCAGTTTTTTCTTAGTGAAAGTACAGCTACATTCATAATCACATTCATCACTCACAAATATAACGAAACAGGATAAAGAAACAGCGGGCCAATAAAAAATATTTACATTTTATTCATGGGGAGCATAAATTCCGCTTATTCCGAGACTGTCGCGTAACATTCTACACAGTAAGTAGAGAGCGAGAGAGAGAGAGAGACAAAGAGAACGTCTCACTAGTGCTGCTGCCTCGCTACTAAAGTTGACAGATGACTTTTTGATGTGAGGAACTTGTGGCAAAGGAAACTGTTCTTATCTCAACTTGATCGTGTCTCTACGCTCGACTACCTCGAGGGGTAACGTTTTAGAGATGAGATAATCACGGAGCCGACGCCGCCGCTTGTGCTCTTCAAACCGTGCCCGTTCGTTTCCCTCCGTTCGTCGCGCGTCCCGCGTCACGCGTCGCGACAGTCGGCTTCCACTAAAACCCGGCGAACTCGGGCGCTTTCCGGCTTTCTTTCCGAACGAACACACTACTCTCGCTAGACGGTACACGCGATTCTCGCTAAGGGGGAAGGATTACTGCTTTATACTAATTAATTAAAATCGAAGCTCCGCTCCGGTCACGAAACTTTACGTATATCAAGTTTTACACATTCACAATTTTGAAAATGTGTTTCGCGTTCTGTGAACGAAGTTTAAGTTTGCAACCGTATTTTCGTAACATAAATAGTTTACTAAAAAAGCTAATAATTAGCGGAATGCATAAGTAATTTTAAAAATTGATATATTTTTTTTGGAAAATGTGAAATTTGCACAGATGTCGCCTATTTAAAGTCAATATTCAAATTGGGTAAAGATCATTTGAAATAAGAGATACTACCAACAGTCAATAGAATGAGTCAAAAACACGAAAATATACAGAAGTATTCCAAATGAAAAAATAGTTTAATATCCAATATAGAAAAGGGTTACGTGGAAATAAGTAGGATAAATACTTTTCTAAAGACAATATACGAGGGGAGGTAAAACAATAAATCTATTTTTCCTTTTCAATATAATCACCCTTCAGCACAATACATTTATTAGATCTATGAATTAATAAAACATATTTTTTATCTTTCGCCTGAAAATGGGCCAAAATTGCCTCCTTTACCTCATTGTCGTCGGAAAACTTTCTTCCACGTAAATCTTTTTTTAAATTGGGAAACAAATAAAAATCACTTGGTGCCAGGTCTGGACTGTAGAGTGGATGGACTATTGATTGAAAGCCATGCTTGTGCAGAGCAGCCATTGCAACTTTGCTCTTGTGAACCGGCGCATTGTCTTGTAAGAGCAACACACCCTTGGTCAATTTTCCTCGACGTTCTTCCGTGATGGCCTCCTGTAATTTTTCTAATATCGCTGCGTAATATTCTCCGGTTATGCTCCTACCTTTTTCTTTGTAATCAATTAATAATATTCCCTCACAATCCCAAAAAACAGTAGCCATCAACTTTTCGGCCGATTCTGACACTTTGAATTCCTTTGGCGGTTTGGACTCAGGCTCAAAGTGATGAACCCATGTCCAGTAACAATCCACTCCAAAATCTACGCAGATTTGTCTCCACACAGCTCCATAAATTGTTTGGACGCACAGACGCGCTGCTGTTTCTGCAGCGACATGAGCATTCTTGGTACCCATCTTGTACTAACTTTTGTCATACCCAGGTGGTCATGTAGGATATGCAAAATGGTGATATCTAATACTCCAACTAATGCAGATAATTGTTTTTTCTTCAAACGGGCATCTTGCAGTAGAAATCTTTGCACTTTTTCGACGATGTCTGATGTGGTGGCCTCAACTGGCCGTCCTGAGCGGGGGTCGTCTTGAATCGACTCCCGACCATGTTTAAAAAGACCATGCCACTTATAAATCATTGATTTACTAGGCACTGTTCCCATAAACGATTTCCATTTCATTCAATATTGGTTTTGAGCGTTCTTTCCTTGCTTTGTAAGGAACTTCATCACAGCACGGTGTTCAAGTTCCTCCATAGTTTCAGTTTTCTTCCGGATTGACTTGTTTATCAGGCAACTACTCGTAAACGACTGACGCTATAGGGCTGCAACTTAACTTACATATATACTAATGATGAGTCGCCAATCAGAATGACATCTAGCCCGCGCCCATATCCCCACTCCATCCCCTCCATTCCACGAACTTCTGGACCTCCCCTCGTAAATCCTGCACCTACTATTACAAGTCAATTTGTTGCAAAACCTGGCTCAAGTAATTCACATTAATATGTTAAATATATCATTTCATAAATAGCGTATATGTTACATACAATGTTACATAATCACAGTGAAAATGGTCCACTTCAAAACAGCACATAAATAAACAAATAAAACATTTATTAAATTAAGATTTAGTTGGCTATCTATTGCTATTTTTGACAGCAGTTATTCTGTCATTCGTAGAAAGCACCAATTTATTAGTTAACTCGAGTGATATTTTTAACCGTTTCTCTTCAATTCAGTTTAAGTTTGAATTCTTGCCACAGGTGCCCTATTACGTAAAGTCCGGTAATTGCAGTGGAGTTTGAAGAACTTTTGGATAGTAGTAAAGTAGCCATTCTCTTACCACACCAGATTTATTTCTGTGATAAGAAACAAATGTGTCCAAAACACCTATTTTATCTCCACTTTGATATTTTTCTTTAATAATAATATACCTTTTATCAATAATACCAATAAAGCGTTGAACAAGTCCATATAAACATCTGTAAGTGCCATAAATATAAAGAATAAGGACATATTATATAAACAAATGAACAAACTAACAATTATTTATCACATTAATTATGATGTCAACACGTAAAATTAAAATTTATTTTGAAAAAAGTGTCATTTCCTGAAGATGTACACGCAGTTGTGACTTGAACTTACTGCCTTTACTACGTTTGAGTTCGTGCGGTATGTGATTGTACACTTTAACAACCTGAGTCGTAACACTTTTAAAAACTAATGTCTTACTTGTGTGTGGAGGCAATAGGAGTCCTACCCCGAGTATTATGCTTACGCACCAACTCTTAATTTTTAAAAAATTCATAGTTTTCATGCACATGCATCCACGATGTAGTCCAAAACACTTCTAACACAGGACTTCGACAATTTAAAAATTCTGTCAGCGTTGACAGATACACCCCAAATTAAATACTATAGCAAATCTTGCTATGGACATAGGCATAATAGGCATCATTTCTAGCTTGAACGTTTGTAGATCGGGCGTTTAGACGAAGCGTATACCCAAAGGAGGCCAAGTCCGTCGACAGAGATTCAACACGCTTCTCCCAGTTCAACTGGTTATCAATGGTCAATCCAAGGGATCTGGTGTTCTCGCAGGTGGTAAGTATCTAGTCTGTGAATGCAAATTTATGATGATCTTTCTTGAAATAACTGAAATTTATCGATTTTGTCTTATCGATGTTCGACGCCATATCGTGTGTAACCACTCCGCAAATCTACTTACAATTAGTACTGAAGCTACTTCGCTTTCTCGCTCTAATCATAACGGACGTATATAATGCGGTTTGATATTGTGATATCTGCGAAAGATCGTCTGGATACAACAGAAATAACAGCGGCCCTAATATAGAAGCTTGAGGAACTCCTAGCTTTGTTCTTAACTAGTCAGCATATATATACTGCCCTGTTTCTTCATCAATACTCCACTCTCTGACAACATGAGTCATACAATGTCTCTTTTAATATATAATTTGCGACGATTTTAAATGATGCGTTTTTCCCTTTCCTGTCTAGTTTTGTTACATCAAATCTCTGTTCTAGAACCCTTGTTTGTAAATAAACCTCAACTATTTCTGGTATAAGATCTGTGCGACATCGGCCAACGTTCGGCTGCGAAATCCCCGACACGATCTTCCGATGTTCCGTATATTCGGTTCTCTACAGTTTCTTTCCATTCATATTTCTCAGTATGTATCTTCGAGTAGTTTTTGTTCCAATGTTTTCTAACTGTATGTGTGTACGATTTTGTATCAATAACAGTTTCTGTAGATGAATGCGAACTATTTAATTCTTTATTTAAGGAAGAGTTGATTTCTTCTTGCGTCAATACCTTCTGTTCTACAGGTTTTGTATTTGTGTGTGAAATAATTTCCTTCAAAAGGCGTACATCCTCAAGTTGACCCTTGAGCTCTTTCTTGAGGTTCCTTCGTTTCTTTTGCAACTAAACTTTTTACTAATTTTTCTTATTGTAGATTGTTGTGGACTGTATGATTGGTTAATTGTAACTTAGAACGCAGTAAATCAAAACGAATTGTATATTGATGCAATAACGACTTCTTAACTACTACAAGGATTGTCTATGTACATAACATCTTATGGTGTGTAACGGACGTGCACAACTAGAAGTGTTCAACTGAACACTTCGAGGGAATACATCTAAAAGAATGCCTAGAAAATAAATCAAAGATAAGAACGCTGTAAATACAGCTTCTCTGATGGTATTGATGAAATTACTCACGTGAAAGACAAAGAACGCTAACACACAGACATGTTTCTACCTATCCGGCGTCATCAGCGTGGTACCGAGCGGTTTTTTGCTCGACACATTGCAATTCTCTCTCTGCTACTATCACCATATCTAACCCTACAATTCAAGCGATTATTCTTGGCGTTAACTCACTGGAGTTTCTTCTTATGCTAATCTCTCTTTGCAACTGGACGATATTGACTCTGAGCGGTTACAAAATTCAACCTTGCTGCGGACAGGAAATTTCAAGAGTAGATTTGAAAAACCAAGAGAAGAAATTTTGCAAAATCGATAAAAATTTCGCATTTACACATATACGTACCCACAAAGGGGGATTCTAAAGTTGGTAAAAGAACGTTAAAAAAGTTGTTTAGTGTATCCAATCTATTACTGCTTCTAATTTATCACCAATAACACTTCACACATACATACATATATACATTTTCCCCTCTAAATGTAATATGCTCCCGATAAATAGCAATTCTATGGAATGATATATTACCACACGCTCACCTCTGTCCGCCGGCCATCCTTCCACCAATATTAACTCAGTACGTGGTACGGTTATTTTACCGGAGGAATACGAGTTAATAGTACATGCATTGCATGCAGGAGGTCGCATGGGCGCTCTTGTAATGAACTTGTTGCCTATGTACCTGTTTGAACGGTAAGAGTGAAACAAGAAACTAGAAACTTTGCTGTCGAGTAAAGAAAGGAAGAAAGATATAGTGACAAAGGGGACGTGGCACGGTAGGGTGAGTTTCCTTCAAACCGGAAACGACGGCCGATCTCCCAATTATATCGCAGAATCGAAGCGGAATGGTTTTAAGTAGTAGCTTGAGGTAAGTATCTACGGAAATGGTCTTTTTAAATCTGATATGCAATAAACTAAACATCCTGTATCCCTGAAAGAACATCCATCAATAGAGTGTATGTAATAAAGAGGAGAAATTTGCTTGCTTAAATCTAATTCTTCAAGACTAACACTTCACTATAAACTAGCTAAGTAATCATCTTCAGCAATAATACTGAACTATTGTCATCGAGGGAGATAGTGATATGCTTCAGTGCCACAGTGTTAAAGCTTTGTGGTTTAAATATTGGTCTCGTTCACTGAAAGAGTTGAGTTGAAACAGTGGTGAAAGTTCGTCAGTATGACGTTAAATTGATGATTGCCAGTGATATCGACATGGTGCACCTCAGAAGAAGCTTTACCCGATCGAGAACGAATACTGACGAACTTTTAACGCAATTTTATTATTATTATTATTACTGCTATTTTAAAATAACTGTTATAACCACAGCGATATAAAGTATATTGGAAGATATTATATTTCAATATCTATATTGAAAGTCAGGAAAGTTTGGCGCCACGTCATTAATACATCGATTTCTGATCAAATATGTATAGGAAGCTTTGTCTAACACATGGCCTGAAAAGTCCCAAGCCTAACAAAGAAAACACGGTTTTCTTGGTTCAAAATTAGCTTTATTCATCAACGTAATCTCCATCAAGAGCAACGCAATCATTCCAGCGCCGCTCTAACATTTCAATACCACTTTTGTAGAACGATTTATCTTTTGCCTCAAAATAGGCCTCAGTTTCAGCGATAACCTCTTCATTCGTGCGAAATTTCTCACCGGCGAGCATTTTTTTTGAGGTCTGCGAACAGCCAGTAGTCGCTGGGAGCCAAATCTGGCGAATACGGTGGATGTGGGAGCAATTCGAAGTTCAATTCATGTAGTTTTGCCATTGTTTTGATTGATTTGTAACACGGTGCGTTGTTTTGATGAAACAACATTTTTTTCTTTGCCATATGCGGTCGTTTCTTTGCAATTTCGGCCTTCAAATTCTCCAATAACGCTATATAATATTCACTGTAGATGATATTTCCTTTCTCAAGATAGTCGATGAATATTACACCACCCACATTCCAAAATACCGAGGCCATAACCTTTCCAGCCGATTGTTATGCTTTCGGGCGCTTTGGACGAGGTTCACCAGTTGCTGTCCACTCAGATGACGATCGTTTCGATTCCGGAGTGAAGTGATGGATCCATGTTTCATCCATTGTCACATATCGACACAAAAGTTCCGATTTGTTACGTTTAAACATGGACAAACACTGCTCAGAATCATCAACACGTTCTTGTTTTTGGCCAACAGTGAGCAAACGCGGCACCCACTTTGAACAGAGCTTTCTCATAGTCAAATGCTCATGCAATATAAAGCCAATACATTCTTTTGATATCTTTACGATGTCAGCTAACTCACGCAACTTCACTTTTCGAACATTCAAAACGATTTTGTGGATTTTTTATGTTTTCTGGTGTTACCGCCTCATTTGGACGTCCACTGCGTTCTGCATCATCGGTGGCTCTACGACCACGTTTGAAGTCAGCAAACCAACGTTTTATTGTTGTTTCTGATGGAGCGGAGTCCCCATAACACTTTTCAAGCCATTGCTTCGCTTGAACAGTATTTTTTCCCATCAAGAAGCAGTATAAAATTAAAACAGGAGATTGTTTTTGATCCATTGTTTTGAAAATAACAAAAGTAGCGTGACTCTTAGCACAATAACTCACAAACTAATGAATAGAATAAAATTTTAACAGCTGTCTTCTGAAGGTTAGTACTAACTGAGAGAAAGTTGACTGCAATAAAACTAGCGTCATCTATGTGTTACGCCCGGGACTTTTCAGCCCATGTGTTTGTTATGTTATATTATTCCAAATAAAGTTATATATCTACGTTGGATCATCATTTTTACATAAATTTCACCCGTGTCGTACTTCCCAGAATTGATACAGTACTTTTCTCGCCTTTGTACATTAATTCAAATTTTTCTATTTGCACATGCTCATTATCGTTAGAAACAATCACAGAGTTACACTACATCGATATTGAACTCTTGTATCGTATCTTGTGATCAACAGTCTGGGGGTGCTTTTCTTGATATAGTATTAGTTCTTTTTATTGGATCAAGGAAATAGCAATCATGGTTATTCGTTTTAAAATATACTTGGAATCAGGAAGGTTTGGCGTTCTAACGTCAGATATAAATCAGTATGATGAAGTTATATTGACATTTAAAATTACACAGTCCTCCTGTTTGAGAAAGGCAACCTGCGATGCATTATTACTTATTACTAGGGCACTTTTTTGCAAAAATTTCATATTTTCCAGAATTAATTTCACATTATGCATTTTTTGAGTAACAGGGGAAGTATAGCTGCAAGTAGGCCAAGATGCATCACCAGTTTCTTGGGTCGCTTCTCAGCACTTACTTCCAATAGCAGAAAATACATATATATATTAAATGAAACAGCTAGACCAAATAATGCGAAAAACGGTCTAGGGTACGATATATTTCCGTACTGAAAACTGGGAAGGAACACCCTTAAAATGCAACGGCCTAATTATCATATAATATTCCTGAGAGTATGAAAAAACGTTGCACATTTGCCGTCTTTTTCGGTCGCCGCATCACGGCAAGACTCGCAGCGACCGTGCATGAAGTATTTAAAGCATAAATATTAAACGCAGCGACGTTTCACAAATTTCTCGCCAGTAATCAACGCCCGAAGACCGCCAGGCAAAAGCGTCCTCAGACGACTTTATGCATTATTAAAATCCTCGGTTGCGGCGCCGTCCCAAACCACTGCAAATATACACTCGCCGTTAAACTTTCCGGTCAGAATTTCACGGAAAATTCCGCGCCACATACAAATAACGTTTCTGCTGTTTTAATATTTCGAATATTTCATACGTACAGCGCGCATTAAGTATTTACGACGCCATGGCGAACGCGTAAAATTACTTATAAAAATAAAGTGTATGGGGAATAAATGTGTGTAAATTTTTGTTACTGATTACAGATGGATTAGTCTAGAACTATTTAATAAAACTATGAGAGGAGGTCCAGAAATTCGTGGAATAGATTGGCGACTCATCATTAGTATATGAGTTAAGTTGCAGCCCTATAGCGTCAGTCGTTTAGGAAATAGTTGCCTGCTAAACAAGTCAATCCGGAAGAAAACTGAAACTATGGAGGAAATTGAATACCGTGTAGTTATAAAGCTCCTTACAAAGCAAGGAAAGAACGCTCAAACAATATTGAATGAAATGGAAACCGTTTATAGGGAACAGTGCCCTAGTAAATCAATGATTTATAAGTGGCATGGTCTTTTTAAACCCCCGCTCAGGACGGCCAGTTGAGGCCACCACATCAGACATCGTCGAAAATATGCAAAGATTTCTACTGCAAGATGCCCGTTTGAAGAAAAAACAATTATCTGCATTAGTTGGAGTATCAGATATCACCATTTTGCATATCCTACATGACCACCTGGGTACGACAAAAGTCAGTGCAAGATAGGTACCGAGAATGCTCATGCCGCTGCAGAAACTGCAGCGCGTCTGAGCGTCCAAACAATTTTTGGAGCTGTGTGGAGACAAACCTGCACAGATTTTCGAGCGGATTGTTACCGGAGATGAAACATGGATTCATCACTTTGGGCCTGAGTCCAAACAGGAGTCCATGCAATGGCATAAAAAGGGAACACCACCGCCAAAGAAATTCGGAATCGGCTGGAAAGTTGATGGATACCGTTTGTTGGGATTGTGAGGGGATATTATTGATTGATTAGAAAGAAAAAGGTGGGAGCATAACCGGAGAACATTACGCAGCGATATTAGAAAAATTAAAGGAGGCAATCAAGGAAAAACGTCGAGGAAAATTGACCGAGGGTGCGTTGCTCTTGCAAGACAACGCGCCGGTTCACAAGAGCAAAGTTGCAATGGCTGTTCTGCACAAGCATGGCTTTTAATCAATAGTCCATCCACCCTACAGTCCAGATCTGGCACCTAGTGATTTTTATTTGTTCCCCAATTTAAAAAAAGACTTACGTGGAAGAAAGTTTTCCGACTACAGTGAAGTAAAGGAGGCAATTTTGGCCCATTTTGAGTCGAAAGATAAAAAATATTTTTATGATGGTTTAGAAAAATTAATTCATAGATCTAATAAATGTATTTTGCTTAAGGATGATTATATTGAAAAAGAAAAATAGATTTATTGCTTTATTTTATTTAAAACCCTTTCATTCCACGAACTTCTAGACCTCCCCTCGTATGTACATACGATATTTTTCATTAGCCAATAATAGTAATAATCTTTATTAGCGGTAAGTACTAAAGAAAACATAGACATCGTCAGAAGCTAAATACAATAGTTATAATAATAATAATTTATTTCCCAAAAGAAGCTAACAGATACACTAACTAGGAAAAATTACATGAAGCTAAAAATAATCAAAACTAATCTACATATTCATATGATTCAGAAATTCATGTAAATTATGGTATTGTCTATTAAAAAGACATTTATAGGATTTCACAATAGAGTGGGACTGAAAAAGCTTTATCAGATAGCAGGTTTACCAGGTTAATAGGGGCAATTGACCACCCAAAATTGAGAGTGTTCTAAAACATTTACCATAAAATCACGCCTCAAAGATAATCCAAATTGCTTGCAACATAAGATCCATGTTATTCTACATAACAGAAAGGCCGGAATATCATTTTATTCTGATCTAATATCGTTATTCATAAAGTTATATCGATAAAGAACTTATGCGTTAATGAAAAGAATTTCGTTGTCAAATATTTCTTTTTTTTAATAGTATATATTTATCAGACATGTTTCTCGGAGGGGGCATGAACCCATCACCTCTACAACTCCCCTCCGAGACCGGTATTTTTTCGGAAACTATTAATAATATCCAATTTCATTAAAATTTGCCACAAAGTACATTAATCTCTTCTTGAAATACGTTGTGTGTTTTTGCAAAATAATTTTAGCCTACGCTTGGTATAATTACAACTTAACCGTATTTGAAATACATCCTGTAAACGAACCCTAATCAAAAACAGCCTACGGAATAACAATCGATGCGAAATCGTCCGAATGCGTTACAGAGGTTATTTTATTTCCGTGCAATATGCATCCCAATCCCCGCGCCCCCATACGCTCGGATGCATATATATATATATATATATAGATACACATACAACGCACACATGGGATACCGTGGGGCGCACCGACGTTGCATTTAAGCGTGCGGTTATTGTGTTTATTGCCGAGAGTGCCGACCCTATTAACATCGAGAGAGGGTTAGGGTTCGTTCCGGTAAAGAGCGGTGTAGCGGGGCGAAGGGCGTAGAAACGTCGTACTGAATAATTTCCACATCTCTGCGTCCATCTACGCCTTGCGAACCCGACGCTGTTCCGGAAACGGGATATAGCGTCGGCTATGGCGCTGTTGTTGCCTTCGAAACGACGCCCGATATTTTCCTAACGACATAACACTTATGTTAAGTTGAAGCGGGCGAAAGCTGCGGGGGTCATTAAAAATAACGCGCTCGTCGCCTGGACATTACCGCGCCCGAAAGTATTTAATCGAGAATTTTATGGTTGCCGGGCGTTCGCTGTTTACAAGCGCCATTAGTTCGAAAATAAAACGACGTTGTTGACCCGACGTGGCGCGACGGTTGACGCTGTCAAGGGAATCGGATTGTAGGACGTGTTCTATACAGCTGAATTGTGCGTCCAGAGGTGCGTTCTACGTGGAAATAATTAATCGTAGTAGCACTTATAATTCGTCCTTCGTTTGTTTATATACGCGGTAGAGATCAGGGATGCGCATTTTAATTGATTAAGATACATAAATGTTATTAGTTACTACTTAATATATACACTAGGATGACAGAATAAAATAGACACCAAATAAAGCGGTATAAATATGTAGACAGCTAAATTCTAAGAAAGAATTAAGAACTTTCTCTTGTCATTAGGGTAGGGGTAGATGTATCGGAAGGAATTCGTCATAGTTTAGTACCGTTACAATGATATGCCTCCCTTACAAGTTTCGAGTGATATTAGCGACTTCACCCGGGGTCGCATCGTTGGCCAGAGTGAACGCGGCGCTTCGCAACGTGAAATAAGTAAATTTTTAAATATTCCGTTGTCCACAGTTAACCGTGTGATTACACAATTTAAACGCAAGGAAAAAAACAACAGTGGAGCCGAGACCAGGTCGTGCCGGATCTTCTGAAAGAAGTAAAAGGGTGCTTATGCGTGAACTGTTAAGAGAACCGCGAAAAAGTACAGCTGAGCTTGCGGCAACTTCATAGAAAACTCAGCGCACCGTTCTGCGATACCTCCACAGTGTGGGGATGTATAAAAGGGTGGCAAAGAAAAAACCTCTCCTTACGGCGTTTCAAAAACGGCGCCGAATGGCTTGGGCAATCGAAATGCGAACGAAGCCCGAAGAGTTTTGGCGGTCTGTCATTTTTCCAGACGAAAGCAGATACTGCCAATTCAGTGATAGTGGTCGTACGTGGGTATGGAGACGTTCGTCACGGGAACTGGACGACAAATCTTTGCATCAGACGGTGAAATACGGCGGTGTGAACATCATGGTGTGGGGCGCGATATGGTATGGTGGAAGATCGCAATTAGTAATCTGCGACGGAAATATAAATGCGGCAAAATATATCCAAATATTAACAGAAGGACTACTACCGATATTCGACAACGCCATTTTATCTAAAGAAGACGCCACTTTTATGGAGGATGGAGCACCCTGCCACAAAGCAAGAACAACAACCACATGGAAAGAGGAACAGGGGATTCGGATTTTACTATGGCCAGGCCAATCACCAGACATGAATCCGATAGAGAATGTTTGGCACATAATCTAGACAAATATGACGAAACGACCCCAAAAATCCAGCAATAAGGAAGAACTTGTGGCAGCTGTTACAGGAGAGTAGTTAAATATTCCAGAAGACACCATTAATCATTTAATAGAATCTATGCCACGACGACTCGCAGCACTTCACGCAAGTAAAGGTGGATCGACAAAATATTAGTCTAATTTAAAAATTTTAAAATATTTTGTATATATAACGAGAATACACTACCGCTCATAAGTTTAATTGCACTATATAAAATAACAAGGTAAACTACACAGATAATGTTATTATTTTATTTTTATTTATTATTAACTTAAAATGTTTTATTGACAAAATAATACATTCTAAGAAAATGCATATTGTTACAATGTTTCTTACAATACAAATCATCTATAGCATTCTACACTTTCTGCAGAGCATTCCAGAATGCTGTTTCGCCAGTCGGAGATGTTTTCCGGACCTCATGATCCAAATGATCTCAAAACAGACGAATAAAGTTGTAATCAAAGCTCTGTGACGACCACTCCCTCAAAAGATTTGCTTTGAAAATCAGCTTTAACCACCTTTACGGCGTGTTTGGTGTCTTCGTGCTACTGCCGTAATTTGCGGTGCGATAAGGTGGTGATTTCTTAGTCTCTAACGCACACAACACTCATAAATATTCAATTGTCGAGCAATTTCTCTATTTGAAAAACGCATATTCTGGCGCACATTTCAATATCCAATTCTCTTCTTTCTGGCATATCCTCGTTCAAATAAACTAACAATATGAAATAGAGTCTTGCTAACGCAGTCACACAGGTTTTCGCTATCTCGGCAATATACTGAATGCATAGTCAATGTGCAGTTTATTAATTTTTTTATTATTAAGGCAGGTGGATGATTCAGAACTCCTCCCAAATTCTATTTTATAAGGTACCCATTTGTAATTTTCTACTATAAAGGCATTATTGCTTTACTGCCATCACAAAATTTACTACAGGAATACATTATTATACGAATCGATCTTGTAAAAACAATTTTTCAATCATCTGAAGTTTTCCATTTCATTTCTTATGCGTATACAGTTTTAATTGCATTTTTTGCGTATATTAAAATATTATGTACGTGTGATAATAGTGCCTAATACCTCTTTTTAATTCTTTTTATTAAGGTCCAGGAATTGTTCTACTTCACGATAACAGCAACAATTCAAAGATTTTTATCATTCTCCTTATGGTCGTGGAGTCATAAATAGTGACTTCCAGCTCGTCCAACATTCCAAACACTGACATGCTTCAAATAAAATGAGGAATCCTCACTGCAAAACTAACACATGGTCTGAAAAGTCCCGGGCCTAACAAAGAAAACACGGTTTTTTTGGTTCAAAATTAGCTTTATTCAACAACGTAATCTCAATCAAGAGCAACGCAAGCATTCCAGCGCCGCTCTAACATTTCAATACCACTTTCGTAGAACGATTTATCTTTTGCCTCAAAATAGGCCTCAGTTTCAGCGATAACCTCTTCATTCGTGCGAAATTTCTTACCGGCGAGCATTTTTTTGAGGTCTGCGAACAGCCAGTAGTCGCTGGGAGCCAAAGCTGGCGAATACGGTGGATGTGGGCAAATTTAAAACAAGAAAAAGGTATTAGGCTCCCGGAAAGGGACATATAAATAAGCATAGCACCAATCCTATACTAACCTACCTAATTGTGCACTACTATTGTATATTGAAGCTGGTTAGTAATATAAATTTTACTTTATGTATAGCATTATTGAACTTATTAGAAAACATCAAATCACTTATCGTAAATAAGAAGACATACCCGGTGTATTGAATAATATATGTATGTACGTTGTTACCCTTTAGAATTGTAGAATGCAAAAGCAAAGTTTACAAGCACGAAATGTTAATTTTTTCCATGCACCTCCGTAGACTTTGAAGGTGATTCAAATTTAGCATTCTGTTACTCGTCCCTAAATTTATGCTTTATACTTAAAATTTGGAATACGCTTTGCAGATCTACATTGCCAGCAAGAAGTAAAGTCTAACTAGGCTATAAGTGACGGCCATTCGATATATTTATGCAAAAAAATCCAATATCATTCATCACGTGAAACGAATCGACTAATTAGCGATATGAAAAAAAAAAAAAGATCCCCCAAAAGCTCGAATATACGCGAAAAACAAAGAACCTTGCAGGAGAAGAAAAGATAAGAACGGGTAGATGGGTCTTGTCACGTTGATGGAACGGAAAACACGACGTTCTAATTTGCGGTTCGCCGGAGATGAAAAAAAAAAAGAACAGGCAGTCAGCAGCCGGCAAACGGACGAGTTGGCAGAACGTCCGCTCGTTCGCCGACAGCACAGCAGCAGCAGAAGCGGTACTTTTTTTCCTCAGTCTGCCGCATGCGTCCCGAAACCGTTTAAAATAAAAGCGGAATAATAAAACAAGGCGACGGAGAAGTAGCCGCCGCTCTCGCCTCGTTGGAAGCCTTTACAAATGATATACATCCGCTTCTAATCTCACAAGCGTGGCAGGCCGAGCTGGCGGATTTACCTATTGCATAACACTGAAACTGGATGCATATTTTGTGAGATACGCGCACTGTAGAAATTAAATGAAAATTACAATCTGCGGCAGGTAAAATATACCAGATAAATTGTATAATCAAATGCATAAACCCTGAAAACGTAAAGCTACAAAGGTATGATATTCAAACTTTTTATAAAAAGATACCTGATAATGTTAAAATCGGTATCTCTTATATTAAAACAATAAATAACAGATTACAAATTGTCGATTTCTCTTTTTTACATAGAAAAATTGGCTTTGGCGTCACGCATGTCGTATCTCATTTAACAAAGTCTTCATTTTTTTATCGTTTACTAGTAAGGAGAAGAAGATGAAGAAGTTTTCCTCGAGACGTCGAGAAACAATGCCGCGTTACAATGCGGATCGACATCAAAAAACAAACGTTTTTAAATTACTGAAAATATGTCAGTCCCGATAGGATTTGAACCCACGCCCTCTTCGTTAATGGCGGAACGTCATACCAACTAGATCACGAGACTGTTTTTGTCCCGTGGTCTACCTGGTATGACGTCGCATGTTGACCAAAAACAAGAACGTGTTGATGATTCTGAGCAGTGTTTGGGCATGTTTAAACGTAACAAAACGGAATTTTTGCGTCGATATGTGACAATGGATGAAACATGGATCCATCACTTCACTCCGGAATCAAAACGATCGTCATCTGTGTGGACGGCAAATGGTGAATCTCGTCCAAAGCGTCCGAAAGCACAACAATCGGCTGGAAAGGTAATGGCCTCGGTATTTTGGGATGTGCGTGGTGTAATACTCATCGACTATCTTGAGAAAGGAAATACCATCAACAGTGAATATTATATAGCGTTTGAAGGCCGAAATTGCAAAGAAACGACCGCATATGGCAAAGAAAAAAAAATTGTTTGATCAAGACAACGCACCGTGTCACAAGTCAATCAAAACAATGGCAAAACTACATGAATTGGACTTCGAATTGCTCCCACATCCACCGTATTCGCCAGATTTGGCTCCCAGTGACTACTGGCTGTTCGCAGACCTCAAGAAAATGCTCGCCGGTAAGAAATTTCGCACGAATGAAGAGGTTATCGCTGAAACTGAGGCCTATTTCGAGGCAAAAGATAAATCGTTCTACAAAAGTGGTATTGAAATGTTAGAGCGGCGCTGGAATGATTGCGTTGCTCTTGATGGAGATTACGTTGATGAATAAAGCTAATTTTGAACCAAGAAAACCGTGTTTTCTTTGTTAGGCCCGGGACTTTTCAGCCCATGTGTTATTTATCGGTTAGCCGCGTTTCTATCACTGAATATTTGGATACATAAGCTGAGGAAAAGATAGAACGTCCGTTTACAAGAAAATATCAGTAGGGTAGAAACTAAATATCTGAACATCTTTATGTACCAAATAGATCAAAACAAAGACATCAGAGTACTCTAATGCTTCACTACTACCTTTGTTTCGTCTGCATATGAACCATAATCAGATCCGTAATTCCTCAATTCTGTATGATGCTAGGGAGCGTAAGAACGCGTATGCGAGAAAGACATAAAAGAAGAAAAAGAGAGAACGAAAAGCGGTTCGTTTGATTCGAGAGAATATGTAGGCTTTAAAGTCGTTATTTCGAGTAGTAGGTACTATAGTACGTATCGCGGCCGGCGCTCACAAAACTAAAACGATATTCTCGACCCACGGCGGGTATAGGGTTAATTGGATACGTGCGGAGTGAAAGAAGGAGAGAAAACAGCACGAAAAAAGATAAAAACGGACATAAAACAGGTCATTGGGCGCACGGTGCTTCAATGCGACAGCGGTCTTCGTGTGGCGGCCGTGGAAAGAGAGAAGGAGCAAAGCGTAGAATTCCGTTGAAAGCAATTACCGCGACCGACGCCGTTAATGTTTAATTGCGGATGTTTTTTTTTTTTTCGCTGAATTTTTATAGTGGCAAACTACATACATTTCCCATCGGTTAATAAAAATTCACTTTTATTAGCGAGCTGGCGGTGGAAAGTGTTTCATAAAAAATAATTATGTATATATTTTTTGCTAAAGAGAAATATGCACAGGACGTTTCCTTATACTTCAGCCACTAGGCAATTTTCATCAAGAAGCTTAAAGCGTTAATGCTATAGTACAGTGTGATTAGAAAGTACAGAACGAGTTCACCGTTATTTTCTTTTTCTTTTTCTTTTTCGATGACGTATTTATGTAATGGGCAATGTAGTAAAAACATTAGTGATTGTGCTTTAATAGCGAAATGAAACAAAAACTTTCAAATTTTGTTCAATATAATAAAAAAAGTGTTTTAAAATAACGACAACATTTAATTCGCACAGCTGCACTACAAAACTTTGTAAAATCTATATTGGGTTTAGCTATAACACATAGGCTGAAAAGTCCCGGGCCTAACAAAGAAAACACGGTTTCTTTGGTTCAAAATTAGCTTTATTCATCAACGTAATCTCCATCAAGAGCAACGCAATCATTCCAGCGCCGCTCTAACATTTCAATACCACTTTTGTAGAACGATTTATCTTTTGCCTCAAAATAGGCCTCAGTTTCAGCGAGAACCTCTTCATTCGTGCGAAATTTCTTACCGGCGAGCATTTTTTTAAGGTCTGCGAACAGCCAGTAGTCGCTGGGAGCCAAATCTGGCGAATACGGTGGATGTGGGAGCAATTCGAAGTTCAATTCATGTAGTTTTGCCATTGTTTTGATTGACTTGTGACACGGTGCGTTGTCTTGATGAAACAACATTCTTTTCTTTGCCATATGCGGTCGTTTCCTTGCAATTTCGGCCTTCAAACTGTTGATGGTATTTCCTTTCTCAAGATAGTCGATGAATATTACACCACGCACATCCCAAAATACCGAGGCCATAACCTTTCCAGCCGATTGTTGTGCTTTCGGGCGCTTTGGACGAGGTTCACAAGTTGCTGTCCACTCAGATGACGATCGTTTTGATTCCGGAGTGAAGTGATGGATCCATGTTTCATCCATTGTCACAAATCAACGCAAAAATTCCGGTTTGTTACGTTTAAACATGGCCAAACAGTGCTCAGAATCATCAACGCGTTCTTGTTTTTGGTCAACAGTGAGCAAACGCGGCACCCACTTTGAACGGAGCTTTCTCATAGTCAAGTGCTCATGCAATATAGAGCCAATACGTTCTTTTGATATCTTTACGATGTCAGCTAACTCACGCAACTTCAGTTTTCGATCATTCAAAACGATTTTTGAGCGGATTGTTACCGGAGATTAAAGCATATGTTCATCACTTTGAGCCTGAGTCCAAACAGGAGGCCTTGCAATGGCATAAAAAGAGGATACCACCGCCAAAGGAATTCAAAGTGTCAGAATCGGCTGGAAAGTTGATGGCTACTGTTTTTTTGGGATTGTGAGGGGTTATTATTGATTGATTACAAACAAAACGGTAGAAGCATAACCGGAGAATATTACGCAGCGATATTAGAAAAATTAAAGGAGGCCATCAAGGAAAAACATCGAGGAAAATTGACCAAGCGTGTGTTGCTCTTGCAAGACAATGCGCCGGTTCACATGAGCAAAGTTGCAATGGCTGCTCTGCACAAGCATAGCTTTCAATCAATAGTCCATCCACCCTACAGTCCAGACCTGGCACCTAGTGATTTTTATTTGTTCCCCAATTTAAAAAAAGACTTACGTGGAAGAAAGTTTTCCGACGACAATGAGGTAAAGGAGGCAATTTTGGCCCAGTTTGAGGCGAAGGATAAAACATATCTTTATGATGGTTTAGAAAGATTAATTCATAGATCTAATAAATGTATTGTGCTTAAAGGTGATTATATTGAAAAGGAAAAATGGATTTAATTGTTTTATTTTATTTAAAACCTTTTCATTCCACGAACTTCTGGACCTCCCCTCGTATATGCAAATGTTTTCACAGATCTTTTTATTTTACGTTATTCAGCAGATTTTTTAATTTCTTTTTGTTTTCATCAAAATTGAAAATGGTTTTTCAGTCTGCACTAGAAAATGTAACCATATACTAGGTGTTCCGTTAAACAAATAAGCATATATATAGCAATAAATTTGTTATTTTTAACTACATATCCACCACAAATTTAAAAAAGAATACGTCTCAAAAGCTATTTGGTCGTTCCGGTATTACTAAGTCTGTATATTACGGTAAAGTGTTTAAGCTTGAATAGATATTACATGGAGCAATAATGTAGAAATCATCATAACAAATTTTGATTCATTTTCTCGCCTAGTGAATGCCCGAGGAAGAAGTGTTCTTTATTTTCTAGATCACCTATGTATAAATTAGGTAAACTATTATGATTCTCATCATTTTCGAAAAGAAAACTATCCCTCAATTTTCAATACATTATGGCTACATCTAAGTGAGTAAACCATATCCTACTAAATAAATAAGCAATCCGTATTTATACGCGCAGGACTCATAATAAGTAATATGGGTATATCCGGTCGCAGGAACGTGAACAGAAATTCGATGTACGGGTCGGTCGGCCGGGGGAAATAGCCGCGACGAACCGACGACGAAATTTTATGCGTGGTTGCGTAAGGGAGCGAGCGAGATGGAAATAAGCGCGGCCTAGCCTATGTAGGTGCTATATACTGCAACGTGTTGTACTCGGTTCGGTGCGGAGCGGTGCGACGGTAGAAAGGAGAGTCAAAACGGACTGTTGCTCGTCGTTACGCATCGGTTATGGTCAAACGCGGCTTGACACTTTCCGGCGACCGCATTATTCCCCTCGGCCCGCCATTCCCCGCGCGATTCTGCTTTACCCACGAAGCAGTGGCGTAACATTTCGTTGTTCGAACAAATTATCGCCTAATTAAGAGGGCGAAAACATTTACTAGATAACGACCGGTAGACTGTTAACTAAGATGGAAAAATCAAAGACGAGGAAATATTAAAATCTTCGTATTGTCAAGTTTAACACTATACGGACTAACGCTCCAAAAACAGGCGCTGTTAGAGATACGTGCGTATGAATGTATTTTAGTTTGATTGTGTTGTTGATGTAAACTCCACAACAAAAATATTGATAGTAACCGAACCGCACGTATCTCTATCAGTACTGGTTACTGCGGCCTTAATACGAATTCGGTGAAGTGGCTGATCACAGAAAATATAAAACCATTGCAAGACGGAAGCGAAAAAACAAACGTTGGAGGAATTTGGAGACGAGACGAAAGAAAACTCTTTAGAAAATCGGTGGGATACTAAAACAACTAACACAAACAAAACCAACTACGATTGCAAGGACTGTGTGGTTGTACAATTCACAGGTATAACGGTAAACTCCACTCACACAAATTTATTAATTATTCCTAACGTAGCGATTCGAGAGTACGTGGACTCTCATTGACAGTGGGTAACACGGTTGACAATGAGAGTCCACGTACTCTCGAAACGCTGCGTTCCAAATAATTAATAAATTTGTGTGAGTGGAGTTTACTGCTATACCTGTGAAAACCAACTAGATTAAAAGATATGAAGAATAAAGAGAGACAAAGAAATAATAGACAGACAGAAGCAATATTTTGAATTAGCATAGTCAAACATTAGAAATGTTAAAATAATGGGAGAAACAGTGAACATGGAAATTGTTAAACGACGAACTAAAAGGAAAAGAAATGCTCAATGACTGGAACAAGGACATAAGCATACTTAAACAGGTTAATACAAAAATCTGCTCCAATACTAAAAGAATCACACTATTTCTCATCAAATTTATACCAGAATGGTAGAGCAAAGATTAAGAAAACACTAAGAGCAACGCTGGAAGACTCACAGCGCAGATTCAAGAAAGAAAGAAAAAAATGTCTGGAAAAAGGAAAACATTCATATTTCATCAACCCGCTAAAAAGCTTCCACTAGAATATGAAGAAATGATATTTTGGATTATGTGCAACAAAGAGAAATCGATATCAACTATTAAAACCAACACAAAATAAAGATATACAACCAAGAAGTTTCGAAGTTCAAAGTAAGTATATGATGAAAACCGGAATACGTGTTAAATCAACTATTGCTTGATAAATTAACATTTATGCAATTGCCAACGTTTTTACATTTTCAGAGAAAGTATCAGTCTCTGTAGGACTTGAACCTACGTCCTCTCGCTTTCCGGGGCTTTTTTTTGCAATTACAAGCGCTATCGCAAACAAAATGATAGTTTTGAATACACAACTAATGCATACTTTCTTACACTCTTACAATCTTTTCTTTTTGGTTAGAGGTTAAAATGTTCTGGCAACGCAAATGTTCTCTTTATTCGTAGGAAAATGCTACCATCTGTATTTGCGTTTAAGTTGAAGACAATGTCCATAAAACTATAATTTGCATTACCATTATGGTAGAAGATTTAGTGACAGTTTAAATAGTTGATGATCGTCCCAATTTAATGAAATGATTGGTTAACCACTATGGGTTGATAATTATAAACGTGAAATTTATTATCACATTGTAAATCAGCTAATTTTACTACGTTTTAAGGAGATTATTACCTTAATTTTTATGTGCATTCAAAAAGACGACTCCTTATTGTAATATTCAATAGGATAACACAACTTCCTTTCATAGAATATCTAAATACTTATAAGAAGCATATTCATTGGTTAGAATCTAAATGCATTTACAAACATATAATAGTTTATATATTTAAGCAAACTTGGAAGCCACTACGAAAACTTTATTTTCATTATTGTATTCTTAATGAATACAATTCATTACTTTTAGAAAGGAACATTCAAGTTGCATTACAATGTTTTAACAAAATAATCTCGAAATATCCATTAAGCAACATAACAAGAGCTACCACAACTTTCGCGTGTAACTTCTTACAAAAAAAGTGATACGAATCGCGTCTGGTGCCCGTTCTGCTACAAATTATACTACACACTACTACAATTGAGTCAAATAGGATTTTCTCTTGGTATAGCCCCGTATACTAGCTTATCTTCGTTATTATCAGGATGCATCACCAAGAAATCTCTCCGAATTTCTAATTTTATACAAATTAGTCAGGGACATTGAAGTGCATTTGGAAAGGAGTTTCCCAGGACTGCGTTGTGAAGTGAAAAGACCGTTGGGAAAAATATGCAAGTGGGAGAGTCGAGCATTTGAAGGGGAGAAGAATCTTACAGAATCTGTAACGTTAATAATAACAAAGTGGAGTAATATACATGTAATTTTGCTGACTGCTAAAGATAGAAGAAGTTCTAATTTTTTCTCATCGTGCGTATTTTGAAATATCTTATAAAAAAAATGCAGTTCGTGACTACATATCTAATAAATATGTGCTTTTTAGTAATTGCTGTTCATGTACAAGTATGCACGGATACAGCTACTATATTATTCATTACGTATACCGCTGTCCATAAAAGTTTGGCCAAGGGAGAAAGCTTTACAATAATTTAATTTAATAAACTTTATTGCATGCAATGATGATAGTCTTAATAAACAACGATCTTAAATACATCTATAATGAAAATATTATGAAGAAAAGAAGTGATTAAGCACTTTATGGATTATTCTAATATATTTATTAGATTAGAATTTTACTTTTATGCAAGATAACGATCCGAAACACACAGCCGGGATGAGCAAAATCAAACAAATATTTTACAAGTTAATGCATGGCCACCACAGAGTCCAGATTACAACCCTATTGAATTACTGTGGAATGAACTTGATTGGAAAGTTCGAAGTATCGGTCCTACTTCCCAAGAAGTAGCTTTGGAATATCCTTCAACAACATCCCATGCGAAAACTTCCAGGTGTTTCGGGGTCTACCTATTCTGTTTTTGCCCTCTGTTTTGGCTTCAAATATCCTCTTTGTGATTCGATCTTCTTCCATTCTGTGTAGATGTCAGCCATCCCAGTTGTATCTCTTCTATGACCACTTCTACTAGTTTGATACCCAGACTATTAGTGATTGTCGTGTTTCTGATTCTGTCTCTTCTAGTTACTCCTTCTATTCTTCTTAGGAATCTCATTTCCATGGCCGTAACTCTGCTTTTGATTCTATTCGTGGTTATCCATGACTCACTACCATATGTTAATGTTGCTCTGACCACTCTTTTATACACCACTGTCTTTATTTTTTTTTGGTATTTCTTTTTTATCCAGAAACGAATTTCTCAATATGTTATATATTTTTGCGGATTTCCCTATCCTCTCATTTACCTCCTTCTCTATTCTCTCATTGTCTTCAATGATTGTTCCTAAGTAGTTGTAACTTTTAACTTGTTCCAATGCTTTTTCCCCGATTTTGATGCTACGTTTTCTTTCTTCTGCTGCTATTATCATTGTGTTTGTTTTCCTCGTGTTTATCTCCATGTATCATCTGCAAACATTAGTTCCTGTACGTTAATTGCATTCATTTTCCAGTTTTCTACTTTCATATTTTTTCCTTTTTGTTTAGCTTTTTTAACAGCGTTGTCTATTAATATAGAGAATAACAATGGGCTCAATACGCATTTCTGTTTTAATCCAATTTGCGATTCGAATTCAGCTGATTCTACATTGGAAGTTCTCACCTTATTCTTATTGCTTTTATACAATGCCTTAATCATCTCTATCATTCCTTTCTCTAAACCTCTCCTTTCCAAGCTCTGCCATACATCTTCTCTTCTTACCCTATCAAAAGCTTTTTTAAGATCTATAAAACATATATGTATTTCCTTTCCTTTCCCTATTAGTTTTTCTCCTAATTGTCTGATTACAAATATTAAGTCCTGGGTGCTTCTTCCTTTTCTAAATCCATGTTGAGTATCTTCTAGTGTTGTTTCCAGTTTCTCTCGGAGCCTTTTTTCTAGTATTCTTGTCAATACTTTTCTTGGAATGCTAGTTAATATTATTCCTCTATAGTTTGAGTATTCCTAAGAGTCTCCCTTTTTGTATATGGGCATAATTATTCCCATATTCCATTCCTTAGGTTTTTCTTTTTATTATTATAATATTGTTTAAGAGGTCAAGTTCTTCGTTACCTTTGTCTCCCATATATTTTATCATTTCAGCTGTGATTCCATCCTCCCCGGCCGCCTTTCCTAGTTTTAGTTTGGTAACTGCTTCTCTGACTTCCTCTTCGCTTATTGGTGTGATACGTTCATCGTTGTTTTTTGTTTTATGCTCTTTTTCTCTTATGTATCCGTCTTGTTTTATTTTTGTGAGCTCTTCAAAGTACTGTTTCCATCTTTCCATTCTCTTTTTCCTCAGTTAATATATTTCCTTTGTCATCCTTTATATTTTTCAATATCGGCGCCTTCTTCTGTCTCAATTGTTTTATTATTCCGTAGAATAATTTTTGGTTTTCTCTATAGTTATCTCTCAGTTTTATTCCGAACTCTCTCCAAGAATTTTCTTTGGCCTTCTTGATACTCTCTTTAGCTTCTTTTCTTGCCATTTTGTACATATTGTAATCCTCCTCTTTCCTGGTATGCATATATCTGATCCATTTATTTTTCTTATCTTTCAGTTTGTATTTCTGCTGTCCACCATTTGCTTCTTTTTGTGTACGTATTTGCTATTTTTGTTATTCCACAGCTTTCTTGTGCCGCCTTCAGTATCATGTTTTTGAATCTTGTCCATCCAAACGGTTGATTTGACTTGTATTGGTACTTCTCTCGAATTTCACCCTTAAAATTTTTACTTGGCCAAACTTCTATGGACAGTATTGTACATGTATATATAAGCTAAATCGCATTAATTAGAACAGAAAGAAGATTCAATAAAAACTCATCAATTAGGAATGTAATTATGGGTACTAACGTGACAAATAAGTTTATTTTAAAACAATTTTACCATTATTCTATAGGTACATTACACAAGCTTTCACAAAATATATTGTAAGATTTAGTAAAAAAATACACGAACAAAACTGTAAGTATGTACACCAATCATTGCAATCGCAAATTTTTGTTTAAATATTTACTCATTCTCTAAACGTATTATACATATGCACATAAGTAACTCCCATGAAACGTCTTTTTAATATAAATAAGATACGGTTTATTTCAAAGAAGTCGTATAAAAATTTGTTGGAATTGTTTTTTTTGTGAAATCGAAGCTACAATAAAAATATTCATCAAAAATATTATTTGGATAAATTTCGCAAAATCCTTATTTACATGACGTATCCAGATCTTCTTCTCCTTTGTCCTTATTCACCGTTTACTCTCTCTGTACACATTTTTGTATTTCGACTCGTTTCACGAGCCACCGGTGTGGACCGTGTCGGACGAAGGACACTGTTGCGCACTAATTAACGAGCGGACCTCTGCAGGCGGCTTTGTAATAGATGTTGAGCCGGTGAACGCTGGCCGGCACTGTCGGGTGCTAGCGGGCACCCACGGCTGCAGTACATATCGTCGCAATTGGGAAAAATATCCGAAACCCGTTATCTTTTAATGATCCGTTCGTGAAATTCACGTATCGCATATGGCGTGCGTTCGGTACGAAATTATACGTACATACATTTATGCGGACGCGTGTAAAGTACGTTCACGTACCGTCCAACAAGAGCTAACATTTATATGGATATTCGCCATTACAAATATACCAGAAATGCCTTCGGGAAATATGAACGTCGATATTACCTGGTCCGACATATTTTAATTGCGCAAAATAGGCTAACGAATAGAATGGGGGAACGTCAATTAGTTTATATGTTTTGGACTTAAATTTAATTAATATCGTGCTTTTAATAGCCGTGCTGTGTGAAAAACAAAAAAAACCCTTGCAACAACAACGTCAATGTAATATCAGAGTTATTACTTATGCACAAACTTTTCTGAAATTGAAACAATTTTGTAACGTTAAATAACCTTTATGTCTCAAATATCGAGAATATAGAGAGCCAAGGTTGCGTTCCAAATGTGTCGATGCAAAAGGGTGCTCTTAGCGTTCGAAAAATACAGGGTATCTTTAAAATAAAATAAAAAAATAACGTCATAATTAAAAAAAATCTTAGGGAATTGTAATATATGCCGCCTATAGATGCAGAATGTGTATACACTAGGGTGACAGAATAAAATAGACACCAGGTAAAGCGGTATTAAGAACTTTCTCTTATCATTAGGGTAGGGGTAGATGTGTCGGAAGAAATTCGTCATAGTTTAGTATCGTCACAACTATGCCTCGCTTACAAGGTTCGAGTGATATTAGCGACTTCACCCGGGGTGTCGCATCGTTGGCCAGAGTGAACGCGGCGCTTCGCAACGTGAAATAAGTAAATTTTTAAATATTCCGTTGTCCACAGTTAATCGTGTGATTACACAATTTAAACGCAAGGAAACAACAACAGTGGAGCCGAGACCAGGTCGTGCCGGACCTTCTGAAAGAAGTAAAAGGGTGCTTGTGCGCGAAGTGTTAAGAGAACCGCGAAAAAGAACAGCTGAGCTTGCGGCAACTTCATAGAAAAGTCAGCGCACCGTTCTGCGATACCTCCGCAGTGTGGGGATGTATAAAAGGGTGGCCGAAGAAAACCTCTCTTACGGCGTTTCAAAAACGGCGCCGAATGGCTTGGGCAATCGAAATGCGAACGAAGCCCGAAGAGTTTTGGCGGTCTGTCATTTTTTCAGACGGAAGCATATACTGCCAATTCAGTGATAGTGGTCGTACGTGGGTACGGAGACGTTCGTCACAGCAACTGGACGACACATTTTTGCATCGGACGGTGAAATACGGCGGTGTGAACATCATGGTGTGGGGAGCGATATGGTATGGTGGAAGATCGCAATTAGTAATCTGCGACGGAAATATAAATGCGGCAAAAGATATCCAAATATTAACAGAAGGACTACTACCGATATTCGACAGCGCCATTTTATCTAAAGAAGACTCCACTTTTATGGAGGACGGAGCACCCTGCCACAAAGAAAGAACAACAGCGCGTCTGTGCGTCCAAACAATTTTTGAATCTGTGTGGAGACAAACCTGCATAGATTTTGGAGCGGATTGTTACCGGAGATGAAACATGGGTTCATAACTTTGAGCCTGAGTCCAAACAGGAGGCCATGCAATGGCATAAAATGGGGACACCACCGCCAAAGAAATTCAAAGTGTCAGAATCGGCTGGAAAGTTGATGGCTACTGTTTTTTGGGATTGTGAGCGGATATTATTGATTGATTACAAAGAAAAAGGTAGGAGCATAACCGGAGAATATTACGCAGCGATATTAGAAGAATTAAAAAAGGCCATCAAAGAAGGACGTCGAGGAAAATTGACCAAGGGTGTGTTGCTCTTGCAAGACAATGCGCCGATTCACAAGAGCAAAGTTGCAATGGCTGTTCCGCACATGCATGGCTTTCAATCAATAGTCCATCCACCCTATAGTCCAGACCTGGCAGCTAGTGATTTTTATTTGTTCCCCAATTTAAAAAAAGACTTACGTGGAAGAAAGTTTCCCGACGACAATGAGGTAAAGGAGGCAATTTTGGCCCATTTTGAGGCGAAAGATAAAAAATATTTTTATGATGGTTTAGAAAATTTAATTCATAGATCTAATAAATATATTGTGCTTAAGGGTGATTATAGTGAAAACGGAAAATAGATTTATTGTTTTATTTTATTTAAAATCCTTTCATTCCACGAACTTCTCGACCTCCCCTCGTAGCGTAGGTATTACAATGACATAAGCAGCAGAATTTATTGTGGATTACCAACGCAATAAAATAATACAGTCTTTTTTGCGTTATATTTGTATTTCATGACGATAACAATTTCCTATGTAACCTTCAATAACAAAGACATCATCTCTAAAAAAAAAGGCAAATATCGAGAAGTTTATTTGTTCTTATCACGCCGGGTACACATGAATACGACTGGGAATATAAACAAGAAGAAAAAGGAAAGCACCAAGGGAAGAAAAACGCGGACAAAAGCGAACGAATATGGATTTTATTCGAGCGGTACAGACCGAAAAACGTCTCTTTACTCATGACTTCCCTTAGCAGAAACTCGCGATTCATATCACTTCTTAAAGGGAATGTAGCGCTGCGGAGGATAGCGGCGACCACTTTCAAAGCTCTCTTTCTGCGACCGCTTTGTGTCGTTCTTCGCCATTTAGCAGTCGTTTGTATGTAATTAAAGTGGAATTTATTAGGAGACGTTCGGTAGCGTGAAATTTTCGTTTCTCGGATAGAGAATTCGTCTCGTTCCTCACGCCTTTGTGTAGAAGTGGTGGTAGTAATTTTGTCAACAACGGAATTACGTCCGATGTGCTGAATAAGTTAAAATTTACACGTTTGTCATCGTTTACGTGGTACATGAAGCAATGAAATGTTAGGTGAGGATCAATTTTTGTCCAATCTTTAAAATATAAAATATTACATAGAATTTTCTTTAAGATATTACCTTTTAAATTTTTTTGAACTCAATTCACAGGTATAGCAGTAAACTCCACTCACACAAATTAATTAATTATGCGGAACGCAGCGTTTCGAGAGCACGTGGGCTCCCATTGTCAACCGTGTTACCGACTCGACACGCACCCAGTACTTTGAAGGATTTCGACTGTAAACTCAATGATCGTCGAGAAAAAGGGTCTAATGGTATCGGTCACTATGCCATTCAAACACACCGTCGCTTTGCGATCTGACAAACACTGCTACGCCTCTGATTCAGACCCCCGACAACTTGTGTAACAAAAAAGGACGAGATCGAATATTTTGGACATATCGAAGAACAAACAACCTGCGTTTTATTTATTTATTATTTGGTGTGACATTACGCAGAAAAAAAAAGGTTTCCTCAACAAATAACTGGAAGAGTCGATGTTGTCTCGGATGACTGGACATGTTCAGAGACGTAATGGTATTCGACAATTGTTCATCGTGAAGAAACGATGTTTTGTCAGGCTACTGCAGTAGAAATTTACAATAAAAGTTGCAGAAATAAATTTAGCATTCTATCAGGTCCACAATGCTGGCGGGGGTGGATTGTTTTCGTTCTGAGCAACCTCAAACAAACCTCTCACACGCCGAAGTAAAAGAACGGCACCAGCACGTAAAATGGTAAGGACATGTTTACTTTCATGTCTCATGCCAATACTTCCAGCATTCATAACACATGGGCTGAAAAGTACCGGGCCTAACAAAGAAAACGGTTTTTCTGGTTCAAAATTAGCTTAATTCATCAACGTAATCTCCATCAAGAGCAACCCAATCATTACAGCGCCGCTCTAACATTTCAATACCACTTTTGTAGAACGATTTATCTTTTGCCTCAAAATAGGCCTCAGTTTCAGCGATAACCTCTTCATTCTTACCGGCGGGCATTCTTTTGAGGTCTGCGAACAGCCAGTAGTCGCTGGTAGCCAAATCTGGCGAATACGATGGACTCGATTGGATTCAAGTCGGGGCTCTGGGGAGGCAATTCCACAATTTTGAGAGTTCCTTCCTCTTCTAACGGCGTAAATAGTCTTTACATAATTTAGAGGAACGTTTTGGGTTATTATCTTGCTGGAAGATAAAATTTTGACCCAAAAGTCGAATTCCGGAAGGTATTGCGTGGTTCTCCAAAATTTCGCGGTAGCCTTCTTTTTTTAATATACCGTCAATTTTCACAATGTCCCCTACACGGCCAGCAAAACAGCCCCAAATTATTATAGAACCTCCACCATGCTTCACGGTAGCAGCAATACACTCTTCTCTAGCACGTTCACCCACATATCTTTCTACGAATATGCGCCTTCGTGTTCCGAACAGCTCAAATTCGGACTCATCCGTCCATAGGACGTTGTTCCACTCTTCTACGGTCCAGTGTTGGTGTTCACGAGCCCATTTAAGTCGTTTTTGCTTGTTTTGTTTGCGTAGTAATGGCTTTTTCATCGCAATACCTCCATGGAGCTTTCTGTAGGCGACGTTTGACTGTAGAAATGCTGACTAGTTTTTGGCGACCAACATTTAATTCTGCGGTGATTTCCGGGGCTGTTTTGCGTCTATTTAACTTACTGGTAACCACTATTCTGCGATAATCTGCAGATGTTGTCGTTTTTGGCCTTCCACTCCGCCTTTTATTAAGAAAACTGCCAGTTTCCCGATATTCATTTACGTTATAGTCAACCGTAGCGTGGTGTATTTCGATTTCTTTGGCAATTTGTCGATTACTTACGCCAGTTTTATGGTAAGCTATTATAAGCGCACGTGTTTCAGTACTAATTTCTCTTCGCGGAGGCATTTTAAAAAATTGTCACACGATATTTCGCTCACGACGTGAATAGAGTAAATACCACACTGCAACTGACCATAGGTTACAGATTTCACTATAATCTTCTAGGAAGGTAATTTAAACATTATTACCTACAATCTAAGAGATGACTAAATTTACCCAGTAAATTCAGAGGGATTGTTATTGTAATTGCATCGCAATAAACAGTTTATGGTAATCCGACCAAGTGCAGGTAAATGATAGTAAACCTTATGCGATATAATGGGTGTCTATCTTACTGAACTACATTTTAAATACGTATTTCATTTTATTATAATGTTTTTTCGGTAAACATAATACTATATGAATAATCCATGAAAACAGGGGTGCCTAACCACTTTTGAGCGGAACATGTAATTGCGGCAATTAAACGAAGTAAATTCGAGATGTTACTTTTGTGTTATACGATACCATTAACGCACCTCCAGCAGTTGATTGCTTAAAGACGATCAGTGTACTACGCTATCATGATTTATTCAACAGTAATGACGCAATTTGGATGAACTACTCAAAACAAATGATGAAAATGAAGATTCTATTTACGACATTGACTGTTTCCAAAAATATTTATGTTGGTATAGTTAGTGCGTCTATATTACAATCAGATACTTCACACAAAATAATTGTATAACTTAAAATGCTTATAAATATTCGTCTTAAAAATACCCCGAAATTTTAAATAAACGCAAATACCATCTCGTCCCACGCTCATAACGATTTTAATCTCTTAAACGAACGTAGAATACGCAAAGGACCAACCCTTTACTAAGACAGCTGTCAACGGTGAGCGAATAGAACGTGTTTAGTGCAACCGGAAGGGATATTTCCGACGTTCACGTGTTTAATCGGTACGCCTCGATTACGGATGCCGAGGCGAGCGCACCTAGGCCGTCGTTATACGCCGCCCACCCCCTCCTAACCCCCACGTCGATCGATATTCGATCGATCCGACCGAACGTCAAGCGGGTAGAGAAGGTAGCGAACAACAAAGCCTCCTACCATCCACCAACCCGCCTACTTGCCGCCTCAAGCCCGAAGCTCGTTATAACGTTCGTTCTACCGGTTGACGGCCGATGGGAGAATTTCGACGGGGCGACGGTAAAGGTAGTATTCCGAGAGAGAGGTTGCGCGAGGAAATTGTTCCCGTCATCGCGCCAACCGAAGGAGAAGGAAAATAACGGCAAAATCAGTTCGCGGAAATCAAACCCGTGAGGGATTAGAGCCGGAGAGTCTCTGCGAACAGCTCGTGCACACCAAATGTACGTAGTACGGGAATTCGGAACCGAACAGGATACCTGCGTTACGGCCGTCTCGTTTTTTTTTTGTCGTTTCTTTCTCTTTCGCTTCCCGTTTCTTTTATTTTCCTTTCGAGCGGAAAAGATAAAAAATGGTGAAACGGCAGGAATTTCCAGCAATACGAAAAACAATGCTCCATCGTTTTCTTTTATTTGCACTATAGCTCATAAGTTTGAGACTACCCATCGAAAGTTAAAATATCAATATTATGGCAACTATGATTTTAATACTTGGGGCAATGATGCTCGTGAAATGACAAAAGTTATAAATGTACCATTAACCGATAAAAAGCCGTTTTTTCCTGTTTTATACACAAATACAGTAGAACCCGGTTATAACAACTTCGGCTGTAACGACACGCCTTTTCTAGCGTCGAATTTTAAGCGGTCCCGTACTTTACTATTCAAACGCACAGGTACCCGGTTTTAGCGTCACTAACCCCTGATATAACGACTCGCTGAAGTAAGATTTCTTGCAATTTGCCTAGCCTGCAACATTCGACCGTTCGGGGATTCCAAGAATATTACCGTTTCTTGCATCGATAAATCTCTCTCATATCTCACTTTGGTTCAAACTGAAGAACATTTGTTCAGAGTTCGAAAGGGAGACTAGTGCTCGAATCCTGTATTACATCAACAATAAAACATGGAGGAAGATCAGTTATATTTTGGGGTTGCTTTGGCGATACCTCTGTGGGCGATTCGGTTAAAGTAGATGATATCCTTAGAAAAGGAGGTTATAGGGAGATTTTGGAAAGGAATACCATCTCATCTGAAACACAATTAATCTTGTACCAGCACAATGATGATCCAGAACGCACTACAAAGAGATGTCGTAAGTATTCGGATCAACTGGAGCACAGAGAGAAAATTGTTGTTATGAAATGGCCACCTCAAAGTCAAAATCTCAACCCGATCGACCGTTTGTGGGAGGAACTCGACCGACAGGTTCGAAAATCTGCTCCAAATTCGACCACAGTACTTTAGGCGTAACTACGGGATACGGGGAGAAGAATAGAGCCGCGAACACTGGCGAAGCTGCTAGAGAGAATGTCAGCACTGTGTGCGGCAGTAATAAAAGAGAAACACACATTGACGAATCGCAAATTTAAGTTAATTTATAATTATCTTGGTTAATAAATTAACAGACTTACATACTTGACTTACTTACAGAATAAAGGTTTATTTTATAATTACAGTAGAACCCGGTTATAACAACTTCGGCTGTAACGACACTCCTTTTTTAGCATCCAATTTTAAGCGGTCTCGTAACAACGGAGACATTCAATAACGTTCGGAAAAGTGAGCGGTGAAGCGAAAAGTGTTAATACGACGGAAGCAGAGACGTGGCTAAATGAAGTGCAGCCTAAATTAAGACAAGATTATGAAGACAATGAAATTTCCAATGGCGACGAAACGGGATTTTTTTATAAACATCTTCCAGATAAGACTCTGAGGTTTAAAGGCGAAAAATGTGTAGGCGGTAAACTATCCAAAGAACGGTTAACTGCATTTGTGTGTGCTAATATGACCGGTGCGGAGAAACGTAAAATTCTTGTCATAGTAAAGTCAAAAAAGCCACGCTGCTTCAAAAACATAAAAACACTCCCAACAAATTACTACGCAAACAAAGGAGCATGGATGACTTCAGAAATCTTTGAAAATGAAATTCGAAAATGGGATAAAGAACTTGCGGTTAAAGGTAGAAATCTTGCTTTTAGTCGATAGCTGCCCAGCACATCCATCATTAGCCCACTTAAAAAAAATTAATTTGGTGTTTCTGCCCCCAAATTGCACTAGCATCCTTCAACCAATGGACCAAGGCGTAATAAGAAGCTTGAAATGTTTTTACGGAAAATTTCTTCTGCAGAAAATTATTACGGGTATGGACAAGAACGCACCGTGTGCAGTTTCACTTCTCGAAGCGTTGGACTTTTTAGAGAAGGCTTGGCGTAGTATAACCTCTGAGACTATAGCAAACTGCTTTAGTCATTCAAGATTAAGGAATAATCCAGTTTGTGACAACTTAAATGAAGATGACGTTCCGTTATGTGAACTGAAAGTGGCAGCAAAATCAGAGTGACGAAAACCAATTTTGTTTCGACGACTTTGCATCCGTGGACAGTTGCCTTATTACGTCGGGAATGCGTTCGGATTCTGATATCGTGGAGGACATAAAACAGCGAGATAACGAAAACGATAATGAAATCGAAGAGGAAGAAGATTCATGCGACGAAGCGGAACACGCACCGCCAAACGAAGAAGCCCTAAGTGCCATAATACTTTTAAAAACTTATTATAAACAGCGAGAAACGTCACCTCAATTTATTGATAAAGTGAGAGAATTAGAAATGGATATAGAAACAACAGTTTTGGCGTGCGAAAACTGTGCAACGCAAAATTATAGATTTCTTTCGTTAGACAAACAAGTTAGTATGTACCTACATGTGTAAAGTTATATGGTTAAGTACATTAAATTAATTAAATTCACATACGTATCTGTTTACCACCCGTAATATTGTTTCCCACCAATTCTTGTATGTAAACATGGAACTTGTAAAAACTCCGCCTATAGCGTCACCTTGTTATAGCGTCAAAAAATTCGCAATCCCGTGACTGTCGTTATAACCGGGTTCTACTGTATATAAATTTTTAAAAATTCTAATGAAAACATCTATTTGTCCAAGTTTAATTTAACAATGGCATTTCTCTAAATTGAACGTGCACATGCACTTTCGTGTGATCCCAACAAACGTTTTTAATCTATACTATTATATAAAACTGGAAGTGTAAATTTTGAAATGCGATTTCTCAATAAATGCAAACTGCGCCCAGAAGTATGAATATCATTTTGTTTGTCTTGAGTAGAAGTAGGCTCTGGTGTCATTATCTTTCAATATCACTTTTATTTTTATACATTATATGTTGACTCTCCATATACGTATAATAAGCGGGAGCGATATGTGATTTAAGGTTTGCTAGCTTTTTACTTTTGCCAGCGTACCTGCCAATGCTTGCTAACTAAATATATTATTACTTTAAATGTGGAATAAAACACATTCCATTATTGGTATTATACACGGGTACCGATGACAAAGCTCATTATCATACTAAATCATAAAACTCAAAAACCATGGCACTGGGACACTGAAACGCTTTACTATCCCCCTAACGACAACACTTCACTAAAACCAGGACGCTCATTTCGTCGAAGTTACTATCTTCAGCAGTAATAGGGAACTAACAATCTACACTATTTATTATACTAATATTAATATTAAGATTAGATCACTGTTTCCTGCAATTAACCAATGTAATTAAATTCGTGGAAAAATATCGGTTTCGGCAGGATTTGAACCCACGATCTTAGCGGTACCGGCGCATTGTGCTATCATTACACCACGAGACCGAATTTGAGTTCAAATCGCTTTTAATACCTACATATCATAATGTCTTTGATAAATACAAAACTAGTTTTAGTAAAATTGTCTTTAGATAGATTTAATAAGAGCTGAGAGATGTAGAAACTCCATTTTATTTTTTAAAAATGAGTTTTAAAAATAGATCTTCAAAAGATCACATCGCAAACATTGCCTTTTTCTACAGCGGCAACGTATTTGAGAAGAAACAGTATATGTTATAGTACTACTAATAAAATTTAAAGCAGTTTTATTTATTGAAACCTTGAAATCTTATGTTTAGTAACATTTCGATGAAGTTCTCATCTTTTTCATGCTCCATGTAGAAGGTTTCAGGTCAAAGATATCATTGGAACATAAACTAATACCGAAATGAATCGGCAAAATTCTCTTAAGTTGAGTCCGCCAAAAACTAGCGTCTTCGCTTTATCATCCAGTAATCATATCGAGTTTTGTGCCTGAAAAACTGTCTTGAAAGTCACCGTTTGCTGGTAGAAACATATGATGAACACGCTCCATCGATTAGAATATGAGAAACATGATTTGAATGAACGTCAAATAGAAAATCGCAAAGTCGCCTATGAAATACCGCTTCAACGCCACCAAAGGAAATCATTTTTGTGTCGAATTGTGACGGGTCACGATAAACGGATTTATTTTGAAAACCCAAAGCGGGAAAGATCATGGCTTTCACCTGGCGAAGCCAGTCCTTCAACACCAGTGGCTCAGGCGGGAATACCGTACTCTGTGCCTGGTGGGACCAGAGCGGTATTCTGTATTATGAACTCCTGAAGCCCACGGAAACCGTTAATACACATCGCTATACCCAATAAATGATTGATTTAAAGCACGCATTAATCAAAAGACGATCGGAATAGTCCAGAAGACATCGCAAAGTGATTTTCGTACAAGTCAACGCGCAGTCTCACACAGGAAAACCAGTGAAAGTCACCTTTCGCCTGGATGGGACACCCTCCCACACCCGCCGTACTCCTAAGACCTAGCGCCATCTAACTATCACCTCTTCGCATCAATGCGGCACGCGCTCACAAAGCAGCACTTCAGCAATTTCGAGGAAGTTAGGAAATGGCCCGACGAATGCTTTGCCGCAAAAAGACAAGCAGTTCTTTTGATATGGTATTCATAAATTACCTGAAAGATGGGGGAAATGTGTACAAGCCGATGGCTAATGTTTTGAATGGAAAAAAAATTATTTTCCCTTGAAAATTACTTGTTTCTTTTTAGCAAAAAACTGGAAAAAACCTATGCATACAGCTGGTATGTTAAATATATCGAGGAAAAACAGCGAACGTTTCAATGTTGTACGCAAACTGGCTGATTTGGAGCGGGAACATAGGTAGACCCAAATTGGCAGCGTCACCTGACAAATCGCAAACTCGACCTGTTCATGGAAAGTTGTATTACACCTTCATTATTTCCTTAAAAAAAATGATTCAGAGAAAATGACGACGTGGGAACCTTTGTCCATGTATAACACATTTCTGGGCACAGGCTATACTTTTTTAGAAATCCCATTTCGAAATTTATACTTCCAATTTTGTGTAATATTGTAGGAGTGCAGATTATTGTGCTCTTGTTTAAAATTTACTTAATGCGTACAATACTACGTAATTAATAACCAGTAAAGACCAGCAATATATGGGTGGTGATGGTATATTGGGAGAACTTGGGATGATGCGGTCGATTAAAACGCCATCGTCGTCAGTAAGAAATCTCGTTCCGTTCTTTCACGGTAGGGTCCCTAGATAGAGAGAAGAAAACAATAAGAACCCAACGGAGAATAGGAATAAAACAAGAGAGCAAACGAGAATGAAAATAAACCGAATCGGTTCAACCGAGCGTGCAAACGAAGGTCACAGAAAACATCCGAGAGCGGCGCTCTCTCGTCGAACGAAGAAGGGACGTAGAAACGATGCGATGTGGGACGAGACCGCAGCCTGCATCCAGAAGCTAATGAGATAGGGACGCCGCCATAATCACAGGCGAGAGCGGGCCGCGTATGCTGTTAGCCTCTCCGCTAAAGCGGACTAACCCTCCGCACAGCACGAAACCGACGAAGATAGCGTCGATTGCGAACAGGCGAACGCGAGCGAGACCGAGCGACGCTCACGTAAAACTTAGTTTATGGGTCGTGGAATAATGAGTAGGATAAAGCGACGGACGGTTTCGGAGCAGGATCATTAGCGTTGAGAGCGAGGCTGCATCAATCAGTCATCACGCTATACCAGTAGAACTGTAACGGTGAAAATTAATGATGGTACCTTTGCTCGTGCGATTAAACTGTATCCGTCTCGCTCGCTCGCACCGTGACGCTCCTTCCTCCTCTCTCCCTAAGCTACGTTATATCCCCTTTCGCCGTAGGTACTTCGTCGCTTCGCTTTCCCGTCTCGTAAACGTGGGGGAAGTTCGCTAGAACCAGGGAATTAATCATGCGATCGTGTTGAAGAGATGGGGGTTTCCCGGCTCTTGTGCCGAAGCGCGCGTTCTTCAATATACATATATACCGGAATGTATGTGCGCGTTTATGCGCCTGCTTGTGTATGTGTGCGTGCCGTGTACGTACATGCGGCGGATACAGGATCGGATTGGGGCGGGCCTTTTGGGATATGCGGAAAATTTCCCGGCGGGTCGAAGGTCGAAGTAGGCCAATTGGCAATTAATAGCGGGCCGGGTTTTTAGCCTCGCGGCAGATAAATAGACCGGTCGCTCTCGCTTTATTAGTAAAACGCCTAAAATGCATAAATTACGCGTACGGTGATGCATCGGTCTTTGAAATCTTTTTGCCTTGTTTCCGCAACGTTAGATTTTAATCAGTTTGTGTTAAAACAACAAAGCCGCTTTATTGGTAACTGTGGGATGATGCTTGTAAAATGCATCGGTATCTGGATATTTTTTATGATTCGTAACGTCGCACATTAGCCCACTAACACAAAATGCATTGAATAAGAAATTTACAATTTCACCTAAGCTTAATGGAGGTTAATGGATTCTTTATTCAGAATAGCTTTAAAAATCTGTTTGTTCACGCTGTCCTTATATTGCCTATTATTCGCATGTAACACATGGGCTGAAAAGTCCCGGGCCTAACAAAGAAAACACGGTTTTTTTGGTTCAAAGTAGACACCCTAACTACAACAGACACTTGTAACAAAATTAAAAAAATACTTTTTTTCAGACCAGCATTAAACCGACAATGAATAAAGACAAAGCTATAAAACTAACACATGGGCTGAAAAGTCCCAGGCCTAACAAAGAAAAGACGGTTTTTTTTGGTTCAAAATTAGCTTTATTCATCAACGTAATCTCCATCAAGAGCAACGCAATCATTCCAGCGCCGCTCTAACATTTCAATACCACTTTTGTAGAACGATTTATCTTTTGCCTCCAAATAGGCCTCAGTTTCAGCGATAACCTCTTCATTCGTGCGAAATTTCTTACCTGCGAGCATTTTTTTGAGGTCTGCGAACAGCCAGTAGTCGCTGGGAGCCAAATCTGGCGAATACGGTGGATGTGGGAGCAATTCGAAGTTCAATCCATGTAGTTTTGCCATTGTTTTGATTGACTTGTAACACGGTCGCTTTATTCATCAACGTAATCTCCATCAAGAACAACGCAATCATTCCAGCGCCGCTCTAACATTTCAATACCACTTCTGTAGAACGATTTATCTTTTGCCTCAAAATAGGCCTTAGTTGAAACAATTTCTTTTCTTTGCCATATGCGGTCGTTTCTTTGCAATTTCGGCCTTCAAACGCTCCAATAACGCTATATAATATTCACTGTTGATGGTATTTCCTTTATCAAGATAGTCGATGAATATTACACCACGCACATCCCAAAATACCCAGCCCATAACCTTTCCAGCCGATTGTTGTGCTTTCGGGCGCTTTGGACGAGGTTCATCGGTTGCTGTCCACTCAGATAACGATCGTTTTGATTCCGGTGTGAAGTGATGGATCCATGTTTCATCCATTGTCACATATCGACGCAAAAATTCCGGTTTGTTACGTTTAAACATGGCCAAACACTGCTCAGAATCATCAACACGTTCTTGTTTTTGGTCAACAGTGAGCAAACGCGGCACCCACTTTGAACAGAGCTTTCTCATAGTCAAATGCTCATGCAATATAAAGCCAATACGTTCTTTTGATACCTTTACAATGTCAGCTAATTCAGCTGATCCTGCATTGGAAGTTCTCACCTTATTCTTATTGCTTTTATACAATGCCTTAATCGTCTCTATCATTCCTTTCTCTAAACCTCTCCTTTCCAAGCTCTGCCATACATCTTCTCTTCTTACCCTATCAAAAGCTTTTTAAAGATCTATAAAACATATATGTATTTCCTTCCCTTTCCCTATTAGTTTTTCTCCTAATTGTCTAATTACAAATATTAAGTCCTGGGTGCTTCTTCCTTTTCTAAATCCAAGTTGAGTTTTCTAGTATTATTGTCAATACTTCCTAACTAAACTACCTTCTTTACATCATCAAAATGTTCGCAGTAGTAAAACGTAGCCTTTAACCATGTTACCCAATGCGTAGTAGTCGGCTGCGGTGTTTCAGACACTTTGGGACACAGTTCGTGAAATCTTTTTGTACGTTCAGGGGACTTTAGAGATACTGCCTTCGTATGAGCTATTAAAGCATTTACTCGTGGATAGCATTTAGCGATCAATTGCGTCACAAGGTTTAAAGCATGGATTTTACATGTTATACGTAACGATCTTTAAGAGATCGGTGTACGGGAAGCATGCTAGCGGCATTGTCACTCACAAACATTAAAAGTTGGATTATTGAAACTTGAAATTTGTTCAATACATTTTGCAACTCCTTTGGACGAAAGTAAGATAGAGAATGACGGTTCAAATACGGTTTTTGAAATCAGCGCGCTGTTGTAGAAATTTGATAAAGTACTGAGCGTAAAAATGCCCAAACATAGACAGTTGGCTGTGAAAGACGAAACGGGCGGCCACGGGTGGCTTCTGGAGCTGAAGATCGATTTAAGTCGGGAATTATTCCCCCAGAGAGCTCTATGGGATGAGCATAATAAAATTTTACTGTATCTGTGACTTTTTGTAAAATCCGTTGCTGCTTTCAAACGGTAGTGTATCTATGGAATATATAAAATTTGTATGAAATCAAAATATCAAAATCGTACGTTAAAAACGACGAAAACATAGAATGAAACTGTACACAGCTGTCAACCATAAAGTGGGACAGCGGAGCAAGATGTTGGTATATTTTCCGCTCGTCAAATTTACTTAGTTGCACTATACGTTGTCAGTATTTACGAAGACGAATCCTCATCCTCCACTCTTCACCTACTTATAATTGGTTGTTCGTTGGTGTCTTTGACATTTGTAAATCATGTCTACATAATATCAAATTTGTAACTCAAAGTGCTGTTTGTCGTACTGTGGCTAATTCTTGAATTGTGTGTCGTGATTGTTCATAAAAATAGATCCTGTAGAACAAAGAGCCGTAATAAAATACCTCCAGAAAAAAGGCATGATGCAAACTCAAATTCATAGAGACATTATGACCATTATCGGTGAGTCTAACTACAGTTTTCTATGGCACGAATACGTCGAGAAAAGTTAAGGCACGGTATGCTGTTCCATCACGATAATGCTCCCAGTCATACGAGGGGAGATCCAGAAGTTCGTGGAATGGAGGGGATGGAGTGAGGATAGGGGCGCTCGCTAGGTGTCATTCTGATTGGCGACTCATCATTAGTATATAAGTTAAATTGCAGCCCTATAGCGTCAGTCGTTTACGAATAGTTGCCTGCTAAACAAGTCAATTCGGAAGAAAACTGAAACTATGGAGGAAATTGAACATCGTGCTGTGATAAGGTTCCTTACAAAGCAAGGAAAGAACGCTCCAACCATATTGAATGAAATGGAAACCGTTTATGGGGAACAGTGCCCTAGTAAATCAATGATTTATAAGTGGCATGGTCTTTTTAAACATGGTCGGGAGTCGATCGAAGACGACCCCCGCTCAGGACGGCCAGTTGAGGTCACCACATCAGACATCGTCGAAAAAGTGCAAAAATTCCTACTGCAAGATGCCTGTTTGAAGAAAGAACAATTATCTGCATTAGTTGTAGTACCAGATACCACCATTTTGCGTATCCTACATGACCACCTGGGTACGACAAAAGTCAGTGCAAGATAGGTACCGAGAATGCTCACGCCGCTGCAGAAACAGCAGCGCGTCTGTGCGTCCAAACAATTTTTGGAGCTGTGTGGAGACAAACCTGCACAGATTTTGGAGCGGATTGTTACCGGAGATGAAACATGGGTTCATCACTTTGAGCCTGAGTCCAAACAGGAGTCCATGCAATGGCATAAAAAGGGGACACCACCGCTAAAGAAATTCAAAGTGTCAGAATCGGCTGGAAAGTTGATGGCTACTGTCTTTTGGGATTATGAGGGGATATTACTGATTGATTACAAAGAGAAACGTAGGAGCATAACCGGAGAATATTACGCAGCGATATTAGAAAAATTAAAGGAGGCCATCAAGGAAAAACGTCGAGGAAAATTGACCAAGGTTGTATTGCTCTTGCAAGACAATGCGCCGGTTCATAAGAGCAAAGTTGCAACGGCTGCTCGGCACAAGCATGGCTTTCAATCAATAGTCCATCCACCCTACAGTCCAGACCTGGCACCTAGTGATTTTTATTTGTTCCCCAATTTAAAGAAAGACTTACGTGGAGGAAAGTTTTCCGACGACAATGACGTAAACGAGGCAATTTTGGCCCATTTTGAGGCGAAAGATAAGACATATTTTTATGATGGTTTAGAAAAATTAATTCATAGATCTAATAAATGTATTGTGCTTAACGTTGATTATATTGAAAAGAAAAAATAGATCTATTGTGTTATTTTATTTAAAACCCTTTCATTCCACGAACTTCTGGACCTCCCCTCGTACATCTGGTATTGCTATAATTAGTGGATCACTCACCATATTCGCCGGATACGGTCTCTAGTGATTACAGTCTGTTCCCCGAATTGAAAGATATCTTAGGTGGTGCAAAATTTTCCACTGTAGTTTTACTGTAAGGGGGCGAGGGGTACAGCATAGAGATCCACCCTCGTATATATACATATATCTGTATGTTATGTTTCTATTTTTTGTGATCTGTTATCTACACTTTTATCTATACTTTTAAATAGATGATATTGTCTAGATCCGAAAGAACTACAGATCAATACATATTGTTATTGATTTGATACCTCATAATTCGGCCACAGCATTTCGATATAGTACGTAGATTGTTCAAGTGTGTTTGAATTGTGTCGTTGCGCTATTGTGTATTTACACAATTTGTCAGATTATCATCACGACAAACTTATATTCTAGCGAAAGTGTATGTGCATTGAATTCTTTTACAGTCAACGTACGTAGATACGTATGCATATTACGTCGCTCCGCATCCTACTATTATTCTTGGCGTGGCACCGATACTAGTAGCAGCAACAGCAGCAGGACGAAATCCAGAATTTACAGCGTAACACGTCCCCCGAGAGATATATAACACGGAGATGACATGTCGCAGGTGTTTGTCGACTGCCGCCGACCGCGAGCGGAGCGATACGATCGGTAGAGACGCCCGTAATCCCATTAGCGTGATCTCATTTCCAGCCTATCTCTCGCGGACGTGTAATTAGGCGGAATGAAGGGTACGGCGGCGACGGTAAAGCTCTAACGCAAGTACGTAGAGGAAAGAGAGAGACGCAAGTACGTGGACGTAGCGCGGTCCGTCGGCAAAGCGAACGCGACCACTTACAGGTGAAAGAGGTCACCGGTAGCGGCGGATATCCTGCGAGATATACCCGAACGCGCTCTTACATTACCGACGCAAATTACCGCTCTCGTTTCAGCGGCGCAGACCGATTAGCCGATGGAGCAGAGATGGAAATTTGAAGGCGTAAAGGGCCGGAACAATTTTGTTAGAGAAAAATATTCATTTTTCACAATTTGACGGTACTAATTAAATAACGTTTTCCAAGTTATTTAGGATGGAGGAGGAGAAAGTTTACAAGAAAATATTGAGTTACTAAAAACTTACTATTTGGAAATTACAACTTTTGCACCTTATGTAACGTTGTTCTAAATAAAAAGACGAACTACATTATGAAGTGGACGTTCTCGTAAACAGAATATGCTATGGAGGAATGAAAAAGTCCCTGGTTTCCCAATTTACACTCCCACTGCAATTTGGTTGTGTTCTAAAACAGAGGTCTCCATACTCTTTAACCGACAGATCTCACTGACCCCTACACTAAGTTACAAGGGCCAAGATCTAGCTAGTTCATCATACTAACATATTGTAAATATTGTAGTTCGACACCGCAACGTACAGAGGAGGTAGCATTAAAAAAAAAGTATTGCAGTAATGCCTTGTTGGTTTGAGGACGTAAAGTCAAAAGATCTAGCATTATTTACAAAACTGATTCGTATAATAATAATAATAATAATAATAATAATAATATATTTATTGCCCAACAGAAAATAATTCCAGCATAATCAACATCGCGTCCAGGGTAAGTGCCATCAATCTTGAAGGACAGGTATTTCAAAAACCTTGTTTGCACTCTTTCATGTAGTACTTGCAGATGGAGATAGTGAGGATACCAAATTATGGAAGCATACTCCAACCCAGTACGGACAAGCGAATAGTATATTGCTTTCAGCGAGGCAGGATTATTGAATGATCTGCAGGATCGTATGAGAAATCCTAAGGATTTCATCGCAGAATTTCGTACGGATAATATGTGGTCTGCAAACGACAAATTTGCATCAAACAGCACGCCCAGGTCCATCACAGACGAGTGCCTAGGAACAATAGCCTGACTCACAGCATAATAAAAATTGTAGAGTCTATGACATCTAGAGTAGCTCACAACAGCACACATATCCAGATTCAAATGAATTCCATTCTGTGTACACCATCTAACAATAGTATCCAGACTGTTGTGGAGAAACAGACAATCTGCCGGGGAGGTTATGGTATTGTAGATCTTAAGATCGTCCGCGTAAGCCAATACATCGCAGACCAGCCCCTGTAGGAGATCATTCAAATAAATATTAAACAAAAGGGGACCCAAATTGGATCCCCGGCACACACCAGAGGAAGCAGAAAATGTTAAATATTATAATTATAAAAGATATTATACCAACGGAATTTCTCAAATTTTATTGAATTTATAACTGAATACTTTTTTCTACACATTGTCACCTTTGTTAGGTACCGTTATACCGAATATTGAATTACATTTAACTTTTTAATTTCTTGACTTCCACGACGAACACAGTCTCAGGTCTTTTCAGCTCATGCATCAAAGCATTCGCGTAAGTTTCCGGGCTTCCGTTAGTGCTCAGACAGCAGAAGTGATTAACATCTTGCAACAAGTTGTTAATAAATCAAGCGGGTATCATCCTCTATGCCGCCGTCTACTTACGAACGAGTTCGGAGCGTACCGGCGAACGAATAACTTACAACCATCTACCTGTTCTACATTTCCTTCTTCTGAATTGTTAGTCTGCGGTGAGGGTTAAATATTCAATAGCGTACACCTATTAGCTAGTGTGACCTACTATAAAAAATTGAGAAGGGTAAAAAATATAACGGTAGATTAGCAAACAATAAACCTTAATCCCTGGAGAATTTAATAAAAAATGTCAATAATCCCAACATTATTTATTGTAATAATGAACATAACGAAGGTTATATCTTTTATTCTAATAGAAAATAGTTTTATACGGCGTATGGAAGTAAAGTTTTCAGGAAAATTAAAAACCGAACCTTCGAAACTACTGTTTCAAAATATGTTGGTAGTTCTATTTTCTAATGGCTCTATATCTGTTCTTCTCTCTTCTATCAGACGGCTGCTGCAGAAGACATAGCACAAAATCCAAAGCTAATCTGGCAGTACATAAACGCGCGTCGTAATGCATCAAGAATACCTGGATGTCTCACTTCGAACGGGTTCACTGTTGATGATCCCAGCAACATTGTTCAGACCTTCGCAGATGAACTCTCTAGAGTGTTTGTGTCTGGTTCACAAGCATTACTGGGGCCCCAGCCTCTTGATAGGGATCCCATTAGTGGTAGTTCTTTGATTGGATCTTTTACAGCACACGATATCTTAAAAGCATCTAAGAAGTTAAAATCTAATTTTACTGCTGGTCATGACGCCCCCCCCCCTCATTTTTTGCACGTGATTGTTGTGTAGCACTATGTGAACCTTTAGCTAGAATATTTAAATTGGCCGTAAGTTCTTCTACCTTTCCTGACGCTTGGAAGATTAGCAGAATTACACCCGTGTTTAAAAAAGGTAATTCTTCAGACTTCCAAAATTATAGACCAGTAAGCGTTTTATCCAACTTTGCAAAAACTTTTGAATATCTTCTGTCTCACAGAATTTACGTTAGTGTCAAGCCTTACTTATCTTCGTGACAACATGGTTTCATTCCAGGAAGGTCTACTGCAACCAATCTTGCAGAGTTAGCACAGCATATTGCCGAATCCATGCAACGACGTCAACAAGTAGATGTATTATACACCGATTTTAGTAAAGCATTTGACACTATCAATCATTCCCTTATGGTATCAAAGCTGAGTAGTTTTGGTTTTCCGCCAAGTGTAACACAATTGATCCGCTGGTATTTAACTGATCGTTCATGCTATGTTCACTACAATGGATATACATCCTTAACATTTTCTGCTTCCTCTGGTGTGTGCCAGGGATCCAATTTGGGTCCCCTTTTGTTTAATATTTATTTGGATGATCTCCTACAGGGGCTGGACTGCAATGCACTGGCTTACGCGGACGATCTTAAGATCTACAATACCATAACCTCCCCGACGTTGGTCATGTTATCTCTTGAAACTAAAATGTATTATTCTAAAATATTCCATAGCAATTCTCTATCAAGGTATATTTATCTAGTAGGCCATTAAGATTTCATATGTATGAAATTCCAACGTACCACACATCATTGCTCTCAATACTTTTACGTTGATTGCAGATAAATCAGTTAGCCAGCATTTTCGTCGTACATAAGACCATATCTATCCATATACATGCGTATACGCTTCGGGTTATATAATCCGGCTCTGTGCTTGTCTTTACATAGCTTACGCTGGGCTATATCAGAGGCAGACGGACCAAGTCGAGGTCCGGACCAACACCCAAGTGTACGCGGCAATTGAACCCGAAAGACCGCTTCTTTTTCCGTTTCTCTTCTTTTTTTTTCGCCGTATACTCTTTCGCTATCTCGCGGGACCACGATGAAAGTCAAGTGACGACAAACTCTATCAGGTTTTCCGATGTCGGCGAGTATGCCCACGGGTCTCGTTTTCTTGTTTATTCTCGCCAGGCCTGACCTAAATATTCCATGTAAATTACTATAATTTTTTAGGAATGTATGTATTTTCTTTGACATTTCCCTTTAATAATAGCGCCGAGGAAATATGAGAGTACATAGATATCTCTTCATTGCGCGGTAAGATGCGTTTGGTTGAATTAATTGTACTTCTTCAAGAAATTTCGAGCTCCTCGTTTGTGTGCAAAGCATCATATATCTTCAACTAACATTTTGAGAAATTCTTGTACAATATCCATCAATTCTTTGCTGGTTTGAAGTTAGGCATTTTCTTAGTTATCCTTATTGATATTTTGTTTATAGTCGTCAAGTTTATTTTAATTTTCAGCTAGATAATTTGTGTTAAATTTACTAAATAAAAAATAAATTTTTCTAAGATTATTGCAAAGGTTATGTGTGAATATTCGGAATATTATAAGTATTAATCGGAAAAGTTTTACCTTAATACTTCAAATGGTAATGGGAGTGTGCATGACGCTGTCCTTTTTGTAAAAACAGATACGCAGTGTATGTATACCCTATGTAATAGATGGGCTGAAAAGTACCGGGCCTAACACATAGATGACGCTAGTTTTATTGCAGTCACCATTCTCTCAGTTAGTACTAACCTTCAAAAGACAACTGTTAAAATTTCATGATATTCTATTCATTAGTTTGTGAATTATTGTGCTAAAAGTCACGCTACTTTTGTTATTTTCAAAACAATGGATCAAAAACAATTTCGTGTTTTAATTTTACACTGCTTCTTGATGGGAAAAAATACCGTTCAAGCGAAGCAATGGCTTGAAAAGTGTTATGGGGAGTCCGCTCCATCAGAAACAACAATAAAACGTTGGTTTGCTGACAATCGTGGTCGTAGAGACGCCGTTGATGCAGAACGCAGTGGACGTCCAAATGAGGCGGTAACACCAGAAAACATCAAAAAAATCCACAAAATCGTTTTGAATGATCGAAAAGTGAACTTGCGTGAGTTAGCTGACATCGTAAAGATATCGAAAGAACGTATTGCTTTATATTGCATGAGCATTTGACTATGAGAAACCTCTGTACAAAGTGGGTACCGCGTTTGCTCACTGTTGAACAAAATCAAGAACGTGTTGATTTTGAGCAGTGTTTGGCCATGTTTAAACGTAACAAACCGGAATTTTTGCGTCGATATGTGACAATGGATGAAACACGTATCCATCACTTCACTCCGGAATGAAAACGATCGTCATCTGAGTGGACGGCAACTGGTGAACCTCGTCCAAAGCGCCCGAAAGCACAACAATCGGCTGGAAAGGTTATTGCCTCGGTATTTTGGGATGTGCGTGGTGTAATATTCATCGACTATCTTGAGAAAGGAAATACCATCAACAGTGGATATCATATAGCGTTATTCGAGCGTTTGAAGGCCGAAATTGCAAAGAAGCGACCGCATATGGCAAAGAAAAAAAATTTGTTTCATCAAGACAACGCAACGTGTCACAAGTCAATCAAAACAATGGCAAAACTACATGAATTGAACTTCGAATTGCTCCCATATCCACCGTATTCGCCAGATTTGGCTCCCAGCGACTACGGGCTGTTCGCAGACCTCAAAACAATACTCGCCGGTAAGAAATTTCGCACGAATGAAGAGGTTATCGCTGAAACTGAGGCCTATTTAGAGGCAAAAGATAAATCGTTCTACAAAAGTGGTATTGAAATGTTAGAGCGGCGCTGGAATGATTGCGTTGCTCTTGATGGAGATTACGTTGATGAATAAAGCTAATTTTGAACCAAAGAAACCGTCTTTTCTTTGTTAGGCCCGGGATTTTTCAGCCCATGTGTTAGTTTTATAGCTTTGTCTTTATTCATTGTCAGTTTAATGCTGGTCTGGAAAAAAGTATTTTTTTAATTTTGCTACAAGTGTCTGTTGTAGTTAGGGTGTCTACTGGATCATTTCTAGGACGTTTTTATTGCCTCTGTAATTTATTTAGATCTGTTTTAGAGGTATCTCTCTAAATTGACTAAATTAAAATGGGTTTTATTAGTCGGTTTGGTAGTATATGCTTAATTTTTGCTACAGCAGCTATTGTATTTATGTTCTGCTTTACCAGCGCAATGATGTATGCGTTTCACTTTCGTATCCTTAATACCAAATAAGTTGTTTCATCAATTTCGTTAGTTGTTTACAATTTTATGTTTAATCCGCATTTTCGCTTTATTTTCCCTTCTGATAAAGTAAATATATTCAGTTTTGTCTTCATTTATTGCCAGTCATTCGTTAATTTTTTCCATATGTGCGATTGGATTCCTGTTTTGTTTTTATAGTGATACATTACACTTGCATCATCATATGCATATAACTTTCCTTTGAAATTTATTTCTAGGTGCGAATAGCTACTTTGAAACCGTCCAAAAGTTTTTCAAACTCCACCGCAATCCCCGGATTTGAAGGTAATAGAGCACTTATGGCAAGAATTAGAATTTAGACTGAAAAATCATACAATTTTAAATAAACATAAACAACTCAAACATGCAATAGAACAAGAATGGTCAAAACTATCACGAGAGATGGGAAAGACAGTTGAATGACAGGCAAATGGAAAAGTGCAAAAACACAAGAACGTTTTGCTCGCTCGGTACAAAAGAAAATCCTTTCTGCATCGTAAAGCTACAGGAAATTTATTTTGAAAATCCCAAGCCCAAAAAAATCATGGGTAGATCCAGGCGTACACATCGACCGCAAGACCGAATCGCTTTCGTAGAAGGACAATGTTCTGTGTTTGGTGGCACAATAGGGGCGTGGTCTATTATTAGCTGTTAATACTAAACGTTGACTAAATAGGGCAATTTGAACCGTACGCTGCTTAAAAAAGGGCCAGAATACTGAAAGAGGCAGCGCCAAGTCATTTATGCGACTTACCAGCTTGCACCAGACTTGGCTTTTTCCGATTACCACTTGTTGTATTGATGGGTCACAAACCTGCCGAGCAGCGCTTCGGTTCGTATGAAGATGTGAAGAAATGGTTCAATGAATTGTTCGCAGCGAAAGGGGAAGATTTTTACTGGCGGGCATTCACAAATTGCCCGAAAGATGGGAAAAATATAACAGGCGATGCAGCATACTTTGCATTTTATCATTCTTCCTAATTTAACTGGTTTTTTAGAAGAACGGATCCGCATTTCATACTTTTGCGCTTGGTATTTATGTGTTTAGCCGACATACGCTATAGAAAGTTACTAACTTCATAGCAAAAAGATAAAATGGAATATCCAGCGCAAGCTAGTTTTATTTTAGTTAGTATCTGAATTACCCTAGCAGACAAGTTCTTTATCGTCTCTACATTTAGTTGATTCAGGAGCGTTTCAGTTGCGAGCAACGTACTAAAGGGAAATATAGTTGACCGCTACACACCGAATTAAATCCAAGAGGCTTTCGATAGCCGCAGCTTCGATCCGGTCCTGAGCGTATACGACCGAGACGAGCGAAGGAACGAACGTGTACACATGACTTCTTTATCAACACAGCTGGCACTTGCCCACGCCTGTCGAATAAAAGAAGCATCGCTAGAGCCGTCGCCGCCACCGCGCTCAATGTTTGCTCGTCCGTGGCCCCTCGAGGCGGCCCACTTTGATGATGCGCTTCTTTTCAACGGGCGAGGAGCATTAAAATGAAAAAGTGTCGACGTTCTTCCCGGCTCCGCCTGTCTCTGTCTTTCTCGTACTTCCCTTTTCGCTTTTTTTCTCCTTCTCCTTTTTTTTTTTTTGTTCCTTTCGTTTCGTAGTTCTCTCTCGTCTACCGGTGCTCACACAAATAGAATAGCAGCGCTCGGATTTATTGTGGTCTAACCGCGGGCGCGGTGGTCGGGAGTTTTCTCTTTTCCGCTCCGTTTTTTGTCGTCGCTTATGCTTTATTCTTCTGTTTTTCTCCCGTACGACAGGCTTTCGCCAGTAGAAGCCGAAAGACCGGATAAATCCACGATATTAAGCTTAATATATTTAGAGAATGTTTTTAAACTATTTTTTTGTAATATTTTCGGTATTTAATAAAATTTAATTGGTTATATATGAGAAATACCACATTTTCTTTTCTTTTTTATTTGTCGTATGAAGATCACATGGAAAAATATTTAATCTGCACTTGTATAGGCCCTTCGTACGTTAAAATTCAATATAGCTCTTATGGAATATCACCGTCTCATTTCGCAGGTATAGCAGTAAACTCCACTCACACAAATTTATTAATTATGCGGAACGCAGCGTTTCGAGAGCACGTGGGCTCCCATTGTCAACCGTGTTACCGACTGGTGTGAGTGGAGTTTACTGCTATACCTGTGAATTGTACATTCACACAGTCCTTGCAATCGTCATCGTCTCATTTTATTGAGAATTTATGGATGTACAGCTTTTTCTAATCTGGACAAAGTTTAATTCGAAAAACCTTATGTCTGTCTTTACTATCAATAGCTTTATGTCTAATATTCATAATGTTTGTTAATATATATACAGAAGACTACTATTATTATTATTTATTTATTATATCATTACAGCACTATTTTCAATAAATAAATCAATTTAGTAGTCTTATTATAGTCGATTGCAGAATCAATTCTAAGAAGAAGAAATGTCACATTCGTAAATTATATTTTAATAAAAGCAATTTCGTATAATTTGAAAAACATAAAGAATACTTGTAACATTTGTTTCAAATACTATCATGTAACACAAAGCTATAGTAAACATATAAGAAATAGTGGTTATACAATACTTAAGAACCGTACTGGATTTTAAGGTGTGCACGGCCTAATTAACACAGTCAACGGGATCTCTTTCATGAATTTATTATTTAAATTTTACCTATTTATACAATTTTAATACAATAGAATTATAATCAAGTATATATGTATGTAACATATGTAGACAATTGAATTTTTAACAGAATAAAACGTCGAATTTCTACACAATCCACCGTAGGCTGGACCACAATCCCAACAATTTCTTTACCTAACTTCAAAAACGGACTGCGTGGTCAAAGGTTCTATTTGTCAAAAGGAGCAGACGATGGCTTCAAAAACGTAATTTTGACATTATCAACAAACAGCTGGAATAACTGCTTCCAGAGTTAGCTTAGGTATATGCAGAAGGGTACTAGTCTTCGTGTAATCGTCGAAAAACGATAAAGCTTTTAAAAGGTTCTACTGTTTTATTCCAGCGGTATATGTAAAACTTAAAAGACAATCCTCGTACACATAAAATATTACATTTCCATCACGAATTTATTATACATTATTTAATTTTTTTAGCGGGAAAGTGAGTTAAGAACAAAACAACATTCATGTTTCAAATGTATTTAATTCCCATAGTTAAAAACAATAAATAGAAAATTCATACCATGAAAACAACAATAAAAAATGTTATTACTACTTGTTCTTCTGCAAATTCTATGGATAAATTAATTCTAAAATTACATTGAACCTATTCTTTATAGTATTATGCCGATATATAACTATCTTATGATAAAACAACTTTCTTAGACGAAATATATGGTTAATAGTTTGATCAGTTACGAAGTTCGATCGAGTAAAGAATATTTCAAACTATATACATTCATTTTTTCGTTTTCATTAGTTAATAACATCAGCAATAAATAAACAATTGTAAATACTAGATGCTTACGGCAGAAGAATTTCAGCAAACTCATTCCACAATCGGAAAGTAATTTTTCTTTAAAAAAAAAATATCCCTGTTTGATAAGTATAATTTCTTTGAAAAAGACAAAATACTTAGTGGTACTAAACATTATATCTGGTACGACTATGGTTCAATACTGCTTGTAATCTATAACTCTCATTAAATTCATTATCGCTTCGACGTGATTGTACATTATCGATGTGAAGATTCGCTGCGTATGTTCTCATGTCAACATCTTAGTTGTCCCACCCTGACGCATGTGATATATTTACCTTTTCTACCATGAAGAAGTTCATCTAAATCTCGATTTCTTCTAAATATTTTTAAGCCGAGCTGCACGCACAGCTGTGTTCACTGAGAAATGTAATTGAATCGATTTTAAATAAATATTACTATCATTTCCTACCGAGGTCTAGAATATCAAAAGAGATTATATGTTTTATTAACACTTTTATTCATTATTTAAAGATTTGGCTAGGTATCTTCATTTAGACAAATTTTTAGCATTAGAAATACGCATTGATATTTCTTAATAAATAAGACCTTAACATAACTGTAGGATATATTTGTATGCCTAAAGCATCTTGTAAAATATATGCTGCTACCGTTTACAACATTAAGCAGCATGATATCGGAAATGATACATTTTTATTTATGGCGTAAATGATTGAAATTAAATAATCAATATTTTGCCAGAATAATTAAGATTGTAGAAATTCACGTTTTAGGTAATGTCGCAGTATCCTTAACCGTCAATTTTCTTACATAATTAAAATAGGAAATGCTGAAACATGTTTCATGAAAAAGTATAACATTTCTGATACTTGTTTCTCTTGTAAAATCTATAAGAATTATTGTTTTAGCCACCTAAGATATGTATATATACGCAGGGTAGAATGCTGTTCAGAAACTAGTTATTCATTTCTCTTTATATATTGACTACTAAATAGACAATATTATTTAAAATCAACTTATAGTCAACCGTGTTACCGACTGTTGTGTAGTGGGTAACACGGTTGACAATGGGAGCCCACGTGCTCTCGAAACGCTGCGTTTCGCATAATTAATTAATTTGTGTGAGTGGAGTTTAGTGCTATACCTGTGAATTATACATCCACACAGTCCTTACAATCGTCATTTAGTATACTTTTGTAAAAAATTACACTAGGGTGATAGAATAAAATAGACACCAGGTAAAGCGGTATTCTACAAAAATATGAAATATGAAGTTTCACATAATTATCACACAAATTATAAACTACACTAGGGTGACAGAATAACATCAGGTAAAGCGGTATAAATATGTAAACAGCTAAATTCTAAGAACGAATTAAGAACTTTCTCTTGTCATTAGGGTAGAGGTAGATGCATCGGAAGGAATTCGTCATAGTTTAGTATCGTTACAACCATACCTCGCTTACAAGGTTCGAGTGATATTAGCGACTTCACCCGGGGTCGCATCGTTGGCCAGAGTGAACGCGGCGCTTCGCAACGTGAAATAAGTACATTTTTAAATATTCCGTTGTGTTAACCGTGTGATTACACAATTTAAACCCAAGGAAAAAACAACAGTGGAGCCGAGATCAGGTCGTGCCGGACCTTCTGAAAGAAGTAAAGGGTGCTTGTGCGCGAAGTGTTAAGAGAACCGCGAAAAAGTACAGCTGAGCTTGCAGCAACTTCACAGAAAAGTCAGCGCACCGTTCTGCGATACCTCCACAGCGTGGGGATGTATAAAAGGGTGGCAAAGAAAAAACCTCTCCTTACGGCGTTTCAAAAACGCCGCCAAATGGCTTGGGCAATCGAAATGCGAACGAAGCCCGAAGAGTTTTGGCGGTCTGTCATTTTTTCAGACGAAAGCAGATACTGCCAATTCAGTGATGGTGGTCGTACGTGGGTATGGAGACGTTCGTCACAGTAACTGGACGACAAATTTTTGCATCGGACGGTGAAATACGGCGGTGTGAACATCATGGTGTGGGGCGCGATATGGTATGGTGGAAGATCGCAATTAGTAATCCGCGACGGAAATATAAATGCCAAATATTAACAGAAGGACTACTACCGATATTCGACAACGCCAATTTATCGACAACAACCACATAGAAAGAGGAACAGTGGATTCGGATTTTACCATGACTAGGCCAATCACCAGACATGAATCCGATAGAGAATGTTTGGCGCATAATCCAGACAAATATGGCGAAACGACCCCGAAAACCCAGCAATAAGGAAGAACTCGTGGCAGCTGTTACAGAAGAGTGGTTAAATATTCCAGAAGACACCATTAATCATTTAATAGATTCTTCACGCAAGTAAAGGTGGATCGACAAAATATTAGTCTAATTTAAACATTTTAAAATATTTTGTATATATAACGAGAATAGAATCTTTTTTTTGATTAGAAGGTGTCTATTTTATTCTGTCACCCTAGTGTACATAATGAATTCAGTGCAGTAGCATAGCTGTCGATGTTATAAAATCTACAAGATAAGGCTGTCTACATTTCAAACGACATGCTTACAGTTCAATAACACGCTTACTTTCGAATATGAATATTTCGGCTGTGGATAATAAAGAATTCATTTTTAAATAACTTTATCAATTTTTTTAATTAGTAGGTGTCTATTTTAGTCACCCTAGTGTATAGCCCTATAATTGGATTGTTAAATCTGTTGGGCAATAAATTATCATTATTATTATATGAAAGTTCCACAAACGACGAAAATAGGCCACAAAGTAACTCTAATCATCAGAGATCCTTCCATCGTACATTAGAAACGACAGGTCTTAGCTATATTCATGTTCAACATAGTGAATTTATTTAGAAATTATTATTTTTCTGTTTTATGTCGACTCTTTAGCGATTATTATATGATACGAAGTATAAATTTGTCCTTCCACAGGTATAGCAGTAAACTCCACTCACACAAATTAATTAATTATGCGCAACGTGTCGGTAACACGGTTGACAATGGGAGCCCACGTGCTCCCGAAACGCTGCGTTCCGCATAATTAATAAATTTGTGTGAGTGGAGTTTACTGCTATACCTGTGAATTGTACATCCACACAGTCCTTGCAATCGTCATTAAATTTGTCCTTCTCTACTTAAAAAAGTAGGCCCTGACGTAATACATATTTTATCTCCTTTAAGCGACCCTCTTACAATCTACGAGATCCCAATTGTAAGTACACTAACTGGTACGGCTTGTATATGCACTGTTGGGTCATATTTTGCATTATTAAATAACCGGTTCGTTCTCAATATATACTTTTCAGCGAAGGAAACCGGTTGATCGCTCAAAAATTTATTCATCCTGCTAGAGTTAGCCGCCGCTCGAAAACTATTGCGCGGAATGCACGATGGCGCGGTAAAAACCGAGTCGATAACGAACTTGAGACATATTTCTCCCGAGTCGACAGGATACGACGCTGTTATCGGCGTCGGGTCGACCGACTCTTACCCGCCGTAAAACCTCCAACTACCGCGCCCGCTCATTCCACTACCCGTCTCCGGCAATTCGACCCACGCCCGCCCGCCCCGTACAACCCCCGTCCTTTAACGCTCTGCGTCGTTGCCGTAGCCCCGAACGACCATCGCGTGGTAGTCCCACGTTGATGAGTTCCGGACATGTGGCTTCAATACGACCTAAACGGGAAGGCTTATTAACGAGCGGGAATGTTCCGGATCCAAACCGTCCGGAATACTTCGTCCCGAGATGAGAAGAATTAGTTTGACGATGCATATTTAACGATTGCCGGGCGTACGATTTGCGACGGAAAGAATTCGATTCTTCTCGATTCTGTTCTAATGTGATCTATTTTACGTTTGTGCCAATCCTTTTTAGCCTTATTTTGTCCTAAATGTACCTTAAACATGTAACTTTTATCCAGTTTATTCTTCCCTACAATCAAAATAGAGCTGTTGTAAAACCTTTAAGGCAGTGCCCCGTTAAAGTAAACACATATACAGCAATATTTAGTAAAATTATCAAACACGATTAAAGATAAATAATTTAATGATACATTCTACATTTAATAACAACGCTAACATGCTTTCCTTAGGCCGATCTCTTTTATAATTTTGTCGAGCAATATACGAGGGGAGGTCCAGAAGTACGTGGAATGGAGAGGATGGAGTTAGGATAGGGGCGCTCGCTAGGTGTCATTCTGATTGGCGACTTATCATTAGTAACACATGGGCTGAAAAGTTCCGGGCCTAACAAAGAAAACAAAATTAGCTTTATTCATCAACGTAATCTCCATCAAGAGCAACGCAATCATTCCAGCGCCGCTCTAACATTTCAATACCACTTTTGTAGAACGATTTATCTTTTGCCTCAAAATAGGCCTCAGTTTCAGCGATAACCTCTTCATTCGTGCGAAATTTCTTACCGGCGAGCATTTTTTTGAGGTCTGCGAACAGCCAGTAGTCGCTGGGAGCCAAATCTGGCGAATACGGTGGATGTGGGAGCAATTCGAAGTTCAATTCATGTAGTTTTGCCATTGTTTTGATTGACTTGTGACACGGTGCGTTGTCTTGATGAAACAACATTTTTTTCTTTGCCATATGCGGTCGTTTCTTTGCAATTTCGGCCCTCAAACGCTCCAATAACGCTATATAATATTCACTGTTGATGGTATTTCCTTTCTCAAGATAGTCGATGAATATTACACCACGCACATCCCAAAATACCGAGGCCATAACCTTTCCAGCTGATTGTTGTGCTTTCGGGCGCTTTGGACGAGGTTCACCAGTTGCTGTCCACTCAGATGACGATCGTTTTGATTCCGGAGTGAAGTGATGGATCCATGTTTCATCCATTGTCACATATCGACGCTAAAATTACGGTTTGTTACGTTTAAACATGGCCAAACACTGCTCAGAATCATCAACACGTTCTTGTTTTTGGTTAACAGTGAGCAAACGCGGCACCCACTTTCTTATAGTTAAATGCTCATGCAATATAAAGCCAATACGCTCTTTTGATATCATTACGATATCAGCTAACTCACGCAACTTCACTTTTCGATCATTCAAAACAATTTTGTGGATTTTTTTGATGTTTTCTGGTGTTACCGCCTCATTTGGACGTCCACTGCGTTCTGCGTCATCGGTGTCTCTACGACCACGTTTGAAGTCAGCAAACCAACGTTTTATTGTTGTTTCTGATAGAGCGGAGTCCCCATAACACTTTTCAAGCCATTGCTTCGCTTGAACGGTATTTTTTTCCCATCAAGAAGCAGTGTAAAATTAAAACACGAAATTGTTTTTGATCCATTGTTTTGAAAATAACAAAAGCAGCGTGGCTCTTAGCACAAAAACTCACAAACTAATGAATAGAATATCATGAAATTTTAACAGCTGTCTTTTGAAGGTTAGTACTAACTGAGAGAAAGGTGACTGCAATAAAACTTGTATCATCTATGTGTTAGACCCGGGACTTTTCAGCCCATGTGTTATACGATTTAAATGTTCCAGTTTCTTTAATATATTCATTTTTCGTTAAGACACGATTTTTGTTGTATCTACTACATATTTCTTTTATCCGGACACCCCTCCTGAACGGACATCTTCGGTTGGTCCCGTTGGTGTCCGTTCAAGGGAGATTTCACTGTACCATCAAGAAGAGAGTTTTAGAATTTTTAATTAGATTGAAAGTTCAATCGAAAGTAAGAAAGACTTTAGAACCTGATGAAAATACACCGCTTATATAGCTCTATAGTATATACTAAAACTTCACTGTATCTTTCTAATAATTTACATCACAAGGTGAGATTCCAAGATGATAATCGCCGGTTGGGGTGAAACTTGCCAGATTTGTGGAATCCATTGAGCATTCTACAATGAAGTTTACCGTTTCGATGGAGTCTCACGTTTAGAGGGTAAAAGCTACGCCTATATTTCGGCAACCTTCGAATTTTATTAATCCATATCGTTGCTGTGAATAAAAAAAGAATCTTCCTAAATGTGCCTTCTATAAATGCGAATTGCCAATCCTACCACTATCTCGCATTTCCTTGCTGAGTGGGGGTTGAATGAAAAATGAAAAATATAATTACAAGTATGTGTGGAAATACGATTTACGCTTTTATATATACTAGCCGGTCTTCACCCATTACTTCCCCGAAAAAGATTAAAAGTAACATGTATAGCGCACAATAAATCCAAACTACATATTTTGGTAACCTTCTACATTCTGTATTTTAATTTTAGAGGCCGAAATAGTATGAACACGTTCTGAAATAAATTTTTCTTAATAAAAATGTACTTTCTTTCGGATTTGTCAATGTGGTCTTAAACTTACGAGCGGCAGTGTATATTGTAAAATTTGTGGCGGACATGTATATGCATATATAATATTTTGTATCTGTTTTCCTACTTTTCGTTTCTGATAGTGGCCGAAAATTTTTACACGACTAATGCATGTCCACACTTGGCAACAATGGTATATTCTAATCAAGTTGTGCCTGCTTGTTCGTGTCTAATCTCACCTGTATGAAAATATTCATGGTTGGTGCGTTGAAGAGATATAATCTTCCTTTTGTTTCAGGCTTCGCGCTCGGCGGTGTCTTTTAATACCAGATATCTATCGTTTTCTTTCTACTTCGTGAATGCGGCACTTTTAAGTACAAATATAAAAAAAAACTCAATCGCATAGGAGATTTGAAAATTCTTCAGATGTACTTTACCCATTACTCCGCTATGTAACTGCTAACCTAGGATGTACACTAAAAAGCGGCACAGTCTAAGACTCGGGTATAAAATAGACGTGTTGATTAAAGATACCCAAATGTTAATATTGTCAGATGTAACTATCAGAGAATCTGTTTCAAACAGTATGCAATAGATTAATGGGGACAGTCCTTCACAGTAATAAAATAGATGCAATTTTTGCAGACAATGTTGATAAAATAATTGATATAAGTTGTTCTTTTAATCCATTTATTCATATCGCTACTCAGTTACGTAAGTCTAAATCTATAAAGAGCAAATTTATTTTATGAAACTTTAACGTCCTATTGAAGTTATAGCAAGTTTTGCATGGTTTAATTTTATTTTTTATTAAGACGTTTCCTATTTTAATCTATCATCCTGCAATACAACAGAAGCTGAAGGCCATCAAATTGCAATATTTGCCACCAAACGGAACTTCCAAACTGCAACCTTTAGATCAAGGCATCATTAAAAGTTTCAAAGATCATTACAAAGGAAGAATCCTTAAAAAAACTTTATATGCATTAGAGAATAACGGTTCTCCTAGCATATCACTTCTCGACTGTGTGAGAGAGGTTGCCATGATATGGCATGTGGATGTTAAACAAAAAACCATTCAAAACTGTTTTAAAAAGGCTGGTTTTGCTAACGAAGACGCGGACGAAGACGAAATTCCCCTTGCTCAACTAAAAGAACGACTGCAAAATTCAGAAGATAAAGAATTTCCTGTTGAAATAAGACAAGATTTTGAAAACTATGTTGAGTTGCTAAATGTCGAGAATGTATCTCTTGACACTTATCTTGAAATTGATAGTAACCTCTAACTACTGACTATCCGATAGACGAGGGCATTCTAAGGAGTGTATCAAGCATTACAGATGAAGAAACCTCCGAAGAAAGCGATGAAGAAATTGTGGAGCAACCATCACACAAACAAGTTTTACAAGCATTCGAGACACTAAAGAATTATTTTATGTCTCATGAACAAACATCCGATAAGACATATATGTTCATTAATAAAATTCAAAAATCGTATGAACACATCCGAGCGGCCAATGTTCGGCAACAGTTGATAACGGATTTCTTTAAAAAAGCAATTTAATTATGCAATTGTTTTATGTTCCCATGTACAAGCACACATTTAATACCTATGTATATAGGACAAGTTTTGTTTAATTTCATACATATAGTACATATATATATCCTAATGTATGTAGTTTGTATTTTCAGTTTGTTTTTAAATCACTTTTTTATTTATTTTATATAATATTGTTATTACATATTATGCTTTATAAATAAATATACACATATAATGAGAAGTAAATTGTGAATTTTCTGTAACTCAAATTTTCTCTAACTCGAATTTTATTTGGGGATTTAGGTGGTTCGAGTTAGGGGAGTTCCACTGTATCTCTAATTTTAACGAAGGATAACTGCAACACGTTCAAAAAACATAAGATCTACTCTTTTCTTCTATTATTCCGTCGGTAAAGGTAATTCCCCGGTATTTAACGTTTACTGCATGCTGGTGTATACCAGATTTATATAACAAACAGTACGGTAGTAAAAAATCAAGTACGTTATAGAAAAACAAAACAATTCTTTTTTAAACAAGATTTTTGCACGTAATATCAGAACAAAAATACATTATTTCAAATAAAACTTCGCCGGGACCAAGGAAAATATACTCTGTATCCGAAAGAACGTTATATACGAGTCCCTTATGAGCGAACTCAACTGTGTATGTTTACCTAAATATAAATAATAGATACGGCATAATTAAAAGATATGTAGATTATGTAAACGACAAGAAGAAGTCAATGTCTCTCCCGTTATAGTTTCAATAAAGTGATATTTTTGCATTAATAACATAATAATTAATATGTTCTAAGCTAATATGGTAATTTATTTTGACGATCATTCTCCTTAAAACGACCTACACGATACGTCTCGAAGGATCACTTTCCAATATTAAAAATAGCATCCGATACCCGTGGCGGGACACCGTACCGCGTCCGTGTCGTACACAAACATTTCGAAACGCATTTTAAAGTAGGTGGCCAAGTTCAACGTGGAGAGATCCACTCGGCGGAGGTCCGACAAGGGTCGCCGGCGTGCGAGAAAAGGACGAAGCGAAAGCGGAGGCACATCTGCCGTTGCGGGAATGCTAATAGCGGAAGCGACTCACACCATAGCGTTGAGGACGCGGCGTGCATGGCGGCCGGCGTTAGGAAAGATGCGACCCGACCGGAGAGAGAAACCTTATCCGTACGTATATCTGCGGCGTAGAACGAACCGAACCGGGCCGCGCACACAATTTCTAAAGTTCTACGAAGCCAAGTACCGGCGTACTATAGACCGTCGTTGTATCGCGCTGCCGGTCGGCCTTCCTTAATTCTCCTTCGGTGTGCGGTGTGGATTTAATATTAATGCGTTTCTCTGAATCAACAGCAGATAACGGGATCGCGTACGGAGGACGAAATAGGTGGAATGAAGAATTTTTCCACTTTCTTTCTCGCAGCATTTTGCTGTTTCAGCTTTGTTTGAGAATTTGTAATTTTCGCCATATATCCGTTAATTTATATTCGACTTAATTTGGTTCATTCAACAATTTTATCTTTCTAAATCTTCGCATAACGTCAAAGAGATAAAACTTATTTCCGAAATAATACACAAAATTACGTAGTGAACATGTATTTTACTTTACAGCCAGATCTAGGTTAAAAATTAGATTGTTCCTATAACAAATTGCATTTTAACAGGAGCGTATGCCTATCGTAGGGCAACCTGAAATTTTTCCGGAACCGGCAAGAGATGGCGCACAAAGGTTGAAGTGGATTCATTTGTCGGCAAGGGCAGCCTCTTTTATAGCAACTGTTAAAATTTCAGACGTCTACTGTCAATAGTTGTCGTTTAAGAGTGTGTTTTATGTAGCTAGTCAGACGTTTTCGGCAAAATGAATAAACTCGAATTTCGTGCAGTGATAAAACACTTCTGGATAGCTGGGAATACGGGCACGACAATTCGAAATATTTTGTTTTTGAGGTTCATGACGGATGTGCTCCGTCATTTTCGACCATCAGCTTCCAGGTAAGCGCTTTCGAACGGGGCCGCACAAGTACATGTGGTGAACCACGCAGTGGACACCCAAAAACCGCTAGCAACGCTGAAATGGTCGACAAGATTCATGATGTCGTGTTAGCCTATCGCCTATAACCCGTAAAATACGAACTGATTTAGGGTATTTCTGACGTGCTATTTCCAAAAATAACTGGTATTTGTTCCTAGCATCTCTAGTTTTTGAGATACACCACTGTGAACTTTATTACTCATACGTATAAATATCAAAATCAAAATAGTATAAATAATATTTAGCAGCTGCGTTAACATAACATACGAACTAATTTATCGAGCAAAATATGAAATCACTTTGTTAATCTAGAAGTAACCAAACAGTTTTAGGGCGTCGTTATTATAAGTGTTGCACATCACATAATGGTGGGTAAAGAATGTGTTAAAATGTTAACTACAATGTAGTTTATATGTGAGTTACAACAAAATTTACACTACCGTCCTCTGAAGCTTGGCCAAGGTAGAAAGTTTTATAACACATGGGTTCAAAATAGGCCTCAGTTTCAGCGATAACCTCTTCATTCGTGCGAAATTTCTTACCGGCGAGCATTTTTTTGAGGTCTGCGAACAGCCAGTAGTCGCACGGTGGATGTGGGAGCAATTCGAAGTTCAATTCACAAATTTGAGCTGTTCGGAACCCGAAGACGCATATTCGTAAGAAGATCTGTCGGTGAACGTGCCAGAGAAGAGTGTATTGCCGCTACCGTGAAGCATGGTGGAGGTTCTATCATCATTTGGGGCTGTTCATGTAGTTTTGCCATTGTTTTGATTGACTTGTGACACGGTGCGTTGTCTTTATGAAACAAGATTTTTTTTCTTTGCCATATGCGGTCGTTTCTTTGCAATTTCGGCCTTCGAACGCTCCAATAACGCTATATAATATTCACTGTTGATGGTATTTCCTTTCTCAAGATAGTCGATGAATATTACACCACGCACATCCCAAAAATACCGAGGCCATAGCCTTTCCAGCCGATTGTTGTGCTTTCGGGCGCTTTGGACGAGGTTCACCAGTTGCTGTGCACTCAGATGACGATCGTTTTGATTCCGGAGTGAAGTGATGGATCCATGTTTCATCCATTGTCACATATCGACGCAAAAATTCCGGTTTGTTACGTTTAAACATGGCCAAACACTGCTCAGAATCATCAACACGTTCTTGTTTTTGGTCAACAGCGAGCAAACGCGGCACCCACTTCGAACAGAGCTTTCTCATAGTCAAATGCTCATGCAATATAAAGCCAATACGTTCTTTTGATATCTTTACGATGTCAGCTAACTCATGCAACTTCACTTTTCGATCGTTCAAAACGATTTTGTGGATTTTTTTGATGTTGTCTGGTGTTACCGCCTCATTTGAACGTCCACTGCGTTCTGCATCATCGTTGTCTCTACGACCACGTTTGAAGTCAGCAAACCGACGTTTTATTGTTGTTTCTGATGGAGCGGAGTCCCCATAACACTTTTCAAGCCATTGCTTCGCTTGAACGGTATTTTTTCCCATCAAGAAGCAGTGTAAAATTAAAACACGAAATTGTTTTTGATCCATTGTTTTGAAAATAACAAAAGTAGCGTGACTCTTAGCACAATAACTCACAAACTAATGAATAGAATATCATGAAATTTTAACAGCTGTCTTTTGAAGGTTAGTACTAACTGAGAGAAAGGTGACTGCAATAAAATTAGCGTCATCTATGTGTCAGTCCATGTGTTAATGTAATACGTTTCATTGCATTCAACAATTATAATGTTTGTACTAATACTGTTCTCAATCTTTTTGTGCAAAGATAATAAATAATATCTGTACGTTGATTCGTCTGGCAATACGTCCTCACGACTATGTATTGTTCATCGGAACGGTTCCTTCTTCACTTCAGGTGCATTAGAAGTCGTCAATCAAATTATATCTGACACAAATTCATTCGTGGATCTCTAACCACAATGTTTATATTAGTATTTTTGCCTGTTTATGTGTTTAAGGCAACTCCTTTTCCCTCGACAGATGAACGGTGCCTACTAGACCAGGTGACTACTAGGTGAATACTAGAGAAGTTACTTGGACAATATTGTACTTAAAAAATTGTCCGATAAATACCTTCACACGGTGTAAGAACAGTAGACAGTTATTATTCCGTTTTGCTTACATCTTTAATCTACAGTGTAATATCAAATACTAATCTTTATTAAACCAAAAAAATCATGCGTATCTAAATTTAGAATCTTACTGAAGTCACTGCAACGAACCAAATATTTGTATGATGGCAGAATTATGAGCACATCCTGTTACGTGCACAATTTTACTTTGTTACTTTTCTCGTCGACAACGCTGTATACTTCACTTTTTTGTGCTTTTTATAAATTCTGCTAGAGTCGAACACATGCGTCGCACTCTCTGTCGTTGCTTAGCTGTGATACGAGATAGAAATCTGAAGGTGATTAGAATTTTAGCAAATTCTACCCGATCATTAGCGGATCTGACCACGTGGTTCCTTCAAAATTCAAAATTTAGGACTTATTTTTGGATTTGGATAATTTATTAAGCCCGTAAGTTATTTAAATTATCAACCAGCAATATATTTAACATCTACTAATTTAACCCTGAAACTCGAACAGGTACGTTCTTTTTTTGTTTCTTCATTTTATTTCATATTGGTTCATTTTATATTTACAGTAATTTTCTAATTACTTGGTTCAGTTACTAATATTCTCACACAAGACTTTTCAGAACAGATATTTTCTATCGGAAGTATCTAGAGAGAATTTCTCCTGAAAAATACGAACTTCCCTTTTAAGAGTGACCTCCTAACTAGCAGCCACCATCTTGCCCACCAGCCAGACAGTGTGATGGAAATCACCTAGGAGGAATACTTCTACCGAGTAATGTAATTGATTTCATTTTTATTTTCTACTACTTAATTCTTTTGTTACTATTTCTGTTGAATCGTTAAATAGTCCTTTTAAGATTTTTCCTTTATATTAAAAAGGGTGTTCGGTATAATCTGAGCAACTAGCTAGATTGTATCTATAATGATACTTAAATAGTTTAATTACATGTATATTTAGTATGTCATAATTTATGAATCGTAATTTTAGGTATTGTATGTAATCTCTAGATAATAAGTTAAGTTTAAGTAGTAAATATTAACTCTTTGTCTGTTACGATGACCTCATCGCATTATTGTAGCCCCATCCACACAGGCATCAGACATTTCACTAATTGTGCGGTTGAAGTTTTTGTATCTCGTATACCATTTCCGAGTTCTACTGCAGCTCTAGCCTTATGCGGCTGCAGAGCAATACTCGTACACCATAATATAGAAATTCAAGAAAGATACAGTCTTTTATTTGAACCAGTGGTAGCGGCGTTTCCCCATAAAAGAAACAAAGGGTAAGCTAACGAAGTTTCGTGTTTTAATATATTTTATATAAAAAATGTTTATAAGTAATTTTGTTACTTAGCTAAAATTTAGTCTTTTGAATTAATCAATATTCTTTCTACGTAACCGGAAGATAGGCATAAAGTTTTGGATAGTAAAATCTGTAATTAGTTATTTACGAAATTTCTTTTTTGTCGTAATTGTAATTTTCTTTTGAGGACGATTTACTATTAAACTTTCTCCTTAATTTTTACCTTTTTTTAGTAGCCTTAAAACTTTGGTAGTTGCATATAAAAGTATTAGCGCAAGCACAACAGAAACTTGCAACATATAAGAGATGTCTGTAATTAGTCTAATTGTTTGTTCGTAAAAGGTCTTATTTTACTTGACATACAGTATTCAGAAAAATATTTGCACACCAACTCAATTTTAATATTTTTAATGACTATTCCTTCTAATAAAAGAAACGTAATTGTAATACACCAAAAATGAAACTACATTTAATACAGAAAACTATACATAAACCAAAATCATAATTTTTTATAAACGACGAAATAAATGACATAAACAAAACAAAAACTAACCAGGAAAAAGTATTTGCACACCATGCAGAAACGGCAGTGGATTCTCAACGACACCTTATTACGGTTTAATATTTTCAGTGGCTTGAGTTTATTCTGACGGTGCAAACAGAAGTGGCAGGCAAGATGAGAGAAAGTACAGTTGAAGAGCGGCAATTAGTAATAAAATGACATAATGGAGGAGCTTTTAGGGAATTTGGCCACATATTAAATAAATCATTTTCAACAATTGGATACGTTATAACCAAATTTCAAAGTGCAGGTCAGTTGAATAATTCATTGCGATCACATAGTCCAAGAAATTTAACAGCAAGGCATGAAAGTGTGAAAATTAAAACGTTTAATTTAAATTTTGCTTTCATCTATGTGACCTCCTCTTGATTTAATAATTGCAGCACACAATCGAGGCATTCTCGCAATAAGTTTTGCCAGAGTTTCTTGTGTTATTCAGGTCCAACTCGATTGCAATTTGTTCCACACGTCAGTAGCTGATGTCGGAGCCGATTTCCGTACTTCCCGATCTAGTTCTTCAAATAGCAACTCGATTGGATTCAAGTCGGGGCTCTGGGGGAGGCCATTCCAGAATTTTGAGAGTTCCTTCCTCTTCTAAACGGCGTAAATAGTCTTTACATAATTTAGAGGAATGTTTTCGGTCATTATCTTGCGGGAAGATAAAATTTTTACCCAAAAGTCGAATTCTGGAAGGTATTGCGTGGTTCTCCAAAATTTCGCGGTAGCCTTCTTTTTTTAATATTGAATTTTCACAATGTCCCCTACACTAGTGCCAGCAAAACAGCCCCAAATGATGATAGAACCTCCACCATGCTTCACGGTAGCAGCTATACACTCTTCTCTGGCACGTTCACCCACAGATCTTCTTACGAATATGCGTCTTCGGGTTCCGAACAGCTCAAATTTGGACTCATCCGTCCATAGGGCGTTGCTCCACTCTTCTATTGTCCAGTGTTGGTGTTCACGAGCCCATCTAAGTCGCTTTCGCTTGTTTTGTTTGCGTAGTAATGGCATTTTCATCGCAATACATGGAGCCCGGCTTTCTGTAGGCGACGTTTGACTGTAGAAACACCAACTAGTTTTTGGCGACCAACATTTAATTCTGCGGTAATTTCCGGGGCTGTTTTGCGTCTATTTAACTTGATGGTAACCACCATTCTGCGATCAAATGCAGATGTTGCCGCTTTTGGCCTTCCACTCCGTTTTGTATTAAGAAAACTGCCAGTTTGCCGATATTTTTTTACGTTATAGTCAACCGTAGCGTGGTGTATTTTAATTTTTTTGGCAATTTGTCGATTACTTATGCCACTTTTATGGTAAGCTATTATAAGCGCACGTGTTTCCGTACTAATTTCTCTTCGCGGAGGCATTTTAAAAAATTGTCACACGATATTTCGCTCACGACGTGAATAGAGTAAATACCACACTGCAACTGACCATAGGTTACGGATTTCACTATAATCTTCTAGGAAGGTAATTTAAACATTATTACCTACAATCTAACAGATGACTAAATTTACCCAGTAAATTCAGAGTGATTGTTATTGTATTTGCACCGCAATAAATAGTTTATGGTAATCCGACCAAGTGCAGCTAAATGACAGTAAACCTTATGCAATATAATGGGTGTTTATCTTATTCAACTACATTTTAAATACGTATTTCATTTTATTATAATGTTTTTTTAGTAAACATAATACTATATGAATAAGCCATGAAAACAGGAGTGCCTAAATACTTTTGAGCGGTAGTCTACCTTAATACAGAAAGTACTAAATGTTGTTTTATTTTTTGTGTATTGCAATATGTATCTTTTTTTGAAAATAGTAGCAACTGAAAATTAAAATTGAGCTAGTGTATAAATACTTTTTCTGAATACTATATTTCCATCTCACTTAGATTTCATACATCAAGTAAATTCATTCACTTTGCTTTTCCTTTTCTATGTTTCAGTTTTACATTGTTTTGAAACTAGTCGTCATTTCTCGTAGAATATTTTCAAAATCTTCATTGGGTACAAAAAACAGAACTATAAATTATTGTTTTATTAAATGACGTAGGCAATATGAATAATTGCTAATGTGGGCGTTTACCAGTTGGTAATAATATGCATAGTCTACAAAGAAGTGAGACGCATCCCCATAAAAAAAATCTACCGTAGCAATTATAACATTTTAACTCAATAGCTTCCAAAGGAAAATCTAAATTATCTATTTGCAACTAACACCGCCGCCGTTGACTCACAACTGATAAAGCGCATATTTCGAATTTCGCCTTGCCGAAACACCGCGCCGGGAGATGAGAACGCCTTGGCGAGAGGCGAGTCGGCCCGACGAACGATAACAACTGCGACAACGGCGCGGTGTTGCCGCGGCATCGAAGTGCGACAAACCGTCGTCGTCGCCACGGCGGGGCGAGGAGCGGTGCGGTACGATCGTTGCTTGGCAACTTTGCGGCAGTCGTTTGTTCGGTGCGGTAGGTTCATGTCACTCTTTCATCTGGTCGCGCCAACATGAATAATTTCGAACTCATAAAAGCCGTCCGTGCCAGGAAACCGCTTTGGGACAAATCTACGTGGGACAAGGTGGACGTAGTCGCGAGAGAAGAATTATGGAACGAAGTGGCAACAAGAATGGACGTCCCTAGTACGTATAGACAATGAACACTGACAAAAAAAAAATTAAAAAGCTGTAGAGAAAATAAATGGATACAAAATTAGCTAACGCCAGTTATCTATGAATGACGGAATAAATATTTTTCTTGCGCTATCTACGTCGTAATCTAAGTTTAATCGTAGAGCATGGTCAATAGTTATCTCCGTTAATATTAACCTTTCAAGAAATTTTAATCTCCGATATGTTTTGTTTACAACAATCATTATCTTTAATAGTTTTGGAATGTGTTCTTGTAAATGTCTACTGTCTATGAAATTCACGGTTCCATCTAACGCAGTTTATAGCGTGGAATGGTACTGACTGAACATTACTATGGACATCAGCACCATATACCCCAAGGACTATCGAAGATAATGATCAGGCCAATATATGCGCATTTAGAATCAGAAAATAATGTCACTATGATCTACTATGGAAAATGTCAAAGTAGCGCTAGAAGAAAGTAGTTGTAGTTAAATTAATCATTACCTCCCACTTATGTAATAGTTTAATTTGTGTCAAAAATAATTGTGGCGTAATGGTTGAAAAGACGTGATAATAGGATAATCTTAGTATCTAGTAATAGTTTTATTTAATGAAGAATTTAAGTCAAGTTAACCATAAATATCTCATTGACATGTAACAAACATTACAGGTATAGCAGTAAACTCCACTCACACAAATTTATTAATTATGCGGAACGCAGCGTTTCGAGAGCACGTGGGCTCTCATTGTCAACCGTGTTACCGACTGAAAGTAAAAACTGTATCACACATGCAAATTATTTTCTACGCAGGCTCTAAAATTTCTAAAACATATGACTATTTACAATCTACTCGGTGGTCTAATGCCTTTTTCGGGAAAGGATGGACCGAAAGCGAATCGTATCTTTAACAGGGCCTACGGTAATAAATCAATCACACTCGTGTGTGGAATTGGGGGTGGTTCTCTGTTCAATAAGTTTCCATTTTTCATACATATCGTTTTGTACGCATCTAATTCTCTATACGAGTTTACGTTTCTAAGTAGTGTCAGATTTTTTAAATCAATCTTATGTCCGGATTTTACCATATGCTCTACTACGCTTGATAGTTCTGGTTTGTCGAAACGATAGTGTCTAATATGTTCTTTGAACCTCGTTTCGATACTCCTTTTTGTTTGTCCAATATAAACTTTCTCACAATCATTGCATGCGATTTGGTATATTCCAGACCTTTTTATCATTTCCGGTTTATCTTTGGGATTCCCTAAGAGATTCTTTAAGTTATTTTTTGACACAAAAGACACGTTCATATTTAGTTGTCGGAAAATTTTACTTAACCCTTTTACTGTTGGGTGAAAAGGAAGAGTTATAAATTTCTTATTACTGGTGTTTGTTGATGTCAAGGTCGTGGAATTTCTGATGTGTTGTTTGTATTGGACCTTCCTTAACATACAGTCGACATCCATAGAAGAGAAACCATTGTACCTCGCTACATCTTTGATATACTTTAATTCTTTGTCGTACCTGCTCTTGTTTAGCGGAAATCTGACGAGTCTACTGACCAGAAAACTAATCGCGGACATTTTTTGTTGTTCGCAATGGTGCGACTCAACCGTGATGAATCTGTTGGAATAAGTTTCTTTTCTGTAGATGCCTATTTCTAATTTATTGTTGTTGCGTATGACTAGAGTGTCTAGAAACGGAAGGCGATTGTTCACCTCTTCTTCAATAGTAAACTTGATCGTGGTAAACTTTGAGTTCAGTTCTGCTAGAAAAGCTTGTATGTTTCCTTTGTTGGTATTAAACACCGCGAAAATATCATCTACGTACCTAAGCCAAATTCTCGGGAAATAGTTGGTTTCTTTTTTCAGGTTCGTCTCAAATTTGCTCATGAATAGGTGCGAGAATTAACACTAACATTTCCCTACAATTCCCTGTACTAAATCATACATAAGATGATCATTTAGTATGAAGTGTCGGTAGACGCACAGCCTTGCTGTATAATATCAAGAGGAAGATTTCCTTCCGACGTTTTCTCTTCTTTTGAAGGAGACTATTTTATTCAATATTGAAAAGTATTGATAACCATTACTCATTTCAATTTACCTAACATTAACGTTCTTACAAAAATTTTACAACATTTCCGTACAGCTGCCGCTCAATTCAGCGGATATCAGCAACAATATTTTCGTTACAATCTTCAATTGCGCGGGAATTAGGGCACGCTAATTTGTTTTAAAGAAGTCCAAAGAAAAGAAAACCTAGAAGTGTTAAATCGCATGATCTAGTCAGACAATCAATGTTACCTTTTAAAGAAATTATTAGATTACCTAATAGTTGGCGTAAAGCCGTCTACTGCTTCTGCTGCCTTGATGAAATCACAAACATACCTTCAAATAAGTTAAACAAAAGGTCTGAAAAAGTCGTGCCTTGATATCAAGTTCCAGTAATAGTAACAGCTTTGCCATGTTAAGTCCACCCGTCCAGGAACCACACCAGGCAGCTATTGTTTGTGGATAGTATTTCTCGACCAGATTCGACCATTTTGTTTGTTTACGGATAACTTGAATTTGTCAATGTAGTACAAAATCCGCTGGTCTTATTTCATCAGCTATTACGTGCTTTCACCTGAGAACCACGATCGCAATAACATTAGTACCACTAGCAGTTGCAATATTTTCATCTAAAGGCACACTGCGATGATTCTCACACTTTACCGTACTAACTTCTCCAATCTTTATAATTTTTCAAACGTTCATCCACAGCTGATGGATAATTTTCCCTTCCGCATTTTACACAGAACTTCTTTGCAGCTTCTGCAAAGTTTTCATAAAGTAATTTTTGATAAAAACACGCGCTATTCAATCGTATACCTTTCCACTTTTATTAGCTACATTGTTGTCATCTAAATGTTAGATAACATTTGTATTCTAGTACCAAAAGAAGTATAAACGACCGTAAATTTAAAAAAGCAATTTCAAACTAGAACATCATTTATAAACTTTATGACATTTGTGCATTTCGAAGAAATGAGAATAAAAAGAACTAACCCCGCAGTAAATAATAATTTTCGGGGTAAAATATCGTAAATTAGATAGAACATTCGTTAACCGTGTCTAAGTACAGTTGGTTTGTCACCTGTTCTCAATACTTCAATTTTCCTGCAGTAAGTAAGCAGCCGCTTAAAACTACATTTCTAAGTATAAACGAGCTGAGCTAACCCTTATTGTCAGTATGAATGTTATCAAAACGGCGAACTTTTTCTGTCAAGTTTAATATCCAGTAGTGGCGATATATAACAAGTGTTATTATATTTTATTGTTAAGGTGTTTATTGCATAAAATCTTACATAATAAGTAAAACCGGAATAAGTCATTTGTAATGCACGGAATTTTTTAATGTACAGTATCCGCTTTGTAAGGTTGTGTTTATTACATATGCTTACTTCGAAAAAACTTGACCAGCGCTCAAGTATGGGATTCTAACATGAAATTATTATTTTTGTGAAAGTAGGTCGTATTTGGGAATATTGATAATAAAAATTTTTTATCTCCTTGAAAATGTTCACAGGTATAGCAGTAAACTCCACTCACACAAATTAATTAATTATGCGGAACGCAGCGTTTCGGGAGCACGTGGGCTCCCATTGTCAATCGTGTTATCGACTGAAAGTAAAAACTGTATCACACATGCAAATTATTTTCTACGCAGGCTCTAAAATTTCTAACCATATGACTATTTACAATCTACTAGGTGGCCTCATGCCTTTTACGGGGAAGGATGGACCGAAAGCGAACCGTATCATTTAACAGGGTCTATGGTAATGAATCCATCAAACTCGAGTGTGCAATTGGGGGTGGTTCTCTGTTCAATAAGTTTCCGTTCTTTTTCATATATACCGTTTCGTAAAAAAATTTTACTTAACCCTTTTACTGTTGGGTGAAAAGGAAGAGTTATAAATTTCTTGTTACCGGTGTTTGTTGATGTCAAAGTCGTGGAATTTCTGATGTGTTGTTTGTATTGGACCTTCCTTAAATACGGTCGACATCCGTAGAAGAGAAACCATTGTACCTCGCTACATCTTTGATATATTTTAATTCTTTGTCATACCTGCTCTTGTTTAGCGGAAATCTGACGAGTCTATTGACCAGAAAACTAATCGCGGACATTTTTTGTTGTTCGCAATGGTGCGAATCAAACGTGATGAATCTGTTGGAATTGGTTTCTTTTCTGTAGATGTCTATTTCTAATTTATTATTATTGCGTATGACTAGAGTATCTAGAAACGGAAGGCGATTGTTCACTTCTTCTTCAATGGTAAACTTGATCGTGGTAAATTTTGAGTTCAGTTCTGCTAGAAAATCTTGTATGTTTCCTTTGTTGGTGTCAAACACAGCGAAAATATCATCTACGTACCTAAGCCAAATTCTCGGGAAATATTTGGTTTCTTTTTTCAGGTTTGTTTCAAATTTGCTCATGAAAAGGTTCGCAATAAAAGGCGATACAGGATTACCCATCGCCGTGCCTTCCACCTGTTCGAACCATTTTCCGCCTATTTGAAAACAATTTTGTGACATGCACGCTGCGTTCCGCATAATTAATTAATTTGTGTGAGTGGAGTTTACTGCTATACCTGTGAATTGTACATCCACACAGTCCTTGCAATCGTCATTCCTTGAAAATGTGTCTATTTTGGGTTGTGACGGTTTTATTTCTTACCGATGATACGACTTTATGAATTAATATTAAAATACTGTCTTATATTTTTTTCCAGAGGACATAATAAAAGCCCGTTGGAAAAATTTAAGGGATTCGTATCGTAAAATTCTTCGCAAAATGAGCATTACCGAATACATGAATCCGAAATGGCCTTTCTTCAAGGCAATGGAATTCCTAAAAGAAATAACTTTGAACATCAAGCCCCGAAATATGGACATCACGCTGAGAAAGAGCGAGACACAAATCGAAGCCGATTATTCGTTAACGTTATTATCTCCCTCCGTAGACGACGACGGACCGATAGACCCCATCTCGTTCGCTCAAAAGCTAAACAGACAGCAGACTCAGTATCAACAAACTTCATCTAGTCGCGGGACGAAACGTTCAATTGACGACGACGACACGTCAGTTGATATTTTAGAATTAGAAAACAGTTGCGGGACGGCGGAAGCGTTGCTATCAAAACAAGAGGGGGAGAGGCAGTTGTCGCCCCGGGCAACTCTACCTGACGACGACGATTATCAATTTCTATTAAGTTTGTATCCACATCTGCGATTAGTTTCGCCAAAAAGGAAATTGATGTTGCGAATGAAGATCGAACAACTGCTTTACAACGAACTATATGTGAGTTCTAGTACCGGTACGCAAACTAGTTGCCCGCGCGAAACAAATGGTAAAGGAAAGTAAGGAAGATGTTATATTTTCATTCTTCAAATAAATACTGTGATGAGACCAAATGAATATATAACGATATTTCCTTACGCAAAAATAACTTCGGTATATTAATCAAGTCGCAGCACATGTACATATAAATGTCATCTATTTACGCATTGTATAAGCAGCCTTATATGATCAAGGCTACGATGAGAAAAGGATATATGTATTTCGTTTTTATATTTAGTAAATACGTTTAATTAAAATAATATATTATTGTCAACATTGATATTTTATTATCAAACTAAATGTACACAATAAATACATTTATTCCTGTTGCAAGTTTTTTGTTTTCTTTTAATTGTAGACATTTTATTACTAAGAGGCAATCCGAAAATCAAGACCTGAATAAAACTTTAAAGATTCAATTTATGTTTCTACCGATATAAATCGTAATCTTAAATTATCCGGTAACCAAAAGTTCGTGTGGGATTTTATGGTAAAATATACATATTTATTATGAAATAATAATACACTATGAACTGAATACGTCGGCTTCCACGGGCAGAGTTAGCAATAAACGAACTACTTCCGGAATTGGACCGTGTCATGATGAGATACAGTGAAATTCCCCTTCGCGGACACCCCTCTTACACGGATACCTCCCTTAAACGGACAGGAGATTTACCGATTTTAATCCTTCGCTACAAACGCAGCCTACGTCGTGCATTTCTGCCTGGCGTGAATTAGGGACTTCCCCAAGTTGGTCGGGGATTTACCGTTCTTATTCTTTGGGTGTACGCTTGCGATTGAATCTGCTTTCAATATTAGTTTGATGTCTATGCAGAAAAGACACAGTGGGCGGCACATTCATTGTAGAAATGGCTCCAAATAGAAAAATTCTCACGCTTAAGCAAAAAATTGAGATTTTTGAAGTTTACAATAAAGAGAAATTAAGTGTAAGGAAATTATCCAAGCGTTTTAATATTGGAAAAACACAAGCTGCAGATATAATTAAACATAAAGAAATCTTTCTAAACAAATGGATATCGAACAGTAATTTGAATGAAAAAAGAAGCTTTTTGACGGGTGATGGTACTAAAATTGACAAATTGTGTTATGACTGGTTTATAGCAGCTCGGCATAAGGGGATTCCTTTACCAGATATACATATGATTTTTTTAGATAAGGTTTTCTTGTATTAATGCGTTGATTTTCTTTTCATATTAAATTCTAAAATAGATAAAAAAAGTGAGATTACCAATAGGTTTGTCGTGACAAAAACGCAAAAAACTTATTTTTTTTTTAGGTCCGCTAATACGATGTAAAGCAAGAGAAATAGCCGCTTCTTTGGGACATTCTACATTCAGTGCTTCTTCTGGTTGGCTCAATAAATTTAGAATCCGCCACAATATAAGTTTTAAAGCGATTTCGGGAGAAGGAGCTTCGGTTAATGCTGAAGATGTTTCATCGTTTTTAAAAAAATGTCCTTCTTTGATTAAGGGATATTCACCGAGAGACATCTATAATGCCGATGAGACAGGCCTGTATTTTAGGGCTCTACCCGACAAAACGCTCACATTAAAGAAGGAAAAATGTGTTGGGGGTAAGTATCCCAAAGAGAGGTTTACAATTTTGCATTGTGCAAATATGGCGGGTGAAAAAGAAAAACTCCTAGTCATTGGTAGGGCAGCTAAACCCAGAGCTTTTAAAAACATTAATATAAATAACCTGCCTGTAACTTGGAAAATACAATAAGAAAGCTTGGATGACAGGACAAATTATGACAGAGCGGTTGCAAGACCTAGATTGGAAAATGGCTAAAGAAAAAAGAAACATTTTGTTATTTTTAGACAATGCGAGATCTCATCCGAAAGACGTTCGCTTAAATAATATAAAAATATTATTTTTACCCCCTAATTGTACATCAGCTTGTCGACCACTTGACCAGGGGATTAGAAAGAATTTTAAAACTTATTACCGAAGTCTAATACTCAAACATCTGCTAGTAAACATTGAAACTGCTGGTACAGCTTTTGAGTTAATAAAGAAAATTACACCACTGGATGCAGTTTATTTGGCAAAAACCGCTTGGGACCAAGTAACCAAAAAGACAGTTCAAAATTGCTTCCGCAAAGCAGGATTTCATCATGTAAATATGCAAAGTGAAGACCAGTTAACTGAGGCTGATACATCTGATCTAGAAAATGATTTTCCTCTTAGTGTACTTTCAGATATCCTCCAAAATAAGAATTTATTGAAATTGACGGATAATGAAAACCTTAATGATTTCTTGAACGTAGATGAAGATTTGTATGTTGAAGATCCAGAT